>CM070713.1:77515936-78115936 GCA_036346275.1 Otatea glauca
CACTCCGACACCGAACCTCACGAAGAGGCATCCGGCCATCCTCGCCACCAAGGCACGCCCACCACGACGCAACGAGCACTCTGACACCAACCTCACAAAGAGGCATCCGGTCGCCCTCGCCGCCAAGGCACGGCCTAGCTACGATGTTAAACGAGCACTGGACACCAACCTCACGAAGAGGCATCCGGCCGTCTCGCCAACCAAGGCACGGTCTAGCCACGACGTTAAGCGAGCACTCGGACACCCGAACCTCACGAAGAGGCATCCGGCCGCCCACGCCAACCAAGGCACGGCCTAGCTACGACGTTAAACGAGCTGGACACCCGAACCTCATGAAGAGACATTCGGTCGCCCCGCCGACCAAGGCACGGTCTAGCTACGACAAGTAAACGAGCGCCGACACCAACCTCACGAAGAGACATCCGGTCGCCCTCGCCGACCAAGGCACGGCCGAGCACGACGTAAACGAAGCGCCGACACCCGAACTCACGAAGAGGCATCCGGCCGCCCTCGCCGACCAAGGCACGGTCTAGCTACGACGTTAACGAGCACTCGGACACCAACCTCACGAAGAGGCATCCGGCCGCCCTCGCCGACAAAGGCACGGGTCTAGTCGCGACGTTAAATGAGCACTCTGACACCCGGTCCTCACGAAGAGGCATCCGTCGCCCCCGCCGACTAAGGCACGGCCTAGCCGCGACGTTAAACGAGCACTCTGACACCCAACCTCACGAAGAGGCATCCGGCCGCCCCCGACGCACCAAGGCACGGGATCCAACCTACGACGCTAACGAGCACTCGACACCAACCTCACGAAGAGTTCGTGACGTCCGATCGCCGCACCCGTAAAGAAGCTTATCACCGCCATTACCGATTCTCGAGGGCCAAGTTGGGAAATAATCGAGACAAATTCATCGCAAAGACATTCATAAAGGAAAAGGAGATTTCATTATAGGCCAACAAAGTTCGAACTTTACAATGTTACATGAGGTGCCCGGTGTGCTCGAACACTACTCAAAGCTACAAGATATGGTGGAGCTATTTCGCACTCAAGTATCATTTCTTGAGCATCAATGCGGCGGCAGCACTCACCGACGGTACATTAACCCGAGCCTGCCTGCCGCCTCCGCCACACCGACAAATGCCGGGCGTCAGCTCCACCGCCGGGCCAAGATCGATCGGGCAGCCGCGCGCGCCATTGCCTCTAGGAGGGCCCTCCTACCACCTTGAGCCTTGAACGGCCTCGAGCAGCCGCTGTCGACACAGAAGAGATCGCGAGCCGCGCTTCTTCCTCCTCCCGAAGTTCACCATCGCTCGATCGCGCCAGCCTGCAGAGCTCGCCAGAGGATCTTCTTCTTCCACCACGACATCATCGCCAAAGTCAAGATTAGCGTCCTCAAGCCATTTCAAGGATTGAAAAGAGGACTCGCTTAGGATCAATCAACCAAACGAGCTGAGCCGCCTTATATACCTGCAGACGGAGGAGATCAAACGCTCCAAAATAAATGCAAGCATAGGAAAACTAAACGCCCTTCACCGTAAACCGGCGCCAAGAAGACGGGCGCAAGGCGCACTAAGCCATTGATGCGCGGCGCGCAACGGCGATTAAAATCCCGCTGGTTCAATGCCCCGACCAAGTCCTGTGGCAGCCGCCGAACGCGCTGGGGTACACTGGCGAAACCACCGTGACCTAGTCGGTTGACCGATAATCGGGCCCACCGCCATTCACTTTCAAGCTCAACCCCAACCGAATCGGAAACTCGCCGAGGGTTCGGGGCATCGACGAATACTCATACCGTGGGTACCCCAACGCCCGTGGTGACGAGCAGTCGCTGCCTCGCACACCAAGCCTAACAGCCGCCTCCAGCCCGCCATCGACCAAAGCACTGGCAAGGCCACACAGACGCCCATTCTCGACCGACGGGTAGGCATCCCGACTGCCGGGCCCCGACCTCGCAGCCGGTCGGGATCCCCGACCGACTGCTGGTGGCTCGACCGCGAACGGCCCGGACCCCGACCGACCAAACCAAGGCAACCTCCGCCAAGGGCCGCGTGGTCGGCCTTCGCCACCGGGCGTACCACGCGTTCACCTGACGGGTCAATCAAGCGGATTGTACGAGTAGGTGGCTCTTTCCCAAGATGGCATAAATGGCTGCCAAGTCAAGCTTCTAGTCCCATCAACCGGGCCACGCATAATACGGGCACGCTTCCTCCCGAGGCAAGCACTAACGCTACGCGACCGCAACGCCAACCATCGCCGTTCACAGCAGGCAAAGCGCCGCTTTATTTTAAGACAAAGAATGACCGCCTGCCCACTGTGGCTACCGACCAGACAGGCAAACCAGCGTGACGACCCATCACCGGCGATTGCCCTCTCCCAACTTCCCATGTAACCCCGCCTCCAGCTTGTATAAAGGGGCAGGAGCTCGGGAGAGGGGCACCGAGAGATCTCCTCTTCTCGCTAGGCCTTTGCGAACACTCTGTGCTAAAACTCCTTTCCTCATTTGTAAACGCTAGCAGCTGTCTGCACCTAAGGCAATACAACACCACCAAACGAACTGAGTAGGGACATTCGCCCAACCAAGATACACCTTGGGCTCTCGAGTCCGACCATTCAGTGAGTGGGAACGCGCCCTTAGACTTACAAATTTACTTGCCTGCTCAAACGCCGGCAATATGATCCACTTAGAAGCTTGGAGCAATGAATAAGTTCACTTAGTGACGAATACTCATAAAACAGGGGTGCACCAACGGCCCAATTGCAACAAGCAAAGCCCAGAGCAGCAAGCGGCAAAGCGGCCTCGAATACGGCCTCAGCCTTAAACAGCCGTCCTCTACCGCTACCCAAATGCCTACGAGACCATTCAGAGACCATTCCCGACCGGGTCCCGACTCCGACCAAGAGGTTCCCGACTTCGCAGCTGGGACGGGATCCCCGGCCCGACTCAAACAGGTTCCCGACTCCCGCACGGACGGATCCCCGACCCGACCAAGCAGGTTCCCGACCCCGCAGCCGGACGGGATCCCGCGACCGACCAGCCGCGGCGCGCGATCGGAGTCCCGTGTCAACCTAAGGCCACGGCCTCACGAACGGTCATTCGGCGTGAGCGAGGGCGGTGGTCCCTTCCCAAGACGCTTTGATAAGTCACCGAAGCCACGCCTCCGTCCCATCATCCACCACCCACAAAGGCAAGGACACGCTCTCCCGAGGCAACCTAACGCCACACGCGACACGCCAAGACCCACATGGATCACAGAGAGCAGCTACGCCACTTCCTGAGGATTACCTAACCGCTCAACACTAGACCACCAACCCAAAGATAGGCTCAAACAGCGGCGGTCCACGGGCGAACGATTGGTCGACGGCGGGCAAGATCAAGCCCTAGAAGTAGCTCGCCCGCACTTCGCCAATTCTCGATGTAACCTGCCCTTCAGATCAATAAAAGGAGGCAGAACCTCCTAACAGCAAGGGAGTAAGAGCTACAAGAGAGCTTTTTCCTCTTCTTCCTCTTCTTCTTTTCTTCTCCTTCCGAGAGCTAAGTTTAGATCATTTTAGTGTTGAGGCTCCACCTCTCGCTTGTAAAAACTCGGCAACTCATCCGCACCCTGCTGAATACAACACCAACGCACGATCCGAGTAGGACCTTCGCCCAACCAAGATACATCTTGGACCTGTGGTCTAACCATTCAGTGGAGCGAAACGCGCACCCCTTAGACTTACAAATTTACTTGCCTACCGCCAAACGCCGGCGGCTTGGCGCGCCAGTAGGGGCTTCACAAGGCCTTCAAAGAAAGATCTCCGATTCCCATTCGCTCTCCTTGATGGCATTCTTCTCCAACGACGGCATGACTGTTCGGGAGCCGATCCGCCTCGCCTCCTCACTTCACCGCCACCTCTGAGGAGAGCTCACGCCATCCCGCCGCCGAGGGCAGCGCTGCGGGAGCCCGACACCATCTCCGGCAGCCGTCCCCACTCCGCTTGAGCGCCTCGCTGGCCCCAAAGCCGAACCCGAGGAGCGCTTATACCTCCTTTGGCGAAAGCCCCTCCGGCCTCGCAAGCAGAGATCCCGCTACCTCCCGCCGCCACGACTTGTAGCTATGGTCGGCTACATGCCAACCTCCGCCCACGAAGGTCGGAAGACTCTTCCACCACGGCCCAGCCCCGACACGGAGTATCCCGCCAGCGACTCGCGAGTGCAACGCGGCGCACATTGGCCGATTGGTCGTGAGCCACCGCGGCTACGACGGTCCCCGTCCGCGCACCCGAGGCACGGGAGGGGAATATAGCAGCGAAGGCCACAACGCGGCCAGCTCGCCACGAGCTCCAACGGCAACGCTGAGAGCCGAGGAGCGAAGGTCGAAGCTCGACCGCCCAGCCAACTCGAGCAGACGAGCCCGAGCCCGCGCAAGTGCCGGGCGACGCGCACGGGCCGCCAAGAGCACCAAAGTTGGGGGCGTAATCCGCCGCCCCGCTTTTTCCTCACGCAAGCTAAAACGTGGCGCGGCCGCAATGCCGCCCGAGGCCTTCCGGAGCCCGCAAACCCGAGGCCGAGCTACCTACTGTAACCTTCTGGTGGTGGAGCGCGCGCGCAGTAAAGACATGCAGCCTCCGGCCCTACCACACCGGGCGCTTACTCGCCACAGGCCTGACACTGCCATGGAGCCGGCCAGTGCGCCAAGACCGCACTCCCACCATGAACCACCCCAGCCTCACGCACCCGGCGCGCCGCCTCGGTAATGTTTACGACATCCGCGCCACCTCGAGGCGCCAAGAAAGATGGCGAGGACGCCGCCACTCACGTGTTGCGGATGGTGAGCGCCACTATCGCAGCCTCGAGCCCCGATGGTCCCGACCACGGCTTTTGCCAAGGGATCCGCCAGCGGATTTCCCGCCCGATTCCGGCGCCTACCAACATTGCTGGGCACACGGGGCCACCAACCTGTGTCCGCTCAAGATTACGGCCACAGGTCGGCCGGGGAGCGACAGATGATCTCTTCATCATCCAAGACTTCCCCATCTACTCAAGGACTCGGCCGAGCCGCTCGAGTACCGCTTCCAAAACTGCCAGAATCAATGACTTGAAGAATCTCTTCGTAGAATTTCAGTGGCACTTATAAGCGCCCGTAACTCCCTGACTGAAGGTGCAAGCAAAGAACTGGGAGACTCTCCGGATTACATCCGAGGTTTTCCCGCCAAGGCAACGAGCTCCCCGACATCTCCGACGCCGATGTCGTGGGAGCCTTCATCTACGGCACCTCCCGCAAGGCCTTGTGCACAAGCCGGGCCGCTCAAGCCCAGACTACCAAGGAGCTCCTCGACATCGCCACCAACCACGCCCGCGAGGAGGCCGAGGGGCTATTTTCGGCTGAGGAAAGGCCCACGGAGCCCGGCCCAAACTGGTTCTTCCGACCGCTCGACAAACGGAAGCGACGGAAGCGTATCCGGTGAGACCTGGTGGTCGCCACGGCCGACGCCGCGCTAAGCGCAGCGCGCACAACCGCCGCCCCACCACTTCGAAATTGATGGACGCCCATGCCCGAACCATGGGTTCTCCGCTGCACAAGTACCGGATCGCAAGTCCCGAGGCGCTATCTCTAGCGCCCCACCACGCCGCGGCAAAGGAAAAGAAGCTCGCCGCGCCCCGCGAACGGCGAGAAGAAGGCGACGACGAGTTCCCGGAGCCCGACGGCTACCTCATGATCTTCTGAGGATCGCTTGCTACGCCGGCTGCCGCCGGCTCGCTCGCTATCGCGAGGTCCACATCGCCGCGCCGGCGCCCCCAATATCTTCGTGGTCGGAGTTCCCGATCACCTTTGATCGGACCGATCACCCGATCGCGGCCCCACACCGGAGGTACCTACCGGTGGTCGCCCCGCCGTCGAACGGCGCCTCACGAAGGTGCCGATGGACGGGCAGCGCCTTAACATCCTCTACGCTGAGACGCTCGACGCTATGGGGTCCCGCGCCAAGCCTCCCGCCAAGCAAGGCACCTTCCATGGCGCCATCCCGCCGAAGCCCATCCGCCGGCAGTCGACCGCCGTCACCTTCGGGAGCCGGAAACTTCCGCACCGAGACCTCACCTTCGAGGTCGTGGATTTCCCCGCCTACCACGCCATCCTCGGGAGGCCATGCTACGCCAAGTTCATGGCGATCCCCGCCACGCCTACCCTCGTCAAGATGCCCGACCGCATGGAGTCATTACCGCGCATCGCCTTTCCAGCTTGCCTTCAATCGCGAGCGCGGCGGTCGCGCGAGCCGCCGGGTCGTCGTTGCTCTCGCGAACTCAACAAGCTCGTGAGGGAAGCCGAGTCCGCCCCCAATCCAAAGAAATCAGGCGGGATCCTTCAACCGCCGAGGACACGGCGAGGTCACGGCCGATCCTCGTGATCCGACCAAGACCGCGCGGGTCGGAGCCACGCCCCGCCAAATAGGAAAGCGCGCCGACTTCCTCCGCACTAACAAAGATGTCTTCGCATGGAGGTCCTCCGACATGCCGGCATTCCAAAGGAGGTCGCCGAGCACTCCTGAGCGCTCGACTGTGCTCAAAGCCGGCCGCTTCAACGCCGCGCCGCTCGACGAGGAAAGGCGCAGGTTATAGGGGAGGAGATCGCCAAACTCTTGGCGGCGTGGTTCAGAAAGAGGTGCGCCACCGAGTGGCTAGCCAACCTCAGACTTGTAAAAAGAAGAACGGCAATAGAGAATGTGTGTTGACTATACGAGTCTCAACAAAGCATGTCCCAAGGACCCATTCCCTTACTCGCATCGACCAAGTCATCGACTCCACCGCGCGAGTCTCTTTCCTTTCTCGATGCCTACTCGCTACCACCAGATTGCGCTAAAGGAGTCCGACCACCGCGACTTCCTTCATCACTCCGCTCGCCTCGCTCGCTATGTCACAATGCCCTTCTACTGAAGAACGCGCGCTACATACCAAATATGTATGCAAACGTGCTTCAATGACCGATCGGCCGCAACGCTGAGGCGTATGTCGACGATATTATCGTAAAGACCAGAAGGTCGACGACCTTATCGCCGACCTAGAAGAGACTTTCGCGAACCTTCGACGGTTTCGCATAAAGCTCAACCCGTAGAAGTGCGCCTTGGGTCCCCAAAGGAAAGCTCTTAGGCTTCATCGCTCGAGCGAGGCATCGAGGCCAATCAGAGAAGATCTCGCGATCGCAAGGATGGGCCCGTCAAGAACCTCAAAGGGGTCCAGAGGTCGACCGATGCCCGCGGCTTTGAGCCGCTTCGTGTCTCGCCTCGCGAACGTGGAATGCCGCTTCTACAGCCGCCAAGAAATCCGACCGCCTGCTTGACACCGAGGCCCGTGGAGGCCCTCACCCGCTTGAAGGCCTTCCCGCCCTCGCTCCAGCCCCGTCGCCTCAAAGACTGTGTGAACTGGCCGCTTCTCTACATCGCGCCACTACCTAAGCCGCCGCGCCCTCGTGGTGGAGCGAGCGGAAGAAGGCCGTGAGCTCAAGGTACAACGGCCGGCCTACTTCATCGCTGAGGTACTTTCCGAGTCCAAGACTCTGCACCCACAGTGCGTAGTTACTTCACGCGGTGCTCATCGCAAAGAGGAAACTCGCTCACTACTTCGATCAAGACGCCATCACCGCGGGTGACCACGCCCCCACTAGGCGAGATCATCCACAATCGCGATGCCTCGTGAAGTATAGCCAAATGGGCGCCGAGCTTAGCGGCCATGGCATAATATACGCCCTGACGGGCGATCAAGTCGCAGTTCGCCGACTTCGTCGCCGAGTGGACCAAGCCTGTGCACCACCAAAGGGTCAAGACCCCGAGCATCGACAATGTACTTCGACGGTCTTACACCAAGAATGGCGCGGCGCGGAGTCGCCATCATCTCCCCACTCGAACAAAGCTTCAATACGCCATTAGGTTGCTCTTCGACGCGACCAACAACATTGCCGAGCACGAGGCTCGCCAACGGTCTCCTGATCGCCGCCGACCGGGTGCCGCCGCCTACGCCCACGGGACTCCAAGCTTGTCGTCGACTGTCATGAAGGCCGCGAGCCCCGAGACGCTCGATGGCCGCTGATCGCCGAGAAGTACGCCGCCCGAGGAGCGTTCAAGGGTTTCGAGCCACCATAGCTACCGACGCTACAATGGCGCAGGCCGATCACCGCCAATCTTGCCTCCAGCAGAGCCCGTCCCGCCGGATCTTCGCCTCGACTCCTGCGCCCATCGTCCCACCGACTCGGCTACCGGCGCCACCGACCAATCCAAAGACGCGCCCCCGGACCGACGCTATGGCCGGGCGAGACTTGGCCGGATTCGCCCGTGGTGCTAGCACTTGAGTCCGATCGATGAGGCCCTACATCGACCGCTTGACGGACGGGTCACTTCCCAGACCGACCGAGGCCCGCGCCCGCCGGCGGGCAAAATCCTTCGCCCCGATCGCCTGCACTCTACAAAAGGAGTTCCTCCGGTCCTCCAAAATGTATCTTGACCGACTAAGGAAAACAAATACCGGACGACATACATAATGAGTCCGCGTCACCACGCAGACTCGATCTCTTGTGGAAAGGCCTTCGACAAGGTTTCATCGCCAACCGTGTCGACGCCGAGCATATCAGACGCGACCGCGAAGGATGCCGCTTCTTTGCTCTACAGACGATCCGCCAAATTTCTGCTTTACTGACGATCCCCATCACGTGGCCTTTTGCCGTCTGGGACTCGACGGTCTCGCCTTTCAGAAAGCGCCGGCTTCACCCACCGCCGTCGCGGTAGATAAGTTCACCAAGTGGATAGAGGCTGCCGGCCGTGAGCGCCACGCCTGCATGCCGCCATCTTCTTCCGCGACATCGCTTTTAGGTTTGGAGTCCCAACCCATCATCACCGACAACGAATACGCTTCACGGGGAAGGAATTTCTCGAGTTCTCGGACGACTTCAACATCCGTGGTCGATTGGGCGCAGAGCCCATCCGCGACTAACGGCCGTGTCGAGCGCACTAACGGCATGATCCTTCAAGGACCTGCCGCGATCTTCACCGGCTCAAGCATTTCGCAGGCGCTGTAGCCGAGCCGCCTCCGCCCTTCCGAGTCCGCGGACCACGCCGACCGGCGACCGGGTTCACACCCTTCTTTATGGTGTTCGCGCCAAGCCGCTTTGCCCATCGACCGAATACGGCTCCCGAGATTGCAAGCCTTCGATGAGGCTCGGGGCTCGCCGCAACAAGACGCCATCGACCACCGACGAGGCGCGCGACGTGGCCGCCCCGCGGCCGCCGATATCAACAAGCCTCGCGCCGCTACCACACCCGCCAAGTTTGAGGACGATCCTTCACCGGGCGACTTGGTTCTCGCGTCGGTCCGCATAACCAAAGATAAGCACAAGTCGACGCTCGAGGGTCCTTTCACCGCCGTGGAAGTTCTCCGACCGCACCTTTCGACTAAGGACACCGATGGTCGATCCTCCCTAATGCCCGAACATTGAAAAGTTAAGGCGATTCTATCCCTAAGCTCTTTTCTTTTTCCCCGTATAAGTCTTTACCTTCCTCCCAACCGAGCACCGGTCGCCACGCGATTTACTCCTGGGCTGCCCGGGCGCCCTGCTCGTGCCGCTCGGATGGTGTCTCAGGCGGTCGGTGACCCACCGACCACGAGGTCTATCCCGAGCGTAACCCTCTCGACCGAGTGCTACGGCCACGCCACCGGCCATGGTTGCCCAAGAGCACTCCGCCAAGAAGGAAGCACTGAGTGGATGACCTTCGGTCGATTGGGAACAATCTTCCCCACACGAACTCGCTAACTCACGCATTCATGTGGTCGGTGACCGACTAGTCACAGAGTCTATCCCGAAGCAGAACCCTCTCGACCCGAAAGCGCCACGGCCTACGCCACGGCTATGGTCGCTAAGTAGCACTTTGCGAAGAAGGAAGTGCCCGAGTGGAAAACCCTTGGCCGACGGAACACTCCAACCCCCATGAGTGCGCAGAATTACCGTGATAAACAAGACTCCTATCCTCTTCGCCCTCTCAAATTGACCCGACTCTACGCATAAGCGACCCCGTGGTCCTTGAGGCTATGGTCGGTCAAACCCAAACGCAAAGGAGAGCAAAGAGGCAAACCGAGCTTACAATTACTTACGATCGTTATACAACAGTCTTTGCAAGAAAAAAGGGGGCTAACTTTTCTTCCTCTTCTTCCCGTGGCCGACCGCACGGAGGAGGAGGACTCGCATCTTGAAGGCGACTCAGCGGACGTGGTCGGTGATCTCCCGAGCATGCGGCTCGACCGAGCTCGAACTCGCCGACTCGCCGTCGGTCCGGTTCTCGCGATGCCGCTTACTCACCATCGCGAGGTCGAGCACCGGCCATAGTGCGAGACGGTATTGACCGGCGGGACGGTTCTCCAAAGGTCGCGCCCGCAATCACACCGCCCACAAGCCCCAAGACTGCCCAGAGCAGAGTGCGCTGGCTCGCCCTCGTGCTCAAGACTTGGGCGCAGACCTCGGGCCGGCCTCCTCCGGCGGGCTTCCAGCCGCGCCCATCTCGCCCTACCATCCTCGGAGACCCTCGCCGCCAGAGCCTCGTCCCCGCCGCGATCGCCACGTCGCGGTCTCCGCCACAGATTCCGAGCCTCCATGGCGACGCCAGTTTTTCTCAGACTCTCGAGTTTTCTGCCTCTCGCATGAGTCTCCTCACGGTTACCCCAACCAAAGAAATCAATGGAGGAGTTGAGATACTTACTACCGCAGAGTCGATTAGGTCCGACTTCCTCCGAGACTCTCGAGGACGCCCTCAAGGAAGCCACCTTCCGAACAGCCTCCCGCTCGACCGAGCTTGTTCGGCGCCCTCCCGGCCCGATCCCGCCCGACCGCAGATGGGTCGCTCGCTTGTGCACCCTCGGTGACGCGGCGCGGCCCTTGGCCTCTGACTCCGCCAGGAGGATTCAAGCCCACCACCTTGCCTCAAGGCCTCGCCCCAAGGCGCTGGGTCAGAAGGGCCTTTGAGGCCTCCTCCACCCTAGGCGGAGTTTTTCGCCTCCGTCCGCCCAATGTTCAAAGCCTCTGGGCAAGACGAAACTCGCCGCAATGACCACTTTCTTCCATCGCGTCACCACGAGCATCCGAGCGACGGCGAGCTCGGCCCGGCGCTTAACGGGCCCGCAAATGCCGCACAACACAGACATTTCACAACCGCGTACATATCGAGTTACAGTACGACTCTTCGCCACTTTACTAAACCGACGGGTTGAATCCCCGACCATCACCTCCACGCCTACCTGAAGACTTCTAAGGCTAGGGTCGACTTTTATGGATCAGCCCTATCTCTCCTCCGCAACCGCGGGCGCCGCCAAGGGCAGCCCACTCGCCCTCACCGGTCCATGGATCCTACCGGGCCACATCCGGCAGCAGACCTTCGCCTGCTCGCCGGAGGAGCGGCGCCCACCAGAGCGCCATGGCTGGGCGATGAAGTCGGCCTCGGAGCCCTCTTGGGCGGGGTCGACGCTCGGCATCGGCGCCGCCGACCGGCCAAGCGGCCAGCGGCTACGCCGACCCCTCCCGCAAGACTATTCGACCGGCACCGCCGGTGGAGTCGGCGGTCGCTTCCACCTCTTCCGCCAGCTTCTTCGATCGGGCGCACGGCCAGCCGCGCCGCCGCCCTCTCTCGGGAAGACTCGCCGCCGGCGGGCGGCCCGGGCGGGGCAATGAGCTCTTCGCCGCCTCGATCTCTCCTCCTCAAAGGAGGGCGCGCCCACTGGCCGCGGCTCCATAGGCGCCGACCGACGCAGACACCAGAGCCGCGGACCGCCACTTGAGAAGTGGTCGCGCACGCCCACCGCCACGCCTCGTAGGCGCCGCACGCCACGATATTTAAAAGTCGCCGAGCGGCTTTGCTACAAAAATGTTCCAGCAGAAGGGAAGAAATACTTATCGAAGCGGAGCGGTGGCGCAGACGCGCTCTCTTCATCGGCCCCCCACCAAGGGGCAGGTCGGCTGGCCGCTTCCGATGGTACCACCAGCCGGCGCTGCCGACAACCGCGCCGCAGACGCTTCTTCGCCGAGGGATCGCGCGCGGGCTCTCTGCCGGGCCAACTCGAGCCACCACTCACCGGAGGGTCGGGAAGGAATGAGCCGTAGTCGGGAAGCTCCCCACTATCGCAGAAGTCGCCCCACCGCGTGGACTCCGACACGCCTCGCCGCGCGCGCTGCCTTGCCGCGCCTCCTTTCGCTTCTTCTTCCTCCTCTCCTCCTTCCGCTATGCGGAATCGGCCTCGGCGGTCTTCGCCGAGAGGCCGCCCTCGCTTCTTTCTCCCCCGGGAGCGGTGCCCGGGAGGACATGCCTACGAGCCCCTAGAGGATACAAAAACGACCGATCAGGTCAGACGCTAAGAGCGAAGAAGAAAGAAGGTAAAGAAAATCCCACAAACTCACCAGATCCGGGATGAGCCGACGAGAAAGGCCCCGGTGGCCGCCGCGCCACCGTGGCGCTTCCTCCGATAATCGCCGCCACCCGGCCTCCACCTCTGACGCGCTAACTCGCCACCTCCATCCTTGCCCTACGGATGGCCCTCATATCGAACATGGGGTGCGGCTCGAGCGCGAGGGGTCAGACGCGCATCCTCATGAAGGCGCACGACAACATCCCCGGGCCACCCCGCTTCTCGAGCCCCGATCTCCTCCACGATCGGGCCACTTTGTTCTTTTCTCTTCTCGCGCCTGTGTCCATTGCTCCATCGCGACAGGAGCTCGCCAGAAAAGCCTCGGGCGCTGCTTTCAACGCTCTGGACATAGATCCATTCGAGCGCCATCCCTTGTTAGAGGACGGCAGCCTTGATGTCCGTGTACTCGAGCTCCGCCTGCTCGGTCGAGGGCCAGGCCGCCATGGGCGCCGCCGCGTCGACTACTGCCTTCCAAAGCCTCGCCGAAGAAGTGCGCCACAATACCAATGCGCTCAATCCCTAAGAAGGCCTCGCACGTGGTAATGAAAATGGCGATGTGAAGGACCCGTTAGGGTTGAGGTGGTGCACCTCCACCTTGTAATGGAAAAGAAGCCCCGATGAAAGGGTGGAGCGGCAGCCGGCCGCGCCAAAAACGAGGCGGGACCACAACTCGCCGCTCATGGGCGCCGGATAACGGCCCGGCCGGCACTCTCCACCAGAGGTGCCTCAGGCGGAGGAAGCCCTTCTTCACTAGGCCAAGCGCGACTCTCCCAGTATGAGCACTGGCCCACGACATCTTCGCGGGAAGCGACGGAAGGTGAGAAGAAGAGGGCCGAGGTTTTCTCTCGCTCTCTCGGCGTTTTTCTTGCTTTAGGACGGAGACGAAGAAGGCGAGAAAGCGTGGCTACCCGAGGCACCCCAACAACGTATTTATAGGAGGCGAAGTGACGCCGACCGAACGGACGCCTCGAACGAATCGCCACGCCCGCCTCGCTCGCACGCCGGCCCGTAACTCCCGATTTCCAATTCCACTCAGATTTAATCTCGCGTCAAAGTTGCAGAGTCATAAAGACGCCGCCGGTCGAACAACGTGTCCCGTTACCTCTTGGTCTCCGCCTTTTGGCCGGATTTGTTCCGGCGCGCGAGAGGCCCATTGGGCCGCATGTCCCAAGATGGCAAAGCTTTGTGGCTTGCGCCAGGCCCACCAAAGTCAGGTTCAAAAGGCCTAACCCACCGGATGGGCGTAGGGCCGCCCAAATAAACTTGAGCGAGGGGCAAGCACGAGGTGAGCCCCACTGGTCCCCTTGGGTCGGCTGACGACCCACCACCTTACTCGCCCGAGACCATACTTCACACTCTCCCGGAGCTCATCGATGAGCGATACCACTGTGGCTCGGTCGGCCGACGACCTGTGGTCCATACGGATTGAGTAAAGAAAGGTTTCTTATGGGTCGCCCACAGCAGGCTGTGACACCCTACTGGGACCGTCCGCTCGAAGGGTCCTCTTGGGCGGACCTCCCAGACCCACTCGACTACCCACATTAGCTCCAAGAGCACGGCGCTCAAACCAACGCAGTAAACGCGCCGCCACCCCTCCAGTCCCACACCGCGGATGGGGTAAACTTGTGGATAGACGGCACTACTCCTCTCGCAGCTTCCTCACGGACGGGGACTCGGATGGATACCCCGCGTCCCGCCACGACGCGAAACGAGCACTCTGACATCGGAACCTCGCAGAGGCATCCGGCCGCCCTGCCGACTAAGGCGCGCCCACCTACGACGCAAAACGAGCACTCGACACCGAAACCTCGCGAGGCATCCGGCCGCCCTGCCAACCAAGGCACTCGGACATCGGAACTCGCGGAGGCATCCGGCCGTCCTTGCCGACCAAGGCACTCGGACACCGGAACCTCGCGAGGCATCCGGCCGCCCTGCCGATTAAGGCACTCGACATCGGAACCTCGCGGAGGCATCCGGCCGCCCTGCCGACTAAGGCAGCGGCCCACCACGACGTTAACGAGCACTCGACACCGAACTCGCGGAGGCATCCGGCCGCCCTGCCGACCAAGGCACTCGACATCGGAACTCGCGGAGGCATCCGGCCGCCCTGCCGACTAAGGCGGCGCCCGGCCACGACGCAACGAAAGCACTCTGACACCGAACCTCGCGGAGGCATCCGGACGCCCTTGCGACCAAGGCACTCGACATCGGAACTCGCGAGGCATCCGGCCGCCCTGCCGACTAAGGCAAAGATCCACCACGACGTTAACGAGCACTCGGACACCGGAACTCGCGGAGGCATCCGGCCGTCCTGCCGACTAAGGCACTCGACACCGAACCTCGCGAGGCATCCGGCCGCCCTGCCGACCAAGGCACTCGACATCGGAACCTCGCGGAGGCATCCGGCCGCCCTGCCGACTAAGGCAAAGGCCCACCACGACGCAACGAGCACTCGGACACCGGAACCGCGGAGGCATCCGGACGCCCTGCCGACCAAGGCACTCGGACACCGGAACCTCGCGGAGGCATCCGGTCGCCCTGCCGACCAAGGCACTCGGACACCGGAACCTCGCGGAGGCATCCGGCCGTCCTGCCGACCAAGGCACTCGGACATCGGAACCTCGCGGAGGCATCCGGCCGCCCTGCCGACTAAGGCGCGGCCCACCACGACGTTAAACGAGCACTCGGACACCGGAACCTCGCGGAGGCATCCGGCCGCCCTGCCGACCAAGGCACTCGGGCACTAAAACTTCCGAAGGCACCCGCCATCCTTGCCGACCAAGGCACCGATTAGCTACGGCACAAACGAGCGCAAAGGAAGATTTCTTGAGGAACAAACCACGAGTTCGCACGTCCGACCACTCGAAACCGATCGCCGAACTTTCTAGCGCCGAGTGATCAAAGCGTAACAAGCGAAGCTAACTCCTTCATGAAGTCATTCATAGAGAGAAAAAAGGATTTCATTAAAAGCCGGCAGCTCAAAACTTTACACCACTTTACATGAGGCACACGCAAGACTCTCTATCTACACCTGCATTCTAAAACTCCCTACGACAACGCCGACGGTAGGCCCTTGCTCGCCGACGGATGACCTTGGGGTCGGTGAACCCGAGGTCGCTGGAGATGACTCCGGTAGGCCCTGCCCGGCCGTCAAGGCCGGGCCACACCATGAATGGCATGCCGCTGCTGCTGTTCAATGACATCGACGCAGCCGCGCTTATCGCAATCGGCGCCTCGCGCCATTGCTCTAGGAGGGCCCCTTGCCACCCAAGCTCGGATCGCTCAAGTAGCGCCAACGGCAAAGAACGTCGCGAGCTACTTCTTCTCTCTTGGGAGTTCGGCTATCGCCGATCATATTCAACCCAAAGCTCGCTCAAAGGGTCTTCCTCTTCCACCACGATGTCATCACCAAATCAAGACTAAAGGGTGTCTTGAACACATTTCAAGAAGGAAAGGAGTCTCGTTTAAGAGTCGCCGCCGAGCAACCCGTGGCGCTCTTATATACCCATTCAAGGAAGATCAAACGACTCAGAATAAATGCCGCAGCAGAAAACGGTTACCACCACCGGAATCCGGCGGTCAAGAAGACGAACGAGCAAAACACATCTAGCCGTATGCGCGCGCACAACAAAGCAATTAAGAGGCTCCCGCGTTCGCATACCTCAGAACGTAATCCCGGCAGACGCCGGATGCGCTGGGGCACGCCAAAAAATCGGTAGGCCCGCTGGCCCACCTAGTTGAACGGATCCACCAAGCTCAACCCCAACCGAGTCCGCCAACTCGATTGGAGGTTCGGGGCTACCGACGAATACTCATAAAACAGGTGCACCAACGGCCCAATTGCAACAAGCAAAGCCCAGAGCAGTTAGCGGCGGCCTCGAATACGGCCTCAGCTTAAACAGCCGTCCCTACTGCTACCCAAATGCCTACGAGACCATTCAGGAGACCATTCCCGACCGGTCCCGACTCGACTCAAAGAGGTTCCCGACCCCGCAGCGGACGGATCCCCGGCCCGACTTTCAAACAGGTTCCCGACTTCGCAGCGGCACGGATCCCGCGACCGACTCAAGCCGCGCCGCGCGATCGGAGTCCCGTGTCAACCTAAGGCCACGTGCCCCACGAACGGTCATTCGGCGGATCGAGCGAGGCGGTGGTCCCTTCCAAGACAGCTTTGATAAGTCAAGCCACGCCTCTCGTCCCATCAACCACCACCCACGATGCAAGGACACGCTCTCCCGAGGCAACCTAACGCCACACGCGACTACGCCAAGACCTACATGGATCACAGAGAGCAGCTACGCCACTTCCCTGAGGATTACCTAACCGCTCGACCACTAGACCACCGACCAAAGATAGGCTCAAGAGCGGCGACCACCGGCGAACGATTGGTCGACGGCGGGCAAGACCAAGCCCTAGAAGTAGCTCGCCTGGCACTTCGCCAATTCTCGATGTAACCCGCCTTCAGATCAATAAAAGGAGGCAGGAACCTCCTAACAGGGCAAGGGAGTAAGAGCTACAAGAGAGCTTTTTTCCTCTTCTTCCTCTTCTTCTTTTTCTTCTCCTTCTGAGAGCTAAGTTTAGATCATTTTAGTGTTGAGGCTCCACCTCTCGCTTGTAAAAACTCTCTGCACTATCCGCACTCCCAAATGAATACAACACCAACGCATCGAATCGAGTAGGACCTTCGCCCGAACCAAGATACATCTTGGACACCAGGGTCTAACCATTCAGGGAGCGGGAACGCGCAGCCCCTTAGACTTACAAATTTACTTGCCGGCGCTCGAAACGCCGACACTTAGTTTTTATCTTGAAAGGCTTGCCAAGATGCCAATTTAAAACTCTTAAAATCTCAAAAAGATGCAAATAGCAGCACAAAGGCGATTATAACTATTAAACCATTGCTCAAATACAAAAATCATCAACGCGGAACAGATTCGTCTCGAAATCCTCTTCGAGGGCTATGAAGACTGAATATTGATTTGAGCAAAAGAGAAACCCCAGAAATAGGATGAACAAGATATTACAAGAAAGTATAGATAGCAATTTAAGAATTTGGGCCGAGCAGTACAACCCGGATACTCCGGTGTTTTTGATCCGGAATGTCCGGATAATCCAGATACTCCGGATAGATAATCCGGATACTCCGGGTTGTTCAGCTTCATTCCATTTAAGCTTTTTCATAGGGCTGAAAGAAGGTTCAAACAAGGTTCATAAATTCTGAAAAAATTACACAATGAAGTCCAAATATAGAGGATCAAAATATGTTATAATACTCTCCTATGATTATGAACCCATTTGGAGATACAAAAATCACAAATCAGCTTCACAATCAGCCTAAACCTGAAATTTCAGCAAACTGAACATTTTGAATTTGAGTCAAATCTTGATCAAATGAAGTCCAATAACCATGATATTTTGCATAAATGTTCTATGGACATCCAAGAGACTTCTACAAAAAGAATTTCTCAAATATCACCCTCCAATCAAAAATTAGATCAAAATGGGCATTGGAGGTTTAGTTTTGACACTAAATCAAATGAAGTCAACAATCTTGCAAATGAGTTCAAATAAATTTGAGAATTTTCAGATATGAACTCCATATATGAGAGAAGGTTTTCCAACAAAGTTTTTCAATAAATAAATTTTATTTCGAGAAATATGGTGAAAGATGTATTTGAACCACATAAAGGATAAAAATCTTCATCAATTCCTCAAAAAGGCAACCAAATGAGTTTTGAATGGAAATGTGCAATTATGTGGCTTCATATGAGTTAGAGAGATGTTTATAAGCCTATTTGCATAATCAAATCCATTCAAATCGTAAAATCCAACTTAATGCGAGAGTATGCCAAATAAGATCAAAAGAGAGAAAAAGCCATAACTATTTCAAATTAAGTTGAAATTATTTTAAATTGTGCAAGAACATTCTTTAGACTCCCAGGAAACTTTTTCAAATAGAATTTTCCAAAAAAGGAGTCTCCAATCAAAAGATATGCCAAATTTTGCTTTGTAGGCATGATTTTTACTCAAAGAGAAGAAAAGTCAAAACTTTTTCAAATTGAGTCCAAATGGTTTGAAACTTTCTAGAAATAAACATTGGAATGTTTAGAAGGTTTCCCAAAAAGAATTTCATTAAAATGAATTTTCGTTCAAAAGATATGGCAAAATGCGCTTTGTAGGTTTGAAAAGAAATTGAATTTTCACCAAATGCTCAAAATGCATTCCGGATTGAAATTTATAGAGATTTGAACTTTCATAGCTTTGTATGAGTTAGAAATACTATTTCAATCCAAGATATACAAAGAAATCCAATTCAAATAGCGAAATCCACAAAATGCAACAACGGGTCATTTTGGGTCAAATGGATGATTTTGGCCAAATTCAAATGGCTATAACTTTTGAACGGTTGGTCATTTGGAAAAACTTTAAACTAAAGAAATGCTTAAAATGACCAACCCTATGAGTTTTGTATTGACCACTTTTTCAAAAACTCAATAGATTTTAACTTATAAAAATATTTCATTTAATTCAAAAACAAGATCATATAAGATCCATTTGAGGCCAAAGTTTGACTTTTAGCTTCTAGCCAAGGGTTAGATACTTAAAAACATTTGAAACGCATTTGAAAACATTTTAGAAGACTATTTTCATAAGATTTTGCATTTCAAACAAATATTTTGCTTTTATCCCTTTTTGAAGCAAGTTAAATAGGAAATAGTTTTTCATAAAAAGCTTCAAAATACAACTCAATTTGGATTTCATGCAATTCCAATTTCCATGGCTTAGAATTGATTATCAAGATGATTTCTAGCCAACATTTATAATCAAATCCAACTTGAATGCTAAGATTTGAGCAATGTGCTTAAATAAGCTATTTTAGTTCAAACCAAGAATTTTGGCCAATTTTGATTTCAATATAGAATTTTTATTTTGAAAGCTTGTAAAACATTTGAAATACACATTAGAATACTTTTACAAAGCTTTTCACAATTTTGGGCCTTTTAAACATAAAATTTGACTTTTGACCAAAATGGTCCTTTTGAAATAGCTATTTGTAAAACAAAGCTAAATATTTCAACACAAGATTCAAATGAAGAATAAGATGAGATATAGAGATTTGAATTTTGTGTATGAGTCTAAGATACCATTTTGAACCAAGATACTACACAAGATCCGGTCCAAACGGAGAAACTCACTAAGTGCAATAATATGACTATTATGGGTCAAATATAGTTTTTCGGCGAGTTTCAAAATCGAATAACTTTCACTAGGTTAGTCTTTTGAAAGTCTTTTGAACACAAGAATTGTTAAGAATGACTAACTCTAGGATTTTCGTTTTGGAATTACTTTCAAATTCATTTTACATTTAATTATATGAAAATTATAAGTTTAAATCCAAAACAAGATACTACTATCTAGATTTTGATCATGAAACACATTTTCTTTTCGAAATAGATTTTGTGAAGCCAAAACCTTTGAAAAACGTTTCAAATACATTTGTATACATTTTGCAACTAGTTTTTCACAAGAATACTAATGGTATACAAAATTTTGACTTTTGGCTAAATTGCTTGATTTTGAAAATATTTATTAGCACTTATATAAATATGGGCACATGTAGGGATGTAATATACATGGATATGAATTAACACTCCCCCTTAATGTGCCACTATCCCAAACTTACTCAAGATTGCAATCAAAACAACTAATAAGCATGAGCAAGCATATAACAAGCAATCTAAATTGATTTTCATGAATAATGCAATATAACCTACACAAGGCTATAAGCTAAATAGTAATCAAATTAGATACTTGTTACCTGAGATGACATTGGCTCAAGATTGAAGTGATCATCCTCATGCTTGGCTCCATTTTGCAAATAATTAAGTCATCTTCTCCTTTTGAAGAAGCCAAACGTCCAATCCATCTCATATTGCCTAAAATCTTTTAGGCGGTTTTTGGTACCCAATCCTTGTTGGGTCCAACAATGTTAGTCGCAATAGATTTTGGAACCCAAATGGTCCTAATTTGGATATTATTGAATTGACTAACATAATTAGAAATAAGTTTGCAATAATTATTCCTCCTAGGCAAATGATTGGCATTTTTATGAAAAGGCTTAGGAGGGCAATGATAGTTTGCAAAACCATTTCTAGTTTGATCTCTTCTAAGCATATGATAATTGAAATTATGCATTGGCTTAGAGGATCTAGCATATCTAGCAAATGCTTTGCTATCGTTATTTTTCCTAAGCACATGATCAACATGATTTTTCTTGGTCTTAGGAAATCTAGCATTTTGAGCAAACACATTTCTAGATTTATATCTCCTAAGCAATTGATTGTCATTATTTTGCATGGTATTAGGAGAATTGACAAACTTGGTAAACACATTACCATATTTGTCCTTCCTAAGTGAATGATGATCATTGACAATAATAGGCTTAGAATGATACCTTTGGGACAATCCTTACCGATGTGTCCCTTTTTTCGACAATTGTAGCAAGTAGGCTTTGAGCGTCTCTTTTTCTTGACTTGCTCTTTGCCGGTTTACCTCATTGTTGATGGTTGTGGCTTGATCTCCACTTTATTAGGGCACACGGAGGCGAAGTGTCCCTTCTTGTTGCAAGCAAAGCACTTGATGATCTTCGAATGTCTTTCGTTGTGCCTTGTCTTGCTAGTCTCCCTCTTGGAGATGTAGCCGAGTCCTCGCTTATCTTGAGGCGCCCTTGGCTTGCTCAAGATCTCGTCGAGGATGGCTTTTCCCTTTACGCATTTCCTCAAGTCATTTTCTAATTTAATGACATTGGCCTTGAGCTCATTGTTTTCCTCTACAAGATTAGTCTCAATATGCATAGAGGAAGTGGAAACATTTGAATTTGAGCAACAAGGTAAATCATTGCAAGAGGTGGATATGTCAAATTTTGATGAAATATTAGGATTAACATTTAAGCAAGACATTTCATCAATTAAATCACATGAGATTCCTATATCCACCTTAGGCTTACGAATTTCTTTGAGAATGAGGGATTCATGATTTTCTTGAAGCATATTATAATCATTTTGGAGTGATTCATGTTCAAGCTTCAAAATTTTATATTTCTTTTTCTCCTTTCCAAGACATTTATTGAGCTCCTCTAGCAAATTCATAAGTTCATTATAAGTGAGCTCATCATCGTCACTTACCTCATCCTTACCTTTCGCCATGAAGCAACAGATTTGTGATGGAAGAGCATCTTCATCGTCACTTGAGGCGGAGGTTGAGGTTGATGGAGATGTCGGTTCTTCATTCTTTGAGCTTGAGGTCGAGCTTGATGTTTCATCTCCCGACATCTCTTCCTTAGTGCAATACTCAATAGAAGTGGATGATTCAAATAGTTCTTGAAACTTTATCCACATTTCATGAGCGCTCTTGAGATTACATATTCTATCAAAGATTTCATCGCTCACAACACAAAATAAAACATTAGTAGCTTGAGCGTCGGGATGTAGGCATTTCCTTTCTCCTTCAGTTGGAGCAACTTCATTCAATGGAGAGGAAAAACCGACATCTACGATCCACCATATTTGGGGGCTCATGGATTTAAAATGAGAAGTCATAATTAATTTCCATGAGGCATAATTTGTGCCATCTAGCACAAGTGAATTATGTGAGTGCTCTAGTCCTCTAGTTGACATCCTTTACTCTCTAGACGGTTAAGTCTAATAAAAAGAGAGACCTTGCTCTGATACCAATTGAAAGGACAGGGGATGTCGCCTAGAGAGGGGGTGAATAGGCGAATTAAAAACTTTGTAACTAAATGCAATGGAATAAAAATTTACACTAAATAAAATCTCCGAGGGTCTAAGTCCGAGTGTCCGGATTTTTATCCGGATATCGAAATGTCCGGACTGTCTGGTTCAGAGTCCGGATACTCGGATTGGATCCGAGGACTCGATCGAGTGTCCGGACTTATCTCTGGATACTCAAAATGTTCGGACTATCCGGATTCGAAGTCCGGATACTCCGGATTTAAGATCTCGAAATGAGATTTTAAATCCTCGCAATTTTCAACAATCTACTTGAATACAAAAGATCTAAATGCTATCAGTACTGGGATGATGTAGATCTAGAGCCAAACACAACAAGAGAGTAGATCGGGCAATTTCAAGATTCAAAACAAATACTAAAGCAAGAGTAAGAAGCAAACTTGAGACGATGATTTTTCACCCAGTTCGGATCCTTGAGGGGATCCTACGTCTCCGTTGAGGCGGCTCGGTCACACTTGAGCCGGGGTCTCTTTCAACCCTCTTCCTCCCGGTGTTGCACAAATGCACTCGTCGGTCTTCACTCCTTTGATTCCTTCCCTTACGGAGGCGGAATCGGCCTTCACAAACTTCCCACGGCCAACCACACAAAGCTCTGGTGGCTCGTAGGCGACCTCCTAGCTGTCTAGGAGTCCTCAACCTCCAAGAGTAACAAATGCTCACGAAGAACAAGCTTGGAGATGAAATCAAGTGCTCAAACAACTCAAAACTCACTCAACCTAGCACCTCACTCCTCAAACTCTTCCCAACCATTCTCACCAAGGGGATCACTTAGATCTAAGGGTAAAGAGGTGTTTTAGGGGCTCAAGAACAAGGGTATAGCACCTCTAATCAGTGGGAACACCGCCTCTTTGAAGAGGGGAAGAAGGGGGCTTTAAATAGAGGTCCCAAGAAAACTAGCCGTTGGAGACAGCTGGGCACAACCCGGAGACTCTGGAAAAAACCCCGGATACTCCGGATTGACTGAGAGCAGCCACCGAGGGTGTCAACCCGGAATGTCTGGATTGAATATCCAGATACTCCGGATTGCACCGCCACCCAACGAAAAACGAGCATAACTTTTCACTCCGGACTCCGATTTCAGTGATTTTGGACTCTATCAAAAGCTAAGAACGAGGGCTACACAACTAACAAGGTCTCACTACCCAAAAATCAAAGGATAAACACAGATTTCACAAAGAATCCAAGGAAGACCTACAACCCTCACTTTCCGGCACCACCAACACCACTCTCTTTCTAAGTTTCACAAGGATGGATCACTTGAGCACTTGACACATCTAAAAGTCATTCGACATCGCATCCCTCTTAATAGTACGGCAATCATTAGACTCAAATTAAATCAAAGATAATATAAGTCTAGAAATAGTCACTTGCCGTCTTCTTTCTTGATGTCGATGCATGAAGACCTTCACCATATAATTGATGACATCTTCGCCTTGTCCAACTCGACTCGATTCACCTCATGAGACTCTCGTCCTATCAACCTTGACTTGATCATCCTCTCTGACGATCTCCACGCCAAGTCGCTCTTGACTTAGTCCTCAACTCTTGGTGACACCGCCGTCTTGTTGACCTTAGCTTAATGATCATCCTCCAAGATACCTTGGTCATCATACACAGACGGGACCTAATTCTTTCCAAACTACTCATGAAAGACATTAGTCCCAAAAGCTCAATAGATATGAACAAATTGATATTTGTGAGCAATTGATTACAACAAGTGTTTCATAAAAAGAAGCACAACATAACTGGAAACACTTGACATAAGAAATGTTCTCTACTAAGTACATCATGATGAATGTGTAATTGATCTATATGCATTAGAGAGATAATTGCCAATATGATGAATCAATTAAATCATGGCAAGGATCACAGACTTTACTTAAATGAAGCACATGATAGAATATACACGAATTGTACATGTGCAAATAATATTTGGAGTAAGAGTAAATATGTGATCCAACACTAGATAAACTTCACTAAGAGAATTGCATGAGAAGATATACAAATAAAACATGCATGCACCAAGTCAATCTATAGCAATATGAAGTTTAACTCTAGTTAATACATGCATACCATAATGAACTCAAATGAATATATATGCACAAATAAATATGACATGAACCAATGTGCATATATAAAATCAACATGCTACTTGGAGTTCACTATGCATTTGCACGAAAGGAATGCAATAACAAATATAGAATAGATACTAAAATTGCATACCTTATCTTTGCTTAACCTTCCTATTTGATTTTCCTCTAAAAGATGAGACTGATACTCAACTAGGCAATAACATGTTAGTCTCATAGCAATATAATCATATTAGAGGTTTGTCATTTGCTAAGCACTAAGTTAAGCATTTACTTAATTGCATAGATTGTCATTATGAGTGTTTGTCATTAATCACCAAAATAACATAAGTGCCTAGATGCACTTTCAGTGGTTGAAGGTGCACAAGAAGCACCTAGGAGGATACGGCGACACCAGGAAGGAACATTTATTGTTCACCCATGCTGGGTGGAAGGCCAAAGATGCGAAGTCTGGTGGATACTACAGAAAGTTCGACAAGACAAAGTTGAGATGATACAATTGTCAAGATTACATGCACTTCGCTTTTGAATGTCATAATCCGAGGAAGGTGAGAGCTAAGGCACATTTAATTGAGGCAGATGCCACGCTGCTATGATGTTGAGCCTAGTTCATTGTGAGTCGAGTTTAAGACGTTGAGGAGATGTGTTCGCTGTCTTGAATCAAGTAAGTCGATACTGAGATGTTGATGAGATGTGTTTGCTGTCCTGAGTCAAGTTCGTTGGAGATGTGTCCGGGACATTGAGGAGATGTGTTCGTCGTCCTAAGTCATGTCCGTCGAAGATGAGATCAAGACATTAAAGAGATGTGTTTGCCGTCCTGTGTTGAGTAAATGTTAGGTAAATTATAGTTGGGACCGACTGCCTCAACAAGTTGAGTTTAGAGCTAGTTGATGTTACAAGATTAAGCGGGTGAATGTTAGATATCCCGTACAACCAAGACTAGGGGGAGATTGTTCGGAGTAATCTAGTTCGATAGGATAAAGAATCCGAATTAAACAAGTAAAGAGTTATTTTCCTATTTGGATTGTTGAATCTTATTTCGTTTCTTAGTGTTATAGATTTGGGTATAAATTCAGAGTTAGTCCTAAGTTTTGTAAATAAGAAAGCAAGAGATCAAGACAACAAGAAAATGTGCTAGTTGTATCATACCACCAAAACATTTGTGTTTGTGAATTCTTGTGCTTGATTTTTTACCATCGTGCAGGTGTGTTGATTCGGTTAAAACTATATATATATATATATATATATATATATATATATATATATATATATATATATATATATATATATATATATATACATCTGTTATTCTTTGGTCGTGTAGAATAGCCTATTCTACTCCTACCATTTAATCAAGTCCGACTGAGCCAATCACAAGCAACAAAACGGTCCGTGCCAATCAACCAGCAAATGACTAATAAATGCTACATCTAGTTTGTATATGAATATTTCTTTTTTTGATTTAACCATAACTTTCAAATGAGATTGAGTTTTGATTTCAAATTTTACACGATTGTAGAATCTCACCTCCCCTACGTATGATATTTTTTTGAGAATTTTTCAAAATTTATACATATAATTTTTGTAGATTTTATACCATATAACTGCTGTTTATAGCATGTAGTAACAGATTGAGTAAGATGTAGTAAAATGCAGCTTTCTTGACAGTAAAAGATAGTATATGATGTTGTTTGGTACTTTGTTATTTTCATATCTCTCAAATACATTTGAGTTTGGTTTAGAAATTTTACAGGGTTGTAGAATATTACCTCCCCTACGTGTGCTAATTTTTTGAGATTTTTTCACAGTAAAGTGTTATTTTTTTTATAGTAAAAGATAGTATACGCTGCTGTTTGGCACTTTGTTATTTTCATATCTCTCAAATCCTATTGAGTTTGGTCTTCAAATTTTGTAGGATTGTAGAAGGTCAACTCCTCTATGTGTTGTAATTTTTTGAAAATTTTCTAAATATTTTATTGCGGGACCGACAAACAGAACTAAATATTTATTTATGAAAACCAACGGTACACATTTTCAAAACTTCTAAAAACATTAATATAGATATGGTAGGTGAGATTATACAATCCTGAAAAATGTGAAAATAAAAATCAATACCAGCTGAAAGATATGAAAAAGACAAATTCGGTTGACTAGTGATTTTTCACTGTCTAGTGCTTTGTCAATTTCATATCTTTTAAATGCGATTGAGTTTGGTCTTCAAATTTTGTAGAGTTGTAGAAGCTCACGTATCCTACGTATGGTAATTTTTTTGAGATTTTTTGAAAACTTATGC
Source organism: Otatea glauca (assembly GCA_036346275.1). Taxonomy (NCBI): domain Eukaryota; kingdom Viridiplantae; phylum Streptophyta; class Magnoliopsida; order Poales; family Poaceae; genus Otatea; species Otatea glauca. The sequence continues at coordinate 77,542,542 of CM070713.1, forward strand.
ATATGATTTTCATAGACTTTATACCATTTGGCTGCTGTGTACAACATGTAGTAATAGATTAAGTAAGAGGCAGTAAAATGAAGCTTTCTTGATAGTAAAATGTAGTATATGCTGCTGTTCAGTATTTTGTTATTTTATATGTCTCAAATCCCATTGAGTTTGGTTTTGAAATTTTTCACGGTTGTAGAATATTACCTCCCTTATGTGTGGTAATTTTTTGAAAAATTTTCACAGTAAAGTGTTATTTTTTGATAGTAAAAGATAGTATACGCTGCTGTTTGGCACTTTGTTAGTTTAATATCTCTCAAATCCTATAGAGTTTAATCATCAAATTTTGCAGGATTGTAGAAGCTCAACTCCTTTATGTGTGGTAATTTTTTGAGAATTTTCCAAATATTTTATTGTGGGTCCGACAAACAGAACTAAATATTTATTTATGAAAACCAACGGTACACATTTTCAAAAATTCTAAAACAATTACTATAGATATGGTAGGTGAGATTATACAACCCTGAAAAATTTGAAAATAAAAATTAATACCAGCTGAAAGATATGAAAAAGATAAATTCGGTTGACTAGTGATTTTTCACTGTCTAGTGCTTTTATCAATTTCATATCTTTTAAACATGATTGAGTTTGGTCTTCAAATTTTGTAGAGTTGTAGCTAGAAGCTCACGTATCCTACATATGGTAATTTTTTTGAGATTTTTTGAAAACTTATACATATGATTTTCGTAGACTTTATACCATTTGGTCATTGTACAAAGATGTAGTAATGTGATTGAGTAGAAGGCGAAAATCAACTTTCTTGATAGTAAAATGTAGTATATGCTGTTGTTCGGTATTTTGTTATTTTCATATCTCTCAAATCTCATTGAGTTTGGTTTTGAAATTTTCCAGGGTTGTAGAATATTACCTCCCCTACGTGTGGTAATTTTTTGACAATTTTCACACTAAAGTGTTATTTTTTTTATAGTAAAAGATAGTATACGCTGCTGTTTGGCACTCTGTTATTTTCATATCTCTCAAATCCTATTGAGTTTGGTCATCAAATATTTGCAGGATTGTAGAAGCTCAACTCCTTTACGTGAGGTAATTTTTTGAGAATTTTTCAAATATTTTATTGTGGGTCCTACAAACAGAACTAAATATTTATTTATGAAAACTAATGGTACACATTTTCAAAAATTCAAAAAAAATTACTATAGATATGGTAGATGAGATTATACAACCCTGAAAGATTTGAAAATAAAAATCAATACAAGCTGAAAGATATGAAAAAGACAAATTCGGTTAACGAGTGATTTTTCACTGTCTAATGTTTTATCAATTTCATATCTTTTAAATACGATTGGGCTTGGTCTTCAAATTTTGTAGAGTTATAGAAGCTCACGTATCCTACGTATGGTATTTTTTTTGAGATTTTTTGAAAACTTATACATATGATTTTTATAAACTTTATACCATTTGGCTGCTGTGTACAGCATGTAGTAACAGATTGAGTAGGAGGCAGTAAAATGAAGCTTTCTTGATAGTAAAATGTAGTATATGCTGCTGTTCGGTATTTTGTTATTTTCATATCTCTCAAATCCCATTGAGTTTGGTTTTAAATTTTTCAGGGTTGTAGAATATTACCTCCCTTACGTGTGGTAATTTTTTGAGAATTTTTCACAGTAAAGTGTTATTTTTTTGATAGTAAAAGATAGTATACGCTGCTGTTTGGCACTTTTTTATTTTCATATATCTCAAATCCTATTGATTTTGGTCTTCAAATTTTGCAGGATTGTAGAAGCTCAACTGCCCTACGTGTGGTAAATTTTTGAGAAATTTTCAAACATTTTACTGCAGATGTAGAAAATAGAACTTTATTCTTATTCATGAAAACCATAAGTACACGTTTTCAAAAATTTTCAAAAAATTACTATAGATAGGGGAGGAGAGATTATACAACACTGTAAAAGTTTAAGACCAAAATCAATATCAGCTGAAAGATATGAAAAAAACAAAGAAGAGACAGATTCATGTACAAACTACAATACGCATTAATTAGCTGGGTTGACCAACGCATGAACTAGTAAATGATTCGGTAGTAATTCAATCTGTTGTTCTATAGTAAAATGTATTTGTGATTTACTATCGAATTAGATTCAGGTGTGCTATGTATACGATTCAGCAGTAAATTCATCAGTTGTTCTGTAGTAAAATATTTCATGATTTAATAGTAGGTTACATTTACTAGTGTTGTTTGCAATGCATTAACTCACTACGTTTCGGTCAATGCGTGAAATTTACTTTTTTGACCAGAGCGCAGAATAGCTATTTTATGCTCGGGAGTTGAATAGCGCCACCGTATGTGTATATATATATATATATATATGCGCGCGCGCTTTGCATGGAAGAATATCTTATATGACTTCATCATTAGATCTATAGACCCTTTCAATCTCATGACATGTGGCAGAATAAATCAACTGTCTCTTCACACTGTCACATGTCTTAATTTAAAAGGGGTCTCCTAGGATTTATTTCCCTAGGCACCAGCAAAAGGAATCAAACATTCCATCAGTTTACTGTGATCACTCCCAAGTCATAACCGTGACAGCAAGGATGAGAGTATGACTGTATGAGACTAAAAGCTAGAGCTAGCCTGATACTGCTCCTCCTGACCACTGTCCTTTCGTGTCATTCCAAGATGATTCATATATAGTCTAGTATCATGATCTCCAGCGTCCGTTTGTTGATCTGACTTCTGGCGTCTCTTTTTCTTTCCCTGCTGTACGTGTGTACGCATATTTACAGGCTTACGGCCATCGCGGCGCCGGTGTGCCCTCCTCAGTACGACTGCGATGTGCGATCTACTCCGGCAACGGTATCGCGGTAACGTGCTACATGGATTGCCTGAAGAAGTCCACCAAATCAGAAGGGCTCTGCATTAGCGAGCGATGCAAATGCTCCTTCTACTGCCCGCTTTCCCCAAGCAACTGAACTGAATGATTAGCTCGCCTAAGGACGGTCTCTGAACTGCTACACGTGACGGTGGCATCGAGGTTTCAAATTTCATTCTTAGAACATATATGGGGCGGTCGAAATTCAAAATATCAACGAGATTCATCCGACCAAACTTCAAAAATCAAATTTGAAATTCGGTAATTTCGGAACTGGCAAAACCAAAATTTCGATCGAAATTTTGGCTAAATTGACTAAAATTTTGGCCTTTTCAACCCTTTGTGAAATGGTCTCCCGATGCTACAAAAAATTGGAAAACAATATGAAAAAATCATGCAAGCATTTATCTACATTTTTTATCTATTTGAATGCAAAATACTAAGTATTTGCACATAAAAGACCCTAATTTAGAAATTTCGACAGCATTTGACTGATTTTCAAATTCTAAATTTTAAATTTGGCAACAATTAATATATACTTTGATCACAAATGATAAAATTGACACAGATGACATTCACGTTCACCAACATCATGCCGTTCTGTTCATCCCATTGCATGACAATTCACAATTCATAAACACCTTTAAAATTACATTACAACTTTGAAATCACGCCTTACATTCCATCTATGATCTATCTGTTACATTACAGGAGCATGTGAAGGTAGCCATGCCTTGGGGATTCCTTTCTTTGGGATGATGTCTTCTCGTCTCATACAGATGAGATGGCTATGAGCCAAGCATACCTGTAAAGAATGTTCACCAATCACTACCTGTGATACTGTGTCCATGTGAAGATATTCAATTCTCTTGAGATCCCCCCGCCCTCTCTTTTTTTGTGTTTTTTCCTTCCATTTTGTGACATGCGATGAGGAGATTTCGTATGTTTTATCCGCAGAATAAGGAAAAGCAAAAGTGGATCGAACTCATAATAGAATGTTTACCATGGCTATACTATAATAAATTGTTTAGGGTTATATAATTTGTATATGTATTTTTTTTTACAAATTTTTCACATGTAGTCCTCAAAAAAGGCATTACAATTCGTCATAAAAAAATTGGTGCGAAATCCAGTTCTAAAAGTATGAAAACCGGTCGAATTTGTGATTATCTCAGTCAAAAAACCAAAATTTCTGCCAGAAAAATCTTGAAAACTGTAGCAATTTGAATTTTGTTTTATCCCGCCAAAAATCTTGGCAAGATTTTGAACCTGAGTGACATGGACGCATGCTGCACTCTCCATTTTTAGCTGTTGGTTAAGTAGTAGTAGTATGAGTCTAGGAGATATGTATGCATGTAATGGCCTTATTAATCTCATAGCAAGATCGTGGTTCCTGGAAATAATCATGAATGGTTCCATGTTGCCTATTCAGTTCCGCACTCCGTAGCATTTTGAAGGCATGCGAAACGTATCGCACATGTTTTATGTGATTTGCAATGTCCTTTGGTGCTCCCCTGTCTACACGAACCATATCAACTGCTCTCAGTGTATTACAGTTAATCATCGATGTAAATCTAGCGAATAACAAACTGGATTTGTTGAACTCGAGCAGGTTTAGGATACGGGATTCATGTTCGCAGTGAAAATTGGAAGAAAAAATGGCAAACCATGAACTCGAATCCCGTACCGTGACTTGACGAACCGCGTTTTTGTTATCTATGCAATTAATATCCTAATATGCATTAATCATATTATTTTGTTCTCAGTTTAGTACAATTAATCTCCTAAACTGCATGGGCCATACTAATTAGTTGTAAATTTAGTACAGTTAACCTCCTAGTCTGCAAGGGTCATACTAGTATGATGTTATCTTCATCGTTGAGAAGCGCACATCCACTATAAAAGAATCCCCTTTGCATTTCATTAGCACACCAATCAATTCATAGAGGTACGTACAAGCACCACAGGTAGCCACAACATAGTCCCAATGCCTGTAACAAGAGATGAAGACCACGCAAATTCTACTCCTGGCCCTTGCCCTCCTGATGCTATCCTCAGGTATCTAGATGTGCATGTCCTTCCACATCTGTATATAGTATCTGCTATATTGGCATGTAACATAAGCGCCAACTTGTTCTAATCCACCCACCCACTCCACCCTGATTTTACCCGGTATCTGCAGATATGTCAGTCTCTGAGGCGCAGTGCGACACTGTCGTAAAAAGGGGCCCGTGTAACTCCAGCGACTGCATGTTTTACTGCAAAACCCGGCTCAGCGTACCCGGCACGTGTGTTCCTGAGGGATGCGCGTGTGAAATATGCGCGCCGAATCCGTCAAGCTCGCCCACTAGCTAGGCCGGGGATGGCTTTTTTTTTTTTTTTGCATGGTTGCTCAAGTAATAACAATGGTGTCATGTACTGTGTGGCATAGTATCAAGGCGAATGTTAATGCAAAAACAACGAGAATTTTCTCTGTATTGCTTTGAATTGTTTTGTTCTGAATGGTACAATGTTCCTCCTGTATTTTTTATTTTCCTCGTGTGTTTTGTCCTATACGGCTGTACCTTGCAAACCGCACAACAGAGCCCAACCCAAGCGTCAAATCCAGCTCAATTGATTGGTAACTTTACAGAGAAAGCTTCATTCTCAATGCCTAGCACTATCTTCAGTGAATTTTTTATATTTTTAGGATAATTCGGACTGAATAATGAGCTATTCTGTACATTTGCTAGTTAATCTCCTAATCTGCATGGACCGTACAAATTTGTTCAAAATTTAGTACAGTTAGGGTGCGTTTGGTTGGGTGAACGAGGATGAACGGGATGGGATGGTACATGATAGATTTTGATACATGTGTTTGGTTGAGTGTATAGAACCATCTTGTACGGGACGGAGTAGTACAGATTCTAGGAATATTCTTCAAATATGCTGTACCATCCCGTACCTCCAAATTGGTTGAACCATCCTGTACCATCCCGTACCACTAGTGATAAAGTTTACCATACTAACCTCATCCATCTAACCAAACATCATCTCGTACCATCCCGTACCATTCTATCCAAGCAACCAAACAAAATCATGTATCATTCCATTCAGATAACCAAACACTCTCCCCGTACTATCTTATCCAGGATTATCCCATCCATCATGTATCATCCTATCCCGTTCATCTTCGTTCACCCAACCAAACGCACCCTTAATCTCCTAATCTGCGTGGACCATACTAATTTGTTCAAAATTTAGTACTGTTATTAATCTCCTAATCCGCACGGATCATACCGATTTGTTCTTATCTTCACCATTGGCAAGTGCACATCCACTATAAAAAGAACCCCCAGGCATTTCATTAGCACACAACAATCAATTCATAGAGGTACGTACAAGCACCATCGGACTAACAAGAGATGAGGACTGCGCAGATTCTACTCGTGGTCCTTGCCCTCCTAGTATCTCACCTAGTGTATGGCGTGCAAGTTTATACTGCGTATTTTCTTTTGATATATATATAAAAAGATATTAAAAATAGTTAGACTATTTCTAATTATTATCTCTAAGCACTATATTTAATACATGCATATAGAGAATATCAGGTAAATCTAAATATTTATTAAGAGTATAAAAGAAACATCACATAATATACGTTCAAACATAAAATATATTCTATATTTATATAGACAGGACTGTTAAAAATATGCTCTCTAAACTTGGCCAGACGGAGAACTTCAGCGATAAAGCTATTTAATTTAACTAGTATAGTGACATGTCTTCCGGTTTCCTTTTCCCAGCACGTAATATATGGTCTTTTCCTTTTTCTAGAACGTTTGTTTCCTTTTCCTTGATTTCAGGATATTTGTTTCCTTTTCCTTGAGATGATCTTTGGAGGTGGGGAGATCATTGTGGGCCACAGGATGAGTTAGACACATTAAACAATGGCCATCGGATGTGGGTGAGTAAAGCTGAGGAAAGATCTGAGAGGTTAATTTTGATGGAGGCAAGTTTCTGGAGACGTTTCGCTGGGTGTATGAAGGTTGGGCCATCTCTAATGGGGTGCATTATTTGAGGTAGATATAGAAAATAATGCTTAGGTGTATTATAAAGGAGTATAGATATTGGAAGTGAAGTACATTGTCAGATGTCAGACCCAAGCTTTTCGGCTTGACGTCGCACATCTTGGTCTGTTGGTCATGCGGCAGTCGTGTGCGTTTTGGTGTGGATTGCACCCTCTTTTATGCTATGGCATGCGATAAATCAATCCTTCCACTGCCACACTGATCGCAATTTATTGCTTTTAATTGGTGCTAAATTACCATGAATTGATTCCAAAAATGAATTTGCACAACATCACCATAAAACCCTGCTGCTTCCACCCAGTCCATTACTTCACGAGTCAAGATGAGGACCAGCCAAATGCTAATATTGGCACTTGCCCTTGTGGCGCTATCATCAGGTACTTCTTGTGACGAACGCATAACACATTCGAGCTTCGACACTCTTCTGATCTCTTTCCTGATCTCAAATGAAATCTAAAAGGTGTTTCGACGAAGATGTCTGCGGAGGGTGGCCGGCGGCGCCTCGACGAGGTAACCTGCAACACCACAGTCCTCCCACCGCCCGAGTGTGACCCCAAGTCGTGCGTTACGGTTTGCACCAAGTACCACGGCGGCCGCGGCGTTTGCGACTTCGACGGGTGCGTGTGCACCGTCTGCACCGCGCCGGTGCCGCCCAAAGTTCTTCCTAGGCCATGAATGAATGGCATCTATCGATCTAGGGATATGCTATGTGCTTGCCTCCTAAGTAATTTGCTGGTTGATTAATGCAAAAACAATGGGAGCGGAATCTCGTAGTGCTGCTTGTTGCAGGGACGACAGTCGAAAGCTCGGCAGAAAATGTTGTCTTCCAAACTAAAATCAAATTATATCTTCCAAATAAAATAATTCAATAGTTATCAACACACACGCACACAAAATGGTGTGATTTGTTTGGACGTGATCCGTGCAGAGAATTGAACTTTGGGTCCGCGGTGGGTGTGTTGTTTGCAGTTCACAAAATCGACGAAAATCACTTAAAAATTATAAAAATCAAGCGTAGCGAGACGGCTTGATATCTGAAACCACTGATGAACCAGTGGAGTTCAAACTTAAATTAAAAAATTATAATATTTCAAAAAAATAATAATAAATGATTTTTTTATAAAAAAATTGATTTTTTTGTGAGGTTCTAAGGCAATGATAATGATTCTATAAAATTTTTATATTATTATCAAACTTGTGTATTTTTTGAAAATTCTAAAGGTGCTACTATCTTTGTATATAATGTTCAGTTTTTTATTTTCTAGAGGCAATAAATGAAGTCTAATATTTTTGATTTTTTTTTGTCCAGAGTCAAAGATAATAATTATATAAAATTTTCATATGATGATAAGACCTGTGTATTGTTTTAAAATTCTAACAGTGCTATTATCTTTGTATACGCTCTTCTGTTTTTAATTTTCTAGGGGCAATAAATGAAGTCTAATATTTTTGAAAATTTTACTACATGATCCTTGGAAACTCTTTATTATATCATTAAAATTTAATGTCATGATCAGGCACAGGGTTTCGGATTTCGGTTTCGGATAAAATACCGTTCATGCCCGGAAAACGAAATTTCGGCGAAATTCGGTAATTTCGGACAAATCTCGTCCGGAAATTCAAATTCAAAATTTGAATCCGGATTTTTTTTATACCGGTAAGTACCGAAGTTCGGCGAGATTGGGCGAGATCTCGCCGAAAATTAGCGAGATTTCGGCAATTTTGACAAGCCCGAAATTTGGTCGAAAAGATGGAGAAAAATTTCAAAATTTTTTGTGGAGAGTTCTGACGTATTATTAATGTTGTCATAAAAATTTCAGATTTTTTTGAATCATGTAAATTTTTTAAAAATTGAAACATTGGTACTGTCGTAATGAAACGCCACGCAATTTTGAATCAATGAAAAATGGGACAAAGCATGTTATAAATATTTGAAATTTTAATAGCATGATTCTAACATGTGAATAATATTGCCATAAAAATTTTGAGTTGTTACTGAAGCTCGAGGAATTTTTAAAAATTGGGGGAATCCGGGTATGCGTGAAGTATGAAATTTCGGCAGCATTTTGACTGAAATTCGAAGATTGAGAGTCACAATTCGAAACAATTGATGTATATTAGCATGACAATTATTAAGAATGTAATAAAATCGATACACACAACAAGTCTTCACATATTTGCATATGACAATTAAATGAATGTATGTTTGCATCACATACCTACGAGTAGTAAAGCGCCCGTGGTGCAAACTCCACCTCCGCATTGTCGATAATGATCTCGTGGTACCTCCTCTCGTGTTGTTGCTTGTATTCCTCCAAGGTCATGTCTCGTGGTAGCCAGGCAAACTTCCAATGTTGGTAATGAGACTCCCAGGTATCAGGTTTCTCGGACTGGTGAAGGTACATGACATTGGCAGATGAGTGCCGTGCGTATGGATCGACGTATGGATCATTGTAGTCAAATGGCAAAGAGATGCTCTATCCATCATAACTCTGTCTGTAACCGTACCCACCCTGATCCCATCCGTACCCACCCTAATCCCATCCGTACGGTATTTGACTATACCCGGTATGCTCAACTGGAATGCCCAAATGGCTGGAGGACTCGCTGCTACACCATGATTGAGCACCATCCTGTGGTTGTGCTGCCTGGCGTCCACCCCCACCACGCGACGTGCCCTTCCCGCTACTGCGGGTCTGCCGCTGGGAGTCACCACTCCCGGAACCCGAACCTTGCGTCAAACCTTGGCTCCTAAGGTAAGCCTCTTTTTTAGAGGCCTTTATGGCCATCTTAAGTTGCTCATTCTCCGTGCCCATGGTGGCCCATTCGGTGCAAGTCTCCTCCTGACGCAGGCGAATCGCCTGCTTCTCCTTCTTTTTGTCACGGCCACCACGGAGGTCCGCGATCATGGCCTGCCTAATCACTTTAGGCACGTTGGGGCAGGCCTTCACATCACCGGCGCGGCCAGCCAAATGTTCCTTAAGACGGGTCGCCCCTCCACCCTTCATAACATGCGTGCAGTAGTTGCACCTCGACCCTGAGCCAATGCGCTCCCCGTGGTCCCATACGGTACCCTGAGACTCAGCCATCACAACGACCTACAGCCTGCATCATTACGAAAAAATGCATGATATATAAGCTTGTATGACCATGTGCTTGTTTGCATGCAGTCAACATTCTTAACTCACTGATGTTTGCTGAAATGCATGATATATGCCTTTGTTGTGAGGCTTGCTAGCTGTACCATACTACCATACAAGTGAGTAAGTGACATGGTCTTTTGAGTTTTGAAGACATACTGACATATGAATTATATCCCACATGAGTACATGCATTGTTAGTTCTTACTAGACTATATCCCACATGAATACATGTCTAAATAAGCAAAAAAAATACAGCTGCACTTAAAATCCAACAAATCACTTTGTTCATACCAATTTTTTTTGGAAGACCGAAATTTCGCCTTCAACGACCGAGATTTCGCCTTCTAGCACCGAAATCTCGCCCTGGGAGGCCGAGATTTAGCTCCTGAGGCTAGGAACTGGCCGGATATTGGCCGGACCAGAGAGGGAGGAAGCTGGAGAATGGGGCTGCGCAGGGGAAAGTGAAATGGCGAGAGCCTCTCGGTGGAATGAGCTGTGAATGAACTTCAATGATTGACGATGTATTAAAACCAGTGAGTTGTCAATGTATAAAATGAGTTATTTCTCATCTTTAGAACACATGAGCACACATATCTCAGTGGTAAGGCTAAACTATATCAAACAAGAGGTCACGAGTTCGAATCTTCACAACGATATTTCTTTGCAACTTTTTTTTCCACAGTTCGGAGCATGTAAAAATTACCAAATTTTTTTACATAGTTGCAATGCATCAATGATGCTGTCATAGAATTTTGAGAAGATGATCAAACATAAAATAATCACAGAAAATATGAAAGTGTTACTTCATAATAGTTTTTTTCCAATAGTTTCAACAATGTAAAAATTACAAAAAAAATTGGTACATATTTGGAAAGCATCAATGATCTTGTGATAAAGTTTTGAGATCATGATCAATCACAAAAAAATACCAAAAATATGTGAATGTAGTACATCACTGTTTTCGAAATGTAACATCACGTCCTTGTACCACATAAAATTTTTATTGACTCATCAAAACTGGTTAAATTTTTTAAAACTTTTACAAAAGGGTTATGAGAGAATTTTTAAGCTCCCATAAAAATTTTAGGTAATTATCAGACATTAATAAATTTATAAAATTCTAGCACTGTCACTGCCTCATTTATCCTATTTCTGATTTTTATTTTTAAAACATAACAAATGATGTTAAAATATTTTTATAAATTTTATGTATTATCTTACATATCTTATGATACTCCCATAAATTTTTCATAGCATGAAAATGCATTCTCAATTTTTTAAAATTCAGAGAGTGTTTATGCCGAAATGCCAAAAAGTCTAAAAATCAACTTTTTCGAAATATTGTCATTGAAGATCACTTCCCGAGAACTTATTGATATAATTCCGGTCAGATCCGGCAAAAAAAAATCAAATTCCGGTTTAAAATTCCGAAATCTCGCCGAAAAATTTAAAATTCTGAAATTTACTGTAGCAATTTCAAAAAATTTCGATTTTTCCATCCTACGGATCTCTGCAAACTCATCAAAATCCGAGATTTCATGAGATTTCGCTTTTTCGCTTTTTGTAACTCGCTGATTCAGGCATGTAATTTTTTATACAAATCTGACAGTGTCTCTATTCATTTTCATTAATTATTGTTTTTAATTTTTCAGAAGCACTAAATGATTTAAAAAATTGTTGAAACTTCTCTTAGGTATTTATATATTAATTGGGGTTTTTTTTAAAATTATTTTTTTTGTTTTCCATCGTTGTGTCAAAAGTCGAATAAAATCGCTCAAAAATCGAAAATCAAAAATTGGTGAAAATCACTCGATTTTATTTTTTTCGCCGTTGTTTGAACTCCGAATTCAAAAAATTTAAATTCAAACTTCTTTGATTTCTACCGATTTTTGACTAGTTTTTGCCAATTTTCCAAAATCAAAATCGTTTTCGATTTTCTGAACCTGGTTGTGTGCACTGCCTGTGCCTTTTTTTTACCGTTCTTTGAGATAGCATAAATATACTATCTCTTATGCTGTTAAACATTCACGCGGAGGACAGATGGCCATGTCATCTTTTTTTTTTCCCAAAGTCCACCGGGAAACATTCACGCGCAAAGGAGATGGCCACGCCATATTTTTTTGCAAAAGCCCCCTAGAAATTCAAAATCACAGACAGGTCCTTCCACTGTTTTTTTTTCAAAAAAAGACCCTGTAGTTATGCAGATTCACAAACAGGTCATCTAAAAAACCGTGGTTCCGCAAATTCACCAACGGCTCCAAGCTAACCCATTTTTTAAAACCCCCCAAGAACACCGAAATTACGTTGAGATCCTCCTGCCCTTTTGTTTTACAAAAAGAACCCGAAGCAAATTTTGCACGGCGCGGGAAACATTCATGCGCAGGGGAGAGGGCCACATCATCTTTTTTCGCAAAAGCCCCTTGGAAATTAGAAGTCACAGACAAGTACTTCCACCGGTTTTTTTTTTAAAAGGACTCCGTAGTTACATAGATTCACAAACGGGTCATCAACCGGTTTTTTTTTAAAAAAAGACCCGTAATTTCGCAAATTCGCCAACGGCTCCTAGCTAGTCTATTTTTTTTAAAATCCTATAGAACGCCGAAATTACATTGAAATTCTCCTACCATTTTTTTTTATAAAAAATCTAAACTAAATTTTGCATGGGTGCGACATAGCGTGCTACACTGCTAGTTATTCTTAAACTCTTATTATACCTCTGAGGCTTGTGGGTCTGCTCGGTCGGGGCGACAAAAAGTCCAAAGTCCAATCATTTGGCTACGACAGCGAGGCCATCTCCTGGGAAATGCTGATGGTCTATGAATAGAAGTACGGGTGATATAGCCGTTCGGACGTCTGATTACTGTTCATTTCGTCATACACTCGGTGTAATATTTTTTTAACGGCTGCAACATTTTTTTTCAACGTCTACAACATTTTGCTTCGCGCGCACATTTTTACTGTTATCGAAGGAAAATGTTTCACACGTAGAAAAAAAATGTTTCACGTGTAGAAAAAAATGTTGCAGGAGTCCGATTTTTCACAAGTCATTAGGTAGAAGTATATATCACTACAGATGTGGCTGACCGAATCACGAATATATTAATCATGATATCATTTGGTACAGCTTATCTAGCAATTGCACTGCAAAATCATAATAAGCTCCAAGTCCACTATAAAACACAAGCCATCAGCCACTGCAACTTTCAACATTTGTAGCAAGACAAGATGAGGGCTAACTAGCCACATCATGCCACTCCTGGCCTTTTTCCTCCTGGTGCTATCCTCAGGTACTTCTCCGGAGATACATGCATACTCATCTACGTTCTATTGGCAAATTACACTTCAGCTAAGATCGTAACGATTATTTGAGGTCGCATTCGACGCTGTTTTTGATCCTCTTCTTTCTGCTGCGCGCGATCGATCTGCAGACGTCTGAGCGAAGGCGCCACCGGCGGACGGCGGCGTGTCGCCTGATGGCTGTGGAAAAGTGGTCCTCGAGCCGCACCGGGCGTGTAGTCTGAAGTGGTGCTGGCCTGAATGCGTCAAGGAGCTTCACGGGGCCGGCGAGTGCGTCTACGAGGGATGCTTGTGCACATTCTGCGTCCCCTAGGTCTCCGCATCCACTAAAACACAGAGGAACCAGTTCAGCTTGCTAAGACAAGGGGTGCATGACGGGAGAGCATGCACGCAGCTTTTTCCATGGCTGCTTCAGCTATGAATAACATGTAATAATGGTGTAACAGCAGGACTGTTTGCTGGAAATTAAAGGAATTGGATGGTCGATGAAATCGCTATTGCTTTTGTAACAACTTTGCAATATGGTACTGGGCTGAGATCCAATTTGTGTTGCACTCCGTTGCATAACCTAACAGCTTGGCACCTCCTATTTTTAGCTGATAATTAGGGTTTGAATCCACTAACTACGGGTTAATTGAGTAGGTGGAGAGGAGGGGAGTTGAGATTTTGTTTGTGTTACACACCGTTGCATAGCCCAATAGACCAATAGTGTGGCACCTCGCTTCTCTAGACGGTAATTAGAGTTTGATTCCTACTAATCGAGGATTAGGCGGGTTACTTGCGTGTGGATTTTTGTTTTATTTTAGAAATTTAAACCCTCAATATTTGGGCTGTGAAACTGTGCCTGTCCTCGGACTAGCCCAATCGAGCCTAGTTTTTTTTTTCAAGCCCAGTCGCCGAGAACGTAACAACTTTTGCCACCAACAATAGTGTACATAAGTTGATAAAAGTTGCAGGCCAACACGGCCTAGCCCATTTCAAACAGCTAATCATTTATGATGTTTTTTGGCAATTTAGGACGGTCACTTCCTCCCCATCGGTAGTGACCTATTACCAGTTTTTTTTTTTTTTTGGTGCTGGTGTAGGCCTGGTTCTTAACACAATTCCTAAACTTTCCCTAACGGTTCGCTGTAATTCCCACACCACGAAATTAATTAGTTTGAGCATCTATACAGTACATGTAAATCATTTGCCAACATAGAAGTAAATAAACAGGAGTGATGTACAAGATATATACGACCAACTGGACAAGTTCCCATAAGAAAAACTCAGGTGATAATAACAAGACGCCCAGTTTATGCCAGATTGTCAATCTGTTCCGCATCTTTACATGGAAACGGGAAACGATATCATGGAATCTAGGCCTGGGCATTCGGTTTTTGAAAACCAGCAACCGAAATTATCAAGCCAAAGCAAAAAAACCAAACTGAATTAACTGAAAATTTTCAATTCGGTTAATTCGGTTTTCCGATTAACCGAAATACGACAGCAGCAACCATTCATCTCACAGAATGACAGAAAATGCAGAAATCAATGAGCAATTGAGCAGTCTATACAAAGCAGTCATAGAAACAAAGTATTTCATAACAAGGGAGAGGTGACTAGAGCTTGTAGTTGATATGACAGCAGCAAGCATTCATTAATCATCTCACAGAATGACTGAAACTACAGAAATCAATGAGCAGCCTACAGGAGCAAACATGATCGACAGATCGAGACCAAACATGATCGGCAGATCGAGACTGGAGGAGGCAGCTGCGAGGGCTTATGACCTAGTGGCCCTAAAGTACTAACTAAATCAATCATCAACCAATCAACAGCCGGAGGAGGTGGAGTTCCATTCCATCCATCAAACAATTCAGAGCTGAAATATTACGTGGATGTGGAGTTCTACCTCGCCAGCAGGAGGAAGCGCAGTGCGCAGAGCAGCCGGAGCCCGGAGGGTGTTGAGGAGGAGGGAGGCCGCGCGTGTGGACGGCGTCGGTGTGGCAGCGCATGGGGACGGACGGCGCCGGGGGAGCAGATCAGCAGATGGAGGCGGAGAGCCGGGATTGACGTCGGCTCTAGACGGCACCGCGGGACTGAGGCGTCGGGGCCCTCGCCCCTTGGGGGAGGCGACGGATCGAGACGGCGGAGGACCGAGATCGAGGCGGAGGGCACAGATCTAGGCGGAGGGCCAGAGAGCGGAGCTCGGAGCCTCGGATGGCGGAGGCGACGGCGACAGGGATTCGGGAATGGCCAAAATTCGAGTTCGACCTTGGGTTAGGGGTGGCGATTTTTTTTGTTGTTGTGTAACCTCGGTTTCCGAAAGAAGAAAACCGAACAGACAACCGTATCGAAAAAAAATCGAAATAAAAACCGAACATCCAAAAAAACCAAATTTCTCAGGCTAATTCAGTTCGATTTTTCAGTTTCGATGAAATAATACCCACCCTAGTGTCATGCACAAGGTGAACCTGAGTTTGAATCCATTCTAGCTACCTTCATATGAACACATCCAGCATCGAGAGATACTAGATGAGATACGGGCTTTCAGCTTAGAGCTAGATGACAATATCAATCGAGATTTGTTGTACACTAGATGCACATATCCAGATAATGCACATGCACGGGCCTTAAAGCATATTTAAATGACTTGTTATTACATATGTGATTTTAGTTTTTAGACAATATATAGATCGTTGTAGAATTTCATTTGTGATGTTTTAATATTGTATATTACAAGAGGAAAAATACTCATTTTATTTCTTAATACATGTCATCGAAACTTTCTTCCTCAAATATTTGTCTAGGAAAACGACAAATATAGAATAATATAACATAACATTTTCCATTTACATCATCATCACCCCTTTCTTCAATTATTGCAATGCTTACCTATAATACATGGTCATAATACATGTCACATAGTTTACATTAGTATAGTCGAGTGAACACCCATCGATATATCATCCTCTCAATCCTCCATCCCGCAGAGGTCCACCAAATCAACGGCAAAAATATTTTCTTTTTTTAGAAATTTTAATATATTCTTTTTTTAGCGATGTAAACCACCTGTCATCATTTTTTTATAATATAATATATTTCGATTCATGATTTATATACAAATAAAATTCCTTACCTTATTTTATTTTTTTTTGTCTCGAATTAGCATATTTTTGATATTTTAATTTTTAATAAAACCAAATGTTCTATTTTTCACTTAGTTTGGAATTAAAAAACAATCGATAATTTCCTTTGATTTTTGTTCCTAAATTTGCATGTTTTTGGATTGTACTTCTTATAGACATTATTTTCATATTTACGTTGAAATTCATACATAAATCTATATGCTAATTTTCATTTCAAAATTATGTTTTTATTGTATTTGACATGGATTTTTTCTTTTAATCTAAATATTGTTTTTATTTAATTACAAATTTCAGTTTTATGTTAGGATTCGTATACAAATCTGCATCTAAATTTTATTCTTTATTTCAACTATGTAGGGTTTTAAATTTGGTGTTTATAAGAAAATCAAGTTGGTACTTTCCTTTTTATTTTTAATTCCTAATTCCTTGTATTTTCTATTGTTATTTTTATTTAATCTGAATTTCAGCTTTAGGTTCGAATTCATAGACAAATCCGCCTACTAATTTTTATTCCGAATGTTAGCTACTTAGAGGTATTGATTTGGAATTTGTAGGAAAATCACATTGTTAATTTCCTTTTATTTTTAATTACGAATTTCAGTTAATTTTATTGTTATTTTTTATTTAATTTTATTCTAAATTTTAGCTATAAACAGATTTAAATTTGCAGTTTGTATGAAAATTAGATGGTTGTTTTTTTTATTCCGAATTTGTGTATTTTTATTGCACTTGGTATGGACATTTCTTTTAACCTAACGTGTTATAACTCTGGTCCACTATATATACGATTAGATGTTATTTTTTAAATAATAGTGTTCAATGGTTGCGATAGTTCAACTTAGTTATGGTCCACTAGATTAAGGACCATTGCTTTTTATGAGAAATTTTTAGCTTTTTTGTTAGCAGCTCTAAGAGATTTTAGATATGTCATGAACTTTTAATAAGAGATGTAGCATGTACATCTCTCGCTAAAATTAAATGCTACTCCAAGCATTATGTACATATGCACTTGGAGTATATACGTGTATACATAAACAACCAAATAATTAAGAGCCGCCCACATCCAACGGACGGTATTGAATCTCTTTCCCACCAAGATAGGGTTCCTGTATAGTCTTAATGGAACTGCAACTTAAGCATCCCTGGTTCTCAGAGTTATCCGATCGAATCAACAAACGATTCAAATTATCTAACGGTGTGTTGCTACAGTGTTTTTAAATAGTATTTTCAGAAAATTTAGACTGTTGATTTTTTATCCAAGCTTAAGTTACAGCCCTAATAAAACTGCATTGGATTGGATGATTGATCTCTTTCCCACCACAAGGTTTACGTACCTCTAATTCTCAACACTAGACATCTTTCTTGGCAACTACTCAGGCAGCCAGGCAGTATGCACATCTGCGCTTTCCACTTGGAATCAGAAGTCCATGGTTGATGACTAATCAGCCGAGATGCGTTGCGCACCGCATAGGCACGTCTCGACAACTCGCGCTTCCTCGTGCACATCGTCAGATACATTTGGTGTTTCTTCCATAAGACTTATCTCGCGAATGTACTGCGGAGTGATTCAGGACCTCTCCACCACAGTTCAAGCACTCAAAACCATGATTCATCAACACCACTGTAATCGGCGAGCTAGGATGAGGACTAGCCAAATATTGATCCTGGCACTTGCCCTCCATCAGGTATTTCTCCCAAGACATACTTCTTCCTTGCATACACTAGTATAATTTCATACATGTAAGTTGCAAACTAATTAAAGCAACGTTAACGTACACTACTCTTCCGATCACTTCTTTTTCTCTCTCTCTCTCTTTTTGGTGCTGAAATCCTTCAGGGATGGCTCTCTCGGAGAATATGAATTGCGCGACGACATTGGCCATCAAGGACGGCCCATGCAGCACCGAGTCGTGAACCGGTTACTGCCAGAGCAAGTACAAAGGGTCGGGCACTTGCTTCCCCCAGGGATGCAAGTGCTCATTCTGCAGGGATATTCCACCGGCGAGCTAGCCCAAGGCTGTATCACATGTACGCAGCTTTGTGCATGCATGGTTGCTCAAATAACAGTGATGTAACGTGATGGCCTTGTAGCCAGACCTTCAGGAAGAGAGAAAAATTCCGCTATTTTGACAATGTTGTGTCTTGAGCTCTGAATCATCCACCGCGTTTTCTCCCAATTGCTTTTCCCACGTGTTCTGCGATTGTGTGTAGACACTACTTGCACACCTGGACCAAACTCGAATACAACTAAAATTGGGGTAATATGGGAAGGGCATATCGCGATCCGATAGGATTAGAACAAAAAAAATTCCAGCTTTTATATCTTCGCGTGGCCGATAACTGGTGCAGCCATTTAAAAGATAACTCTATACAATATAAGCCCAATAAAGTAACGGAATGACTTGGGATCGGATGTCTGATTTTTTCGGATGCTCTGTAACATTTTTTTTCACGTATGAAATATTTTCTTCGTACGCGTGCAACATTTTCCTTCGATAACAGTAGAAATGTTCGCGCAAAACAAAATGTTGCAGACGTTGAAAAAAAATGTTTCACGCGTGAGAAAAAAATGTTGCAAGACTCGTCCGATAAAATGAACAGTAATCGGACGTGAGATTGCTAGTATCTCTCATAAAGTAATCAACAGAAGACAACACACATCACAACCCAACCGAGCTCTATAACCGATGATCTTCTAAAAAAAACTGTATAACTGATGAACTTTCTCCCAGACCCAACTCTTCCACCCGCTTCACCTACCACTAATCCTTCATCTAGAGTAGAAGCACAAGATCGGGTTCATGCTCAGTGAGCCGTTGAAGGACAATGTGGGTAACTAGTACAAAAAGACCTATATAAGACATCTCATCATTGACAGTTTTCAAAAACCGTCTATATTAAAACTAATTACAAACAATTTTGCTAGTACGACCGTCAAATTTATAGTACATTCTAAGAACCGTATGTGATAATACTTTCGTATTATATATATCGTACTAAAGTTTGTGCGCACCGTATTGTTCATCCAAACAAAATCTTAGAGACGATGATCGGTCTCCTCCCCCAGCCCGCCGCCGGCCGCCTCATCCTCGAGCCCATCGCGCGCCTTCTCATCTAGCACGTCGCCGGGCGCCTCATCCCCGAGCCCTATGATATATGAAGAGTGCAAATATTCAATTCATTGCTTAGGGCCACTATCTTGATGTTGATCTTTGGATGATATACACCATGGCTATATTCGAATAGCATACACTATCTTAATGTATGTTGATATTTGGATGGTATACACAATATCTATATTCGGATGGCATACACGATGTTAATCTTTGGATGTTCATGCATGTTCACATATTCTTTGGCTGAATCAATTAAAATAGAGGGAAAGCATTTGCAATCATTATGGAGTTTTAGGGCTGCTGCTACTATACTATAGCTAGCTAGTATTCAGCAAATACTTGCATGCCATCCCTTAATCTAGGTGGCTAGTTTATTGTGTTCAGTACTTGCAATGGATGTGATGGTTCATGAAAGTACGTGAGTGGCTCAAAGATCGAGAGCAAAAGCCGGTCATCAATCACCATGGCCATATTCGGATAGCATACACTATCTTGATGTTGATCTTTGGATGGCATACACCATGGTCATATTCGGGTAGCTTCTTATAGCTATGTTGATTTTTGGATGGCATACACTATCTTAATAGCTTTTTATAGCTATGTTATAATCTCTCGCTACTGAATCTAATGTAGCATCGCTGTCCTCCCCCTCGAGCCCTTACGCCACATGGATGTTTCTTCCTTGGATCTACACATTACTGCTCATTGATGCTATGGGTCTATTGTTTAACTAAAACAATTAAAGTAACGAATATGGTATTGAACTATAGAGTTGCTTCCTGTTAATAGTAGAAAGTATTGCTTTTATTTTACTGTCTTTGAACTTGATCATATCATGATAGAAAGTAAGCAGATACCCTATTCTTAGAACTTCTAATCTTTCTATGATCATGTCATATATTATTTTATATGATCTATTTGACTATTACCTTGATCTTTCTATGACCATGTCATAAATAGTGAAATTGGCTTTAAATACTTTTTGGTGCATAATTTAGGAAGGTAAGGGTTCAAGGTCTTATTTGCTTGGTTAATTGTCTAATTCAATTTTGATTATATGACCCTGGTGTAGTGAAGGTAAGAGATTAGTCTCTAGCAGCTCTACATCTTATGACGATGAAGCTGAAGGTCTAACCTTTAGTAGCCCGACACCTGAGAGCACTCTATCCTACAATTACTCATTAATCTGTTAAGTAGACATGATTCAATATCAAGTCGGCATAATAATTATGAATTACTTTATCCTTTCGATTATGTCGTTTTTGTAAGTTTTGAATTGTGCACATTATATATACATTATATGTCCCAGTGATTGCAAATTGCTCTAGATGTTTAACTTCTTTCATGATTTATCATATGTACATTATATATCCCAATGACTGCAAATTACACAAACATATAAAATGAAGCATACAAACAAGATAGGCGACATGGAAAAGCTGTTGGATGTTAAACAAAAACTTGAGTTGGAGATATAATAACTGAAGGAAAAGTCTGAATTAATAGAAAAAATTTATGAGATAAAACAAAAACTGAAATACGTAGATGACAAATCGCAAGATATTGATTCTCTTAACGAGACACTCATCATTAAGGAGCACAGTGCGAATGCAGAGCTGAAAGAAGCCAAAGCATCGCTTATAAAGGTAATATAAAGTTTTCTAGTATTTAATTCGTCGTGGTTACTGATAATATACCAAGACACCCGATTGTTCCAGCCTTCTAGACAAGCCGAGGATGGAGGCAAGGAGTAAGAAGACTTTGCTGAAAAGATGGTGACGCTGAAGAAGAAGATGGAGAGAAGATGAAGGTTGGAAAATGTAGGGATGAAAACAATTGTTATGGAGGAAAGGTGTGGTCTCTGCTGTTCTCTGAAGACCAAAAAGACCCTTTTTTTACTGATGTAATAAAGAGAGCTAGACTATTTCTAGTTGCTAGATGTTGGCGTGGTAGCTTTGTTGCTACAAATTATTTGCTGTTGTCGTTAAATCTCTAGGAGCAGTGACGGATCCGGGCCTCAGGCCACCCGATCCGTAGCCCGAGGCCTGGGAGCCGTGGCCCGTGGACCACTAATCTCTCTTCTCTCTGTTGCAGCTCGTGACCCAGTGCACTAGCTGAGCCGGCCCGAGGCCTGATCACAGGCTGGCTCCGCACCTGTCTAGGAGTTAATAGTCTCCAGGGTTTCTAGTAGCAGGGAGCTGGTCATTACTCTAGTCCCTGCATTGGTTATCTCTTTCTTTTTTGTTTACAGACTGTTGTAGTATGGTTTTTCTTTGCAGGTCGTAGTTAATGAGATTACTTAAACACACCTGGAGCTTAAGAAAAGGGAAAAAAGTCATGTGAGATCCTAGCCATAGAAGAGCATTAACAGAAATTGGAATTTTCAGTTTTAAAAAAGAGAGAGACTTTTTACCATCTATACTAACTTAATGTAAATTTTAGTACATATCAAAGATGATAAAAAGTCTTAAAAAAATATAAGCATATACTGGAGGACACAGCTCGATGCTAATGAATACTCCAACGTACCGGTCGGAATGTCGGACCTAGGACGATGCTCACCCAGCGCACTCCGCACCGCATGCTGGACTCCAGCGGTCAACGGCGAACGGCCTATGGGCGTCGGCCGCCCGTAGTTCGGCTACGGGATGCGGGCGCGTCGGGATCGCAAGAGGTAGCCGTTTTGAGGCGTGAGGCGAGCCAGAGAGCCCAGAAGTGCCCAGACCGGGCATCTGCTGGCCGTGGTAGCCCACTAACCCATGGATAAAGAGAAATTTTATAATTTATTATACAGAATCGCCCATAAAAATCCTACGGAATGCATGAGAAGTTTCGCTCCTTACAAAGTCGCACGATTCTCTTCATTCCCTAATATATCTGCCCATCCAATTCTCCACTCCAAAGACCTCATATTCACCACCACCATGGGTAGTTCTTCGTCCATGCGTCTGCCATCACCACCACTGCAAGCAGCCGACGTCCCACACACTATCGATGCAGCAACTTCCTTCTCTACCTATTGTCGCAGAGGAAGAAGTGGCAGCGACGCCACGGCTGCAGTTGCCGTCACCAAGAATCACACCTGCGACCTCTACAGCGAGCTCCTAGCATGGTGTTTGTCCTCGTCAACTCTGGCAAACCGCAAGCGTTGCTCCCTCATTCTTCTCCAAGCGCTGCTCCATCATCCTCCTCCCTGTGTCGCCCACGTTGGAGGGCTAGCGGCAAAGCATCAGGTAGGCCTCGTCCTCGCCAGATCTAGGCCTACTAGTGATAAGGCATCGGGCTTGCATCTTCTTTTACCGCCATTGAGGTCAAAACCTAGTGAGTGGGGTGCTTGTTGTATCTACAAGATTTGCTTGTTGCGATAGGTTATTTAAGACATTAGAATTATATTTTTTTACTACGGATTCTCGAGATGTTGCACTTCACAATCTAAAATATTGTGTCCTCCTCATCTAAATGTTATCGTTGTTAATTTTGGGTGTAGAAACGTTTTCGTTGAGAGTGGATTGTTTCTCAATGTTGCAACAATCATTGCACAATGTTACATAATCGAAATTAGAATGTTTTATGAGTTATCTCAATTATTGTGTGGGAAAACACCTGAGTGTTTTTTATTACAACCCAACGGATTCTTGTTGCACTTTGATGTACACTTTGTTGCATCGGAGTATTTTGTTGTATATGTTGATTACAATTGTTGTATGCATTATCTAGCGATGTTGCGCCGACACGTACGATGGGAAGCTTTACATCGGATATCCGATTCCTAGTCATACCCTTTATTATACCAGTAGTATATTGTGGATAGTAGAATTCATATATAGTCATTGATTTGTTGAGTTTATTTCTAATACTTTGTTACTAAAGAAAGTATAAATAAATACTAGCTAGTCTCATTCATTGAATGAAAGAGAACAACGGTCTATATTGAATTTAGTGCAAGTTCCTCGGCTACAGATGGGTTGGAATTATTTTGGGCTAAGCAGGCCATAGTGAGAGGTTGATCCTCCTGTTCGCTTATATTGGGCTTGTGTCGGACCTTGCCCAGCCCCACTCTCTGCTTTAAAAAGAAAAAGAAAAAAAGAAGAAGAAACTCCAGCCAATAAAGATGGGGGAGGACATCCGGATCGGTCCTAGTTGCCATGTGTAAAATCACGGCTTGTTCACTTCTTGGCAAGATTAAAACTGTACATAGGGAGTAGGGACCACCGGACCAACCGGATCAGGAGCAAAGACCGGCACCTAATTTGGGGTTAGCATTCATTGCATAATTTTCAGTTGCGACTTGCGTAGCTAGATCGGTCGGTCTTGCACCTGCTTCGCTGCCTGCCGCGCCCAGAAAACTGGATGCCCACTAGGCCTTCGTGATGCTTCTCGGGGTACTTTGCTTCTTAGTGCAGGAAGCGATGGTCCCGCCGTCCCGGCGTTGGACTAAGTGTGTGCGATCACTGACCAGCATCACCAACCACATCCTCCTCCCTCAGAATTCTAGCGAGGTGCTCTAATGGCATGTTTGGGGTAGAGAAAGACTTGTGTAATACGGTTGGAGTTGCATACACGTGCTAGGTCACTGACAGGTAGGTCTATTTGGTAAGTTAATTAGGTCCAAATCGAATCCAAGCAGCTAGCCTATTGTCGACTGGAATTTTCAGTTTTGGAATCTACCCACCCTCGCGAGATCTGGCAATGTGAACAACACAGGCTTTGCCACAAGTAAGCATACCTACATGGATGCATGTCTGAACGAACCCCTGATAGCCACCATGCTGGTTGGCCTTCAGCTGCTGCAATCTTGATGTAATTTCCCTTCTCGGGACAGCGATCTGTCATTGCTCCGCACCTTTTGCTCTCACCACTTGTGTGGACTAGGCGCACAACGACGTTGCTGCCTGCGAATGCGATTGATTCTTCGAAACGCCCTGCAAAGAGTTGTACCTTTCAAGCAAAAACTCAACGTGCGCCTCACAGCGAGCCACGACGGGGTAACGGACGAGCGCAGCAGCTTCGTTTTCTGTAGCTTTCCGACGTTACGCGCGATGGATGATGCCACCGCGGCCATGAGGCCCCGGAAGCGCCACAGATAGCGCGTACCACGGCGGCATCAAGGCGGGACGGCGACGGCCTGCAGAGAGATCCAAGGAAGATCAGCTTGATGGATGGAGCTAGCTGTTCCTTTTTCCTTTTAATTTTCCCGCCTATAGCAAAAGCAGCTGGCACGACAAACCCATGCCACTGCTCCTGAGAGGATCAGGGTTTGTATGTTCCTAGACTGTCATATCAGCATCGGGCTACAGGGGAATATATGTGTGACAAATTAAGTGTTAATGATCAGATTAGATGCCCCATAGTTGTGGTTGGGCTAGAACCATCTCGCCAGCAGTGACCCCGTGAATGCGTGCGTCGATCATGCAGCGGCACCCAATCAAAGTGAGGTCGTTTGATGTTAACGAAGAGGCGTAGGCTTAGCCAAGACACAAGGCACATCAAGCACCTAACCATGCATCAAATCGCTGCAGTACTTGTGCATTATTATTGGCCCGGCCATGTTCTCGGAAGAGGAAGCTTGCGTATTTGCTAAGATGTCGCTCTCATGCAACAAAACGGAGGGTTGTCATTGGCAATATATCGTGCACTGTGCCGCAGTCGGAATTCAAGATGCGAAGGTCTTATTGAACTAATACTTCAGTACAGTACAGGATAAGGATTTTTTTATTATTAAAGGGGTAGAAGGACGCGCTGTCCTACTGTGCCAGAGCGACGTCGAACACAAGCAGGTTGCTCGCGCACTTGGCGAGCAAGCCAACCCAGCTACGTCTCGGCCTCGGGACAGAATAAGGATGGATGCATATGAATGCATGGTGGCGTAGTACGGTATCCACATTGGTTGCGTTTAACCTTCCCCATCTTTACTATTATCAGATGCAGAATTTTTTTATCAGCTGATTTTTATGTCAGATCCTACTGATCTGAATCAGGAACAACTACTAGTAGAATGAAGACATTAAAGGATCATTTCCTACTTCACGAATCAAAAAATCGCTAGAAGTATGGTCATGAAGGAGGGGAGAAAAATACAGATGGTCTCTTCCTTCCATTAGTATTACTGGTCCTGCCGCTGCGAGTTCACATGGCGCAGGTGCAGATTGCAGAATTCTCTGCACCTTGGTTCTTGTTGTGATTATGGAGCCATAGTAATAGAAATGGGGGCTTTGGTGGACAATGAAGAGAGCTTTGCTGAAGCTTGAGAGACGAAGAATGAGTACGAGGCTTGTATATATAGTACTCAGTTACAAGGACTCATCTCAAATGGAACCCCTTGTGTCGTGACCACGGGCCGAAGTATCGGATGGTGAGAGCCACTCTTACAACAGTTCTCATATTCAATCAGCTAACAAACCGTTTGGATCACTGACTTGGCATCCAAAGCCCTAAGTAACAAACCCAATTCCACAAGAATGGATGACAACTAAAAGCTGCGCCACCACAATTCAGAACCAATCACCTCTGATTTGGCTAGAATCCATATATGCCTGTTCTTTCTCGTACACCATATATGCACAGATACCAGACCTCCCAACAACTTCATGTCGCCGGCCAGCACCCATCGTCACTGGGACGACCGTCATCGATGATGGCACCGCCACCTCCGGGATGACTGCCGGTAGAAATTCATGCGTCACCCAAACAATAGAAATGGAATCATAAACCAATTCCAATTCAGGATGAATTGGAATTTGAGTTTCAATTCTACTGACTCAATTCAATTTGGAGAACCAAATGGACCCCAAGGGAAATGCACAAGAAAAAGAATACCAAAATTAATATCCTATATCTGTTACTATTACTTTTTTTTTACTCGTCGTTTTGGATATTGACACGATCTCATCTTTGATCTTACTTTTTCTAATTATATGTTAGTAAAAAATAAACATATAATAATATGAAAGTAATTTTGGTAACAAATCTAATAATATCATTTCCAGGCGACAAATCTAAATATTCTTGTGTAGATTAGAGGTCAAAATTTTCAAAAGTTAACTGTAGCTATTCTAAAACGACTTCAACTCTAAAGACCTACTGCAACACTTGGGCCCTATGGCATTCGTTCGCGGCTTTTTGTGTTTGTTATGCATGTGTAACTGCCTTTTGGGTACCACGCAATGCAATGAAACAGAGGAAGCGAGGGAACGAAGGGCATGCATGCAGATGCAGGGTGGGCGTTACTTTGGGACCATGTTTAAATGATGCCCAGAGTGCTCTGCCTGTCGTCCCATAAAAAAGCTACTGGTAGCAGCAGCGGACGTCATGGGCTCGTTCAACAAAACGACCTGATCTACATGCCGGGACGCATGCACGGCTTTTCCTACCACCTACGGGTCCGGCAAGGGAATTGAATTACCTTGTGTACTGAAATCAAGGACGCTGTCCAAACTTGGAGCTGTACACATGCACTGTCGTTCTCATAAATTTCGTATAGTTTTCTAGATCTGCCCATGGTGTTCTGATCAAGTTGTATTCTTTCTTCATAATATCGAGTACTATGTCTTTAATCTAAAAAATATATACTTCAAAATTTAATATGGGATTTGTCAAAACTACCTTAAATTTTACTATCTCTAATCATAAATAGTCGTTGTTTTGGATATTGTTGTAGTCAAACTTTCAAAACTTTAACTGTCGATATATTTTTAAATATTTAAATTGGATATATGAAAATCATATGTGTAGATTTGTCATGAAAATTACTTTATAATATTATAATTTTATTAGGTTTTATAAATATATCATAATAGAAATTAATGATCAAAACTGTGTTTTGAAGACCATGTTAATGTATAAGACGATAACTATTTGTGACCGGAGGAGTATTTTAGCAAAAGTGCATAGTACACAGTATGACCCTAAACTTGGATAGGCATTGTTACTTGGATCCTGAACTCATTTGAGACATTTAACTCAGTTAAGACAATATGACCTAAATTAGAGACGTTTGGAATGCGTGAGTTTTCCTGATTTGCGAGAATTGAACTATTTCATATAAAATTTCTAAATGGAGCCTTGGATACCTAAACTTGTAAAAGTGTGTGATTTTTTTTTAATTGATGCCATGGCACTTTGATTCTGTCTAAGCTAAATTTGTCCACTCGCTTGCTATGTAACATCATAGGGTCGAAAACTAGTAAATTTTGTTTAAATAATATTAAAAAAAGCTCCATTCAAATCGAAAGACATCAACTTTTCATTGACTTTGCTTGACAACTATGGGTCAAAAATAGATTTGGATTGAGGAAAGGTGTTACGTCCGGGACAGCTTCTGCTTAAAAGAAAAGCGGATTGTTTGCTAAACGGGAAGATTTTAGATAGCTTCTCCCATAATCAGAAGCAGATTTGTACATAAAATCAGAAACTGTCACCCACTAGCTTCTTAAAGAGAATCAGAATCTGTCCCAAACATGACCATATGTCATCTAACCTGCAATTGAAAGTAAGATATATCTAGGCCCATATTGACACATACAAGCTAAGGAGTTCCAACTTTCAAGTTCAGGGACTCAAATAACACACTCGTCAAAGATAAGGTACCTAGAGTGCACTGTACTTAAAAAAGACATGGACGTGCGAGACACCTACTACAGAAGAAATATTTTGTAGAGTCGTTTTTATTTTACATTAGAGATATCTTTTTTATGTCTCTATATAATTTTAAAGTTATCTCTCAAAATTAGTAGAAACATCTTGTAGAGTCGTTTTTATTGTACATTAGTGGTATCCTTTTTTGTCTCTATATAATTTTAAAGTCATCTTACAAAATGCCACAATGATGCCCCTACATGCAGTGTCCCTAAGGACGAAGAGACACTAACTAAAATGTCTTATATATTCTATGTAAGACATTTTGTGTATCTTGTAAAGACACTATATATATTGTGTCTTTAGCACCCTCTAGAGAATGAAAAATATATTCTAAAAATATGTTAGAACCACCCCTCGAACTTGAGAGTCATTTATATTGTACATTAGAGGTATCTTTTTATGTCTCTATATGATTTTAGAGTTATCTTTCAAAATACCATAATGATGCCTCTACATGTAGTGTCGCTAAGGACGAAAGACACTTTCTGAAATGATTGTGAATAAATAAGTAGCCCGATTAATTAACATCCTATCCTCACATCACAACTTGATTATATATTCATATTGTAATTCTTATGAATAGTATACAACATGTCTTAAATATCTAAAAGAATGTCTTTATAGAACAAAAAATGCCTTAAATAACGTCTTTACAACCTAAGATCGATTTAAGAAGTATCTTAAAAAATGTCTCTATATGATTTTTGTTTTGATAATTTAAAAATGCCTCAAAAAATACGATACACCTTTCATGTTCTTTATCTAAAATGTCTCAAAATAATGTCTCTATATTTAAGGCACTCTCTAAATACCGCAAAAATTAAGGTGTCTTCAGATTATATTATGATAATTTATAGAGGCAACTAAAAATTATCTATAGAAAAGTGTCTTTTTGTGAGGTTTCTGTTGTAGCGTACATTGTGCGACCGTAGGATCACTGGAACAATGGACCATCTGATCTGTGAAGCACTAACAATGATCTACTGCACCCAACAGTGCATGTGTATATGTATAACTGCACGCAGCCATGCAACAGCAACAAGTACAAGCAACTTACCACATGCTTTGCTCATCAATCGCTGTAGCTGGTTCCACGTACAATACCCAAAGTCCTAAACACGGATTGAGGATATAGAGAACCGTCGATTGTATATACCCTACGTACATACATACCGCAATCCACATATGCACGTACAACTCGCGACGACGCCAGTTTCCGACCTATTAATTCGCGGTAGTTCGCGGTCACATGCGTGCACGAGCTAGCTAGCGCGCGCCCATGTCAAGGCAATCCACGGCGCCCCAACCCGCCACCCGATCCAACGTGGTAGATCGGTGAATTTACAGCAGTTCGCACGCAAATCATGGACCTGTAGCAGCGCGCGCGCGACATCACGGTACAGTACTCGCTACGGCCGGCGCGTGCAGTGTCGCGCGCGCGCGTGCGGGACCAGCTCTATTCATGCAACGCATGGCATGCATGTGCCGTATGCAAGGTGGGTGATACGTAGCAATGCACTGTTAAACCGACTCGTATGACGCATACACGTGTATCTTTTACCTACGCTAAAGAAATAATCGAAGACTATGATCTTCTAAGCGCGAGAACATACTGTTTCATTGAATATACACGCTTATATATACTAGATATACATTCTGGTAAAACGCGTCGGATTCGATCCCAAGGATGAACCCTGGCGCCGGACGTGTTCCTTGACGGCAGCCTTAGCCACTGAGCTACGGCTCAGTTCTCTAATATAGATGGCTAGTGCAGCGCAACTGTGCGCGAGACGTGTCCAGTGCCATTGATGTGAGTGGTGTCCCCTACCGGCCGGAGGCCATAGCACAAGGGGCCGGGGCTGGCACCTGTCCATCGAGCCGGGCGAGGTGTTACGTCGTCCACAACGCGTACGTGCCCCCCGTTGGGTTGGGTCCATCTGGGCGCGTCGTTTGTCATTCGATCGACGTGCGGATCGGTTGGGAGTTGGGACGAGCTAGCGAACGAACGTCCGGTCGCGGATTCAAGAGAAAAATGATAGTGTTGAATTGTGATGCTGTTCTCTGTGCTCGATCGATGCGTTCTAATTGGCTGTGTGGACGGAGTACTATTTTGTCTCGAGAGTGCTCTCTGGTACGTGCAATTGGACGTGCCTGCGGCCGGAGAGAATTTACGTGAGCAACTCTGTTTCCGTGCTGGAGGGAGGCCGGAGGGGAAAAGCACGGCTCTTAAGTAACAAAGATCGATGTGATTAAAGCAATGACTCGCATCTCTCCGAGCATGCTTCAGAAGCACTGTCTAACTACTGTCGCCACAGAGTTGGATCTCACATATATAATCTGATTTTGATTACTTGCAGTTGCAGGTGAACAGCGTGTGTCTCCATGGCTCCATTTCAATCTCTGGTCTTGACGGTCAGTGTCACAACTGATGTTTTGTAGTCAAATGGCACAGAAGTATTTCATCTAACTTTGGACATGCCTGCCTTGATATACAAATTAGGCATGCAATTCCAACAGAAGAAAAAAATACTACTAGTAGTGCTATTGAAAGCAACTTTCTACCCCACCCTCTGGCTTCTGTGGCTCTTCCCAACCAATCAAAACCGACTATTTAAATATATCCAACTCTTCCTCCATGGATCATGTGAGCAGTACGTGTCCACACCCACCACCTCTTTCCAGTTGAATCTTTCCTGATGTGCAGCTGAGCCTGAACCTAGTCCGAGGAGGTGAGGTGAGGACTGAGCCACTGAGGTCGCCCTAGGTAGGAGGAGATCTCCCTCCCGACAGCAAAGATTAGACCCACATTTATGCGTTGACAATAACACCACCACAAAAAACAAGCCTTTTGGCAAAGCCTACCCTTTGCCCTTTTTTTTCCTCCTTGGCATTTTTTTTTGCAACTTTGATCTTTTCCAAACGAAATTATAAATCTAGTTATTTTCTCAATCGTGGAAGGATCGAGAGACGACACATATCACCCAATGGCGAATCCGGATGAAAGTAGAGGTGGGACTCCTATGTCGAAGTTCTAACTCAACATACGCATACTAATGATGCATCTACTGATATATTGCTAACCAAATTACAAATTCATCATATTAAATCGGAGAGACAAAAATATCAATCAGTCAATAGAATATAGACTTGGGGCTATAGAATACAAAAATCAAACATCAGTTATCACAACAAAAGGCATTCAGGTATGAGGCATTGCATTGGGGCTTGGGGCAATTTTTTTATACCGAGCAAAGCAATCAGTGGCGCTAGCGAATTAGTCTGGCTCTGGTGTCCTCGTCCTAGCGATCAATACGAACTTGAGAGTCTCCTCGTCCTCGGTCGCTCTTCCTTGCCGATCACCTCGGTTCCTATCTGGGCTCTAACGATGCGCGTTCGGCCGCTGGCTGGACGGAGTGAGCCTTGGTTCCTCTCTAGGCTCTGGAGATGCGTGTTCGGCTGCCGGCTAAACGACGCTCCGATCTGCCGATTCCTCTCCTTTGGTGATGCACGTTCCGGTCGCGATCGCCCGTGCAATGGTCTGTCGCCTGCGAAACGACACCGACATTGTTTATCTCTCGAACTCCTAGTGTTGCGCTACAGTAAAGGATGCCGAGTACTGTACCAGATGAAAGCCCATGAGAGTAAGGAATCCCATGACTAATTTTGATGACTCACTTGCCTGACAGTATTGTTTTCTACTTTTCTTATTACATCTTACTTCCAGTTGACAGGTATCAAACCTACCGATTTGCCGTCATGGCGCCACGTCTCTGCTTCTTTCTGGCGTTGAGGATACTGGAGGAGGGGGATTCGATTGGCCGGAGGTGGGGCTGGCGCCCCAGCCAGCCCCAATGGTGGATTCGCCCCTGATGTCACCTGTTGTGGTACCTACCACAGTGTGGCACCTGTCATAGTTGAGGCGCAATAGGTACCTATCGTGGTATAAGAACGTGATAGATTCTTAACTAGGTTTTCAGTTAAGAAGAAGCTAGATATGTAATTTCGTATGAACAAGAAACAAAAGTTAAAAAAATTGAGCGAAAAGAATTCGCTTCCCCTATCTTCACTAACAGCTTGTCACTGCCCCCGCAGTTGTCAGCATATGTGCACCACCGGATCCTCTGTGTCAAAAGCATTCAGTCAACTATAATCACCACACCATCGGAGAGAGAGTCAGAAGACAGTAAAAAAGGCAATATTTCTATGGAAGTTGGTGGATTCACAATGATTTTATAGTATATTATGGGCTATGTCAATTTCATAAATTATTGCTATTTGCCACACCTTTTTCTCTATATGTATATATATATATATATATATAATGTATGTATACATGTATGTATATGTATATATATATATATATGTCAATATATATACATACACGCTATTTTGTAGCTATCGTGGTATAAGAACGTGATAGATTCTTAACTAGGTTTTCAGTTAAGAAGAAGCTAGATATGTAATTTCGTATGAACAAGAAACAAAAGTTAAAAAAATTGAGCGAAAAGAATTCGCTTCCCCTATCTTCACTAACAGCTTGTCACTGCCCCCGCAGTTGTCAGCATATGTGCACCACCGGATCCTCTGTGTCAAAAGCATTCAGTCAACTATAATCACCACACCATCGGAGAGAGAGTCAGAAGACAGTAAAAAAGGCAATATTTCTATGGAAGTTGGTGGATTCACAATGATTTTATAGTATATTATGCGCTATGTCAATTTCATAAATTATTGCTATTTGCCACACCTTTTTCTCTATATGTATATATATATATAATGTATGTATACATGTATGTATATGTATATATATATATATATATGTCAATATATATACATACACGCTATTTTGTAGCTGCATGCAGTCTACTCGCTAGCCACCGACCGAGCCACTTATCCCTGAACGCGGCGCACCGAAATCAACTAGTAAATGCGTTGCTCCAGTTCACTAAGCCCATCACTACGTGACAAAACCAACTAGTTAATATGTTTCATTGTTTGTACTATAATATGTTTTTCTTTGTTTTAGCCGTAACTTTTTATTGGTAACTCCGATTGATGAACGGTTTTCACCAGTAGCTTACTAACGATGAGAGGAACAAAAGATACAAGTCTCGCTAATAAACGCCGCATGAATGAGTTTCTACTTCCAATTTACCGAATGTATCGTAAGATTTTACTACCGTACATGTTGGTGAACCTCTGGTATGATAGTAAAATTTATGTATACCTATAATAAAATCTATGCATACAGATAGTAAAATCTTATTCATGCGGTATTTATTGGCGAGACTTATATCAATATATTGCTCTTGTTAGCAGTAAACTAATAGCGAAAACCGTTTGTGAATCGGAGGTATCAATAAAAAGTTATGGCTAAATCAAAGAAAAACATATTCATGTACAAACAAGAAATGCATTTACTAGTCGGTCATGCTACGTAAACTAGTAATGTCTTTCCTTGTTTGAACTAGGATATGTTTTTCTATGATTTAGTCATAACTTTTTATTGACAGCTCCGATTCATAAACGGTTTTTATCAGTAGCTTACTGATGACGAGAGCAACACAATGATATAAGTCTCGCTAATAAACACTACACGAATGAGTTTTCACTGACAATTTACCGAATGTATCGTAAGATTTTACTACCGCACAGGCTGTTAAACCTCTGGTACGGTAGTAAAATCTATGTATATGGATAGTAAAATCTGATTTATGCGGCAAGACTTATATCAATATGTTACTCTCGTCATCAGTAAGCCATTAGTGAAAACCGTTCGTGAATCGGAGCTACCAATAAAAAGTTATGGATAAAACAAAAAAAGATCCATGTACATGCAAGGGGAACAACATATTTATTATTTAGGTTAGCCACGTTACAAGGGAACAACACACGAAGCGAGCGGGCATGTGGATAGTTTGGACGCACTTCTCTATGGTTTCAATCAGCGTGTGGAATAGCTTAATACGTGCATAAGCGTAGATTAGCGCTACTATATATATTTCAAATGCGTGAATTCAAGCCATATTCGAGTATATTTTTCAAAAATTTCATTTTTAGGGTATATACCCATTTATAATAATTCAAATGAAACACATACCTTTGAAAAAATATACTCAAATTCAAAGATTTTGAACGAGTTTGGATCACATGCTTTAGTGATTTATATATAAAATCAGCACATACCTACAACCAAACTATCATAAAAAAAGAAAACTCTGGTTTGAATTTTAGTTCAAACTAAAAATTCAGCATCCTAAAATTTTCAAAACAATTTGTATGAAAATACATAGAGAAAATATCCTATTTAGATCGTGGTGCCCTGGGTAATTATAAATTCTAAAAGCTAAAGGGAACAGGGAGCTCAATCAATAGAGCTGGAATTTGATTATTGTTTTGGAGTACCGTCTCTAGCGTACTTTAAGTGGAGAGACTTTGGCATATGATGTGATGCAGACAAGTGCTCAAAAAGCTAGCATCTCATTAATCATGTAAGCAACAAGAGTTCAGCCTGAAAATTCTTAGCTATCCTAAAAAATGAACCTCCCTCAAGATCCGTGCTCAACGATCCGCTTTTGTTGTGGAAAGATATGTGGTAGTAGTTGGCTGCCCCAAAACGAGGGAAATTGTGCCCTGCTATGGAAGGCTTTAGGTCTTTGTATGCTGTTTTCCTTTGGCTTTTTTTAAGGTAACTTGTAAGAGATTACTGGCTGTCCTCTTTGGGGCCATCGTCGACTTTCTCGGTTGGACTAATAGTCTTTCAACTGACATATCCAATACACTGTTAGTATAGCAACATCTGAAACTCCAGCATAGGGCAAATCTTTCAAGACCAATAGAAAATGACACATAAACTAGCTACTAGAAAGGTAAGTAACTATGAACTCCCAACCAAAAGGAAGAGGAGAACAATCAAGTGTGACAAGTTTGCCCAACCCCGCAACCCTGAATTCCCCCAACTAACAACCCACTACGTGCTACCTGAAAATGTGAAGAAAACTGCTAGTAAGCCTGCCGTCCTGCGCAGTGAAAAGAACGCATACAAGTCTACGAGCATACATAGTTACATACATAGCATTGCAGATCATGCATGCACACACAGGCGCCCTTTGGAAGCAGCGAAAACGAAAAGGAGAGCGAGAGGGACAGCGATCGATGGTTGGGCAGAACCGCAGAAGCAGAAGCCGTCCTCTCCGTCTCTCGCCTTGCTCGATCGCTCGCGTGCTTCCTACAGAAAATAACATGAATACCATGTCTTTTTCCGGGAGTTATGACTTGTGACCATTACGTTGCCGCTGCTGCTACGACTACCACTGTGCCAACTTTCCACACAACTCACACACACAAAAGGGACGGACGGTTGGTTTGAAACTTGCCCACAGTAACCGGCAAGGAATGATGCGCCGGCTGCCAATGCATGGGCGAAGTATCTGTACTTTCCTGTCAATTCTTTCCAGCCTGACATGCATTTCGATCGATTGACGACTCGACTCGTATCGAATCGTCACTCTACTGCTTGCTTACATAAGGCACGGCATTATAATAGGCTATTTTGTGGCCAGGAATGTCAATCTGCCACCGTATTTAACGTGATTAATTTTCACAAAACTACTACACGTTTATATACAAACTATTAAAAATTGTAGATTTTAGTTTCTATTTTATAAAACTATAGATTTTCGAAGAACTTATATCATAAAACTACAGATTTTGAATTGGCTGTTTTTTATAATGTGTATGATAGTGTGGACCCATATGACAGACTCACATGAGTTAAATCAGAAATAGGGACACGTGAGACTGTCATATAGGCCCGTACTGTCATACCCATCGTTATAAGAAACGGCCAATTCTATAACTTATGGTTTTGTAACATAAGTTCTCCTACCATCTTTAGTTTTGTGAAATTAGAGCTAAGACATGTAATTTTATTATAGTTTTATAAAATTTACTCTTTTAACGTTTGTAAAAAAAAGTTGAGAAAACGCATGAGTAGAAATGGAAGTCCATGTCCATATTTGGCGACGCCTGCAAAATCTCGGGGGTGGGGCACGCGCGGCTGGCAAGCAGAGTGGCAGCGCGGCCGCGACGTCGCCGTGATAGCGGCGCTCACCCACCTGCAGGGATCGGGTCGCCGTCGGTGCGTGTAGATACAACTGCAGCCTACTAGCGAGTACTACTACTAGTATACTAGTGCAAGGCAAGTTGGGCATGCCCAGATGCACGTCGATCTACATAAATGTTACTACTTTTGTGTGTCGCATGTTTGTACTCTTCTGCCTTTTCAATTTCGTTCGTTCTGCTACGGCTGATAGCA
Source organism: Otatea glauca (assembly GCA_036346275.1). Taxonomy (NCBI): domain Eukaryota; kingdom Viridiplantae; phylum Streptophyta; class Magnoliopsida; order Poales; family Poaceae; genus Otatea; species Otatea glauca. The sequence continues at coordinate 77,579,138 of CM070713.1, forward strand.
CCGGCCGCCTAGTTTTAATAGAGAACCTAGAGAAAAAAATGTCCAAATCCGTTTTGAATTTTGGTTTGACTCAGGTTCGACCTGGAGTAAACGTGGGCCTGAACCGGGTTTAATAAATAAAAAAGACCGTTATCGTATCAATCGTATGGATCAAACCCATGTCAGTGGGAATGAAACCCTCATTGTCACCATCAGGAAAATGGTCCAATATCCTTAGTTTACTCACTTTTATGTAATTGTTGAGCCCAACCAGCGAGATATGGCTCAAACTGAACTACAGTGGAAATTAAAACTAGACAAAATTGCAAAAATTCATCTAGAAGTACGTCAGAGTTTGATTTCCCCTGTAACTAATTTGTGGTACTTACCCGCTAGTATGCGGTTGTTGAAAACCCCCTGCCACTCGGTTGCATGTGATTTCTGATGACATGTTGATATGGTCTTCTAGTGTGGTGAAGTGGCTGAAACCGAAGCTTGATGCGGCGAATGCTACTACAAAACACTATATCACTGTCGGTTCCAAATTGGCATCACTGCCGGATTTTGGAACCAGCAGTGATTAGTCGGACTATCACTAGAATCGGCAGTGATATCGGTATCACTGTCGGTTTGTATGCGAACCGACAGTGATAGTCCGGTTCGTAAATCACTCGGTAAAATAATAAAAAAATATTTGCATCCGAACCGACCACCACCCCATATTCTCAAAAGTCACGCGATTTTCGCGCGAAATACGTGCGCGTGCGGTTGCTAGGACTCGAACTCGCGATCTGCTGCCCCACGCGAGCCCACCTTACCATCTCACCTATCACTCATTCCTCAACTAGTATAGGATATATTTTCCTTTTGTTCCTTTGTCTCTGAAACTTTTGATGATTATTTGGATATCTAAATGACTTCAAATAGAAATATTGTCAACTACAACAATTTTTATATAAATTTTATCTCCATCCGACGCTGTATGAAAAAGTTATGATTTTTCAAAAAATAGTTGATAGCATTATTACTGTCGGTTGGGAATACGAACCACCAACGACAGTGATACCATTATTTGAATATTTAAATTACTTAAAATGAAAAAGTTTATATAAATTTTATCTCCATCCGACTCTGTATGAAAAAGTTATGATTTTTCAAAAAATGGTTGATAGCATTATTACTGCCGGTTGGGAATACGAACCGCCAACCGGCAGTGATACCATTATTTGGATATTTAAATTACTTCAAATGAAAAAATTTATATAAATTCTATCTCCATCCGACTCTGTATGAAAAAGTTATGATTTTTCGAAAAATGGTTGATAGCATTATTACTGTCGGTTGGGAATACGAACCGCCAACCGGCAGTAATACCATTATTTGGATATTTAAATTACTTCAAATGAAAAAGTTTATATAAATTTTATCTCCATCCGACTCTGTATGAAAAAGTTATGATTTTTCGAAAAATGGTTGATAGCATTATTACTGCCGGTTGGAAATACGAACCATCAACCGGCAGTGATACCATTATTTGGATATTTAAATTACTTCAAATGAAAAAGTTTATATAAATTTTATCTCCATCCGACTCTGTATGAAAAAGTTATGATTTTTCGAAAAATGGTTGATAGCATTATTACTGCTGGTTGGCGGTGGCAGTGATACCATTATTTGGATATTTAAATTACTTCAAATGAAAAAGTTGTATAACTCGTCGAGAGCTACAATTTTTATATAAATTTTATCTCCATCCGACTCCGTATAAAAAAGTTATTATTTTTCGAAAAATGATTGATAGCATTATTACTGCCGGTCGGTAATACGAACCGCCAACCAGCAGTGATACCATTATTTGGATATCTAAATTACTTCAAATGATAAAGTTATCAACTACAAAGTTGTAGAACTCGTCGAGAGCTACAATTTTCATATAAATTTTATCTCCATCCTACTCCGTATGAAAAAGTTATGATTTTTCGAAAAATGTCAGCACCGTCGGTTCTTCTAAAAAACCGGCAATGATAGTATTACTGCCGGTTTTGTCCGAACCGGCAGTAGTAAGGGATTTATCACTGCTGGTTCATCAGAAAAAAGTCATTACTGCCGGTTTTCCATCCGAACCGGTAGTGATAATATTATTACTGCCGGTTTTTGATGAACCAGCAGTGATATAACGGCAAGGATTACTGATTCTGTAGTAGTGGAATTAGCTTGACCTGATCAAATTGGTTCGATCGTCTTCTCCAGCCTGACTGGTTCAACACGAAGAAGTAAGGGACAAGGAGGCGGCACAGAGGAGCTTACGTAGGGTTCGATAATGGTGACCTAGGGAGGAGTAGCTCAGGGTAGATCGGCCCCAATTACATTTGTCGTCCTTGCCTTCGTGCGTGTCTTTAGGTTCTTCACAGAGTATGTTAAGGAAGGGAAGGTTTGCCTTGGCCCATGTGTTGTGCGGCTTGTGCCTAACATCCTCCTCCTGCCACACTGGAAGACGGAAGACCACCTCGGCACGTTATGTTGAAAGTGACACAAAAATAGCCGTAGAGGTGAATCAAACTCCAACATACCTCTAGGTGTTTTTTTGCCTTAAAATTAGGCTAGCACAATAGTTTGGCTGAGCTTGGTACCGGAGTCCTCCTTGCCACTAATTAAACATAAGAACAAAGAAAACACACGTCGTTTAGAACCCATTAATTTCACAGGAATCTTATAGGAATCGGTGCAATCGCTATGGGAATCCCACCAAATCTCATGTTTCAAACTAGCCAAATTGTCGACGTACTTTGATCTCTGAAACGGGGTTAAATTTTAACCGCAATGCAGAAATGTAAAAAAAAATGCATATCAGGTTTGTACCAGCAATGAAATTAAGATGGGGATTTCATCGGTGTCATCATTGTGTGCTAGCTTGTCGTGAGACACATGCGTGTACTGGTTGATGTTGGTAATGTACTTATCCAAACGGACCTCTTTAAAGATAACACAAGTTCAAATAACATCGCGGTTGGCGCACGGTCATTTACGGGCCTTACGGCCCTCCAGACTTGAAAATATTGCTGTCCCATCGAAATATTAATTCCCATCACAAGTTGAAGAAACTGGATCGAGTACTTCTATTGGAACAGCTAGATGAACAACAACGACATAGATCTTTACGGACAATTCCACTTGCCACGGATAAGGCCAATTAATTCAGAAGCCAGCCGCGTGAAACCAGTCGAGAAAAATAAACTTAGTCCAGGAGTGACCGACAGTGACAACTTTTCACACATGTCAAGTAACTCCAATTAACCCCCTTTGCCAGCCCATTATTAGGCAAGAAATTGAAGCATGAAATTCCGCAAAAGAAAGTTTGCAAAAGCCTGCAGAAAAGAAAGAGAAGAAAAGCAAGCATGGAGTATGCATATGATCGAATTTCAACATCTAGCTTTCGATCCAGCAATTAAACATGTGGATCCCAGAGCAAAGCTAGCGCCATCGATCGAACACGTCCGTGCCTACAATTATTATAACCGCGCTGTCAAAAAAGAAGAAAAGAAGAGAGAGGGGGAGAGAGAGAACGCGAAGCTGTACACTCTTGACAGCCATCGATCGATCTACGATACTAGTCATGCACTAGCAACGCAAAGCTATAAAGAGATAAAAACTTGCATGCACCATCCCTGCACCGGCCGGCATGCAGTAATCATGCAGCAGCAGCAGCAGGAGCGGCTAGAATGGAGCAAGCAGAATGCAATGCAAGCACGTCGCCGTCCCCAGGAGGACCACCTGTGGTCTCTCATGTTCTAAAGAAGCCAACCTCCCATAAAGAACCCTACAGCCAATCCAGTGGGCGCAGAGGAGAGGGAGCGAGCGATGGATGGAACAGAGTCACACTACCAATCTCCCCACTTGATGGCCACTGATAGCTGCAGATGCATGAAAGCTAGACAGAAAAAAATTTGAAATTTCCTCTTCTCTAGCTGCGCGTGTGCGTACATATATGTACTACTCCTCCCATATTTGCCAAGAAATGGGGTATATGCATGTGAGGTATGAGATGAGACGAGCCAGCACTAGCACTGGCAGCCTAGCTAGCTAGCACCAGCAGGTAGCCAGGCACAAGCAGCAACTGCAACTGCCACTGCAGCTGCATTTGTACTTGGCGATGAGAGAGGGAGAGCTTTAAGCTTAGTCCCCTCGGCTCTTACATGCATGGTCCCCTCCCCGTCTCTCCTCCGACCTTACAACGCTCATATCCCCTTAAAACCGCACCAACTCGTAGTCAAATTATTCGGCACACGGACAGAGAGACGCTCGTAGCCTCATATCTTAGTCACCACTCACCAGTCACCAACGCGCGCACATTCGAGCTAGCTGCGACGTAGGGACGTAGAATTCTTCAGTTCACGTCGTAACAGCTAGCGAGCGAGCCATGGCGAAGCCGCAGGACGTGTTCAGCGTCGACTCCTTCTCGCAGCTGCCGTTCACCCGGCCGCAGCCGCGGGACACCATCCGGCTGTTCGGCTGCGAGTTCTCCAACGACCTGCAGCGGGACAACAAGGAGGCCGCGGCCGCCGGCTCCCCGGACGCGGCCAACGGCAGCACGATCACGTCCGAGGGCAACGGAGCAGGCGCCAAGAACGGCGGCGCGGCCACGGCGGAGCGCAAGTTCGAGTGCCACTACTGCTGCCGCAACTTCCCGACGTCGCAGGCGCTGGGCGGGCACCAGAACGCGCACAAGCGCGAGCGCCAGCACGCCAAGCGAGCCCACCTCCAGGCCTCCCTCGCCATGCACCGCTACGTGCCGGGCCAAATGTACGGCCTCTTCAACTACCACCACATCGGCCGCTTCGACCAGCCGCCGCCGCCGGCGGCGCACTACCCGATGTGGACGAGTGCTAGCCCGGGAGCAGCCTACGCCGGGCTAGGCTCCGTGTCGCAGCCCATTAACGGTAGCCCGGTTCAGGGGCTTTGGAGGATGCCGCCGCCGATGGAGAATTTTGCCACGTCCGGTCGGCACGTCGCTGACACGGCGATGGTGGTGGGGGCGGCAGGGGAGGTGGGGTGCAGGGAGGTGACATGCAAGGACGAGAAGGGGGTGATGAGCTTGCTGTCGAACTCGCCATCGTTGTCGTCGTGCTCGTCCACGTCGCCGGAGAAGCTAGGTAGGTGTGAATTGGGGAAGAAGGAGGCTGTTAGCTTGGACCTCCATTTGTAATTCTTGTTTATGTTTCTTTGTGAATTAGCAGTTGGAAGTGCATGTTAATTCTCATAGCTTAAATAATCTACTCTTTTGCCCTCTTGAAATCCAAGTTTAGCTAGCTATCTTGTTGCCCTTTTTTATTTACAAAGTGAAGAAAAATAGCTTCCTCTAACTTGCAAGAAGAAGTACAAATATTCAATTGCAAAAGATGCACTTGTTAAGGTTGTTAAACTTCTCCACATATCGATTGGAAAAAAAAAAAACTCGACGTGTGTCAGCTCAAGAAGGTAGATAAATTACCTCCTCGCAAAAAAAAAGAGATAAATTACCTAATCCGTTAATTATTTTGCATGCATGGAATAAGGCGAAAATTACATACAGAAATTTAGGACGAAGGTTCGTGCATGGTAGATTTAAAATGTGTGGATCCAACACTGCCGTACATGGGCCCGTATATATATAATGTACATTACCTTTCTTTTTCTCTCCCTGGCCCAATTATACGTCTATCTGAATTGCTTTGTACAGACATGGCTCTTTTGAGCATGTGCTCTGCCCCAAGCCAGGTATTTCATGTACTTTCTGGACTTGCTCTTATAGATGAGTAATATAATTTACTAATGGCAGATTGGTACGTGAACAAAAAGGCTAATAATAGTAACAGGACAGAAAGCTATACTTATCTTTCGAACGATCGATAAAATTCTTTAATTAACCCATACGTTAGGAAAGCTCTGGCTCAATCTTGCAGTGCTTCCCCTGGCTCACAACAATTGACAATGCACTAAAGGTCAAGAAGAGTACTAATTAGGATAGACACCTTGGAGAAGAATACAGTGTGGGAAACAAGAAACAATCGAGGGATCAAACATTAAAGAATTAGTGAATTTTGCTTCAGTACTTCACACGGATAGAACAAGTTTGGGAATCTCAAAGGGAGCATTAGTTAAGAAAAATTCTGTACTACATCATCCAATCGGAGGGATACAGGGAACAACTTAGACGACCTCGTATGTGAATTGATAATTCCATACTAGTACTACTAATTATCTTTAGCACTCCCATGCATAATTCCATAGGCCTAATTCTGGTTAACAATTTCACTCACACACACGCTACAAGCATTTACTACATGTACTGTTTACGTAACTAATCCTATCAAAGATCATGGATGTCATGTCCCCGTGATGTCACAGAGTTAAATAGGCTGAGAATTAACCTCTTGAAGGACACATACACCCTTCCGGCCACGTCATGCATTTTGGAGAACAGCTAGAGATCATTGCACATTGTACGACCACAGTACTTTCCAGAATTCAATTTCGGTCGACGGCACTTGTCCCCATCCGGTGTCTCATCGTCCCAACAAAGGCACAGCATCCTGACATATTCTGCAGTGATTCGCCATTTACTACAAATGTGCACGGTATTTAACCATGCTGAAACGGAAGGCCGTACTACAGCCAGCAGGGGCAAATACTGAAGATGAAGCTAGCTTCTGCTCGAGATGCTGCATAAAGCCCCCTCTCGCGTGTAAAAGTCATGCATTGCCGTCATTTCCGCTCAACTGCATGCCAATTGCATGTGCAACTTTTTGATGCATACAGATGTGTAACTAGCTAGGACAGCCATAAATTTAAGACACGTCCAGAAAGACAGCTGATGCATATGCAAAGTCGCTGCTTTGGCAATAAAGTTTTGGCTGTCATACGAACAAGACTTGGAACAGGTGCAAGTTGATTTCTCCAACGAAAAACATCCTAATCCTTCCTATATTATACTCCGTAGAGTTTTTGGATGGAGAGCGATGCCACACGGTACTTTGAGCCGGCTCGGCTCGTGGCTCGAGCCGAGTGGAAAAAATATTTACACTTAGGTTCTTTTTTGGAAAAAAAATTATGATCAGATCCCTTTCTCAAAAAAGAATATATATTACGTTTAGGTTCTTTATGTGTTTTTAGGCATTGCGCTTGGGTCCTCTTTTAATAAAATCAAAAATACATTTAGGTCTTTTTTCAGAAAAAAAAATACGTTCAGGTCCTTTTTTTAAATACCTTGTATTTAGATCCTTTTTATTTTTTTAGCATTACGTTTAAACCCTTTTTCGAAAAACAAAATTTTGTTTAGGTCCTTTTCTGAAAAAAAAAGTTTAGATCTTTTTCCTGTTTTCCGTTTTCTCCGACGCGGATCTTTCGTTCCAGCGAAATCGCAGATTATATCATTTCAACCGTTTCGCGTGTTTTCTCAATTTGCTCGTTTAGAGAGCGACAGTCGCACGTTTTCTTGATTTGCTCGCGTGGGGAGCGGCAGTCGCGGTGTGGCACGCCGCGCTCGATTGTCTAGTTATCATTGCAAACGAAAACAAAGACGAGAACACATGCTCATGATCTTGCACTTTGTACTACAGCAAAGTCAATCGCATGCTATACATGCATGCTCTCTAGCATAGTAACGTATCCTGTGGTCAGCATATATATATATACACTACCAATGCAATGCATATCGTGCATCTATGTGCCTAGGGTTCACAAAACCGATTTCGAAAAATCGGTTCGAAAACCGAATTTCAAAAATCAGAAAAACCGAGCCGAAAATCGCTCGAAAATCGTCAGAAACCGAAGAGTTAAGAAATAAAAAAAATTCAAAAGAAATCGAAAACCGGTCGAAAACCTCGAAAAATCGGTCGAAATTCTCGAAAAACCGGTCGAAAACCGACAGATCAAGTGAATGTTCCTTAGAGCCGATTTTTGAGCGATTTTCGCTCGATTTCATCGAAAATCGAGCGGTTTTCACCGATTTTCGACCGGTTTACGTCACATAATTTTTTTTAAAATTTTCAAATTTTTTGAATTTGAATCGAATCGGTTTTTCGTTCGGTTTTTAATGCCGAACCGGCCCGACAAACCCGATTTTCGCGAAATTCGACCGGTTTTCGTCGGCTTTGTGAACCATGTGTGTGCCCCCAAACACTTGAATTGAGATCAGCAACAAGCTCATGGATGCAAGTTCTAAGGGACAGGCAAACAAGCCAAGGACAAGCAAACGATGAGGGAGACCTGCCCACCGCATAGCTATAAATCTAACTAAGAACTACCAGATCGATGCGGCTAGCTATAGCTATATACATGTCATGATGGTGTTATGCACCAAGAATGCTACATGTCGCTGCTGACCGGCCGGATGTGCGCAAGCTACCAGGTGCAGCTAGTACCGGAAGTCATCTTTTTGAGTAAAGTTCACAAAAAATATAGGATTCTTATACAAATTATTAGAAAACTACATATTTTAGTTTCAATTTCATAAAAAACTTGTATCATAGAATTACAAATTTTAGAATTAACCGTTTCTTCTAATGAGTTTGATAGTCTGGGTCTACATGACAACCTCACGCGCGAGTGAAAGGAAAAATAAAGGTGTGTGAGAATGCCATGTAAGCTCATACTTTTAGACCCGTTATGATAAAACGGTCAATTCTAAAACATGTCGTTTTGTGACACAAGTTCTCATAAAATCTGTAGTTTTGTGAAATAGAAGCTAAAATCTGTAGTTTTTTTATAGTTTGTACAAAAAAATCTGTAGTTTTTTAAAATTTCCTCCATCTTTTTTTTACCCTCTTCTACCTCATTTTTTGGAAATCTATTCCACAATTTTTGCATATTTGGCCCCCTCCCCCTACCGTGGAAGACACTGCAAATAACACATGTCCCCTGTCGCGTCCGGGGAACACAGGAGCAGACAAGCGAGTGAGCACGAGAGCAGGCGCTGCCACGCCCGGGGAGCGTGGGAGGAGCACGGACACTCAAGCATACCAGCATGGGAGCGTGCGCTGATGTGGTCGGATAGCACAGAAGGCATGCTGCCGTGGTTCTAGGGCTCTAGTGACCTTCCATGGTAGGAATGCGTAGAATGTGATATGTGCCATCTCTCCTCCCGGTGCTTCCATAGTTAGAGATGTGGCTATTTTTATAATTAAGTTTGAAAAGGGGTCAAATTTGAAGAAAAAAATCACACACCGAACTAGAAAAGCGATGATTTCATAGTACTGCTGCTGCGTGTCCTCTCCGAAGATCTAAATATATAGCTAGGGGGGCACTGCATCATCATGCCAATTGGTTTGCACTGCATGCACAACCTTGTGGTTCAGCTCTCCAGCAAGCAGTACCACCATCACCAGCACCACCCCGCTGCATGCAGTGGTTATCCGCCACAGGACCAGCGAGCGCCAGAGGACGCAGCTGTACTTGGACAGTGCGAAGCCGTACACATATCGATGGATCAGCAGTTAAGCTAGCTGCTAGCCTGCTAGCATCCATCCACTCATCATCGTCATCGGCTGATCGGCAGCATGCATTGCATGTGCATGAGTGCAGGCCTGCAGGGAGCCAGGGACGACGATGTATATATGCGTGTGCTCATCTTCCTTTGGTTTCTTTCCGCTGTTTGTATGTATGCGCGCATTGCATGTGCCAGCCTTGATCGCCTCGGAATGCGCGTGGGCGCGGCCGGCTCGCGTCGACCGGCCGATCGGTGCAGTGCTAGCTTGCTCGTCTGATCAGTGGGGCATTCAGTAGTTGCTTCCGACAGCGGCCAGGCCGACATGGGCCGGCTTGCGGCAGGCATCAATCTAGAGAGAGCTAGCGAGAGACCGATCGGCTGTTAGCTACTACCTACTGGGATTGGATAGCGCAATGTTTGGCTCGTCAGATTCACAGGGCAGCAGATAGACGGTCGATCTGACATGCATGCATGCAGAACGCCGGCCTGCGTATGTATCCACCTCAAATGAATGATCTGATCTCATTTTGCATGCATGCTGTGCATGGCAAGGTTTCTAAGGGAAATCATGGCATCCACAATAAACGGAGCATCAAGAAATTGCAGTAGTTGGTGCAAGTGGGCTAAGCAGGGAATGATTGGGCCATTTTGCATACGGTTTTATATACATCTTTCTTAGGAGTAACACTGCAGCACAGTCCACAGTAGGGTGACTATTGAAAGATTCTTTCCTCCCTTCGACGACAACATGCAAGAACTTTCCGGTGAAATATTTATAACGCAATCTTCGCGAACTGTTACAAGCTGATGCAAAACAGACAGAAAGATTGATACTCGATCATCATTATTGCAGTTAGGTACTTAGGTTCATGAATGCATCATATGATGCATCCATATCTCTCATATATATATGCTGAGGCAGTGCATAGATAGCTAGGTCTAAGAGCTTCAATTCGTTGTTTACGAGTGAATGAATGAGTGACAAGAAGAGCATCTATTGACCAGCAGTCTTGGCTGTACTTGACGTTGCCAAGAAAGGGCCGAGCTTACAAGGGTCTGTTTGGTTGCTTGCACACTAGCCTGGTCCGTACGAACCGTACGGGCTGGTAGGAGACAGGGTGAGTGAATATAAGATGGTTTGTTTGGTTGGATGTATGTGTTGATCCTGACTGAGCTGAGTAGATGTTTGGTTGGATGTATAAGGGGATGAGGGATGATTGGATACAAGAGATGTTGATTGGTTGGTTGCATGTGGTAACTCTCTTGCATGATATGGTGAGATTACCTCTACTTGGATGATTGATGGAATATTCATGATTTTTGGTTAAGTCATTTCAATTTTTTGTCGATATGATGCATCTGTCGTTCAAAACTTGAGATTAATTCATCATTCGATACTGCAGCGAACCGATATCCTAATCGCAGGTCAAACAATTACAAGCAGAGTAAACAACTTTATTGCGGGGTACCGCTTCCGTATCATACACATGGAAAACAATCAAGGCAAACTAACCCAACACACGGATGACAGAAGCAATCATGGATCAGAATTGTGAAATCGAAGGTTAATCAAACTCCATCGAAATTTGAAATAGACCACTCGTACAAGCCCCAAGCGATCGGTATATTTTTAACTCGACCAAATAATACATTTTTGTACAGTGTTTTGTCATAAAGCAAATAAATATGATTCATGTTGCACAATTGCGGGTACAACAAAGAAGATTACAAAATTGGTGGTGTGATGAATAAGAGAGAACACATGTCGTTGACTGCTTTAAGCTTACTAATGCCTCTTATCTTGCACAAACAAAGGGAATATCAAATATCCCATGAAAAGAGTAACAATTTGTCACATGTCATAGAAAAAGGGATAAGCAAATACCTGCAAGATATCCATGGGGGAGAAGCTCCTCCAGATCAAAGATGAGTACCTGCAAAGCTGTGAGAATAACTCAAGAAGCCTGAGTGGTCTTCTAAGCTCAAATGCAAGTTGTATTGCTCTTGTATAGTCAGAATCTGACATTGCATTTTCCAATTCCTGGCCTCTTAAAACTTGCTCCTCCTGCAACAACAGTGAATGCTTAAAAACATTACTAAATTATCTTAAACATGGGTAACAACAGTTCAAGTAAGAACATGTGAACTGGATATCGGTTCGCTGCAAGATCATGCACACAATTAAAGAAAAGCACACCATTTTTCCCTGTAATCGTGTATTTTGTCAGCTTATGCGATACAATCACCAAGATGATGGTAACTCAATACAATCACCAGGATGATGGTAACTCAATTTTGGCATCTCTACGTGGATAGTTGAGAAGCTAGTAGCTTCTATGGCTAAAAAACTACTATTTTTTCCCTTTTATATTTTATCATTTTGTAAGTATAAAGCCTAGTTTTTCTATGCTGATGTTCCATCTCTATAGGTATCCCCTTTTTTATTTTTGATCAAGTTCTGCCACTGCAACAAGCTACTGAAACCAACCTACAGTTACATATAGATAACAAAAACTCTATGAGCAGTGAGCACAACCAAATTGACGCGAGAAGCAATTCTGCACAAGGGCAGAGTGATGCTTCACTACTGCATACACAGCAGGCGCACGACGCTGCAGGTAACATCGATCGGAGCCCTAGTTAGTCTCGAGATTTTCGCGAGGATCGAATCATTGGGCTATACGCACGTATGCTGTACGACTACAGAAAAGATCATCACAGATAGTTCGGAATCGTTATCACAAATGATTTTTCGAATTGTCTATAACCATGTGTCAGTGATGTTACGGTATATCACAGATGATTTCTAAACCGTCTATGATAGAAGATATCACAGACGGTTTTTAACTAAGACCGTCTGTGATATACTAACATCACAAACGGTTTTTAACTGGTACCGTCTCACAAAGAACCCTTTTTCTGTTTATTGGATAGCCTCAGAAAATACTAGCTATGCCCTCTGAAAAAATAGATTACAGATTAACTAAAGTCACATTACAAGTATTACATCCATTTCAGATTACAAGTATTAAATCCATTTCAGCAATAAGCTTAGATTACATCACAACGCAAAGCAGATTACGTATAGATTAATATTGCACGGCACATCTATTTCAGAAATGAACATAGATTTATTAACCAAATGGAACTCAATACCATTAACCAATTAATTGAATGCACAACTACAATTCAAAAATCCATAGCACAAGTTTGACAATTAACCCAAATGGTAATTAAAAAAAATACAGCTTCTAAAGTTATAAGGCAGCGTGGAACTGCCTTTTGGATTTAAGACTTCACTTAGCAAGAAGGTACAAAACTGTCCTCGAATTCGCTCCAGATCGACTTCTTCCAACGCAGTTGTTACCTGATTAGGTGATTTCTTAGTAACGAGAAGTTCCATGTTGTGGCAAACGTAAAATCCACAACGGTTATTTCCCTTTCCCTGCTAGTGGCACTGCAAATATAGAATTGGTTAGTTCCAGAGTCATTATTACATAGTTTATATAGAATTATTGTGTATAGCGGATACCGAAAACTTAAAATCGTGCTTCAGTTTCACCCTGTCCTTGCCAGAAGGCTCTCCATAATATTTGTACAATCTGAAAGAACTTCGTGATTGGAAAAGGTTAGCCTAAACCATTCTATGAGCAATGTACACCTTGAACAACCTACGTGACCATGTTATCTACGTAGAAAACGTGATTAATTACATGTTGAGTAATTTTGAGATAGGATTTAAGTTGTAGTTGTCACTCTGTAAGGAATCAAGGTAAATAACACGATTTGTGGATGGATGAATTATAATGAGAACCCAGTAAAACCTACATAGGTATGTAGGTATGATCAATTAACAAAACAGAGTTGCATATATAGTACAAATCAAAGTATATATAGTAGTGCAACACTTACCCTGGGTTGTGGGGTAAAAGTATAAACTCTTTATCTTTTTGAGCCGCCAAGGCCTCTCCGACTTATTTATCGATAAATTGTAAATCTATGTCCATTGTTTGCTTTGAGACAATGTGTGGGTCCAGAAAACCCACTGGTTGTTTGTTTTGTCTCGCTTCACGGATCATGTATCTATATATATGGAAGCATTGAGTTATATATATATATATGATATTTATCGCTATTACACAAATGTAGACTGTGATTGCACACACTTGGAGCATAGGACTTATCATATTTCTCACTTAAAAGTCCAGAGCTTTATCTTCTTAGCCAAAATAATTTTTCTCTGGACCAAACTTCATTCTATTTAGGCGCTCAAAGATCCTAAGTTCAAATTCCAACCGAGCGTACACCATGTACGCCGGACTAATATTTTCAGTTCGGCGCTAAAAAATCTCTTGACCGAGCGTATTCCATGTACGCCGGACCGACTTTTTCAGTCCAGCGTTAAGAATTCCTTTTCAACCAAATATACACTATTTTCGTCGAACCAATCTAAATTCTTCTTTAATTTAGTCCGGCATAATTTATATTTTCACCATAAATAAATTCTAGTCTGTGTTAAGAATTATTTTGCTTAAATCTTAAGTAGAAATATGAAGTTTGATGCATACCAGAATTATATGTGTACGCCGGACCAATTTTTTCGGTCCGGCGCAAGCATGTTTCACTTTATTAAAACCAGCCGTTTTCTCATGCACGCCGGACCAACTTTTTCGGTCCGGTGCAAACGTTATTTGCTGGTACTCAAAAGAAACAAAACCACGTGTACGCCGGACCAACTTTTTCGGTCTGACGCAAGCATTGTCTTACTGATATCAAAATCAAACAATGTACGTGTACGACGGACCAATATTTTCGGTCCGGTGCAAATAGGTCACTCTGAGTACAATTATGCTTCTTCAATCCTATGTAGCCCGGACCAAAAATTTCAGTCCGGCGTGAGTGTATAATTTGACTTATAAAGTATATACCTTGAAATTTCTTATAAAAAAGGGTAGCAGTTGACCTACCCCATCTATCCTACCAACCCCCAACGGGCAAATAGCAAGTGTAACGATTATTTCTGTTCAGGACCTATATATATATAGAATGCCTGGGTTCACAAAAAGGTACAGCTTTGCATATTCACATCTTTGACATACTGAACATAGTTGACATCTTCCAAATCTTATACAACTCTTTGATCTTTAGAATTCATGAGCTTCATTTTCATCAAAGAGTTTGAGCTTCAACTCAGAAAATCACAAACATTCATTTTGAATATTTAGAGTACTTGCTCCAAGCTAAGTCTAGTTTGCATCTAGCTACTGAACTAAGAGACAGGGCTTGTGGATAGTCTATTACTCTTGGAACTAGCTGTTCCTAGACGGTTGGAGAAGTTGTTGGTGTTGACCTATCTAATCGAGATTGTGGAAGGCCACCATTGCTGTGGAAGGTTGAGACTCACCTCACTGGAGTAGTGAAAGAGTCAAGATAGTGGAAAATCAAAAGCCATCGAGATTGGCTGTTTGGTGCAGCAATACTTCTGGAAAAGTGCTCTAACGGGGACGTAGGAGTTTGAGCTCTGAACCTCGGTGAAAAATCCTTGAGTTCTCCTGTTATTGTTTCATATTTGTTTATTCGTCTTGTGTTGTTTCTCATTTGAAATTCCTCTTCTTAATCTTACTTAAACAAAGTTGTGCTGAATCTATATTCTAATTGCTTCCATTTCTATTTTTTTGAGAAAAGTTTTTCTCAAAGAATTGAAAAATCTTTAAAGTTGCCTATTCACCCCCCTCTAGGCCAACTTGGTCCTTACATCTACTACATTCTCTACTCCGATAATACTCCTTTTCTCCTGAAGAACTACATGTCTCTTCTTGTTGGACGGGTCGATTACATAGAATACTTGAACAGCTTGGTTAGCGAGTATGAATGGTTCATCTTGGTATCCGACACGTGCGAGGTCGACAGTAGTGACACCGTACTTGTCAACCTTCATGTGTTGGAGGTGGACCCAACGACACCGAAATAACGGGACCTTGGATAGTACATAGTCGAGCTCCCAAATCTCCTCTATGAACCCATAGTACGAGCTTTTCACGGACCCAACGATATTGAACGCATCTATGCAGACACCGTTGTTCTAATTTGTACTCTTCATATCCTGATCTCTCGTGTAAAATATATACCCATTTAAGTTATATCATTTCCATGTTACAATTGTAAATGTTGGCCCTTTTTCCAACAATGTGAGCGTATCACCTGATGAGGTCGCAGTGATGGGTCGCCCCTTCAACCATCTATTGAATTGAAGGTTATGTTGTCTCGTGATCCAAGACTCCTATCGTATCGGATTCTCTTGCTGTAGCCAGTGCTTATGCTCGTCGATGTACGGGGACACTATAGCCATGTGTTGCAAAACTGTGAAATAAGCTTAAGCGTAGGCAACCGAATCAGGCGTGATTCCTTTCCTTTCGATGGTTTCGATGCTCTGGAGTCTCCCCTTATGGAGAGATCGAGGCACACCTATTGGTTCGACATGATCCATGTAATCGATGCAGAACTCGACGACCTCTTTGGTTGTATAACCTTCGAAAATGCTACCCTCCGACCGAGATCGATTCCGTACGTAAGACTTGAGAATTCTCATATACCTCTCGAATGGGTACATGCTACGTAGGAACACAGGCCCGCACATCTTTATCTCTATCACAAGGTGAACAACGAGATGGAACATGGTATCGAAAAACGACATAGAGAAATACTTCTCAAAATTACATAAGTCATCACCACCTCAGCCTGCAGAGCATCTAGTGCTTCGAGATCGATGACCTTCTGAGAAACTGTGTTAAAGAAATAACACAGGCTCGTGATTGTCTCTTGGACCTTGACTAGCAAAATACTTCTAATTACCATAAGGAGCATTTGTGTCATCAGCAGATGACAATCATGAGATTTCATGACAGTTAATTTTAAATCTTGC
The DNA here is from genome assembly GCA_036346275.1 of Otatea glauca. Lineage (NCBI taxonomy): Eukaryota > Viridiplantae > Streptophyta > Magnoliopsida > Poales > Poaceae > Otatea > Otatea glauca. Next base: position 77,595,502 of record CM070713.1, read on the forward strand.
ATCAAAACAAGTCTCTTAATGTTGGAGGAGTAACTGGATGGAACTTTCACACTATACAAGAACTGGCGCAGTTCAATTCTCTCGGCCTTGGACAAAGTGTAACAAGCAGTTTCGCAGTACGTTCGTCCTTTACCAGTCTCTTTCGGTGCTAACTTAGGTCTTATGCCCAAGTCAAATCGTGCATTGATACCGTCATTTATTTTGCCCTTAATATTCAGTAAGAGACCAATTAAGCTATCACAAATATTTTTCTCTGCGTGCATGACGTCGATTTAGTGCGAACTTATAGGTGCTCACAATAAGGTAGTTCTCAAAATATTGATCTCTTCTTCCACATGCTCTTCTCACGGGACCTCCACTTACGTCCCTTTCCAAATGCACATCCAAGTTCTTAACCATATCATGAATATTTGTCCCACTTAAAGGCTTTGGAGCTGAACCGTCTTCGTTCGTTCCATTGAATTATTTCTTCATCTTGCGGTATGGATGATTCATTCGAAGGAACCTACGGTGATGTATGTACACGATTTTGTGCGAGTGATTCAGCCACACACTCTCGGTATCGGCTAAGTAATGAGTGCAGGCTTTGATTCATTTTGTACTCTGGCCTGATAAGTTACCAAGGACAGGGTAATCATTTATAGTGCAGAACAAAAGGCAGTGCAAAGTGAAGTTCTCTCGTTTATACGCATCCCATACTTGTACCCCAGGAACCCATAGTATTTTCAGATCTTCCACCAATGGTGCTAGGTACACATTAATATCGTTCCCAGGTTGTTTTGGTCCTTGGATAAGTACAGACAACAAAATATACTTTCGCTTCATAGATAAACAAGGAGGAAGGTTGTAGATACATAGATTCACTTGCCAAGTGCTATGCCGACTGCTCATGTGACCAAAAGGATTCATTCCATCTATACTCAATCCAAACCTTATATTCCTCGGATCCGCATCGAATTCTTGAAACCTCCTATAGATATTTCTCCACTGGATGGAATTAGCAGAGTGCCTTAGCATTCCATCGTTCTTACGCTCCTTCGAGTGTCAACACAGCAGTTTTGCCTGATTTAGGTTCGCAAACAAATGCTTCAAACGAGGAATTAAAGGAAGATACCATACCACCTTAGCTGGAGGTCCTTTCTTCACCTCGATGCCCTCGCTGTCATCATCTGAATGACACTTACGCTTGTACCGGGATGCGTTGCACACATGACATACATGCAAGTTTACGTACTCTTTGCTGTACAGGATACAGTCGTTCGGACATGCATGTATTCTTTCTACTTCCATTCCCAAGGGACAAAGAACCTTCTTAGCTTTGTAGGTGATTCTCGGCAACTCGTTTTCCTCTGGAAGCATGTCTGTCAATAGACGTAACAGCGCTGTGAAACTCTTGTCGGACAAACCATTGCATGCCTTCAATTTCAGCAGTTCAAGCACGGATGACAACCTTGTGTATTTCGACTTGCAGTCTGGGAACAAAGGTTTCACCAGTCCTCCATCAAGCTCCAAAATTTGCCATATTCTCTGTCATCACGGTTCCCTTCAGCGTCGCACAACATCTAATTCAGATTATCGTCTTACAACCTATCCTCATCGAAAGCACAATCGGTATGATCATCCGGCATATGTTAATGCTACCTGCTTCCTGTATATCCTGCTCTTCACTGTGACTGGTCCAATATGTATAACCCATTTTGAAACCCCTCAGAATCAAGTGTGCTTCGATCTGCGCAGAGTTTCGAAATATTTTCAGATTCTCACAGTCAATGCACGGACAAGACATAAACTGCATCCCCTTATTTAACATATCCTCCTCTAGCTCTTCTAAAATCGGAGATGCCATTAATGTACTTGGCACTCGCACAGTTCTCAATGTACATCCAGCTTCGGTCCATCTACGCTACGCATATAGCATTTAGTGTTAAATATTAAAGTACACTAGGTGTCCGTATATATGCACACATTCGTAAATATCTAAACACAATCTTTAAATTAATTCTCTCTTCACCAAACTAGCTACCTAAATCTTATATATAATAATGCAGTTAGCTTAACCAAATACTAACCTTTGATCACTAAGAACATGCACATGCATGGAACTACAAGCTAGATGTAAACAATCTTCAAAGTCTCTCCTTACCAAGTTAGATCTTGAATATAATGTAATTGACCATTACTAAACCTTAGACCAACAAGATCACACATGGATCTACAAGCTAGATGTAAAAAAATCTTCAAATTCTTTTCCAAGTAATATCTCGAATATAAAGCAATTAATTAGAACCTAACACATTACTAACCTTAAATCACCAAGAAAACATGGATCTAGAAGCTAGATCTATATACAATCTTCAAATTCTCTCCTTAACAAGCTAGATCATGAATATAATACAATTAGAATCCATTACTACCCTTATATAGAAAAGAACACATGGATCTACAAACTAGATCTAAAAATCATCAAATTCTCTCCATACCAAGCTAGATCTTTAATAGAATGCAATTAGACCCCGTTACTAACCTTAGATCACCAAAATCAAATGGATCTTCAATCACCCTTCAAAATCAATTGTCTTCTTTTACCAAATCGCCTCACAGCCGTAGCCAAATGAAAGACAGATCCTGAAACCCTAAAATGCACCAAGTGAATCGGGTCTCTATATATCGCTGAGAGATATCACAGACGGCACTATTCATAAACCGTCAGTGATAAACATAGAATCACAGACAATTTTATTGTAAAACCGTCTCGGATAATAGATGATATCACAGACGGTTGTGATAGTATCACTGATGGTTTTATTTTAAAACTATCTGTGATGTTGATGTATATCACTGACGATTTATAAAGAGTATCGTCTGTGATGATGTCACTGACGGTTACAATATAGAACCGTCCGTAATGTTTATCATCACAGACGATTGCGTCTAATATGAATCTTTCTTAGTATTGCTGGCAGCATGCCTCAGTTAGCGCCTTCAGCTGGGTCGTAACGAGAGCGACGTGAATTCTGAAGGTGGCGACTGTACTCTGCATGATCACATGTGGCAAGTACAGTAGTATAGCATATAGTAAGTACGTACCGTTTCATTTCGTCTCCACTGGTCAACAGGCAGGCAGCCATGAGAGAAACGAGGATTAATTAGTTGCTCTTGGCAGGTAGTAGCATACCAACAGAGTAAAGTAGTTCGTCGTTGCTCTTGCCTCCAGATCATGTATTTTTTGGGAAACCACGTGGCCCATGAAAGCCCACGATGGTCCCTTAGCCGAAATCCTAGGTGATTACTATATAGGAGGAGGTGGTCCCCCTATTGTACAAGGAAACAGAAAGCAATAAAGAATTCTCTCGTCGTTCCTCCCTAAACGGTGTCTCTCTTTCTCTCTCTGTTCTCCACTTCAGATCTGTTAGGGAACCCCGGACTATTCGATAGCGAGGTTCCTTAACACGTTATCAGCACGAAGCTCTACCGACGAACGAATTGAAAAGGTGAGAATCAGCGATTGAATATAAATGCCTGTTGATTCTATGCATGCATCTATCCTACGCATCTGACACTTTGTTCGTCTCGTGGCACGAAGCTACAAACGACCCGAAGCAACAGTACAAGCATGATTACTGTACATCCAGAAAAAAAGAGGGCAACGACGCCACGGCTTGCGCGCACGCAGCATGCTGCCGTAGTCACCGCGCCTCGCCGTCGCCCGGCCGGCCGCCGGTCTCGCCGCCCGGCGCCGCGTCGCCACCGGGCTCGCGGCCGTAGGCCTCGTCGCCCGGCGCGGCGCCTCCTCGATCGCCGCGCCGACGACATGAAGTAGCCAAAGTCGCCGCCTCGGCCTCCAGCGGCGCCATGCAACTCGACCTCCGCCGCTTCCACGCGTCGCCGGTCGGCTCGGCCGCCCGCCCGCCAGCCGACCTCCGACCTCCGCAGGCCGCCGTCGCGCTAGGCTCCGCCGGCTCAAGCCCGACCGCCGCCGCGCGCGGCCGCATCGCCGCTGGGCTTCCGGCGCGCAGCGCGTGAAGCGTCGTAGACCACGCCCCATTGCCTTGCCGCTACCCGACTTGCGATCGTCTCGGCCGCCCGACGACCACCTCGGCCTCGGCATCGCGCCGCGTCACCGAAGAGCCGCGCCGCCCGATCGCCTCGTGGTGCGCCGCGCCTGCCGCCACGCCGCGCGTCGCCTCGGCTTCCCGCCTCCACTCCGGAAGCGCCACCGGCTCCGCCGCGCTCGAAGCAGGCCGCCTCGGCACCTCGCAGGCAGCACCATGGCCAACCAGCCCCGCCACTGAAACGCCACCGCCGGCACTGAAGAAGAAGCCAGAGAGGTAGAGCACGGGGAAGAAGCCGTATCGGCGAGAAGGCGAGGCGGCGCGCGTGGAGGAAGGCATGAGAAAAAGAGGAGGCGCGCGCGGGCGCAGTCGGCGGCGGCCTTCGCTGTGGCGGCTAGGGGTGGGAACCCTAGCCGCCGACTCTAATGGGCCAAAGGGGCACGGCCCGAAGGCCGCACGACCAGGAAAAAGAAAAAAAAACAGAAAATTTTTGGAAAATTGCTAGAAAAATCCAGTAAATTAAATGGCTCTGTTTTAAATTTTTTCTTGGTTTATTCTCAGCATTTATGAATATTCTTTATGAATTTTGAATTCATTGCGTTATTTATTATACTGAAAATGCATGGAAATTTATTTTCTGCTCTTTTTGTTTTCTTGCAACCATTTCCTATTAGATTACACGCAGTAATCTAATGTCAGAATTTTGAAATCATGCAGATGTCCGGCATCGTGAATCGTGAGTTTGAAGAACTGGCCCCGCACGGTCAGAACTACCTCACTTGGGCATCGGACGTGAAGATCGTTCTTGGGAGCAAGAAGCTCCGTGCTGCGATTGGTCTAGGGTCCTCGCAAGACGCGAAACCTATCGTCGAGCAGAACGATCAAGCCTTGCACTTCCTCAGGTTCACCTCTCAGCCACTCTGAAGAATGAATACATGGCTGAGGAGAGTGCACTTGAGCTTTGGACTGCACTTCAAAAGCAGTTCGAGAAGCTCAAGTACACCATCTTGCCCCAAGCACAGCAAGATTGGGTCCGCCTGAGGTTTGTAGACTACAGAACAGTGGCTGAGTACAATTCTGCCTTGCACAGAATTTGTACCAATCTCTTCCTATGTGGCAAGAAGATCACTGATGAGGAGAAGATTGAAAAGACTCTATCCATCTTCTATCCAAATGGTATCCAGAGTGCACGCAGCTATCGTCAGGACGCATACAAGGAGTATAGCGAACTGATTGATGTCATGCAAGTTGCGGAGTCACAAGATGATGTTCTACGCAAGAACTTCGTCTCACAACCATCTGGAAGAGGCATTGGCACAGAAGTCAATGCCAATAGCTATAAGGTGAAAAAGCCCACTCATAAAAAGAAGGGCAAGCAGGGTGGAAAAGAGAGGTTTCAGGCCAAGGGAAAGTCCAAAGCCCCAGTGAAGAAGGATGACAAGGAAAAGGCGCATGCTAAGTCGTATGGACAGCAGAACCAAACGTGCTTCAGGTGTGGCACTTGGGGACACTGGTCAAAGATAAGTGACAACGCATATCAGGCTAAGAAGAAGGCAAAAGAAAACGCCCCAGCAAAGGCGCACTTCGCCAAGGTTGGTGATAATGATGCCATGGATGAAGATACCCCACTTGTCTCATCCTCACAGAATAGCCTGGACATCGATGCTGCAGCCAATCTTATGACAAATGAAGAGAAAACTTCTGTCGATAACATAGAAGCAGAAATTAATGCATATTTTACAGATTCTTTTAATGCATGAATCGCATTTTTTTCTTTTAGATTATGGTTGTTAGCAATTTCTTTTGAATAATGAATTGTAAGCTCTAGAAGTGCATACTTTCCTCATGAATAAATATGCAATTTATTCTTTATTCCAGTATTCTATAATTTGCAAGCAATGTTTGATTTATTTTGCCACTGTTTGATTGGAACCATTTTCCTTTTTAGAAATCGTGTAGCGCCCAAATGGAAGAGATATGCATTGTTGATAGTGGCACAACAAATACCATCTTAAGAGAGTCCAAATACTTCCAGTCGATCACGAAGAACGTTGGAAAGATTACTACGATCGCAGGAAGCGATTTATATATAATAGGCTCAGGAAGAGCCACAATTATATTGCCTATGGGTACAACTTTGGTAATTGAAGAAGCTCTTTTGTACCCTGAATCAACGCGCACTCTCTTAAGTTTCAAAGACATCCGCGCCAATGGTTTTCACGTAGAAACCAATGAAGAAAATGGCAAAGAATACTTGTGCATTGTGAAGCACGCGGTATGTGAAAAAATGGTATTAGAAAAATGTCCCTCATATGAATCTGGGTTGTACTACACGAATATTCATGCACCCGAAGTGTATACTTTCTTGAAGACTGTCTTGCTCTGAGTTATTTTTTTATGGCATTGTAGATTAGGTCATCCTGGTCTTAGAATGATGAGGAATATAGTGAACAACTCACAAGGTCATGGCATTAATGTTAAAAATTTCCCGAATTATGAAGATTTTGTGTGCCCTGCATGTGCCACCGGGAAATTAATAACTAGACCCTCTGTCATGAAAGTGCAAAGTGAAATTCCTGCATTCCTGGAACGCATCCAGGGGATATTTGCGGCCCGATTCAACCCTTATCAGGGCCATTTCGGTACTTTATGGTGCTCATCGATGCTTCCTCGAAATGGTCGCATGTATGCTTATTGTCAACAAGAAACCATGCTTTTGCAAAGCTGATCTCGTATATCATAAGAATTAAGAATGCTTTCCCTGATCATCGCGTGAAGTCCATCAGAGTGGAAAATGCTGGAGAATTTACTTCAATGGCATTTGATGATTATTACACCGCAATGAGGATAGCGATTGAGCACTCTGTCCGCATGTCCATACGCAGAATGGACTAGTGAAGCACTAATAAAGAGGATTAAATTCATTGCCGGACCGCTTTTCGAGTTGTAACTTGCCCAACACTTGTTGGGGACACGCAGATCTGCACGCAGCTCTCATCAATTTGGACCTTGGCCTACAACATCCTTCCCTATGCAACTGGTGCACGGGGTCACCCCGAAAATCTCCCATCTAAGAAAATTTGGTTGTATGGTATATGTTTCTATACCACCCCACAATGATCGCAATGGGCCCTCTCCCAAAGTCTGGGATATCGTTGGTTATGAGTGCATCCATAATCGTGTATTTGGAACCCATGATTGGAGACTTGCATCTGACCCGATTCATTGATTGCATCTTTGACGAGGATCGTTTCCCGTCATTAGGGGGAGGAAATCAACCTTTGGATGAAAAATGCCGGGAAATCATATGGCATTCCATTGGGATTCCCGCGCATGACCCCGCACTAATGAAGCAAATCAAGAAGTCTAGAAGATAATTGATTTGCAGAATTTAGCAAACGAACTGCCTGATCATTGTTGTGATCTGAAGGGCGTGGTTAAGTCGCATGTACCCGCAAGAAATGCATCAGAGAGGGTGAAAATACCAAAGAAAATAGAAGGTATCCCTCATCCTGTTCAGAGGCCTTAAAGAAAAAGAACAGGAAATCTGGCTCCTTAAACCCAAAGTACTCGGAGACGTCTGGAGAAAACTGGGCGAGAGGACTTACCACAACCAATCACAAAAATATCCCAAGGAAAGAAGGGGAGCCAGTTGAGACCTAGCACTGGAAAGAAGCCGACGAAAAAGGAAATTCCAGACTTGAATCTTCCACTGTAGGAAGCCGCCGGAAATAATGTGTGCGCACACATAGGCGATGAAAAGCTAAAGGAACTTGCTCCTGCGATTGGAAATAGCAGCGAAGAGCAAGTAGAAGTGAATGAAGCACCCCATGATGAAATGGCCATAAACTTTGTAATAACAAGAGAATCCCTGAATAGAGCAACAACCAATGTCGATGCATACTTTGTAAAGAAGATTGCCTCGATCATTGATTATGATCCCGAGCCTGCATCTCTCGCAGAGTGCAAGAAAAGGCTACATTGGGAAGAATGGAAGAAGGCAATCACTGCAAAGTTAGTCTCTATGAACAAGAGAGAGGTATTTGGACCCGTATGCCGCACACCTCCCCATATAAACCTTGTAGGTCACAAATAGGTCTTTGTTCGGAAGAGGAATGAAAACAACGAAGTTGTAAGGTACAAGGCAAGGCTTGTAGCTCAAGGTTTCACTCAACGTCATGGAGTTGATTATGAAAAAACCTATTCTCCAGTCATGAGAGGAATTACCTATAGATATTTGATCTCAATTGCAGTCAACTTGAAGTTGAAAATGAAACTAATGGATGTTGTCACAGCATATTTGTATGGGAACTTGGATTCGGAGATATACATGAAAGTACCAGAAGGTATTCCTATCCCGAACCAAGACAGAGCAAATAGAAACCTGTACAGTGTGAAATTGGAGAAATCACTGTATGGGCTAAAACAGTTAGGAAGAATGTGGTACAATGCTTGAGCGACTTTCTTTGCAAGAAAGGCTACACGAACAGCGAAGATTGTCCATGCGTATTTATCTGATGATCCACGAATGGATTCTCAGATAATCTCCGTCTATGTAGATGACTTAAACATCATTGGGACGGATGAAGAGATTAAAGAAGCATGATCATACTTGAAGTCTGAGTTTGAAATGAAGGATTTGGGTAAAACCAAGTTTTGTTTAGGCTTGCAGCTTGAGCATATCCAAGGAGGAATCTTAGTACACTAATCATCCTACACGCAAAAAGTGTTGAAAAGATTTGGCTTTCAAATGGCATATCCTGCAAAGACTCCAATGGTCGGAAGGTCACTCCAAGTAGACCTAGACCCATACAGACCTAGAGAAGAGGGGGAGGAAGTCCTGGGAGCAGAATTCCCATATCTGAGTGCAATTAGAGCGCTCATGTACCTTGCAAATAGCACCAGGCGGATATTATGTTATTGTGAATTTGCTAGCCCTGTCTGACAATGAGAACCCACCAAAAGGCATTGAAAAGGGATCAAGGACATCTTCCGTTACCTCTAAGGAAGCAAAGATCTCGGTTCGTTCTTTAGAAGAAACAATGAACTGAATTTGGTTGGCTACGCCGATGCTGGGTACTTATCAGACCCGTATACTGGCAAGTCCCAAACTGGGTATGTTTTCCTATGTGGAGGAACAACAGTTTCCTGGAAGTCGTCTAAGCAGACTCTTGTCTCGACGTCCACAAACCACTCGGAAATCATTGTTGTATGAAGCCTCTCATGAATGTGCATGGCTCTGAAGAATGGTTCATCACATCCAGAAGTCATGTGGCTTGAATATTGAGCAAACTCCCACGATCATCTATGAAGATAATGCAGCTTGTGTTGCTCAAGCACACATGGGTTATGTGAAGAGCAATCTCACAAAGCATATCAACCCAAGTTCTTCTATGATCACGAATTGCATAAGATGAACGAGATCAAGATATTGCATACTAAGTCATGTGAAAATCTTGCAGATTTATTCACTAAATCACTTCCAGCATCTACCTTTGAAAGGTGCGTAAAAGGGATTGGGATGATGAGACTTAGAGAAGTGCAGATTTCAGGGAGATATTTCACATACTCCCATATAAATCTTGAACATGAGGTTTGAGTACCCAACATGAATCTCAAAGATTAGCAATTGAAGTTTGGGTGAATTGTACTCTTTTTCCTTAGCAAGTTTTTCATGAAGTTTTCTTGCATAAGGTTTTAATGAGGCAATTCGTGCAACGCAGTAAGCGTATGCTATGCACTCTTTCTCCAAGTATTTTTTCCACCGGGTTTTTCTGGAGTTTTAATGAGGCATATGCATCTCGCGGCAAAGAGCTCAAGGGGGAGTGTTGGGAAACCACGTGGCCCATGAAAACCCACGATGGTCCCTTAGCCGAAACCCTACGTGATTACTATATAAGGAGGAGGGGGTCCCCCATTGTACAAGGAAACAGAAAGCGATAAAGAATTCTCTCGTTGTTCCTCACTAAACGGTGTCTCTCTTTCTCTCTCTGTTCTCCACTTCAAATCTGTTCGAAAACCCCGAACTATTCGATAGCGAGGTTCCTTAGCAGTATTTTCGTTTTTCGTTTCTCCTTTTGTATTTGCTGCTTCCGGAACAAGAAATACACAACCAGGCCATCTTATGCAAAGCCGAAAACAGTATATTTTGTAGCTTTCGTCTCAGCCCAGTTTATCTTCGCTTGGGCCAGGCTCGGACACGAAACACCGCTTTCTGGCCTGATTCCGTTTCCGTTTCGAATCCCGCAAGTATCTTGGGTGACGCCCAAGCTCCGTTGCCAGTAGCTGTTGTGGCCTCAGTGAGTTTCGACCATATGCAACAGCCACCATAAACGTCGAACGAAGTAACTTGGCTCGACGTAGTAGTTTCTCGAAAAAAAATTTCTTTAATATTTTTTTAATCTTTTTTTCAAAACTAGACGTTAGGGAAAAAAATTGCAGAATTAGGCGTCGGTCGCCCGTATATGGGGCGATCACCCCATATCTGGTGATCGCCCACATCTGGCGATTAATCTTGACTTTGAGCAGCGATTTTCCTCGTCATACGGTCAATTCCTAAAAAAATCATAACTTTTTCATATGATGTCGTATGGAGATAAACTTTATATGAAAATTGTAGCTCTCGACGGGATCTACAACTTTTCTATACAAATTTTTTTCATTTGAATCCATTTAGATAGTCAAAAATAGGATAGAATGTTCAGATCTAAAAATAGATCTGTTTTTAGATCTGAACATTCTATCTCATTTTTAACCATCTAAATAGATTCAAATTGAAAAAATTTGTATACAAAAGTTGTAGATACCGTCGAGAGATACAATTTTCATATAAAGTTTATCTCCATACGACATCATATGAAAAAGTTATGATGTTTTTTAGAAATTAACCGTAGACGAAGGAAAAATCGCGGGCACTAATCGCCTGTATATGGGGCGATCGCCCGTATATGGGGCGATCGCCCCATATACGGGCGACCGGCGCCCAATTCTGTAATTTTTTTTGCCCTGACGCCTAGTTTTGAAAAAAAGATTTAAAAAAATATTAAAGAAAAAATTCGTAGTTTCTCCACCATCTGTTGTAACCTCCTCCGACGAGCACGGCTACTCGCCGCTGCCCATGCACCACCACCTCATCCTCATTGAGATAGATTTTGCATACATTTTCTCAAAATATTGTAATATCTTTTCTCTGTTGTTGCATGAAGTGATTTGGTTTGCTGCAACGCGTCTTGCTGAATTTTGTTGCAAGTAGGATTTTGTTACTAAGGGTTGTTGAATTTGTTGTTCTGAAGTAAATTTTTGTTACACCTATTTGTTAACATAGATTTGTTTCAGCTGAAGATAATTTTTGTTACACATATAGTATCTTATTGTTGTGCTCGCCACAAATTTGTTGCCCTAGTCGCCACAAATTTTATAATTTCCCTAATTTTTTTATGATATTACACATCTTTTTCATATTTTATTGCACATATCTATATAATCTTACTAATGTTAGAGAAAGTACGCAAAACCGGCGCTTCCTCGGCCACGAGCACCCTAAGCCACTGTAGAAACTACAATATTTTGGCTTTTCTGGCACGTCTGATTGGGTCTCATTCGCGATCCAGACTGTCGGCGTTCGCTTGCTGTGATCGTGACTAAATATGACTATTGACTAGGATGTCTCTCTTCTTCTTTTTTTACAAATCACGATTTGGAGGACAATAAGGTGGAATCTGTGATCAGTTTGGGAAGATAGAAATTGCCTATCATAGGAGGCGTTACCTTTGCTTGCTGACCAAGCGTTGGAGCAATTCCAATGGCTTTCTTATAGGCCTCCAGGGATATAATGGCCTTCCATGTTCAGTTTATATGGTAAAATCTGTTTAATCTGCCTTATATGCTTGTGTTAGAACTGACCAAAGGGTGCTTCGTAAGCTGCGCTTTACTTCTAAGTTGGGGAATAGAATATGCCTCAAGTATGATACCCTGTTTTTCTAGGTTTTTTATATTTGAATTTTGACCGGAGCTCTGGTATTCACAACCGTGTTACAGACGCACGCACACCTACACATGCACACACGCCCACGCACACACCCACGCCGTACCCAGCTCATGTGCACCCGGGTAAGTCCGGAGACTCGAATCCGGGCGGACCGCTCGCGCAACTGGCGAAGCTAGCCGAGCGAGCTCGTTCGCTCTTTTTCTAGGTTCTTTTACATATTTTTGTAATCAGCGATGGGATCGAATAATTTAGTTAAGATGTCTGATATCGATCATCCAGGCTATAATTAATATTTAATAGCATACTTTTCTAGAATTTTCTAGGTTCTTTTTTTTAATGGAGTCGAGCTTGGCATGGCTTTCATCCACTACTGAATAGAGATTTAACTAATATCAAATATCGAATATTATGTCTTACTTCATATATTTACTGAACATAATAAGCAAGATTCGAAGGAAGATGAGAAAAGGCACGAGTTTAGTTGAGAAATGGGGTGTCAAAATATTGGAGTTGATATTACAATTGAGTACTATTGCTAATTTAAAATGAGAATCATGATATTCTTAACAAGTTTGTTCAAGATAATCTGAACAGACTTGCTTTGCACCTCATCCTACCGTCTCAGCAACATCTGAGTTCTGCTCACTAGACCGATTTGTTTTCGTTGCTTCTTTTCCAGTTTTGGTTTATTGGTTTAGAGTTAAATCAATATTTGGCACAAAAGAATTTGCGCTGCAAAAATGTGGGAAGGTAAAACCTAGCATGTCTCTTTCTTTGTATTGGTTTTCTATTATACTTAGTTAATGCCTTCCTGGACCTGTTTTATTTGATTTTTCCTACGTGGAATGTCATCGCAAACGAGATATAAACCTGAGGAATTTAAACGTTAACTCCATTAAAGTTTCCGACCATAAATAATTTTGAAATAACGAAAGTCATCAGTGGAAGCAAATAAAATGAAATGAATTGACACACGGAACCGGTCTACTTTTAATAGAAAACATAAATAGAATAACTGATCGCAATGCCACGGTGCTAGAAGAACATATGTCACCCATAAGTCCATAACCCAACGCTCATGTGGATGCTACTCAACTGACTTTTTCCCTGAGACGAGAGAACAAGTGTGAGATTGAAAATCTAAACAAGTAACCCAGCAACGACAAGTGAAATATTGAGTATAAAAAACATGGTTAAGGTTACAAGGAGCTCCAGGTAGCCACACAAAAGTGCGACAACAGTAAGACAGCGTAGCTATGGCATACACACTACTACACAAAAGTTCATCACTGACGGTTTTATAAACCGTCTGTAAACCTGTGTCAGTGATAAGAAGAGCACATCACAAACGGTTTCCGAACCGTCAGTAAAAACTAACATTAGAGACGGTTCTATCTACGAACTGTCTGTGATGAGGGAATATCTTAGACAGTTCTAGGATAGAACCGTCTTTGATGACAAGTAATCACAAACGGTTTTTAATTAGAATCATCTGTGATATGGGATTATCACAGACAGTTTTTAAATAGAACCGTCTGTGATATTTTTTCCCCTACTTCTCTTGGCAGAACTTCCATGATTAGTATCTGTTGTTCGAAATTTTATTCTCTTTAGATATTTATGCAACGACATTTACAAGACACAACCAGTTATAGATTTTGCAATTGAACATTAAAACATCCTAGATGCATGGAGACAACAGTTTGTCTGATGAGGAGGGTCTTAAAATATAAATATTTGTAGCACTTTCATCACTTTTCTTATTCTAATGTTGATGAATTCCAACACAAAATCCAATTCCATGAACAGTTCGTCCTGAAAGTTCATGCTCTGACTTATTTTTCATTTCATCTCATCCCCGAATGAGAATACCATATACAACCTATTTTCACTCGGATCTTGTATAGGAACAGGATCACTCAAAACAACTCTGATCTTGTTCCTATACAAAATCAGAGTGAAAATGGGCTGCATATGGTATTCTTATTCGGGGATGAGGATGAAATGAAAAATAAATCAGAGTATGAAAACTTTCAGGATGAACTGTTCGTAGAATTGGATTTTGCCTTGGAATCCATCAACATTAGGATAAGGGGATGAAAGTGCTACAAATATTCATATTTTAAGACCCTCCTCATCAGACAAGCTATTGGCTCAATGCATCTAGGATGTTTTTATATTCAATTGGAAAATCTATAACTCGTTGTGTCTTATAAATGTTATTGCAAAAATATCTAAAGAGAAGAAAATTTCGAACAACATATACTAATCATGGAAGTTCTGCCAAGAGAGATAGGGAAAAAATATTATTTCATAGTTCAAGACAAGAAGACCTTACCATAAATATGATAACAAAATATTTTATAGTTCAGGTGACAATACATTAACAAAATATGATATATACCACAAATATCAACAAGTGTACATTGAGAAATCACATTATTTCATAGTTCAAGACAAGAAAACCTTAGAATTTTTCATGTCTTCCATCATATGTACCATAGCTTCTGCAATAGAGGCTTCTTAGTTCTCTCTGAAGTTCCACAACTCCAGTACAGTGCTGATTTGTTTGACACTAATAACCGATTGATCTTCAGTCATATTTCTTAATCCCTACAAATTAAAAGCGATTATGTTGTTGTGGAAAGGTCAGTAATCACATCGAATTCAATACTAGAAATATTTATATTACCTCTATAAGCTCAGCTTTGGCTTCTTCCTGCTTTGCATTCGCCCTACGATCTTTATTGATGAGTGCCGTGTTAAGGGATTCGATATCTTGCAAGCGATCATCTATGACTTTCAGTTCTTGTTTTATCTTATAAATCTTTTCTGTTATCTCATATTTCCCCTTCAGTTGTTCGATCTCCACCTCAAGTTCTTGTTTAGCTTCTAACAGCTTTTCCACGTCGTCGATCTATTTTTACCACATGGGAAAGGCAGCCTTTTAACAATCTTATAATGAATTAAGTGTTCAGCTTCAATGAAATCAATGCGATACCAAATTCGCAATTAATGTTGATACTTCTTTTAGAGCAACAATTATTTTCAACTCGAGTAAGTGATAGTGTTTGGTATGTTGGGGCTAACATGGCGCATTTTGTTTGGGAGTGTGCTTTTCCCAGATGAGAGTGGAGATCAGGCTTCCTGGATGTTCCTCCCTCTAGTCCTTGACTAGGATGAGGTCGGGACGTACAACTGGGGGTCTGCTCCACTAGCATTCCTATACCATAGCTCTGCTTTGCTTGTTGTAGGCCTACAACAAACTCGAACATCAACAAGTGTATTTTCCTCCTACAAATTTGATTAGTTGGCTTTTACTATGCCTTGTTCACAAACTTGAGTACTTCATTTTCTATTTTTTGCAATTGCACTACCTACGCATTCTTCCCAATTTTGCATGATGTGGGAGCGGATACTCGTTGGCTGTCCCGCCTGGCACCACCAACGGCCTTGGGAGTACGAGATGGCATAACATTGGCCCACTATTGCCTACCTTTTGGATTAGGTCGCGTGTTGCATGGCCAGGCACAGACATTGTACTTGCACTACATGAACAAGATGGATTGTCTTTAGCCTAAGCAAATAATACATGTGGTAGAAATGTTGAAATGTCTCTTCAATTTATGTTGGCACGAGCGCATCATGATTCCTTCCAACAGGTTACATGGACGCTATACATCCTAAGCGCGATTCAAGGGCTCGAGTTGAACACAATGTGCTATCAGGACCAGGACCTATGGCTTTCTTGCTACCCCGCTCATTTGCTTCTATGCGGTGGAGTACCACCTCCCGCATAGGGTCCATAGGCAGATCGGCAAGCTGCAGTAGGTTGAGCCCGATTGTTTCTCCACCCCATTAATCTACACAAGTTCAATAGAACTTCACTTACTATTGTGTACTACCCAAGGTTCTTCAAACTAATTCATTCTCCATATAGGTTCATTCTAATACGTGCCTAGGTTTACATAGCAACTCTCCAGATCCGCCAAGGCAAGTAGTGGGAGGAGCTCCAGACCAAGAGGATCAACTACAATGAGCTCCACAGGCAAAGGATCAGGGAGAGGAACAACGAGGAGGTGGTTCACCTCAGCAGCGACTATCACCTGTACTGTTGTTGTGCCAACCTGAGCTGCAATTGTGACTGCCACTACGCGATAACCAGCCGCGTCCATGTCGCCTTGATGACCAACACTCCATGCGGGTGCCCAACGGTGTGCCGTTTTCACCTTAGATCATAAGTGCACAAGCTCGAGTAGATCTAAATCCATCATGTCGCTTACTTTTCTAAAAGGTGCACATGTACCATAGTTGTAGCTCATGTGGTTAGTTCATGCTTGTTGTATTGTGCACCGTAGTAGTAGCCGAGCAACATATGCACCTATGAACACCACATGTGCCATATGTCTCTATTTCGTTCTTAAACTACATCCAACTAGTGTTATGGCTTAATTATGTTTGTTTCTTAATTATATCATGTTTCTATATATCATATGCCGACTATCTCCTTGTGCTATTGTGCACGTAATTGGGGATATAAAAAAAATACCTATTGTAATAAAAAACTAATTCGTCCATATATAATCCATGAATCCTTCAAGAAAAGTGTTTCTTCTCAGTTTAAGATATCAACACCAAAGTTCTTGGTGCGGGATCCTGAAGGTTCGCGCCAAAACTAATGGCGATGACCCTACGCTGACGTGGTACCAACCTATCCATGTTGGTCTCGTGGTTGAGGTAGCAAGACTCCACACCATAAGCCGTGGTGCAGAGATGTTAAACGTCCATGTTATTTTTGCTGCCGAGTTAAAACGGGCTAATCCTCGAATTAGTTTTCTTGACGGGCATTTTTTGAAATAGAATTTAAAAAGGACCAAAATAAGAAAAAAAACTTCTTTTAATCCTGATGGTTGATAGACTGATAGGATACTCTTTTGTGTGGAATTACACTAAGAAAAATTAGTCACCAGTTCTACTACTTTAGTATTTTCTCATTATCGTTGTAGGCTTTGCACGCAAGTAAGTGTCCCAATCAAGCAGATTTTGTTCGTTGCATGATCTTCTAAAAAAAGTGAAAATGGGAGGTCCATCTTCCTTCTACTCAACTAAAAAATATTTTTTTCCTTTCTAAGCCCAGCTTAGAAATTGCCTCTCTCTCGTGTCTGGTCTACTTCCAATGTCTGACAAGAAAAAAGAAACTTCAATTGTCCGCAGTACAGGACGTTTCAGAAAAAGATGCCAGATAGTCCAAGGTGCAAAGCATCTCCCAGTTGTCAAAACTCAAGAAGATGGAGCAGAACATAAGCCCTAATGATGGCATTAGAGTTTAGACAAATGTCTTCTAGTAGGATACTAATCGTTCCACCTGCAATTTAGACAAATGTCTTCTAGTAGGATACTAATCGTTCCACCTGCAAGTCGAATCTATGTCAAGTGCATGACAGAATCATATCATACTATCTTCTGAGCTACGTCTTATACTCCAAGCCCACCATGTCCATTCATTTCCATCATTAAGGGGCCATCAAGCTATAAAAAGATAACAGGTGTCACTAAAACAGCTTTGACTTTGAAACTGTTTTTTTAATTGAAGTGATGATCTGTAAATGACTGTAATTGCAAATAGTCGTTGCCTTGTCACGTTTAGCCACGTGCTCAGCTAGTTCCACTATTTCTGGCCACCAGAGATTTCACCTTGTCCAGGAGCTTGTCAAAATGGCCAAATACATGTTGTGCAACTCTTGGCCACTCGCACTTACGCCTGATAACGGTTTGGCTTCAAACTCGTTGAGTGTGTTGGATTGAAGGAATGGGTACAATTGGATGGGTTCAAATGGGTTAAAGGGCAAAATGGATTGGATTGGATCGGGTTCACTTGTAAAGTGATTTGGTTTGGGTTGAGTATTTGTGGTTTCATATGGATTGAACCCATGAGTTCTATACAGGTTTGCAAACCATGAACGAGACCACCGTTTCTTGCCTACCGCCTCATCCTCACCGCGGCCACGACACCACTAACTGTTGCTATCTTATGCCGCACGAACCCAAGCCACTATGGAATCCTGGGTGCCCCACCGGCCCCGATGTCCCGCCATGGCACTACTCAAGCTGGAGCTGATGCCAATCGCCCTGGCAGCAACATTGCGAAGTAGCCAGCACTGCCCAAGCCCACCACTCCGGTTCATGTCACGGCAATACCAGCACGAAGAGCAGTAGTAACGGCCACATCAGGAAGAAGGAAGAAGTTGACCCCTGTCCAGTCCACCCTCCTCGTCAAGCACTACCTCGGCGACAACGGCTTCTCCACGTCCTTTGCCTCTTTCCGCTCTGACGCCGCCTACCACTTCGTCACGAAGAATGGCACAAAGACCACGTCGGCGTCGTAGGAGTCGGACGTCCAAACTCTAGTATGAGCAAGTACACGAAGCGTATGAAGAGGACTAGGAGGTTGTATCAATAATAGATGCAGAAATTGGAGAAATTGAACTCGAAGCACCTCGACATCGGTCCTATACATAGGGGTGTAATCGGATCGGATATTTTTCGACCGATCGGATGGGTTCGGATCGGATTCAGATGATTTTTCGGATAGTTCTCGGATTCGATACCGGTTTTGAATAATTTATTTCTGATTCGAATTCAGATTCGGGAGATTCAAATCTCTCGTCAGGCCGTCAAACCGTATCTCCGGACTCTCCATTCCTCATCTCCACCGAGACGGCGAGACCCAAGCGGGAGCGGCCCAGGCCTCCCGCCGCCACCCTGCCGCCGCTCAGGCCGCCCTCCGCCCGTCCCGGGCCTCTCGGTGCCCTCCGCCTCGCCTCCCAGCGCCTTTCGGCGACCCGTCCTGGGCCTCCCGGTGCCCTCCACCTTGCCTCCCAGCGCCCTCCGCCCGAGTCCGCCGCCCTCCCCTAGTCTCGCCGCCCTCGGCCCATCCCAGCGTCCGGCGCCCTCTGCCGGTCTGCCCCGAGTCCCACCGTCCCTCGACCCCGATTCTTGAGTATGTAAAGTGCTGATATCCATGTTGTTGCCTGTTGGTCTTCAATCCTATAAGAAGATTGACGCCTTGATGCAGTCAACTGCCAATGGCGAGGTAGTTAATTATCCACTCTTTTTGACTAATAACTATCCACTGGTGATAAATATTAATAAATAATAGGCTAAAATATCTGGAATTCTAAGGATGCTGCTTTGCTGCTTCATGTAATTTGAAGAGGCTGATGGCCAAAAGATAATACAGATGTTTAAGTGACAGCGCCCTTTTATTTCTAACACGGTGATTGATTTGTTAATGTATGTGTTCCTGAAATAGGACCAGACAAGCTGTACCTATGATTGTTATACCTTTAATTCGAAATCTAGTATTATACTTTTCCATTATCCCCTTTTTATAATTAAATTTGGCCACATTTTTATTCTATGTTAATTCATAGAAGCTTTGTTGCTTTCCCTTACTAATTTGTTTCTTTGCCAGGTTCAAATAATTAAACAAGGTTATCTCTTTAAGCGTTCTGAAAATTTACCAGGAGAATGGTAGAGGAGGTTTTTTTTGTTCTTGACAGCAATGGGACCCTGTACTACTATGGGAATAACCGAATAAGGGATATAAACAATCGGTATGAAATCTATGTTAGCGCATAGTGATTTGATCGCGGCTTGTGAATATATTTAAAACTTGGCATGTCAAGTATCCCGAGCTCCTTATCTTTTGCCTGTGTGAGTAGGCAAACTTGTATTTTTTTTATAAATCTATATTTCGCCTTACTCATATTTGATTGTTTAGGTGCGATTCATCTATAATTTTTTCATACACCGATGCCACATCCATTTCTTGAGATATTAATACTTTTCGCTTTGCTGAGGGCAGGCAGAAACAGGGGCTGACCAAAAGGAGTGGATTGAGAAAATTACTGGAGTTATTGCATCACTGCTAAATTCACCATTCCCGCAGCAGATTTGCTGCAGTCTTCTCTTTTGATACATCTTGTAGCAACACTTGCTTGCCTGTTTGGGACACAAACTGTAGATACATCTAACTGTATGCATCTGCATTGATAATCATGTAATACGGCAACACTGCTTGGCCTGCCTTAAGATTAGCTCCATTTTAGTGCTTTACATGCATATGATGATTGAAGTTATTGATTGTTCAAGATAGTACGCTACTAACTTTATCCTAATTTCATTTCATTTCAGCTGTCATACGGTATTCTAGAGGCAGAAAATCATGGTTCTGCTGGTTCTATTGATTCTATATCTCTTGAAGAGAGCAAAAGTTCAGAGGGACATGATATATTCAACCATCTCAGGAATATCCTTGGAAATGACAGTTGTGCAGAATGTCGTTCTCCAGATCCCGATTGGGCATCTCTAAACTTCAGTATTTTTATTTGTATTGAGTGCTTTGGGGCTCACAGGAATCTTGGAGTCCATATAGAAAAAAAATGCAATTGAACAATGATGTGTGTGGTAACTATTGTCATACATTTCTCCAATGGAACAGATCAGATTATGACCTAAAGTTTGCTTCGTAGTAGTATAAAATAGTAAAACAATTTTTTTTATTAATGTTAAACATGTCATGCACTCTTATTACCTAATGTTAAATATGTGTACCGTTCAAATTTAGTGTACTTTTGTAACTTTGTTGGACTGCCCGATAAAATTACTTGTTAGACTACGATAATCTTGTTGCATGTTGAACTTATACGGTTGGTTAATCAATATTATATGTGTGCTTTATATGGTATCTATTTTCGGGCGTTATCCGACAAAAATTATTCGATACTGTATCGATTTCGCTCCGTATTCGATTCGAATCCGTAACCGATATTATCCGCGCCGTATTCGTATCCGGTACTATCCGGATCCGATTTCAAATTCGACAAAAAAATATGATTTAGGATATGAAAAGAGCGATATCTGACTGAATTCGAGCCAATTGCACCCTGCCTATACATAGAAATTTCCTCCTCCTTGCCACGGCCATGATGCCACCAGCTGCTGCCGTAGTCTACATGCCACACGAACTCTGGGCACCATGCAACATGCAAGCCTGGGCGCCCCACCAGCAGTGGCGTCCTGACACGATGCCATCCAAGTTGGCACCGCCGAAGTCGATGCTTGCGCCACCGATACCGGTTGCCCCGGCACCGGCAGCGAAGAGGTTGGACGATGCTGCCCATGCTGGCGTCATCAAAGCCGAAGCCGATGCTCCCGCCTGCACCTGCGGCACCGATGTCTGTCTCTCCCGGCGTCAGTGGGGAAGAATTTGGAAGACGCCGGGCGATGGGCGCGCCAAGGCGATAGAGGCCAAGAAGACAACGCCACGCTAGCCTATGACCCCATGCAGCCATGCACCATCTGGGTCGCCCTTGAGGCGTTGCTGGCTTTGTTGGTGGTGAGGAAATTAATGTGCCGCCACTTTGGAGCTCTACTACGCTTGCGTTCATGGCAGCGATGTGGAACATGAGGGCGATGAGTAACCAGATCCGACATGAGTTGGCCTGATGGAGCCTTCGTGATGCCATTGCCATCCCATGCTACAACGTGGTCTGGCGTGGCTAGATATATATATCTGAGCTGCACGTCGTTTGTCGGCTCCTATCATCCTCTCTTTCCCCCTCTTCCTTTTTCCTTGTTGGTGTGGTTTGGCTGTTTGGGTTGAAACGAATTGAAACCATATAAGAGAAATGAGTTGAGTTGAAATGTCACGTGAGTTGGTTTGGGTTGGATCCCAGGGGATGCGAAGTAGACTGGTTTAGTTTGAGAAGGTGAAGCTTGTTGTTGTGGGTTGGGTTGAAAATGTGTTAGTTTCTCAACCATTAGCAGGCCTCGCATCCGACCTACCATTTACACAACATTTTCGAATTTTTTTTAAAAATAATACTATTTTTATTCTATTTTACAAAAATAATATGCCGAAATTTTTTTTTACAAAACTACCCAGTTGTCGTCATTTCAAATGGCGACAGAGACTGTCGCCATTTCAAATGACGACAGACAGCCTGTCGCCGTTTCAGATAGGGACAGACTCTCTGTCGCCATTTGAAATGGCGACGAGAGCAACGTCACCTCTGTCGCCTATTTAAATAGCGACGATCATCTGTCGCCATTTCAACGGCTGATATCTGTCGCCATTTGAAATGGTGATGACAAATACTTATATAAAGTCGCGCCCCTCGCCTACTCGTGCCGCCCAAAGCGCATTTAAAAAAAGAGAAAAAGAAAGAGAAAGAGAAGGAGAAGGAGAAGGAGAAGAAGGAGGAGAAGGAAGGAGAAGGAGAAGGAGAAGGAGGAGGAGGAGAAAGGAGAGGGACTTCAAGATCCGCATTTCGTTAGGTACTAATTTTTTTAAGTATTTAAATGTTGAATATGTAATATAGTAATCAGTTAAATAGAGTAATAATAGTTATTTAGGTAGATGACTTAGTTAGGAATGAGAACTGATGCAAGTTGTTTAGCTAGTTGACTTAGTTAGAAATTTATATTTATTTTGGTAAGAATAGATGTTTAGTTAGATGAATTAGTCAGGAATTTATAGTTATGTCGGTATGGACGGATGTTTAGTTATGCGACTTAGTTAGTAATTAATTTTCGATGTAGGGATAACCTAGAGGTAGGGATTAAAATTTTGATTGTAATAATAGTTTTTTGATTAGAGATCATGGATAAATTTTAAATGAATGAAATGTAGAATCCAAATTCGGTTATTTGTGTACCGAGAATTCGGAGATGTCATGTAGAGTTGGGTGGCTAAAATTGTCGGGACCGAAATATAACTCAATCAGAGGTTCCCGACACATTAGTTTAGTTATGTTCTCATAGAAATTTGAAAATGATCACGGAATCAAGAATTTGTAAGAATTGAAATATTGCAATCATCTTGATTAAAAATTTGTGATCATTATTAGTCGTACAATGTAGAGTTAAATTGTGCAAATGTTAAGAATTCATGAATTTGCATGACAGTATGGATGATAGAGTGCAATTTAAAATATATTATGGAGAAGGAGTTCGCATATGGGTGTTGAAGGGTAGATCTAAGTCATTTCGCAAGTGTAGAGGCTAGCCTGTCACGCCATAGAGAGCATTCATGGGCTACTGTTATGAGATGGTTGTACCACATGTTCTCTTTGGACCGTGAATTGCATGATCTGAAGTTACATGGAGTAGTTTGTCAAGAATAGATTGCACGTCTTGGGAGTTAATGGAAATGAGAGGACCAAATCTTGGAGTTCAATGCGTAAAATTGCAATTGAGAAAGGATGGCCATTAGTGTTATTGGCACAAGCATTTGAGAAAGTCAATACCGGGCATGCGACGCAGCAAGAGGTTGTTGATGAAGAACCAGAGGAAGTTGGGAGAGCGACAAGTAGAGAAGGCTTAGTAGAGCGGGATGTAGGTTCGGTCGATCTGAAGTGCAAGGTGTGAGAGCGATGTTGCAGCGGAGAGGTTCAAGAAGCAATGGGCATGGCGACGAGGCGAAAACTTTGAGTCGGTGGTCGAGCGATGGACACAGAGAATGAGGACTATGAGGCTTTAAGTAATGATGAAGCCGCCAAGATCTATTCCCGCAGAGGGATGAGTATCCGCTTCGACAGTGGTGGTGAGCGATGACGAACAGTTCCTTCGCATATGATCGAATGAGGTGAGAAAAGATGCAATTTACAAGAATAAGAGTGAGGTTCAAGAAGCAGTAATAGCATGGTCAGTGTCGTTCTTGCAGAGCCTTCAAGGTTGTAAAGTCCGATCAGCGGGTGTATGATGTAAGATGCCAGACGGAGGGTTGCCCGTGGCGCGTCCATGCGTACCAGCCTAAATGGGACACCATTTGGAAGTGTTCTATAGTCGTTCCACATACATGTGTACTAACGGAGTCTGCGCAGTCACATCGAAACATATCATCAGGCTTTATTGCCAATGCAATGTACGGAGAGATTGTAGGCAACCTAGATTTAGAGCCACGGGCCATCGTACTCGCAATACAACAGAGGTTCCAGTATACAATAAGCTACGCGAAGGCATGGAGAGCAAAGCAGAAGGCATTAGAAACACGGTTCGGCACGTACGAAGACTCCTACGAACTTGCGAGTTTGCTTGGTGATAAAGGACCGAAACCACGGAACTTATGTGGACATTTGTGAGCATCCTTCGCGCTTCTGCGGGAAGATGGTTTTGAAGCGAGCATTCTTCGCTTTAGGTCCATGCATCAATGCGTTGAGCATTGTCGTCCTTTGTTATGTGTCGATGGGACATTTTGACTGTAAATACAAAGGCGGATATTGACCGTCATAGGAGTGGATGGCAATAATCAAGTTCTCCCCAGTAGCGCCGCATTTGTGGAGGTGAAAACACGATAGGCGGCATTGGTTCCTACGGAATGTCAAAGCCGTGTCGTTCATCGGTGACTGGAGTGTGTATCATACGATCGGCATTCCGGCTTTGAGGGCAATTATTCATTGCGACAAGGTGTGGATGAGACTCATCCATGGCACGATTTGCGTAGTAGGTGGTGCAAGCGTCATATGGGTGCCAACTTCTACAAGCGATTCAGAACAAGGAGCTAACAAAGCTTTTCAAGAGGCTCTGCGACCAGAACCAGCAGAGAAAGTTTGATGTACTCTGAAAGAAATTGGATGAGCTGACATCGAGGCACACAGCAGAGGCAACGAAGAGGCAGCCCGACCTTAGGGAGGCCCGGTCGCGGCTGGAGGAGTTACCACCGACCCTCCCCACCGGTTCAAGGAATGGAAGGGCTCAAACGCTTCTCGAATGGATAGAGCATGAGCCTAGGGAGAAATGGGCTCGCTACGACACCGATGGTGCGAGGTATGGTGTCATGACAACAAACCTTGCGGAGGTTTACAAGCGGGTGATGCGAGGTTGAGACCCCTTCCTTGGTTGGTATTGTTGAGGTGTTCTTCGTGGCATCACAAAGTACTTCGTTGATCGCCATGCAAGGGCGATCACGCGCATGAACGATCTGCTATGAAGTATTCGAGAGATGATTTACGCATACATGGAGGACAAAGGCAAGAAGGGGAGATGCACGAACAACGAAGATGGGTGCGAGGGAGCTCCGTTTGAGGTGATGTGCAAGGAGAAAGCGGTCGTGGGACGAACCGCGAAAAGTTGCTCACGAATGCATCATACAGGCAAACTTGTGTACGCACTGCAATAAGCCTCGTCTATTACAGTGCCATGCTCCCATGTTATGGCTGCTCGCTCGATGATTCACATGGATCCGGTATATTCATGTCTCAATTCTTTAGTAAGGAAGCCGTGGTTTGCAACTCGAGCGCCTTGAAATGTACGGTTTCAAGTGGTGGGTTTATTCACGAGCACAAAAGCCGGGAGGATACGTTGGGTCCCAGGACATGAGCGAGGCTAAAGGAGTGGGAAGAAGGCAATCCAGCGTATAAGGAATGATATGGGCCCACAAAGTGGCCGCCAGCGTAAAGAAATGTTCTACTTGCAAGGAGACAGGCACTCTTTCAAGAGTTGCCGAAGATTGAAGCCGTGAAGTGTTATATGTTCTTTTAAATCTTGAACTATGGTTTACTTGATGCACTAAATTTCATTTTGCTTGTATCGAATTCAATGCGTGTGGTCAAAATATGTATCTGAATGTTATTGTACTTGATTAAATGAGAGTGTAGTATGTTGTATTCATTTTGTATCTTTTAACGCTTTGCACATAGATGAACATTTTACTTCCATGTATTACGTGTGCTCTAAATTATGACATGACTCGTTCCATTCATATTCTATTTGTATTTGTTGTATTTATTTTGCACCTTTTTACACCTTATATAACATAAACATTTTTATTTGCGAGGCATGGCGGCGACACGGTTATGCGAGTTGCTTGACCCGTCGGTCGGCCGACGACTCACCGGAGCCGTTTAGCGGCGTTGCCCCGCAGGATGGGAGGCGGCCTTGGAGCTTGGGGCCTGCGCTTGCGCACCCCATGAGGGCGTGGCGTCTCGATCGCGATGGATCCCGAGGTTAGTTCAATTTCATCACGTTGTTGTACTCATGTCCCTTCGACACCACAATAATACTTCTCACATTCTTTTGCGAGTTGAGGGTGGCCTACTACTACCTGTTGCCGTATGGTCGAGGCGACCGCCACGGATCTGCAGGACCGACGGAGTGCCTCTAGGCGGTTCCCTTACGACGGAGCTTCTTGATGCTCTAGTGGACCGATGGCGGCTGAGACCCACACCTTTCACTGCCGTGTGGTGAGATGGCGCCGACACTAGAAGACGTCGATTACCTCCTAGGCTGCCTGCTTTCGGAGATGCGGTGGTTCTGCAGACGTCCACCCAGTGGCGGCGATATCCTCCACCGGTTCGGGGTGCTACCCCAACCACGATACACAACTTTCGCGGTGCGCGCGGTCAAGACGCAGCGGTGGCTTGTGCGATTCTCGTAAGCACGATTTTTCCTTGTCGTGTCGATTTAACTCACCGTGTGTGATTTTCATTGCATTTACAACCTAACCATTACTTTCTGCACTGCCGAGAGGATGGTACGGAGTCGGAGCAGCGGCCGTCGCCGGCGACTTGGAGGCGTACCTTCCGTGGCTCTTGGGTGGGTCTTGTTACGCTTTCGTCGCCGCGGACACCGTGTCGACGAGCACATGATCCGATTTGCGAGGGCGATCGCGACGCCGACTTGGAGGAGATCCGCGGTGGCTTGAGACTGCGGTACTTGCCGCGACGTCTGCGTGCTTTGTGCGACGGGTGTCGTCGCGTGTCCGACTCGGCCCACTCGCGGCTACCCTTTGCTACTGCGGTGTGGTCGTTCGTATTTCTACATTTTGCTCGCCCTTTGCTACGCGCGCGTCTTGGTTGACCGACGTCACTTGGTGTTCGGCGTGTTCGTCGAGCCGTCGCCGCCACCGCGTCTTGAGGCGCTTTGGTCTCGGCGAGCGTTCCCGGTACCCACAGGTATTGTCGTTCCGGCCAGCGTGCACTCGTTCGTATTTCTACATTTTCCCTTACGCTAGTACTTACGATCTCGGTGGCTTGCGAATTAATGTTGCGCTTTCGTTTTGCGGTACACACGCAAAGGCTTCGCGTCGACGCAGAGTGGGCAACGACGCATGGTACCTCATGCGCGGCGATGGGCACGGCTCTTGCGGATGTGATCGACGAGGCGCCCCTACGACCACGCGACGCGTCACGACGCATATATCGAGTGGTGCGGCCGCGCGCACCGCGTTCGAGTTGTGCGTGTCGTGGAGTCACCTCCCGCACTATCCGACCACTCCGACACGTACCCCACCCACCGGACTCGCTTTCCACCGCGCGGTTCGTACTCCTCCATTTGTCATTCAACGTAACGTCTTGAAAATTATGCCAACTAACTAGCCTCTTCGTTTTGCGAGCGACCTTGCGAGGAGGCACACGAGCGACGTCGGCGTTACTACTGGCGATCGGTGCCACCCATACGATAAAGTCACACAATGACGGCCTTGAGGGCGCCGCGCCATATTCGAGACTTGACTTACCGTCGTGCCGTACACGGCGTCGTGTAGGCGCCCGAGGCGACGGCGTGGTACAGATCCCCTCGTTCGTCAACATGCGAGGTCGACACAGTGCGACCCGATCGCCTCGTCGGACACTGGGGCTCCACCGGTCACGGACCGGCGTCATCCGATGACCGCAGTACATCAGTGGTCTCTTTTTCATATATTTTGTTGTTCACATAACATGTTGTTCTAACTTGAAAAGTTTGTCAACAGTGGCCGATCCTCGCTTCGACGAGTGCGAGCACCTCGGGGACTACGGTACTTTCGGGACGAGGACTTGACTTTCGTCGATCCTTATCGCCGATCCGCGGTGTGGTACTTGGTTCGTCGCGGCGACGCGCGGCTCTGACCCATCTCGGTAAACAAAGGGCGCCTTCGCTACTCCTTGACCGGTCCGGCCTCCTAGGAGTACTCGTGGGCGGGCCTGACCGGCTCACATATCCGTCTCGACATGTGCGTCGTCGTAGAAGGCACAGGACCACACGAGTGTTACACCCATGACAGGCCCTAGCTAGTTTGTTTCTTTTACACACGATGTCCGTAAACAATCTCGTCTTTTACTTCCTTAGCTCATGTAATATCACATATGTTAGTTTTATTTATGAAGTTTTGTGCTATATATAATCTTTTACTTAGTGGCGCTATTTGTAAATATGCTACGAAGACCTTTGTCACGTCGATAGGGCAAACACACACGTAGCTACTTTGTCGGTCGCGATCACGACGACCTGTTCTTGGCGACTATCCCACTAATTGTTTCCTTTCATATATTTTGTAATGAACACAAAATGATGCTTTATTTCCTCATATTACGTCAAATTCAAATATAGAATTTTGTTTACATAAGTTATGTTATATTACGGTATGATCACTATAGCTTTTAGTGGATTAGTAAAATAACGAGTTTACATGATAAATTATGGAGTAATAGCCTGAAACACCATTCAACATATATACGACCTTGTAGCGACTTTCCACGCGATTAGACAACTCACAGGCGCAATGCTTTCAACCTTTTGGGCCGATTTGACCACCGCGTGCAGACCTCTCTTTCGCACACGTGCTTTGTCACACATGCGAGCCGCTTCAATGTGACCACTCACGCCTACTTTTGTTCGTGATAACAGTCGTGTGGCTTTTCTCGATGGTGACAAATCGTGCGACCTTTCGCGAGAAGGTGACGGTGGTGCGGCTTTGATGATGGGTGACATGTCGTGCGACTTTTCACGAGAGGATGCCAGGCGTCAAAGCGGACAAGTCTTTGTAGTCGTGCGGAGTAACCACTCACCACCACTATAAAACCGTCCTAGGGTTACACATCCAACACCACCAAACAAGCAATACACGCCATCTGAATCTACACAAATTAGGGCACGATGTCGTTCTACATCGCCTCTTGACAAGCGAAGTCATCCCGCCCGAATACCGGATACCGATGGCGTGCACGCCCGGTTCTGCGGAGTTGCCTGGACCCAAATCACGATCGCAACCTTCCGGCGAAGATGATGCAATCTACCCACGGAGAGACGGCCGCCCGCCCCTACCAGGTAAACCTACTTGTATCCATAAAATACAGGCTAACGGTACCATTTCACGCATCGTTCTTTCCTTTTTCAGCACAAGGACCGGTGTTGCTTCTTCCAATGGATCAACGGCCCGGAACGATGTGACTATGAATTTGTCTACAACTGCCACGACGCCGAACCCGCTTCGCCCGAGAACTTCAACCGGTGGGAGAGGCCGCCAGGATACGTCCCTGTTCTAGAGCGACCAGAGTTCAGGGCCGGTGGGCAAGAGGCCAACCAATCGGTGAGTTTCATGCGACGAACCCATGCTTCACTCACAAAGTAGTAATTCTAAACCAGTTCATCCCATACAGAGTTCAAAAAAATTACGAAATTGCTCGAGTCAAAGGAGAAACCTCCCGGGGCCACCCAAAGCCACGACTTTTGCGAACAAGGCCTTGAGCGATTGTTGATACCGCCACGATGAACTAGCGGATCGGAGATTCTACTGGTGCCCCTTGGCGAGGATGAATGGTGCGGCTACTTCAAGCCCAGGTGGACCCGAGACGTACCACCCACATCTCAAACTTCCGTATGGGATAACCGGGAGACAACCCTCCCGTGGTGCTACTACCGCCCGAAAAGCGGACCCGAGTACGCCTACGGTGTTATTCAACGGCCAACGCGGGCATACTGCATTGACTGCAGGGCACGCTTTCGGTTGTACAACGATAAGCCCAACACACACCTCCTGCACCATACAGTGGAGTGCGAGCCGAAACAGAGCAGGCGTCTCCGCAAGTGTCCGCCAACGGCCAACACACCAGAGGTGCAAGAGGGTACCTCCTCTCGAAGAGGAAGGGACAAGGGGAAGCAGCCGGCCGAGGTCCGCACCACGCAACAAATCCTTGACGTTACGCGACCATCCGGAACCGGTGGTAATAACATAAGGGGCGCCGAATTGGGATGACATGCCCATATGGGAGGCGTAAATCCACATCAAAATGACCAAAAATTACATCTTACACACCGAGGCGTGCGGCATAGGCCACCCATTCGGCGACACACAGGAGCACTGCGGATCCCCATAAAGTTCTTTCATAGTGGGGATTGAGCGGTGTCAGAGGACAAACCTCCAAATTTACACGGTCGTAAATATGCGAAAAATGTGGGACATCATTCGTTTGTACCGGATAGGCGAACGATCATTTGTTCCACCATGACAACCATTTTTTTTTCGTTAGTTAGTTCGGCAAGCAATTTCGTCATTGTTGTAATGCCCTTGCAATATAATCTATCTATTGCTTATTTTATCATCTGAACTCGATGTATGTGCCCTTATATATATGTTCAACAAATAATTTAAGTGCTTCGTGGGAACTATTTATAACATGCGTTGTTGTCGACTATAATACTTAGGGTTGTTGCATTAGTGGAAATTAGATGCAAAGCAAGGTGTAAATTAAATATTTTCCCGAATATGGTAGTGCACATATCAAAGAGCAAATCTGGTCTACTCTTCCTAAAAATTACATTTAAACATTAAATTTTACAGTCAGAAAAGGCTAAAAATCATTCTCCCAAATCTCGATTCGCACTCTTTTTGATCTCCTCTCGTAAAACATCACAACAACTAATCTGACTTTTTATTAACTACACTCTGACTCATAATTTACATACATTGCAATTCGAATAAAAAATGGGCTAAACCTCTCTGTCGCCATTTGAAACGGCGACAGAGAGTCCTTCGCTATTTCAAATAGCGACACAAAGTCTATCGGTTTTTCAATCGGCGACAGACTCTCTGTCGCCATTTCAAATGGCGACAGAGAGTCTGTCCCTATCTGAAACGGCGACAGGCTGTCTGTCGCCATTTTAAATGGCGACAGACTTTCTGTCGCCATTTGAAATGACGACAACTGGGTAGTTTTGTAAAAAAAATTTCGGCATATTATTTTTGTAAAATAGAATAAAAATAGTATTATTTTAAAAAAAAATCCAACATTTTCTGGAGGGCAATCTAGGCAACTAGCACGATCGCCCACAGTGCAGCGCACTTGCGAAACCACGCGAAGGCATCATAAAACTGTATTCTGCCGAGGATTCACTACAGTGCTGCGCAGGGAATTAATAACTTCCAGTGGTGGTGTTGGTGTCTCTTCTGGGAAGATTTGTGTGCGCCGGTCAGGGCTCACAAGTCACAAGATCATCCGCGACCCTGCTGAAGCACGTATGTACTGCCGCGCGCGTTTGGCACTTGGCGGACGTGCGCGCGGTCCCGGGGGTGGGGATGTGGCCGAGTCGCCCTGCTGCTGGAAAATGACCGGCCCCGGCTCCGAACGCGATCGCGTCGCTCGGCGGGATCGATCGGATCGTGCGGATTCGCTCGTCTTGGCCAGTCCCGCGCGACGTCCCGGCTCTTCCTACGCTTATACGGGCACTAATACAGTACCCTATCTTCCGTTTTTTTTTTCCCGGCATGTAATATATGGCATTTTTTTTTTCTAGAACGTTTGTTTCCTTTTTCTTAATTCCAGGATATTTGTTTCCTTTTTCTTGAGATGATGCTGGAGGTGAGAGGAGATCTGTTGTGGGTCACAGGGA
The DNA here is from genome assembly GCA_036346275.1 of Otatea glauca. NCBI lineage: Eukaryota > Viridiplantae > Streptophyta > Magnoliopsida > Poales > Poaceae > Otatea > Otatea glauca. Next base: position 77,627,191 of record CM070713.1, read on the forward strand.
TGAGTTAGACACATTAAACAATGGCCATCGGATGTGAGTGAGTAAAACTGAGGAAAGATCTGAGAGGTTAATTTTGATGGAGGCAAGTTTCTGAGGACGTTTCGCTGGGTGCATGAAGGTTGGGCCATCTCTAGTGGGATGCATTATTTAGGGTGGACATAAAAAAGAATACTTAGATGCATTATAAAGGAGTATAGATGACCTGACTGACGGCTAAAGGAGATCGACAGTGGCTGGCTAGTGGCTACGCAACAAGAGCTGCCGATCTCACAGGTTCCTGGCCCGTTCTTCGGGTTGATGGGCTTTTTTCAGTTGATAAAACGGCAAGTCGCATCTTTTTGCCGCCGTGGCAATAAAGATTAGTATTCATTGGGATGGTTCGTGCAGCCGAGCTTTTGGGACGGTTTACAATGCAACTGTACGATCCTACAAAAGCTCAAACTCGACCAGCTCTAGGCAAGGGGAGGCCATCCGAAGGTCCGGCGGATCAAGGTGGCTGTAGCGGGTGTCAACAATGGGATTGTGTAAGTTTTACATAACTATAGATTTATTGTACAAACTATTAGAAAACTATACTCCCTCCGTCCTTGAAAGTAAGGGAGAGAAGCATTCAAATTGTGTCCTCCAATATTAGGGATTGAGAGCTCTCCCCCCTTAAATTGTGTCCTCAAATTGTGCCCATGCATGCAGATGCACGCAGATACATGCGACCACACATATTCCAAAACAAAAATGAGGCAAGTTATTCCCTATAATCGTGATTAATCAATGCATGCATGTTGCCAATTAACAGAGACACAGTATTAAATAGGGGCATTAGAGTCTTTTGACAGAAACCATAATCTGTCCTAAAATTTCTTCTGTCCCTTATTTTTCAGGACGGAGGGAGTAAGTTTTAGCTTCTATTTCACAAAATTACAAATATTAGGAGAGCTTGTGTCACAGAACTATATGTTTTAGAATTTACTGTTACTTGTAACGAGTCTGACAGTGTGGGCCCAGATATCAACCTCACATGCCCTCATTTCCCGTTTCACTCGTGTGTAAGGCTGCTATATAGGCCCAGACTGTTAGACCCGTTACAAAAAAAACAATCAATTCTAAAACATGTAGTTCTATGATATAAGTTTTCCTAAAATCCATAGTTTTGTGAAATTTACTTTATAGGATTTGATACTAACAAACACAAACCACTATAATTGCTTTGTTCTAATGAGCTACGAGAACGATCCTCTTGACCTCTTCACTAGGCATTCAACAGAATAAAAAAAAATCCATTATTCATCTCTGAGGTTAAGAAAAGGTCGACAATTATTAGCTAAAACAAAAAAAAACAAAAAATGGTTATATAGAGCCACTGTGATGCTAAAGTCGCTCAAAGATGATATTTTGTCAGCAGGCAAAAATTCTAATTTCGTCAATACGAAAATATGGTGCAGTGTTCGATTCAAGCAATTATTCTAGTAGAGTGACTAACTTGCTACTTCCTAAATACAAGTAGTGAGAGATAAGAGGGCAGCGTCTCGTCGCCACCTACCGCGTCGGCTGCGCAATAATAAAACCACCAAAAGAGCCAGTTGGGGGGAGTCGCAGCAGGGTTCTAAATCTCGTCGAATTTCGGTGAAATTTTGGATTTCAGACCAACACAAAATCTAAAGTGCCGGTCGAGGATTTTTTTTAAAAAAATTGAAATTGCTACGGTAACCCAAAATTTCGGTTTTTCTTGGCGATTTTTTTGTATTTTTGGCCGGTTTTGAAACTTTTAGGGCCGGATTTGACTGGATTTAGTCCAATAACCTTTAGAAAAATCACCTTCTATGAAAATTTATTGAAAACCCGAATTTTTTAAACATTTTAAAATTTTAGTAGAAACACTGTCAGATTTTTATAAAATTGTACAAGATTGATAATAAGCTAAAAATTTTATGGTACTATCCTTAGTAGTTTAGGATCATACATAGAAAATTTAAAAATAATTTAACTTCATTTGTTATCTTTCAAAAATCAAAAACATAATTAGAACAATTACATTGTCAGAATTTTATAAATTTTCTTGAGTGTGATTATAATCTAAAATTTTTGTGAGAGATTAATAATTTACTCAGTGGCATTATATAATTTTTTCAAAAAATTTAAAATTTGTTTGTTTGGTCAATCAAATCTATGTAAGCATTGAACTTCGTTTGTTATATTATATTTCAAAAATAAAAAAAGAAAAGAACATAAATGGTACTGTGCCTTGTAAGAATTTTATAAATTCATTGGAGTGTGATCATGATTTAAAATTTTTATGAGATATTAAGAACTTCCTTATCACTATTCTGTAAAATTTTCAAAAATTTTAAACTTTTTTTTATTTCTAAAGCAAATCTATGTATTGATAATCAGACTTTTATCAGGACGTAGCACTGTCTGTATTTTTAAACATTATTTGAGAATGAACATCATCTAAAATTTTTAAAAAACATTAATGTTACATCAGGACTATCCACAAAAATTTTCAAATTTTTTTAACGTGGTTTAGATAATTTTTCATTTTGTTCAAGTTTGCCGGTAAGCCTTTTAACAGAACAGTAGTACTGTTCGAATTTTTAAAAATTCATACAGTTTGATAATCATCTGAAAATTTTATGAGAGCATTAGAGATACATCATAACCATGCAAAAAAAATTTAAATGTTTATAACGTGGTTTGAACCATTTTGCATTCGGTTCAAAATTGTCGGTCAGTGTTTTATCAGGACAATAGCAATGTTTGAATTTTTAAAAATTCCACAGACTTCAGAATAATCTGAAATTTGTATGGAAATATCATCAATGTATCAGTACTTTCCAAAAAAAATTCAAAATTTTTCGACATCGTTTAACCCACTTTTTTCCGTTGCAAAAATATCAAAATTTCGGTATTTTTCAGTGAATTTCGTTTTTTCTCAGTACAAAATAAACCGGATTTGAATTTTTGTTTTTGAATTTTGGACGAGATTTGTCCAAAACACCCGAATTTCGTCGAAATTTTGGAATTCGGTCATAGACGGTATTTTATCTGAAAACGAAATTTGAATCCTTGGTCGGGAGAGAGATTCTCTTTTCTCTTCTTTTCTGCATTTTGCAGCGGCATCGCGTCCGACGGAAGCGTAAAAGGGACGAGGGGCGAAAGTCACCCACGAGTGACCCAAACGGAAAGCGAAAAAACCCCTAGAAAAAACCCGTGTAAAGCGAGGCGTTAGCTTGGTGGATCCAATGGCGGGTGCCTCGTGCTGCTAGATCTCGCGCTGTAGCGGCAATGGCGACGCGGCCGGCTTCGCGGCAACGGAAGCCGTCTCCGGCGGCGCCGCCGCCGCAGTCGGGCTCGCCGACGTCGACGACAACGATCACCAGTTCATCGTCGCGGCTCACGCCGGAGCTCTCGCTCGAGGGGCCCGCGTCGCCGTTGTTCGCTGGGCTGGACGAGGACCCTGTGCCGAAGGAGAATGTCATCGTCACCGTCCGCTTCCGGCCGCTCAGGTCCGGCTCGCTTTGCTTATGCTGCGGTGCTTCGTTTGGTTGGGTTTGGATTTGGGAAATGCGGTTTGATTTGGGTTTCGGTTTCGCGTGTGAAGCCCTCGGGAGATTCGGCAGGGGGAGGAGGTCGCGTGGTATGCGGACGGTGACACGGTCGTGCGGAGCGAGCAGAACCCCAACGTCGCGTATGCTTACGGTACGTGCCTACTTTGGGTGTCATTTGTGGGTGGATTTCTTGGTTGTTGTGAAATTGCCATACTGCTTTCTGACTACCATCACGTTTGGCATATACGAAATTAGCTGCATTCTCTCGAGATGGTCAGTCTTCACATAAGGCAGGAGCAAATTAGGCGAGGTTTAGATAGAGTTCTAATTGCTTATGTTGGCTATATGTCCGGAATTATCTCATGTGCCATTACTTCGTTTACTTCTAGAGCACAAATTGGTTTCCCTGGAAATGCTTCCAAAATCTGTAATGTGACTCTGGGGCTTTACAACAGTTGATGGTGCATTGGAAACAAGGACCTCGAAAACCAAACCGATTAAATTTCCTTCAATTTTCATTTTGCTCATGCGGAGTCGGACCAATAGTAGAATTCTTAATCTTCTGAAATTACTCCATTAATTCATGAGGGATGCATATTTCAACATGGTAGTTTTGCCTACAGATTCACTGGGAGCGAATTATGTGTGCAATGTGCAGGCTCGCTGCTACTGTGCTAACACACGATCCATATGCTGATAATCTGATATATACAGGCTATTGTCACATGGAGGTCTAACATGCTTCATCCATAGTTAAATGTATCTTGAGTTCATACTTCATCAGTTCATCCTTAGGTAGTACAACATGTGAATGGAATGGGTTTTGTCCTGCGTTTCTAAAAAATATGTGAAGGGACAGTTGGACACCACGACATAAATACGAATGAGGTGCTCCAGTTTACGATAGGTTTCTTTTCACAGTACCCTCCATTTGGAGTAGTCAATTGTTGACATTTTCTAGTTATGGCACCAAAATTATTGGTTGAAATAAAAAAAACTTTGTAGTTTGTTTACAGATGTCATTTTTGTGAACAAACAAAGATATTTCAATATTTCATAGATAACTTGTTATTCAAGTGAAATATGCGGTGTCATTGCATGAATCAATTATAAATTATTATTTGGGGGAATTAGGAACATTTCTAAGACTGTCTGTTTACTATTCTCTTAGGCTTCAAATTTAATTTATCAGGTACTAATATTGTATTGTTGTCCAGATCGGGTTTTTGCACCGACTACTACAACGCGTCATGTATATGATGTTGCAGCTCAACATGCTGTGAGTGGTGCCATGGAGGGAATAAATGGTAAATGGTCTTTTCTTCTCTTGATTATATACTGTCTTCAATTTTATCTTATTAGAATCATGACAACTGTTTATTTTTCCTTTTTTGAGTTAACTTTTAAGAAGGTGAAACTGGCTGGTTTCTGTTCAAAGAATGCAATGTTACTATGAGATATCTTCTAGATGTCATAGTAATATCTGCAGTCGGGTTGCAGAAATTATTAATCCTTGACATACAATTTTTTTTGTTCTTTAAAGCAAAAAATGATGCACTTATTTTTCATTACCACAGGAACAATATTTGCATATGGTGTTACAAGCAGTGGGAAGACACATACTATGCATGTGAGAACACTTTTATATCATCAAGCTTTAATGTATGCTTACATTAGATATTAGTTGTGTTATTTCATATAGCATGTTAAATGCTTCTAATATCATAGCCATTATTATTATTTTTATTTTGTGTGATAAACTGATAACCATCTGTGGAGATAGGCAACTTTCATTCATCTTTTGAATCATACAATTTGCAACTTACTGATTCATATTTTTTTTTTATTTTCTATGTGAATAGGCTAATATTTTATAAAGTAAATCAGTTTCTTTATATTTTGAAATGTTCCTCAGTATCTTGATATACTTGTTCTTTTGAGTCAAGGGAGATCAAAGATCCCCAGGGATAATACCTTTGACTGTCAAAGATGCATTTAGCATTATACAAGAGGTACTCTTTATCTTTGGACCCATCATGTATCATGATATGATGAAACATTCTTGCAAATGATGTTGTCAATGCAATACACTTATATTGCTGCTTTTTTTTTTCTTGTAGACGCCAAATCGCGAGTTTCTCCTTCGCGTGTCATACATGGAAATTTATAATGAGGTTTGTCGCTGCAATCATATTTTTTATCATCATAATAGTTGTAATTTGAGGGACTTCTGCGTGGACTATTTTGTTGCTTTTACTTGCTTATGTTATAGTTATATGCACATCTATGTTGTCACGGCGTCGCCTAGGCATCCCGGCGGCCAGAGGGGGACGCCAGGACCGGCTGCCTCGACTGGAGGGTGTACCTGAGGCGATGCTGGTGAAGGAGCCGACTGAAGGCCGATGGGTTGGTGTGAGGGTTGGAGAGAAAAAGCAAATCTGGGTGCCGTCGCCGTGACTTCTGCCTCTGCCGTCACCCCTCTCCGGAAACCAGTGGATTCGATGGTGGCTTCCTTAGGGCTAGGTGTAAAGGAGGCCGGTGGATGGCTTGGTGACGGCGGGGAGCATCGGATCCGGCGAGAAATCGTTGGATCTGGTGAAGGAGCTGACCGGAGGTCGCCAGATCTGGCGGCATCTGGGCGATAGCAGCATGGGGAGAGAAGGGAAGGAGAGGGGGAGCCGGATAAGGCGTCGACGCCAGGAGGGAGAGGGGAGTTGACGACGGCGTAGAGGGGGAGGATGTGAGGAGCTCGGTGGCAGCGTGGAAAGAGGGAGGCGATGCTCGGGGGCAGAGGAATCGCGAGCGAGAGAAAGAGAACGGGGGGGCGGGAGCATGGGCGGCGGCTGGAATGGGGAGAGAGAGGAGTGCGGTTAGGTTAGGGTTAGGAAAAAAGGGGAGCAAGATGGGCCGGCCAAGTGGGCCGAGGAGTGTGGAGATGAAGTTCAAGTTCATCTCTAATTTCCTTTCATACGAGGTATATTTAGTTAATTTTATATCATCGTCTAATCACCGCCTAGGGGTCCAGGCACTTCGGGCTCTCCTCACCTAGCCAGACCGCCGTGACAACTATGACGCACATGTAACCAGAGTTCATGTTCCAAAATAAATTAAGTTGAAAAAATGACTTTTTTTTAATATGCATATAACTGTATCTCAACGTTTGCACCATGTCATATCTGTGTCCCATGTTGGTAAAACCTAGCACACATCTTTGTTGTTTTTTTCCTGCCATGTTTTCTTGCTTGCAACTTTCCCCTGATGGTGCGAGCCAGATATTTTCTGTGTTCTGTTCACGATTTCGATACACTGAATAGATCACCAGTTGATCATCATATCACTTGCATACTCTTTTGTTGTACTAGGCTATGTTGTTCTAATGAAGGGCTCGTTGATTTCAGGTTGTCAATGATCTACTCAATCCTGCAGGGCAGAACTTACGAATTAGAGAGGATCCACAGGTGCTAATATCTCCATTCTTCGTTAAGAGCTCTTCACTGTAAAACATAGAAGCACTGCTGATTTTTTCTTATCAACTACTAACAAACTAATGATTTTTCTGGAGGATGATTGCTGGCATTTGTATCTGGGAATTTCCTCCAGGATATTATAGTGTCCTACAAAGGTTACTAATGTGCGCAGTTTGTAGGATCAAAAAATTTATTCACTATAAAGTTAACTGTAAATATTGTCATGTTTGTGGTTAATCAAGTGGTATCATACACTGTTCCCCTATGTACAAACTTGATCTTTCAGATTTGATTATTTGTGGAGAAGTTCATGATCTTATGGTAGCATGCATAGAAGTTCACTCCTAAACTTACTAGCACTTAGGATGAATGCAATGCATCATTTTGTACAATTTACTGATAGTTTCTTGATCTGCATCAACTTTCTCAGGGACCGTTTGTTGAGGGTATCAAAGAAGAAGTAGTATTGTCTCCTGCACATGCTCTATCCCTTATTGCAGCCGGAGAAGGTCATTTTTCTAATCTTCTGCTTGTTGTTAATCTACGTGTGGACTAATGGATTTATTATTTTGTTGGCCATGGTTAGCATTTGGCTGTCTAGGTGTAGCAACATATCAGGATGTCGAGTTGTGATTTATCAAAGAGAACCCTTATCTCATAGAATGTTATCTTACAAAGTTCGAAATTTGATGATAAACAAATTGAAAAACTAGACAAGTCCCTCAAAAGTTCTGAAACTGATTAACACCCCTTCCTAATTATTTCAAAAAGGGGAAATTAGATATATGTCAGTGCAAAAGAGTGTAATTAGAGAAACACCACTCCAAGTTGCCCACACTACCAAGGATGACCTCTACTCTGGCTACTCCCTACTCGCAGCTAGTGGCAACTGCAGGCACCTGTGCTTGGTCGTGCACTCGTCCACAACCTGCCATGCATGATGGACCATGATCTCCATCAGAGGCACAGACCCCTGCCAACCACGCAACCTTTAGATAAGACAATGCAGCTGCTCATCATTGACTAACTTCTGGACTGCTGACCCTTCTAGCACCTGGTGAGAGAGTTGTATAAGGGCAATTTAGGCATTGCAAAAAATTTAATTTGTTAGTGCATTTTAACGAATTAACCTTTTTTGCAGTAGCATATAGCTAAGAGATTATGTTGGAGTTGCATTCCTCTAAATGCACTCTTTTGCAGTGGCATCTACCTAAAAATGTACCCATTTTGATTTCTGAGGGTGAAAATGCGCTTGTTATCTATGTGCCCTTAGATCTGAATTCTCTTATCTTTCTACTATTTTATTTCAGTAAAGTTTATTTTCACAATTGTGGATCAGCATATTCACTAACTAGCGTGTTCATTCTGATTGCAGAGCATAGACATGTTGGGTCCACTAACTTCAATCTACTAAGTAGCAGAAGTCATACAATTTTCACACTGGTAACGTTTGTAGAGTAAATTTGTGTGTATGCTTGCTATTGAAAGAACTATAGAAGACTGAAATGTGGCTTTGCACTGGATATTGCAAGGCCGTCAATTGGAAAAAAAATCTGTAAAGCATACTTTTGTTAGCGAAAGAGCTACACTTGATGTTAGGAGATAGTGCTTTATGCTTTTCTTTTGTCATCTGACAGACTATAGAGAGCAGCCCTTGTGGTGAATCTAATGAAGGGGAAGCAGTCACCTTCTCACAGCTGGTGGGTTTGGCTTCTGCTATTTTTCCTATTCTAAAATTTTCCCAATCTTTTACTTCACCTCAGTACTATAGCTGATTATACTAATATTAAATATGTGTATTTATGCTCTCTCTTTTTTGCATTTGACATCTCTCGATCCATACAGCAAGAGCATACATTTCTTATTTAATTGCCTCACTCATTTGCAGAACCTCATCGATCTGGCAGGTTCAGAGAGCTCAAGGGCTGAAACAACCGGAGTACGCCAGAAGGAAGGATCTTATATCAATAAAAGCTTGCTAACTCTTGGAACGGTAAGGCTCACCAATGCTACTCAGTACTTTGTACTTGGTTAGCAACTTAGCATCACAAGATCTTGACATCTTTGCATTACCTTACTCATGTTTTATTCATTCTACCAGACACGTTCCAATGTGATATGTAGTGCAGCTTGACTTTATGTTCACGCGGAATATGCAGTTAAAGGAGTTTAATTTATTTTTCTTATTGGATTGGAAATGAATGAGCAAGTTTTTTTTAATTTTCTTATTCTATTTCAGGTGATATCAAAACTGACTGACGGAAAAGCTACACATGTTCCATTTCGAGATTCAAAACTAACACGGCTACTTCAGTCCTCGTTGAGTGGTCAAGGACGCGTTTCAGTAAGCTGCTTCTTACCTGCTGGGATGCTGGTTAAAATTAATGTCATTAGAATTTTATGCTCCACAAGTAGGTTTGAGTGAAACCATTAAGAGACAATTTTGGGAAGATCTAGATGACATGGTTAGAAGTGTGTCTAGCAGTGAGAAGATTTTCTTACGAGGCGATTTCAACGGTCATGTTGGTAACAACTAATGGTGATAGAAACCAAGGAAAGGACATCTTGAACTTTGCCGTCCTATGACCTCATGATAGCTAACACCTTTTTTAGGAAGAGAATCCCATTTAGTTACCTTTAGCAACGGTCAACATTCTAGCCAGATCGATTTTGTCTTTGGTAGGAGGGAGGATAAACGAGACTGTACATATTGTAAGGTTATACCTGGAGAGTGTGTTGTTCCACAATATAAATTGATAGTCTCGGACTTTCGATTTAGGGTATAGGCCAGACCGGCTAAAGTCACCAGTCATAAGGACGAAGTGGTGGAAGCTCAAAGGGGATGCCTCACAGGTGTTTAAGGAGAGGATGATCATGGAAGGGATATGGAACGTGGGAGAGCACGCGAATAGCACGTGGACAGAGATGGTAACTTGCATTAGGAAGGTGGCTGCGGAGGTCTAGGGAGTGACCCGAGGGACTAGATATGAATCTAAAGACACTTGGTGGTGTTACGAGGAAGTGCAAAAGGCTATCGAGGAAAAGAAGGCATGCTACAAGCACATGCAGTATGATAGGAGCGACGACAAGATACATAAGTACAAAGTAGCCAAAAAGAGTGCAAAGAAAGCACTGAGTGAGGCATGGGGCAAGGCTTATGAGGATCTTTATCAGAAGCTGAGTACAAAGGAGGGCGAGAAGGACATCTACAAGATGGCTAAACTCTAAGAAAGAAAAGGGATTTCAACCAAGTTAAATACATCAAAAACGACACTAACAAACTTCTGGTGAAAGACGACGAAATCAAGAATAGGTGGAGAGACTACTTCGACAAGTTGTACAACGAAGACAACGGGGTTAGTATGATTGAACTGGATGATTCTTTTGATGACACCAATAGGCGGTTCGTTAAAAAAAATCAAGAGTCTGAAGTAAGAGAGGCCTTAAAAAGGATGAAAGTTGGTAAGGCATTGGGGCCTGATAACATTTCTATCGAGGTGTGTAAATGTCTTGGAGACGTGGCGATCATTTGGCTAACTAAATTGTTTAATAGCATTTTTAGGTCAAATAAGATATTTGACGAGTGGCGGAGAAGCACATTAGTGCCAATTTTCAAGAATAAAAGAGAAATCCAAAGTTGTACTAATTACAGAGGAATTAAGCTCATGAGCCACACAATGAAGCTTTTGGAGTATTGGAGCATCGTTTAAGAAGAGCGACTAGCGTGACAAAAAACCAATTTGTTTTTATGCCTAGGAGGTCGACTCTAGAGGTGATCTTGACATGATAGTTGGTGGAGAGGTATAGGGAGGAAAAGAAGGATCTACACATGGTTTTTATCGACTTGGTGAAAGCTTATGACAAAGTGCCAAGAAAGGTCATGTGGTGAGGTGATTGGAAAGAAAGAAGCCCCAACAAATCACGTTACCTTAATGATATGTACGACGATGTTGTGCATAATTTGAGAACATGTGATAGCTATACCAATGACTTTCCTATTAAGATAGGACTACGTCAAGGGTCAGCATTGAGCCCCTGTATTTTTGCCCTAGTGATGGATAAAGTCACGCTGGACATACAAGGAGAGATTCTTTGGTGTATGCTTTTTGCTGATGATGTGGTGCTAATTGATGAGAGTAGGATAGGTGTTGATAGAAAACTTGAGTTGTGGAGAAAGACTTTAGAATCAAAGGGTTTTAGACTATGTAGAACTAAAACAGAGTATATGAGGTGTGTTTTCAGCATTACTATGTCAGGTAATAGAGATGTTAGTCTGGATGGAAAAGTAGTTCTAGGAAGGAAACTTTTTGATATTTGGGATCGATGCTACAGAGTGACTGCGAGATTGATGAAGAAATGAGCCATAGGATACTAGTGGGGTGGTTGAAATGGTGCTAAGCATCGGGTGTCCTATGTGATAGAAAAGTCTCTCAAAAGTTAAAGGGTAAGTTCTATATGGCGGCGATTAGACCTACGATGTTATATGGAGCGAAATACTGGGCGACAAAAAGACAACATGTACAAAAGATAAGCGTAGCAGAGATGCAGATGCTGCGGTGGATCTGTGGTCATACAAGGCAAGATTGAATCCGCAGTGATGATACGTGATAGGGTTGGGGTAGCACCTTTTGAAGAAAAGCTTGTCCAAGATTGTCTGAGATGGTTTTGGCATCTCCAATGGAGGCCTCCTAAGGTACCGGTGCGTAATGAAATTTTAAATCGTCTTGAAAACATAAGAAGTAGATGTTGACCAAGACTGACGTGGGAAGAAGCAGTTAAAAGAGATTAGAGGGATTGGAACGTTCCCAAAGATTTGGTGTTGGATAGGAATGCATGGAAGTTAGTGATCCACGTATCCGAACCATGACCTAAGATTGAAGATTTAGAGGTTTTATTGACTTTAATTGGGTTTCTTTCCTAGCCTACCCCAACCTGTTTGGGACGAAAGGTTTGGTTGTTGTTGTAGAATTTAATCTTTATATTAATGTGATTTGGATTTTTTAGTACTACTTTTTTTTTTTGCAGCTAATTTGCACAGTGACCCCAGCATCAAGCAACTCGGAAGAGACCCACAATACACTAAAATTTGCCCACCGTGCAAAGCGCATTGAGGTCCAAGCATCACAAAACAAAGTAGGTTATGTTTACTTGCTTAGCAGTAACTCTAAGCTAGTGTTTTTGTCCCCAATTTATCATTTGAGCCTATGAGGTATTTCTGACATATTCTCCTGCATCTGTCTTTATGTTCTGCAGATTATGGATGAAAAATCTTTAATAAAGAAATACCAGAATGAGATTCGCAGATTAAAGGAAGAGCTAGAACAGCTGAAAATGGGTATTATTACTGGAAGTGGAACTCCCATAAAAGATGCCGGAGAAGACAATATCCTCATTTGGAAACAAAAGGTGGAATCTTATTTTATTGCACTTGCACCTTTACTTCTGACATTATGTTGGACGTTATATATACTTTGTACTGGAAACATTTCTGTATTTGTTGTGCCATTAATTGAGAGTCATTTAGTGATTTGTCTTCAGCTACTCTTGTGCCTTGAGTCATGCTGTAGATTCAGTATAATTTCGAATTATATAATGCTGCATGTTAGCTTTGTTGGTGTATCCTTCTAATTACAGTTTGTTCATCATACGAAAAGCTAGAAGATGGTAACGTCAGTCTGCAATGTAGACTGGAACAAGAGGAGGAAGCTAAAGCTGCTTTGCTTGCAAGGATACAGTGCCTCACAAAACTTATCCTGGTTTCCACTAAGACCACCCAGACTTCTAGATTTTCTCCACATCCTGGACCAAGAAGAAGACATTCTTTTGGGGAAGAAGAGGTCTGGTTATATATATTTATGATGTCAGATACTCAGCTAAACTTTGATGTCAGTTTGCTTTTGTTGCTGATATGCTGTCATACTATTGAGAATAAATGGATAAATCCCTGTTCTAGTGTTTCTGCAGGAACTTGGAGTTATAATTAGTTTTGATAACTTCCTCTGTCTTAAACTTTGCCTGCTAAAATTGCAGCTTGCATACCTCCCCTACAGAAGACGAGATATCATGTTGGATAATGAGGGCAGTGATCTACTTGTTCCTGCTGAAGGATTTGATGTAACACTTGAAGACTCTTCGAAGGAGGAGAAAAGGAATCGGAAAGGACTTCTAAACTGGTTCAAACTTCGGGTATGCAAATTGGGCACTTATTAATCCTCTGCATTTTGGACATAAAAACCTTGCATGGTTCATACTCCATAAACTCACTTTTTTTTTCCAAATGTTCTTTTATGTAGATGCAAGTAGAATCCTCATGAGTTTTTGTAGAATAGGACACTCATATGCTGATTCCTGGTATCCAATCAAAGAAAACAATCAATTCATGTGGTACATTTTTCTATGATTCTATTTTCCAGAAACGTGATGGTGGAGCTTCTACTTTGACAAGTTCAGAAGGTGACAAGTCCTGTTTGACTAAATCAACCACTCCTTCAACACCTATTGGGGAGAATGTTAGTTTTCCAGCAGAACCAAGAATATCGAATTCTTTGGTTGCTGAGAATGTATCAGCTGATCTGTTGAGCATTGGCCGTGGGGAATTTCCGTCTGACAGCCTCCCTGGAGAACCCCCTCTGGTAGAAATTATGTTTTTTTTAATAAGTAAAGGCCTTAGCAGATGAGAAAATAGCAGTTGCATACTGAATGAAAACTGATGTATACATAAGTATATCTAAAACAGAAAAAATGTGCAGCAATATCACTTTGAAATGGTAAATTGTGATGAGTACCCAGTTAATGTATTAAATCAAAGTAAACCACTTTCGAAAGATTTGTCATGGACTCATGATTTAAGTACCAACTTGTGTATAGACCCATTCTGTTGTTTTTGTTTTTGTTTTGGACTCATAACTGGCAACTGAAGTTTGTATTTTGGTTAAATTCCAATTTGTTCACTACTAATTAAAACCATAAAAAAAATCTAACTTAGAATCATATTTGAGAAAATTTGAAGTGCTACATGGATAACATGTAGTGTCAGATACCTGATACATTGATAACATTAACATTATATTGTTATGATACATTCTAAGGACAAAATTTTACTAAATAGCAGCTATTGTGGTCTTCTTTACAGAAGTCTTATATGGTTGCAGATCCTAGTCTTAGGGGGTTAGCAAATGTGTAAATCAAATGGGTTATTGGTTAAACTGTGATATTGTTGCCTGTTTTGGATACATGGAATTAGAGTTCTCTGCTTTTTTATTTTCAGTTTGGCATATTGCGTTTGATGACATGTTTCGATGCGTGATATGGTTACAGGTCAGCAGAAAAACAATAGACCATGTAGACTTACTGAGAGAACAATTGAAGATTCTGTCCGGGGAGGTTGCACTTCATACAAGTGTTCTAAAGCACCTTACAGAGGAAGCTGGAAGAAACCCAAAGAGCGAAAAGATTCAGGTATTCTCTTTCTTACCTTATGTACAATTTAGTGTGTTGTTAAATGCTTTTCACCATGTGAAGCTCTACCTTTTGGCATTTGAAGATGAAAATGAAGAAGATCAATGACGAAATTCAGGGAAAGAAGCAGCAGATAGCATCTTTAGAAAGACAGATACTTCATTCCATGTCAAACAGTCAGGGGAAGATCGACAAGTTAGAACTTTCACCGGTAACGTTCTGTATTTGTTTTGGTCTCATACTATACCTTTATGAGCTTTTAATTTACCAATCGGAAGGTTTTATGGTTGGTTTTGCAGTCTTATGCTGAACTACTTGAGCAACTCAATGAGAAATCCTTCGAACTTGAGGTACTGAATAGTTTGTGGCTTTGTGCCCTTTGGAGTTTTTCATGTATGTTGCATTGGGGTGTAAGAAATTTTGTTCTATATTATTGTTCATGAATGTATCCAAAGAAGTGGTGTTGCATAGGAGTGCATGGAAGTAAGCGATTTATGTACCAGAACCATGACCTAAGATTGAAGCTTTATGGGTCTTTTGACCTTGATTGGGTTTCATTCCTAGTCTATCCCAACTTATTTGGGACAAAAGGCTTGATTGTTGTTATTAGTGTTTAGTTATCATGCCACATAATGTTTCGTTAGGCCAAGTGATGATAGTTGATTGGTGGGACCAAAGTTAACAATTTTAATGGTAGGATCTTATTTTCAAAATTGAAGGAAGTGGGACTCAACTAAGAAATCTAAGAAAGAAATGGAATAATTCATGAAAATTATTACTATTCTTCAACAGTAATTGTTGCATTGGGGTGTAAGAAATTTTGTTCTATATTATTGTTCATGAATGTATCCAAAGAAGTGGTGTTGCATAGGAGTGCATGGAAGTAAGCGATTTATGTACCAGAACCATGACCTAAGATTGAAGCTTTATGGGTCTTTTGACCTTGATTGGGTTTCATTCCTAGTCTATCCCAACTTATTTGGGACAAAAGGCTTGATTGTTGTTATTAGTGTTTAGTTATCATGCCACATAATGTTTCGTTAGGCCAAGTGATGATAGTTGATTGGTGGGACCAAAGTTAACAATTTTAATGGTAGGATCTTATTTTCAAAATTGAAGGAAGTGGGACTCAACTAAGAAATCTAAGAAAGAAATGGAATAATTCATGAAAATTATTACTATTCTTCAACAGTAATTGTTGCATTGGGGTGTAAGAAATTTTGTTCTATATTATTGTTCATGAATGTATCCAAAGAAGTGGTGTTGCATAGGAGTGCATGGAAGTAAGCGATTTATGTACCAGAACCATGACCTAAGATTGAAGCTTTATGGGTCTTTTGACCTTGATTGGGTTTCATTCCTAGTCTATCCCAACTTATTTGGGACAAAAGGCTTGATTGTTGTTATTAGTGTTTAGTTATCATGCCACATAATGTTTCGTTAGGCCAAGTGATGATAGTTGATTGGTGGGACCAAAGTTAACAATTTTAATGGTAGGATCTTATTTTCAAAATTGAAGGAAGTGGGACTCAACTAAGAAATCTAAGAAAGAAATGGAATAATTCATGAAAATTATTACTATTCTTCAACAGTAATTTATTTGATTGGTGATCAAACATAATTATTCTATTCTTTATAGACTTGTTATGATTGACCCCTTCATTTTGCATTCTTCTGGGGAGGAGCTACAATTGTGCACACATAGATACATCTTTGTGCAGAACAAGTTATATATAGGGTTTTTTTATTGCAAAAAAACACCTGCAAGTGGGACAGTCCGTCAAAAACCCACCTGTATCTCGAAGTTCATCAAAAACCTACCCGCAAGTTCTATGTGGTTGCAAATCCCCTCACCACCCCAAATGGCCAACTTGTTGAAGCTCCTAGAGGTCAATAATTGCTAATCTAGCTATCTCCAGCTTTGGGGATTGCGTTCGAGTCAATCCAGACCGCAAGAATCCTCTCATACCGCCGCAACATCGGTGATCGCCCCTGATCGTCCACTTCCTTGCCCCTCTAGTCTCCCACTCTTGTGTCACGCTTTATTCTCCTGCGCTCGCCTTGTGCACCTTAACTGAGCTGGCACGTCTTCCTTGCTCATAGTCCACAAGATCAGTCCACTAAGCGCCATGTTAGAGCAAGCGATTAAATTGGTCGCGAGGGAGATTTGCAATTAAATAGAACTCGTAGGTAGGTTTTTGACAAACTCCCTACTTGCAAGTGGATTTTTACAAAAAATCCCTTATATACACACACACACTTCTGTAGCTGCGCGTAGTGTAAGCAATTCTACACGCTAGTCAGTTTAGGGTCCGACCGAACTATACCGGCTACCATTTAGCGCTACGGTATTCCCAGGCAGCCGAGAGGTCTGTTATGGGCCACGATCGCAAATAATTTTGTGAAAGCCCATGTATTAGTGGGACGGTATATTTACATGATTTTGGTAGTAAACGTAACTGACGGGGATGGTAAACTCATCAAAGTTCAACGATTAAGGTTTCTTTCAAAGATTGTAAATTATACAGACACGGTAGTTGCGTCATGCGTGCAGGTACGAAAAATAACAATTACTGTAATATGCGGCAGTAAAATAATACACAAGAAAATAAAAATAGCAGCATGTGGTGATACATGGTATTAAAATTTGATATACTTGATAGTAAACAACGATACGAAATATCAAAACAACGATACGTTTACATCTACACGGCTGTCCCAATATTGGTATATAAACAGAGGTAGGTGAGCCTCCGCAGGCGATATGGGACTAAGTTCTTATCGTCGATACTATATATGACGATGGGTCTGACAAAATGGGCTTTGAGCCTGGATACAAGATGCAATTTTTACTATCGGTTATATATCATTTTACTAGCAAGTATACCAAATTTTACTACCATGTATCACCACATGTTGCTATTTTTACTTTCTCGTATGTATTATTTTACTGCCGTATATTACAGCAATCGTTATTTTTCGTACCTGCACGCATGACGCAACTACCGTGTCTGTATGATTTACCCTCTTTGAAAGTAACCTTAATCGTTGAACTTTGATAAGTTTACCATCCTCGTCAGTTACGTTTACTATCAAAATAATAATATTTTCCTTTCAGTTGGTAATGATTTTACTGCCACTTATGGCGTACAGTGAGTAGTAAAATCATGTATTCCCAATGGTAAAAAGGTTATTTCATAGCAGTTGCAGAACAAAGAACGGCAGTAAATGGTTAGTTACACGGAAGTAAATATTATTGTAAGAGTTGCTAAAATCATGCACGAATGACAGTGATGTTACTAAAAATCATTACCGTCGTTTGTTCCTCGCAACTGTGCGGCCAAAAACAAAAACACAAAATTGATCGTAATTTTAAAGGGTAAGGTGACCGGGTCCATCACCACCAGCACATAGTGCAGCGAGGCCCACAGACATAGTCCTACCCTTACTAACATTACACGTATCACTTTGATCGATACGACTGTCCCAGTTTTGGTATATAAACAGAGGTAGGTAAGCCTCTGCGGGCGATGTGGGACTAAGTTCCTATCGTCGATACTATATTTGACGATGGGTCTGACAAAATGGGCTTTGAGCCCATTGGCCTTATAGTCGCAAATGTCCACATTTACGTACCGTGCCTTGATATACAAGCTGCAATTTTTACTATTGGTTATATATCATTTTATCATTCAAATAACAATATTTACTGCCATCGAAATAACCTTTACTATCGTTCGTTCCTCGCAACTGTACTGTAAAATTTTACCATCGTCAGTACATTGTCCTGCAAAGTAAGTTACCTTTTCGCTATCAAGTATACCAAGTTTTACTACCATGTATCACCACATGCTGCAATTTTTACTTTCTTGTGTGTTTTATTTTACTGCCGCATATTAAAGTAATCGTTATTTTTCGTACCTGCACGCATGACGCAACTACCGTGTCTTTATGATTTACTATCTTTGAAAGTAACCTTAATCGTTGAACTTTGATGAGTTTACCATCCCCGTCAGCTACGTTTACTACCAAAATAATAATATTTTTCTAACTTTGTTACTATCGGGGATTTATGACAAGCGAACTTAAAAATAAATTCATTATATGTTCGACAATATAACATAGTTGATGTTTATAGAAAAAAGAATTCATTCCACACATAACAACGATGGTAAGTAATTAATGCATCGCATCATCTAAACCGCTAGTAAGTTGCGTTATTAGTTTGTACATGAATCTAATTTCTTTGTTTCAGTGTAACTTTTTATTGACAGTTTCGATTCACAAAAGGTTTTCACCAGTAGCTTATTGATGACAAGAGCAATATAATGATATAAGTCTTGCTAATAAACGTCGTGTGTATCGATAGTAAAATCTATGTATACCGATAGTAAAATCTGATTCATGCGGTAAGATTTATATCAGCGTGTTGCTCTCGTTATCAATAAGCTACTGGTGAAAACCGTTCGTGAATCTGAGCTGTCAATAAAAAGTTATGGCTAAAACAAAAAAAAATCAGATTCATCTACAAATAAGAAACGCATTTACTCTCGGTCATGCGACGTAACTAGTAACATGTTCTCTTATTTGAACTAGAATCTGTTCTTTTTTAATCTAGTCATAACTTTTTATTGACAGCTTTGATTCATGAACGGTTTATACCACTTGCTTACTGACGACGAGAACAACATAATGATATAATCTCACCGCATGAATCAGATTTTACTATCTGTATACATTGAGTTTACTATCGGTATCATATATTTTACTATCAACCCATTTCTCATAGGGCGGTACAACTAATGGATATATGCTCAGCCTATAACCTTATATCTAGTCAAGCATCTCATCATTTGAACCAGGGCTATATCTACAGAGATCCATATATAATCAGGCATCTTGTAATTTGACGCATATACTCCGACCTCTACCGAAATTATGACACATATACTCCATCTGCTTAATTTGACGCATCTTGTAATTCGTCACTTTCCTACAGATCCATTATGAGGACTTCATCGTCATGTAAATTACTGAGCTGTCCGCAATACTGTAACGGGTACAATATATATGAGTGTCCCACGAAGGCCTACCACCATCGCCTATTATCGTCGCCATCTCTCTCCTCGAGCATGATGTGGTCGCCGCTGCCACCACCATCTCTTTCTATCACCATGTAGTGCCGCTGCTGCCATCTCTTTCCTTGATCACAGCGCGATTGCCTCAAAGGACATTTGATTTATTCTAACCAGAACGTGGTGGCTGCCCGAGTCATGTGTTGATCCAGATCATCAATTCGAGTTGCGCAAGGGTTTAGCGGTGAGCAAGACAAGGCTGCAGAGCGGTGTGGCAATGTGAGGGCGTGGGCTGCAAGCAGGTGACACGGTGAGGGCAGCCTGGGCTCATGTTGGATATCTCTGAGACTGTACAAGGGCAACAGCTGTGGAGAGAATAGGAGTTTTTAGGTTTTGCCTTTTCAGATTTTTTTCGGAGGAGAAGTCATCACTGTCAGCCATGGCCAGCAAGTGAGGAAGAGATTGGTGTTGGAGAAAGGAAGAAGGGGAGGTGGAAGAAGATGGGCAATGGTCCATAGCAGCAAAACATGAAGGATACAATCTTTGGAGTGGCAAATAATTGATTACAATCTTTGGAGTGACAAATGCTAGAAGGCCAACCTTTGTAGTGGCAAAAGCTCAATTTTCTGTAATATATTTACAGCTTTGTGCAGATCAAGTTTTTCTTGTTTTATAGACAGGGCATTATTTCTATCACATGAATGTACTAACAGACCAAGTCTTGTCTGCTAAGCTTTATTTGCTGTTTCTTATTGCAGGTGAAGGCAGCAGATAACAGAGTAATACAAGACCAGCTAAAGGAAAAGGTTAGATGTGCTAGAAAATCGATTTATATAATTTTTTCTTGTAAGGAACAACGAAACAATTACAATCAGTTTATACCACTTCTTGGAATTTCTTGTGTTACCAGACAAGTGAATGCATGGAATTACAAGAGGCAGTTGCTCACCTGAAAGAACAACTTTCCCGAGCTCTTCAGGCTAAGGATTCACTGTCAAATAGCATAATGATGCAGAAGAATGCAGGAGTTAACGAACCTCATGCTGATCAAGGAAAACCAGTTCCCAGAGAGATCTATGCTGAATCACTTCAAAAAGAGCAGCAGGTTTGCTTTTTGTGCCTTTTCTTCCATTTTCTGCATAATTAAACCTATATGATCAGATAGAACCTTCTCCATTTAAAATATCAGGCTATGTTGTTCCTGTAAAAAGCACTATTCAGTGTTCAGCAAACATGAAAAATTTAAGCCTATAAATTGAGGTTCTTCTCAGTTGGTCAATGTATTAGGTTGCCGTATTGATGGCTTATTAACTCGTTTTCACAGCACCCCTCACAAGTATGCACACTTCCATTCCCTAAGTGAATGCTGTTATTTACTGTAGTGGCATACACTTTTAAAAGGATGGTTGGATACTGAGAGGCTGAGACAGATCAGAAGCAAACATTCTTTCAATGTGAAAGATCTATCTTGACCCATATTCTGTGGTTGGGATGAGATTTGCATTAAACTGATTTTTCAGGGCAGTCTTTCTTCCAAGTTTTGTGATGATGCAGTTTCATGCAACTGCTACCTTATCTTTCCAAAGCATCCTTTGCAGTTATTCTTATCTAAGTATCACCAACTAGAAACTTGTACGCGGCGTGCCACGCCGCGGGTGCCGCTCTCCACGCGAGAAAATCGAGAAAACGCGCGTTTGACACTCTATACACGAGTAAATCTAGAAAACAAGCGAAAAGGATCCAAAATTTTTTTTGTGTTTTCCGCAAAAGGGTTTAAACGTAACGCTAGAAAAATGCAAAAAGGGCCTAAATGCAATGCATTTTTTTTCCAAAAAAAAAAAGGATCCGAGCGGGGTTTTTTTACAAAAAAGGACCTAAACGTAATTTCGAGTTTCTGAAAAAGGACCCGAGCGCTACTCTTAAAAGCGCTAAAAGGGTATGGACGTAATATATATTCTTTTTTCGGAAAAAGGACCTAACCGTAACTTTTTCCCAGAAAAGGTCCTAAACGTAATTTTTTTTTCGGAAAAGGACCCGATTGTAATTTTTTTTTCGCCGGCTCGGCTCAAACCGCGAGCCGAACCGGCTCTCCAACGGCTCAAAGCAATGAGAGGCAAGGAACTCTTCAGGCTTTAGTAAAGGTACTTTAGTAAAGGTAGTATACGACCCCATGAGCTTTGGCTATACTGTTTGAGGTTTTACGTTATTACATTCTTCATTATGGTGCTATTGTTTGTATGGTGTGGCAGGTGTGCTTATTTATTCTATTGTTGTCTCTATTTGTTTTTTTTTATCTTCAGTCAGTTGAGATTGATGAGCTGAAGCAAAAGGTGTGTGAACTCACTGAAGTCAAAGCTCAACTTGAGACTCGCAATCAGAAGCTACTAGAGGAAAGTACATATGCGAAAGGCTTGGCTTCGGCTGCAGGAGTTGAATTGAAAGTGTTATCAGAAGAAGTCACCAAACTCATGAACCAAAATGAAAAGCTTGCTTCTGAGTTGGCATCGCTGAGAAGCCTGACTCCTCGCAGAATAAGCAATGGAACGAGGGGTACTAGGAGGGACAGCATCAGTAGACGACATGAACCAGCTAGCAGAAGAGACAGCAATGCAAGCTACGAGAGAGAGAAAGCTCTAGAAACTGTACTTATGGAGAAGGAACAAAAGGAAGCAGGGCTCCAAAGGAAAATTGAGGAATCAAAGCAAAAGGAAGCCTTCCTGGAAAGTGAGCTCGCAAACATGTGGGTTCTAGTGGCAAAATTGAAGAAGTCTCGAGGGAATGATCATGAGGATTTGGAGGCCAAGTACAATGGCTCGTGACCTCGTAACTTAGGCTTATTAATCATCAAAATGTGTTTTGGCTTGGGTATCGGCATGGGTTTTCTGTATGTATGTAAGATAAGTGATTTGTGTCAGGTTTCGGTTTTAGTGTGAAATAGTGTCTCGTCTTGTATATTCTCTGGTTGATCAAAGTTGTGAGTAGTGCCTTCTTGGACTGGTGTGCTGAGAGCTTGCTATCATTTTGCTATAATGGGATTTTGGATTCTCCTGGCATATGGTGGCAGTAGGGAAGACAATGAACACGCCTGATAATGGGAAGCTGCGAAGGGTTTCTGGTGCCTCTGCCAAATATCTAACATGTATTAGCTCTGGTCGTCCTGCACTTGGAAGAATATCGAACTCGAATGTGAATATATTCAGTGGGTAAATCCCCTTTTATTGTATGATCAGCAGTTCAGCATACCCTTTGTGTTAAACCTGAACCACCTATTTTTTTCCTTTTTTCGGCGATGCTTCGATAATGTTATAGTATGCCCCTGGGCTCTGGCCGTGGTTTTGGAAAATGCCATGTTTGTTTTATCGTAATATTTATCGATTCTTACTATGTGTGATGCGACAATGCGAGCGATGATGCTCAATCTTCATTGTTGGCCGCATGTTGCCCGAGTTGTTTCTGTGCGATTCTTGTCTTCCTTTCGTGCATACTACAAATCATTTGTAGTCCCATTTTGTCAGCTTGTGCAGAGTGTTACGCTCCGCACCGCATATAAATTCACCTCGTCTGTACCTATTTACCTGGAGGAGCATGTACGTTCGGAATTGGTAGCGTTGCTATATCACCATCTAACAATACACTTCCATACATTACACGATCGCTCGTCGATCATAACAGGAACGACAGCCACAAAAGAAGCACAAAATATGACTTTTATTTAGTTACTGATGGCCTGGTGGTTTCTGATCGAGATTCCTAATCAATGGGTCGAAAAGCTCTTCGCATGATCTGATTCTACCTTTTGTCTACGCTTTTCTTTCTCCCTTCTCAACTGCTGTCATTACTCCGGATAAATTGGAACGCATTGATTCGTTTGTTCCTGCCTTTCACTTCAGGCCATAGTGCTCCTGAATTAAATAGTTGATTTACTTGAGAGAATTATATGATCGGCAAACGAAAGAAGCTACAAAGGAAAAACAAAAGAGATGGTGGTCTACCAGAGTAGGCACGTTATCCTTCCACTAGTTGGAAGCGGGCGCAATGGCGGACTCAGGACATAAATTTATGAGGTGCTGAATCGGTCTCCAAGTTTCAATCTTTTGATCAGCTTCCATAACGACGGTGTGGTGTTGTCCCACGATGGGAAAAGAGTGCTAGGGGGTACTTATGGTGTGATCGAGGGTAGAGCGTGTCCTAACCCCCGACCCCTGCTTGGTCCGCCCCTGAGCGGGCGGTAATCGCTGCTCTGTGAAAAACCAACCTCACGCTATCCCAGCCGCTTTAGGTTCACAGCAGGGTGGTCCAAGCCTTCTCCTGAACCGTGCCAACCACTCAACTTGCAACGGCGGGCTGCACAAATAACAACACACAGGCCACTCCCTCTGTTGATTTTTTTTATAAGACGTCCATACATTTCGAGATTTTAAGTTTGTAAACTTTGATTAATAATTAGTTCACTAATATATAGATTGTATGACACAAAGGTGATATCGTTAGATTCGTATTTGAAAGCATGTTCCTATGCTTATGATTATGTAGCTATGAATAAAATATTATAAAAGAAATTAATAGTCAATGTTCAATTTTGGAGACCGCACTAAGTCAAATAGCTCATTATAAAAATCAACAGAGCAGTACTAAGCATCCACACCAGTAGGGCTGGCAAAAAAAAGCTTATTAGTGTTTGAGTCAAAATTGCTTCGATTACAGTAGTTAATGAGCTCAAAATTGAAATGAGTCCATTTCGAGTGAAAAAATATTAACGAGGCTTGGTAGCATGAATTTGAAATAACCACTTAAATTATAAAATAAATAAAAAACTCAATAATAGCTCGGTAAAATCGATAGCCAACCCTACACCACCTTCTCACACCGGCTTGGGTTACAAGACAGCACTACATGGGTTGGTAGGATGATTTTTTTAAAAAATAATACAATTTTTAAATAATTTTAGAAAATAATATGTAAAAAAATTACAAAAATACATCTCTGTCACCAATTGAAATAGCGACAGAAGCTCAGTCGTCATTTCAATTGGCGACAGGCTAGTATGCTTTTTCGCAGATTGAATTGGTCGATAGATTATTTTGTTGTGGATTCATTTGGTCGACAAGACTAAGACTTCTGTCTCCAATACATTTAGCAACAAAACTTCTATCGTCAATTGAAACCGCGACAGACCTTCTATCGTCATAGGTGTATTTTTGTAAAAAAAATCAACACATTATTTTTATAAAATTATTAAAAAATATATTATTTTAAAGAAAATCTCGGCAAGACATAGTTATAACTTAAGGTGCTATTAAGCCCTTTAGATAAGCGGTGTGGTACTAAATCACCTGAGCTTTTCAAGCCGTCTCACATGTGTGTGTTTCTTACAAATCTAGTCCCATACGAACACAATTGTAAAAATAATCGCCTAACCCAACGTGGAAGTACCCACGCTCGTGTACCATGATAGGTGCTACCGAGTTATGGCAGGATGGCACGAACTTGCTACACTTAGGTACCACGACAGGTCCTGCTGCCACGCTTGATTTGTCGCCCTGCCATGACAGTAGCTCATGCCAAACCGCCCTACCGCGGCACCCCTGCCGCTGTGCTTGTGGTGCTCTGCACTTGGCTAGCCCCGGCTCCACGTTTTTGACGTTGTACACAAGTCGGTAGGTGACACATGTCACCCGTTAGCGTTCCCGTGGTGAAGGAAGAGGAGCCTACTTTTACAATTACGTTCACATGAAGGCTAGATTCGGAAAAAAAAAATAAGTAGGCTAGAAAAGCGTTGTCTTTGTGCAATTGTGCTAATACTATTTTTTGTGGGAAGAAAGAGGGAGGGAGACTGGACTTTTGGGCCTTTATATTTGTGTGTGTGTGTGTTGCCACGTGGCCTCCTCCCTCACGAGATGTGTCGCTGGCCAGGCCTCAGTTGGCAACTTGGCATTTGGCAAAGGCTCCCTTTCGTGCTGTGCAAAGTACAGAGCATCTCATGTCCCATTTTCTCCGTAGTGCAGTCAGACAAACTTGTGAAAGGTAATCTTACAGCCGGTAAGTAAATTAAACTAGACAATCGAGCGTGACGTGTCACGTCGCGACCGCTGCTCTCCACGTGAGCAAATCGAGAAAACGTGTGAATGCCGCTCCCTACGCGAGCAAATCGAGGAAACACGCGAAATGGTTGAAGGGATATAATCTGCGATTTCGTTTTTCCGAAAAAGAGTTAAACTTAATGCTAAAAAAATGCAAAATGACCTAAATACAATGTATTTTTTTAAAAAAGATCCGAACGCATTTTTTTCTCTAAAAAGGATCTAAACGTAATTTTGATTTTATGGAAAAAAAGATACGAGCGTAATGCCTAAAAATACATAAAAGATCTAAACGTAATATATATTCTTTTTCGAAAAAAAGATCTAATCGTATTTTTTTTTCTCAAGAATGATCTAAACATTTTTTTTTAAATAGAACGTAAGCGTAATTTTTTTTGCGGCTCGGCTCGAGACGCGGCGCCGTGCCGGCTTGTGGTGCCAATTCTATAGAGTATAATAGAGGGAGGATATGGTCTTCATGTGTCACGGCACGGACGGGCACGTACACGCGCGCGCGCATACGACTATACGACTACGAGCATGGCGAGCGGCGGCTAGTACGACGACGTCCAGAGTCCAGAGCACGTCGTCCTACCGCTACGGTTACTCGCAGCCCGCGTCGTCGGCGACGTCGTCCTTCCACGTCTGCCTCTTCCTGGGCAGTGGGCACTGCGTCCCTCTACTCGCGCTGCGAGTCGGCGACGGAGAGCCTGTTCGACCAGATCAGGGTCGTCTTCGTCCTCTCCCTGCTGCTGCTCCTGCTCACGGCGCAGTACTGGGCGGCGGTCGCGCGGCGCGGGAGGCCTCCCGTCGTTGCTCGTGGCGCCGCTGGTGGGGGAATACGACCACTAGAGGGATGGCGCCGGGGCGTCGTCGCCGTGGGGGCGTGGCGCTGGTGCTCGCGCCGGTGCTGCTGCTCATCTCCTACCAGTCGTGCTTCCAGGACTGGTGGTTCCCGCTCATGAGCCGCCGCCGGTGAGCTCGCTCAGACCGTTGCAGACTTGCAGCTAAGGCAGATAGGAGTGGAGGAGAATTGGCAGGGCAGGTTTTTTCTGTCTGGACTCTGCAGTCCGGGCTGTCACGTGTCTTAATTAGGATGTCAGCAATTAATATTGGATGCAGTAATTGCAGTAAGCTATAATAACTGTTGTGCTATAAATAAAGATCAGTACTATTGCATGTTTCCACTCTCAAACCCTTTCAATCCTTGAACTAGCTAGCACTGTGGTCTGGCGTTAATTAATCGTTTTTGTTCTCTGACTTACGAAATCCATATGTATCCTTAGTTTTCGAAACAACCAAGTAACTAATCGTTGCTCAGTGCAAAGTGGAAAAGTAGTTGGAAAGTAGAAAAGAGCCAAGCCAAACAAAAGTATACATTAACACCGATCAAGCTTAGCCTGCCATTCGCAACCAGCTAACTAATCAAACATAGTGTTTGCACTAAATTTTGGCAAGGTGTAACGGAATTATATATCAGGCTAACGATCAGCAGGATTTTAATCGATATCGGGTATAGAAAAGTGAATTTAAAGTTGGGATATAACCGATATTCATCTAAGGATGGAAGGGGTTATTCGAGTTAAGGCCAACACGGATCGTGGCAATTAGCGTACTGGATATGAACACAGTCGATTGATAGTTATAAAAGATGACTATGAGCAAGCGAAGAAAAAAAACCCAATCAAACAACATATTACTTTTGCTTACGTTTTCTGTTGACTAGGAGTAGCTTCTGTAATTTAGACTTTTTTCTGTAATTCGATTTTGATCAATAAAGTTGCACATCGCCGATTGTTGATCTTCATCAATTACGCCAATCAAAATCAAATTGGTTGGCACGCCTCAAATCTCTGAACTCGGCGTTCTTCGATGTGTTGCGACCGATTAACCCTCTTTATGTCTTTTAGCGCCAACACATAGTAAAGAACATGGACAAAGAAAAGGAGGAATCCAGTGCCTGACTTTTCGTCAAGATATAACCTTGTCTCTCCTCTTTTCGGCTGTTGGTGGACGGCTTTGTGCGCTAATGACCGTTCGGGGCAAGAGCTTGTGGGCTGCCCATAAACAAGAGAACCCAAGTATCCCAGATTCTTGTAACATCCGTAGCTGCAACTTCTCCTAATTCTACGGTGGCTAGCTGTTTACTTCTACTTTGCTAGTACCCGTGAGTACTCGTAGAGTTCATACGACAACAACCTGATCGGCTTACAATAACATACTCTCACAGTGGTACTTCGTTCGCCTGACACAATAGTTTTCTTTGTCATTTCTTGTAACTGTATTAGAAACCCAGTTTAAATTATACTAACCCTCTTCACCTCGATTCGAGTTTACACGGTGATTCACTGTACCAAAAGCGAGTTTTCATTTACCCTCTATCTCTCTCCCTTAAAAAAAATTACGGTGTCTACTGTGAAAGATCGAAAAGGCGACTAGAGGGAGGTGAATATGAGCCAAATAAAATTTTCGAATAAATTCTCCCCCTAGAATTCAATCCACCAAAAGACCAGAAAGAAAGAATCAACCATCGATCGGGCAATTTCAAAACAGAGGCTCAGACCGGTTAAGATAGGGTGAACAATAAAAGCGACCGGTCGAGTAGCTCGCCTGGATGAACAAGATCTTGCGAATCGGTCGTTAGTACTGGTCGGATGAATAGTACTCCCGACCTGAAGTGGTCGGATGAACAGTACTCCCCGACCGGAAGTGGTCGGGTGAACAGAACTCCCGACCGGAAGTGGTCGGATGAGCGATGTTCGGGTGAATAAGACCCACCGGATGAGCAGACTCCATTGCGGAGGTCGGTTAAATAGTACTCCCGACTACGAGGTCGGATGAACGATGCTCGGGTGAAATAGTGTTCGATGAACAGTACTCGACCGATGAGCGATGCGCCCGACCTACGGTCGGGTGAGGTCGGGTGAATAGTGTTGGATGAACAGTACTCGGGTGAATAGTGTTCGGATGAACAGTACTCCCGACCGATGAGCGATGCGCCCGACCTACGAGAGGTCGGATGAACGATACTCGGGAACAAAGTGTTCATATGGATAGTGCCCCGACCAATGAGCGATGCGCCCGACCTACGAGGTCGGATGAACATGACGGGTCGGATGAGCAGTAAAATCAGCACGATCTTAAAAATGAATCGATGTAACTTTTGATCGGTGATCCAAAACAGGAAAATTGGTGTGCACCTCCCTAAGGATGTCAGAACCTATTTCAATCATCAATCGAGGAATTGATACCAAGGTTCCGTCCTTTTCGATTAAACAAATGCAACACCAAAAGCAGAGTCACGAACACGGACTTCACCCCTAACTTGTCGGGTGAGAGTTGATGATCGAATATCCTTGGATGACTCTACACAAATCACAGCAAGTAAGTACACGAAGAAACAACCCTTCAAACAAATAGAAACACTATCGAAAACTAGTCACGTAAATTGGTTTCTTGCAAAACCGAATAGAAGAGGTTGTAGATTGCCTAGATAATTGGGATATGATCTATAGAAGATTCATCCAAAGAATCTTTCATCCTTGGCAACAAGAACCGTAAGCCAATCAGACTAAAGAACGCAAGTCACACGCTTACGCACTTCAAGAACACACAGATTTACAAACTTGCAACAAGAACGCAATGATTGCCTAGATGATTGAAAGCACCAATCTAGAGAAGAGTTCATCAATCATGAATTTCAACAAAGACTCGAAGCATGTAGAAGGAGATGAGGCAAATCCAAATTACGTAAAGAAAATTGCAAGTAAGTAAATGCGAATTTAGATAATGTAATTTAAGTGCGTAATGTAAATACGTAAGGGAAATGAAACAAGAACATAGATGAAGAACATTTCATTTCGGAAGGGAGGTTTACAAAGCCTCACAACAAAGTGGGCAAAACTCAAATGAGCAAAGAAAACCTCGAACCTTCAGAGAGGAAGGCTGCCCTACCCTCTATTTATAGTGACTCGGATCAATTCCCACCCTTGGATATCTTGCTTCAATCCTAAGCCAACATCCAAGAGCCAGGATTTGATCCTTACAACGCCACTCTCAACAACTCTCAACTACTCACGTAGACTTTCCTCACCGCCACCACGTCCCGTGGAGACACCCTCTCCTGTCTAGTAGCAGCTAGGAACACCTACCACCCTTGGATGAGCCTCTAAACCCTAGAGCACTCCATCAAGGGTGAGATTTTACCCACTCACACAGCTATGCATGGGTGACCCAAACCCAACAACACAACGGGTTTTGCACGCTGTTCAAAGCATACCAACTTGACCCGCTTCTCTCTTCCCGATCGCGATCCAACGGTCCTCCTCGATCGAGCGGCTCAAGTTAGCATCTCATCCATTCCTTTGTCTTCTTGGCTTGCAGCTACTCCCTGGCCTCAGTCATCTTTGGCGACACCCTGATCATCTGGACCTCAGCTCTCCCAGCCTAGTCCTGATCCCCTTCGCCTCACCATGACCTAGCTCCAAAGTCCTGCAACCATCATAGACAAGGAAACCACATCACATAGCAATGTCCAACAACACATATCCATCTCAACAGAAAGATATACACTTCACTGGCCAGCAAAACCCTGACCACACATGGTCTGACCACTGGTCTCCATCCCGACCACAGACCTGACCACTGGTCTCCATCCCGACCACTCGAGGTCTGACCACTGGTCTTCGTCCTGACCACTCGGGGTCTGACCACTGGTCTTCTTCCCGACCACTCGAGGTCTGACCACTGGTCTTCGTCCCGACCACTCGGGGTCGGATGACTGGTCTCCAACCAGCCAAAGCTCAGACCACTCGGGGTCAGACAACTGGTCTCCGACCAACCAAAGACCTGACCACTCTGGGTCAGACAACTGGTCTCCGACCAACCAAAGACCTGACCACTCGGATCAAACTCAAATTCAAGCACAACAGTTAAACCACGCCAATTACTCATCACCATCGTGGATAGACCTCCACATGGTCTTTCAATCTCCCCTTGATGAGTATATTGACAAACACTCGAAAAGGCATAAATTTGAGTTTGTAAAGCAATTTGATTGCAAAACCAAACTTGGTCCAGAGAGAAAGATATAAAATCATGACCAAGTTGGCAGTAAGATTTTAGAGCAAGATCATGAAAAGAGCAAGTTTTCTACAAAAGCTCTAAAAATCAATCATAAGTGCCAAATGTGATATGATCCATAAGAGATAGCAAAGATTTACAAAGATCATAAGAGATAGCAAGCTTTCACATTTTATCTCCCCTTTTCTACATTTTAAATGATGTTTTTCTACATTTTCTCCCCTTTTGGCAATATAGGCATCAAAATGGAATTTTCTCTCTTTTTTTGTTTGTTTTCTCTCCTTTATATATGTATGCATGAAATGCATCCTAAGTGAGCTTTGAGAATTATCCAAGTGATCACAATGACAAGATATGACACCAAGCTAGTCAATTTAGAAAATGACCGAACTAGGATGTCTGCAAGAACAAATTCATTTGGCTCACAAGCTTGGTTTACAAGATTTTATTTTAGCAAGATTTGAACAAGTGCAAAACTTAGCAAAAGTTTCAAAGCTAGAAGCCAAGACCACTCATAGGATCAAATGGAAAACCTAGAGTTCAACCTACTCAACACTTTGGGGAATCTTGAAGTACATATAGAGTCCTTCGAGTTCATTTTTCAATTCATGCAAATTCTTCTTCTTTGATATTTTGAAAGACATAGCGGGTGCAAATGTTTGACATTATTTGCATTCTTTACCCACTTATGTTTTTGTTATTTGCATTTCTTAATGGTTGACTCAAGCCATGTTCGATCACCCCAAGAGTAACTCTTAAGAGAATGATCTTGGTCATACACTATATATTCCAAGTTCATCCCAAGTGCAATGGGAGGCGCCTGAGAATATATAGTGTTGAGTTCAATTTTGCACAAAAAGAGTCAAGTTTTTCTTATTTTAGCATATATGAGCAATTTTGAAGGACTAAAATATGGATCAAGCAAGTTTCACCTAAGTTGCTATAGGGACTCTAGAGAACTCCATAAATTCACAATTCATGGTAAAACCTCTAGAGAAGAAACTTTAACAAGAAAAAGCAACATGTTTTCATTTAAGATTTTCAATTTTCAGATTTTAACAAGCTTAGTATCATAGATGAACTTGGATAGACCTAAGCTAGTGATTTTCTTCAAAGATGTAGCAAGGTGCATTACATGAAAGATTGAATCAATTGCATAATAGACAAAGCTCATAAAATGAAAAATGCGTCTAAATGCAATGCATGAACAGATTCCCAAACTCCCCTCAACAGTTGAATCAATTTTAGGCTCAAATCTGGTTAAAGTTGAGTTATTATCAAGATTAGACATAAAGAAGACCCAAATAAACTCAATAAAAACCAAAAAAAAAAAGAATGGGAGAAGAAGTCGAGAAACCGCAAGACTGGATGGCTATTGAGCATAGATAAGATAGAAGAGACTCACTCTCGCTCAGATCGCTCTTATCTTCCCTAGAGACTAACATAGGAAGTCGACTCTAGATCCCAACTAAGGAGTGCACATGCACCTGTCTACCCAGAGGCCCAAAACCCGCTAGACTTATAAGACCGTGAGGGAACTCAACCTAGAGAGAAGAGAGAACAACTAATCACGCATGATAGCAACCTAAAGCATAAGATAAGAGGTCCATGGAAGACATGCTAAGTGAGTGAACTCAAC
This sequence comes from Otatea glauca, assembly GCA_036346275.1. Classification (NCBI taxonomy): domain Eukaryota; kingdom Viridiplantae; phylum Streptophyta; class Magnoliopsida; order Poales; family Poaceae; genus Otatea; species Otatea glauca. Next base: position 77,659,537 of record CM070713.1, read on the forward strand.
TTAAGAAAACAAGCCCAAAGTCACCCGTAAGAAGAAAGGAAAAGTCAAAGAAAATATATAGTACATAATATACAAACCACTCCCCTCAAGATAAGCCGTATGGGCTCACGACTCCAAGCTCACTCCTCAAGGCAACAAACCCGAGCTATCCAAAGGCTTGGTAAAGATATCGCTATCCGGTGGTCACCATCTATGAATCAAGCACGATATCACCCTTCTCCACATGGTCTCTAAGGAAGTGATATCTAATATCAATGTGTTTGGTCCGGAATGTTGCACTGGGTTTTTAGCAATGCAAATAGTGAAGTGTTGTCACAAAGAGTGGCACACTCTCTATTTCTAACCCATAGTCCTGCAAGGTCGATCTCATCCAGAGCACCTAACTACAAAGAATCGGTCAGCAAAGAACATACTCACCTCGGTGGACTGGCAACCCTGCATCGCTTCCTAGATGACCAAGAAACAAGAGAAGTGCCAATGAATTGGCAAGTGCCGGTGCTTTTCCTATCTATCCTACAAACCCGACAAAGTCGGATCGGAAAAGGCTCTAAGAGATAGACAAGAAGAAGAAGAGTACCAAATACCATAATCGGTGGTGGCACGAAGATACTGAAGATGCGCTTGACCACTTTGGCGGTGAGAGGCGCGAGGAGAAGCTTGAAATCGAGCGCACGCACACACAAAGAAAATGTATGTCCGCCTCGAAGCGTTGAGGTACAAGAGGGAGCCGATCATGCTCAAACTCCTTTTGATCAAGAGGCTCACCATCCTCATCGGCTCGAGGACAGCAGGTGGCCATAGGAGTCATCACCGGCTTCCCATCGACATGTCGAGCGCCTCGAGAGGTCACGGTATATTTGCCTTGATGCAAGAAAGTACCTCCCGAGTCCGCTTGATTTGGAAGCCAAGAAAGTAGCTCAACTCGCCCATCATACTCATCTCAAACTCAGACTCATCACATCAGAAAACTGAGAGACAAGAGAATGAGAGGAGCCACCAAAAATGATATCGTCCACATAAATCTGGACAAGAAGAAAATGAGACTCATGGTGTTTGATGAACAGAGTTTTGTCTACTATGCCCATTTTAAAGTCATGGCTGAGAAGATAAGACTTGAGCCTCTCATACCATGCTCTGGGGGCCTGCTTGAGTCCATATAGAGCTTTGGAAAGCTTGAAAACATGACTGAAACTTGGGGTTCTCAAACTCGGAGGTTGTTTGACATAAACCTCTTCCTCAATATAGCCATTGAGGAATGCACTCTTGACATCCATTTGATAGAGCTTGAAGCCCCGGGATGCAGAAAATGCAAGCAGGATCCTAATAGCCTCTAGCCTAGCTACAGGGGCAAAGGTCTCCTCAAAGTCAAGACCTCAACCCGAGAAAGCCCTGTGCAACTAGTCTAGCCTTGTTGCGAATGACAACCCCATCCTCACTGCTTGTTTTTGAACACCCACTTGGTCCCAATGACATTATGACCAGATGGGCGCTCTACAAGTCGCCAGACTTTGTTCCTCTCAAAGTTCTCAAGTTCTCATGCATGGCATTAATCCACGACTCATCGGATAATGCATGAGAAACATCCTTTGGCTCAAAAGAGGCAACGAAGGCGAGTGAAGAGAAGAAGACAGACTCGCTTCTTGAGCGTGTGACACGCTCGAACAAATCGCCGATCATTTGATCGGAAGGATGACGCGTCTCGAATATGACGGGAGGACCCGTAGCGTATGGCCTCTACCTCTTGAACGTAAGAGATAGGAGCAGAGCCACTCCAAGGAGAGCTCAAGGCAAGTGGTCTCCCGAGGTGCGTAAATGGAAACAGAGGCACCTCGGTGTAGAGGGACTGGATCGGATGGAACACCATCATCTCCATTATCCTCATCCTCTACAAAAATGGTCTCAAGGAAGAAGAAGAGCTCAAACATCGTGTCTAGCTCTGGCTAGCCTCATCAAATGTCACATCACAGTCTCTATGATCCTATGCGCATCAACACCTGCACTTATAGCTACGAGAAGAAGACGAGTAACCTAGAAAGATACCATCGTAAGAGCGAGACTCAAACTTATCTAGGTTACTGGACTTCAAGATAAAACACTTGCAACCAAAACGCGAAAATGGGACACACCGGCTTTCGCCCATACCTCAACTCATAAGAAGTGCGATGCAAATGTGCTCTCAAAACACGCGATTAGTCACATGGCAAGCGTGAGCTATAGCCTCACCCAAAACTTCCTAGGAGTACTATACTCATCTAGCATCGTCCGCCATCTCAACCGTGGTCCTGTTTTTCCTTTCCACTACGCCATTCTCACTGAGGGGCGAGGAGAAGAGAACTGATGCTCTAAACCGACTCCACACAAAAGCTCTCAAAGTAGGAATTCTTGAACTCCGTGCCATTATCACTGCAGATAGCTCAGTAATGCACTGGGAGCTCAATAGACAACCCATCGACCAAACCCCTCAAGTGAGAAAAAGTCTCATCCTTTGAGGCCATGAAGAATACCCAAGAGTATCTAGAAAATCATCAACGATGACAAGAACATACCACTTCCCTCCTGCCGATCGCACTCTAGCCGACCAACAAAGGTCCATATGTAAAAGCGTCACGGTGCATCACCATCACTACGGTGATCGGAGGATGAGAAGCGAGAACCATCTTGCCATGTCGGCAAGGAGAGCAAACTAAGTCTTTGACCATCTTGAGTTTAGGCGGACTCGAATGAGATCGTGGTCGCTAACTCGGTCAAATGATCAAAACCAATGTGGCCAAGTCTCCTATGCCGAAGGAGAGATCACGGACTCGAAGCAATCAAACATCGAAGAGAGTCTCCGAAGAAGCGTAAAAATCAAGCACGAAAGACTCTCCCAAATCTAGAAATCCCGCAAACTAACCCTCCCGATGAATCAAGGATTCTGCAGACATTACTCTTGAAGCTTACCTCGAAAGAGTCATCGATAAGTCGAGAAACAGAGAGCAGATTGTATTGCGACTTACTTACTAAGGCAACATCTTTAAGAATGAAATTTTGGTTAATGCAGATGGTACCTTTAGCAATGACTCTACTCAAGATGCATCCCCAAAAGTGATTAACTCATCACCGGGGCTCGGACTAGGAAGAGAACCATCGAGAATCTCCGGTCATATGGCGAGAACAACCGAGTCAACAATCCAAACATCTCCTTCCCATCCGACCAACCCGATCAAGACATAAGAGAGAAAGATGACTCAAGATCGGGATAGAGTGAAGACTTGAGAACCCAATATCAACCACATGACGCTCGTAGTACCGATCACGTAAGCGGTCGACTCGAGTGTCTCTCTGCCGCTTAACTATCACACGATCGAAGCGGCTCGTAGATGATCTAGGAGTCAAATCGGGTTAGCTCGCCGTGGTGCAAAAGCCGAACCACCCCAAGAAGGTGCTCAATCTCCTACCGAAAACACCTCACGCCACCGATATCTACCTCGATGGGAAGAACGAGGAATATCAAGAGGACGGCGGAAAGACCGACTACGAACAGCTCCAAGACTAAAATTCAAGAACCAAAGATGAAAACCAAGTCCCGACGCGCCCAAAACAAAGCGACTCTCTAACTCGTCTAGAAGCGGTGTGTGTCTTAGGAGCACTCAAAGTCCGGGATGACCTCGAATACCCCTAAGAGCAAAGAACACGATCACGCCGAGTGATCTTGGCGCCTAAAGCAAAAATCTACTAGGTGACCATCCTTCTTACAGAAGGTGCATGTATACTTCGCTTGCTAGAGGCGTATAATAGGAGAAGCATCCTTCGGTCAAGTCCCATGGACCACACCAAACAGACTGAACACGTGGTGCTCACCCCGAGCTACCACAATCTCACCACTCTTGGATGCACGCACAATGGTAGGAGGATGTGCCCTAGCGTGCTCCAAGTAGTCAAATCCTAGACCACGATTAAATCACGATCTTAGATTGGTCTAGAATGAGATTAAGCTTCGTCTTGCCTCCAACAAACTTCTCGAGAGTGCTCATAAGATACCGCAATCTCGGAAGAAAGAAGCACAAGAAGAGCAGGGGAAGAAGAAGAAGAACCGTAAAGATGAGCTCTCTCAAAGACGTGCATTTTCTCCCTCAAAGACGGCCGCCTCAATCTTGAGGGCCTCACAAGAAACGCAAGACGATTTCTAATTCTATGGGCTTGGTCTTCTAATTTCTTCCTAAGCTCGACATGGATTTTATCCAAGTCCCCACAATCTCAAGACATCGCAAGCAATATTTTTGTGACTTATCTAGTAAGTCCTTAGCAAGTTTAGCACACTTGACATTGTGGTTTCATTGTCAAGTTTTAATTGCTTACACCCTCACATGAGCCGACCGATCCTTAGAAGCATGTGATTCAAGTTCATTGTTTCTAGCGTAAAGCTTTCTAAGGTGTTCGCCATGGCATCAATTTGTAAAGCAATTTAGGCAATTAGCACAAGAGGGAGTAGAGTGAGCATTAAGAAAACTAGCTTCTACGTAAATATCATCAATAGAACTAGTGCTAGCATTCTTCATCCTAAGACCATCAAGTTCAAGAAGCACACTATCATGTATGGTCCTTAGGTTCTCCAACTCCACAAGAACAAAGATCACAGAGAACACAACATCGCTGACTCGGAGGAGAAGATCTAAGTGAAGCTAACTCCCGAGTCAAGGTACCTACTTCCTTCTCTAACTCGTAACACCTCGACCTAGCCTTAGCATGAAACTTGCCTAATTTACGTATAAGATTTAACTCGTCGAGGTGGGTACCTCATCCGTGTCATTTGACAAATGGAGTCGCTTACTTCAATGGCGCCGCCATGAAGCACATGCCGAGAAGTCATCGCTGCCCTTCACCTTCTCTTGCGGATCGTCCTCGCTTGCATCGCTCCGCCCTCGTGTCGAGAGCTCGATGTCGCCCAAAGGCGGCGAGGACCCGTGAAAGAGCTTCTTGTTCTTGGCAAAGTTGCGGTACTTCTTCTTCGCGGCTCACGAGTGGGCCTTCTTGTTGCGGTTCTTGTCGGTGTAGTCGTTCTTGCCCGAACCGCCTTGTTCGCTTTTGCCCTTCTCCACTTTGGGATAGTTTGCTCGAATGTGGTTGGGGCCACCACACTCAAACAGTGATCATCCCACCTCTCTTCCTCTCTCTCACTCTCTTGTATGCATATGAAAATTTGCGAGCAAGAAGAGCAAGCTCATTTTCTCGAAATTTTTCCAGCTGGTCATCGCTAGCTCACAAAGGGCGAGAGAGAGAAACCAATGTAAGAATCGTAAAGAGAGGATCCAATGGGATCGGTGACCAAAGCCATCGATCGAGACTTCGTCTTCCGCGAGACGGTCGATCTCATGAGTCTTGAGGCGGAATAAAGCCCGCCAAGAGTCAAAGTCGATAAGTCGGTGGTGTCCTTGATGGTGGTCACCTTCATCTCCTGCACCAAAGGTCGAGCGCGGTCAAGAAATGCCGAGCATTGTCCGAGTCGTATATGCAACCGATCGCCGAGGTCGCCGTAATCTTTGTAAACCGACCAAAGCACTCGCCAAGATTCTCACCACCGTGTTGTTCAAACTTGTTGAACTCACGCTTGAATTGGTCCTGTCGAATCGCCTTGATTTGGGTAGTGCCCTCATGGTAAGCATCAAGGGTCACCCAAATCTCATGAGCGTAACGAAGTGAGAAATCCTATCGCACTCATCGCGACTAAGGCCTGATGAGGATGTTCCTTGCCTTAGCATTTGCCTCAACGTCACCATATTGCCACCGTGACGTTCTCATCGGCAGAACCTCATACGGAGCTTCACCTTCGCCATATCAGAAGCCCCGGCGATGATGTACGACTCCATCCGAGATTTCCAAAAAGGAAAATCAACTCCAGAGAAAATAGGAGGCTTGGTGGAATACTTGTCCATCGCCATGGCTCTTGAGACCGGTCAAGATCTAGAAAGAGCGAGAACCGCTCGATACCAATTGAAAGATCGAAAAGGCGACTAGAGGGGGTGAATAGGAGCCAAATAAAATTTTCAATAAATTCTCCCTAGAATTCAATCCACCAAAAGACCGTAAAGAAAGAATGAACCATCGATCGTGCAATTTCAAAACAGAGGCTCACCGCTTAAGATAGGGTGAACAAGAAAATCGCGACCGGTCGAGTAGCTCGCCTGATGAACAAGATCGCGAATCGTCGTTAGTATCGGTCGGATGAACAAGACTCCCGACCAAGTGGTCGGATGAATAGACTCCCGACCGGAAGTGGTCGGTGAATGTAACTCCCGACCGAAGTGGTCGGATGAACGATGTTCGGGTGAACAAGACTCGACCAGATGAAGCGCGACTCCGATCGCGGAGGTCGGTTAAACAAGACTCCGATCGCAGAGGTCGGATGAACAAGACTCGGGTGAAATAGTGTTCGGATGAACAAGATGCTCGACCGATGAATAAGACGCCCGACCTACAGAGGTCGGATGAACGAGACTCGGTGAATAGTGTTCGGATGAACAAGATCTCCGACCGATGAACAAGACGCCCGACCTACGAGGTCGGATGAACAAGACTCGGGCGAATAGTGTTCCCGACCGATGAACGATGACGCCCGACCTCGAGGCCTGATGAACGAGACTCGGGTGACAAAGTTCGGATGGATAGTGCCCCCGACCAATAAAGACGCCCGACCTACAGAGGTCGGATGAACAAGACCGGGTCGGATGAACAAGAAAATCAGCACGATCTTAAAAATGCAATCGATGTAACTTTTGATCTACCGATCCAAAACAGGAAAATTGGTGTGCACCTCCCTAAGGATGTCGAACCTATTTCAATCATCAATCGAGGGAATTGATACCAAGGTTCCGTCCTTTTCGCTTAAACAAATGCAACACCAAAAACAGAGTCACGAACACGATTTCACCCCTAACTTGTTGGTGAGAGTTGATGATCGAATATCCTTGGATGACTCTACACAAATCACAGCAAGTAAGTACACGAAGAAACAACCTTCAAACAAATAGAAACACTATCCAAAACTAGTCACGTAAATTGGTTTCTTGCAAAACCGAATAGAAGAGGTTGTAGATTGCCTAGATAATTGGGATATGATCTATAGAAGATTCATCCAAAGAATCTTTCATCCTTGGCAACAAGAACCGTAAGCCAATCAGACTAAAGAACCGCAAGTCACACGCTTACGCACTTCAAGAACACACAGATTTACAAACTTGCAACAAGAACGCAATGATTGCCTAGATGATTGAAAGCACCAATCTAGAGAAGAGTTCATCAATCATGAATTTCAACAAAGACTCGAAGCATGTAGAAGGAGATGAGGCAAATCCAAATTACGTAAAGAAAATTGCAAGTAAGTAAATGCGAATTTAGATAATGTAATTTAAGTGCGTAATGTAAATACGTAAGGGAAATGAAACAAGAACATAGATGAAGAACATTTCATTTCGGAAGGGAGGTTTACAAAGCCTCACAACAAAGTGGGCAAAACTCAAATGAGCAAAGAAACCTCGGAACCTTCGTGAGAGGAAGGCTGCCCTACCCTCTATTTATAGTGACTGATCAATTCCCACCCTTGGATATCTTGCTTCAATCCTAAGCCAACATCCAAGAGCCGTGATTTGATCCTTACATCGCTCTCAACAACTCTCAACTACTCACGTAGACTTTCCTCACCGCCACCACGCCCCTGTGGAGACACCCTCTCCTGCCTAGTAGCAAAGCTAGGAACACCTACCACCCTTGGATGAGCCTCTAAACCCTAGAGCACTCCATCAAGGGTGAGATTTTACCCACTCACACAGCCTATGCATGGGCCGACCCAAACCCAACAACACAACGGGTTTTGCACGCTGCTCAAAGCATACCAACTTGACCCGCTACTCTCTCTTCCCGATCGCGATCCAACGGTCCTCCTCGATCGTGAGCAGCTCCAAGTTAGCATCTCATCCATTCCTTTGTCTTCTTGGCTTGCGGCTACTCCTGCCTCGCCATCTTTGGCGACACCGATCATCCGACCTCGGCTCTCCCAAATTTAGTCCCGATCCCCTTCGCCTCACCATGACCTAGCTCCAAAGTCCCGCAACCATCATAGACAAGGAAACCACATCACATAGCAATGTCCAACAACACATATCCATCTCAACAGAAAGATATACACTTCATCGCCAAGAAAACCACGACCACACATGGTCCGACCATCGGTCTCCATCCCGACCACGCACTGACCACCGGTCTCCATCCCGACCACTCGAGGTCCGACCACCGGTCTTCGCCCCGACCACTCGGGTCCGACCACCGGTCTTCTTCCCGACCACTCGAGGTCCGACCATCGGTCTTCGTCCCGACCACTGGGGTCGGATGACTGGTCTCCAACCACCAAAGCTCGCACTCACTCGGTCGGATAACCGGTCTCCGACCAACCAAAGACTGACCACTCGGGTCGCATAACCGATCTCCGACCAACCAAAGACCACGACCACTCGGATCAAACTCAAATTCAAGCACAACAGGCTAAACCACAGTCAATTACTCATCACCATCAGGGATAGACCTCCACATGGTCTTTCATACTGGTAGTAAATGATGGTAGTAGAAATAAAATCTAACCATTAATTAACAAAGGGTAATTTTAACCTTTTGCTTTAACCTTAGATCTTTCTAAAACAAACGACAACTGAAATTTCGGGATTTTATTCCTATTCCGTTGCTGGCTTCTTCATTCTTCCCTGCGAATCCGCGATACCAACCACCATAGCATGACGTCGCTGCCCAACACCTTGGCACATATCAGTGAGCGAATGATTAAAAACAAGATAGAGCTAAATCTTTAATCGAATAGTTCTTATCAAGTTCAACCAGGACAATTTTGCGTATAATTACGTCATGTATGATCGATCTTTATGGCTGCCTCTTGCGAAGGCCTAAAAACTAGATCAATTTGCGTGTGAATTAGTTGCTCCGATATAGGATGAGTTCTTAATTTTTTATACTCATGCATGCAGCGATTTTCACTGATGACTTCTCTTCTTGTGATCGCCCAGGATCAACTGATTGCTGGCTGCAGACTTGCAAGTCGAGATCGAACAGATTGAATTATGGGGTTGCGACGTCAAGATCGGCTTTTATTTTTAACTAGATCGGCTCCTTAAATAAAAGCAATTCAATTACAATTTTACCCCTTTGGGAACGATACTACTTGACTTGATGGTGTAGTACAATTGAATTCTAACTAATATGATCCATTAGATTAAAAAAATGGATGGTTCAAAATAATTATTGTGCACTTGTTTGCACCAAAATTTGGCAAGGTGTGACCAAGTTATCAGGCTAAGAATCAAAGGATATCTTGGCCGATATCGGATATGAAAAAAGAACTAAGTATGGATTGTGCCCAATATTTATCTAAAACAAGAATAATAGTGTCCGAGTTGAATCCGATACAGATCATGGTAAGCAGCGTATTGGAGGTGGACATGATCGGCCAACAACTATAAAAGACGGTCAAGGGCAGGCGAGAAGAACGACACAATCAATTAAACAACTCGCATTACTTTTATTTACCTTCTGTCGACTAGGAGTAGCCTCTGTAATTTAGATTCTCCCTTATAATCTGATTTGATCAATAAAGTTGCGTATCGCCGATTATTGATCACTTTTGATTACATCAATCAGGTTTTATTTTCAGAAAAGATCTACCTCTTATGATCTAGCTAGCCCTAATCGACTAATTAGACTTATTGTTACTCTAGATTTGATCGGCTTTCAAGTTGGTTGGAACTTTGCCGATTGTTTCGCTACATCGGCTTTGAGCGTATTACATATTTATCTTATCGATTGTAGGATCAAATCGGTTGGAACGCCTCAAATCTCAGAACCCGGTGTTCGTCCGATATGTTGTGATCGATAGACCCTTTCTTCACGTTTTTTTGGCCCCAACAGTACTGTAAAAGAGCTCTAAAAACACACACTCTCTCTCTCTATAAAAAAACGAGTTTCTTACCAAGCCGACAAGAAAGGCCTATCTAGTAGTAACAGCAGCCCATCAGTGTACATGGGATGGGCTCAGGAATCGGATCGGACTCGAGGCCTCGAGCCCAAAGCTAACCCTCCTCGAGCGACACCAGCACCGCTGCTGACCACTCCGAGTCCAACCTAGAGATGGCAAGATGGTCAGGCCACACGCCAAGACACCAAGACGCAAGATCAGGCGCCTGCCCAAGCACCGCATGGCCTAAACCTAAACGGGCGCAGTCAAGCGCTACCAAAACCCACCGTGCGTGCTTGGGCCGGAGAGTGCGACGACGGCTGCCCGCCGGCCACCATGCCTTAGCTAACCGGCCCGACGACACGGGCACGCCCGTTTAGGCCCGTTAAAAAAATAGCCGTTTATAGCTGTTGCAGACTTAAAAAAATAAAAAAATATCCGAAAAAATTCAAAAAAATTCAAAAAAATCCCGAATTTTTTCCTATAAATAGGTGGTTGCCCCCTCCCTATTTCCACACCAGCAATCTTGCATTCTATTCTAATCATTCTCTTGTGGAAATTCTTTTGCTCTTAGTGGTAATTTGGCAAAATTAAAAATAGTTTTGTCAAAAATCCAAAATCCTAATTCGCTTTCTGCTCACAAGAAATCAAGGTGATAATTGCAATTTATTTTTTTATTTTGTTAGTATTTTAAATCATATTTTAGTATTAATAGCGTTGTTTTTTCTTATAGTTTGCTTTATGGAGCCCGGGGATTTTCCGTTGTTCCCAGCTTCTGATTTCGGTATTTCACCCGAGGAGCTTCTTGCATCATATGCCCAAGAAGCTGCAGGAGCTGTGCCATCTTCAGGCTCTACAAGTGCTACTATGTCGGCAAGCACCGGGACGAAAAGAACAAGACGAAGTACATCGGGAGTCTGGGAAGATTTTGACCAGATTTTTGAGGCATCAAATGACGTCCGAATCAGGTATGCTATTTGTAAATATTGCAAGCATAAATTAATCGCAAATCTTCTGTGGAACGGGCACTTGAAGAGGCATGCCGACAAACAGAGAAAAAAGCGGAATGGCTTTGAGACAAAGCGCACTACAAGACAACCCCGACGATGCGATGCGTAGACGAATCGACTACAATCCTGAGGTAGCTCGTGAATCTCTTTGTCGTTTAATCGCTTCTCAAGATCTTCCTTTAAACTTTGGTGAGCCAGCTGCGTTTGAAAACTATATTAAGACCGCTCATAATCCTAGGTTTTCTGCAGTTTCTAGACAGACAACAACTAGAGATTTGATTAAATATTATAATAATTGTCGCAATAGCCTAAAAGAAAATTTTAATACCTGTACTTTTTCGTGTCTTTGACATCTGATATATGGAGTGGTAGAGCTAAAGAGGATTACCTTAGTGTAGTTGCTCATTATGTAAACGAGGATTGGCAACTAGAAAAGAGAATTATAGGATTCAAATTAATTGATGTAGCACATACTGGTGAAAATATTGCTGATTGTATTGTAAAAGTTGTGGAAGATTTTGGTCTTAGTGATAAGATTTTTGCAATAACATTAGATAATGCTTCTGCAAATACTTCTGCCATGAATATTCTTACTCCGCTTTTCAATTCTTATGCTGAATCTTTCTTATTACATCAGCATTGTGCTTGCCATATTATTAACCTTATAGTTAAATCTGATTTGAAGAGGTTAGATCAGTATCTTGAACCTTTTCGCAATGCAATATCTTACTTAAATTATACTAATCAACGAGTAGCAGCATTTAAGACTTATTGTATTGCAATGAATGTGCGCCCGCGTAAGTTTGATCCGGATATACCTGTTAGATGGAACTCTACTTACTTGATGCTTAAGCATCTAATACCATATGAGAGCACATTTTCTGTTTTTATTAACACGCATTGTCGTGACACGGATGGTCACTAGGTACTCACAGAGCAACATTGGTATATTGCTAAATACTTGCTGTCATTTTTAGAACTTTTTTTTGAATCTACTATTGCTTTATCCGAGTTTATTACGCAACCTCTCCTTTAATTGTGCATCATATTTTAGAAATTGCTACCCACTTAAAAACTACGAAAATGATAATGTCTTATGTGAAGTTGTTTGTGCTATGAAAACTAAAATTTTAAAATATTGGCAAGAAATTCCTATGTTATATGCATTTGCATTTATTTTAGATCCTAGAGCTAAAATTCGGGGATTCGGTAATGTTCTCTCACTTCTAAGTGATGCGGTAGGTACTGATTTTTCCAGTTATTTTTCAACTGTCTGTGCTAACTTATCTCAAGTTTATGATAAGTACGATCGGAAGTTTGCTGGAGTTCGCATGTAGCGACTTTCACCAAAGACCTACAATGTAAGAAGAAACCGTGTGGGAAAGATATGGGTGCAGTGGCTCTTCCTCAAGGAGTTCGACTACATCAACGACAAGTGCGGACACATCAAGTGGTGGGGAGCTAGCTGCCTATCTCAACAGCGACACTGTCAACTACCAAGAGAAGCAAGAGGAGGACTTCAGCATTTTGCAGTGGTGGCACGATGTAACATTCCAAAATTTGGATTTTAGAATGTTTGAATTTCAAAATTCACCATTTGCAATTTCTTTGAATTAATTTCAGCTTAATTTGAATTTTCTATTTAGAAAAGGATTTAATTAGGCTAATCTATCCATCAAACATTAGATTTTCAGCTTTTGCTGGGTTCATTATGCTGCAAGGAATTTTTCTGTATTTTTGGAGATTTTTCTGAATTTATTTGATATTTATTTGAATTTATTTGCTTTTATTTCAATTCCTGGGATTTTGTTAATTCGAAAAAATGTTTTTTATTTCGAAATCCTTTGCGGGCCGAATCCTTCCCTACTGCTTCCTTTTCCTTGCTGGCGTTGCCGGCTGTTCGCCAGCTTCTCCTACCCACCCACTGCTCGCTCACACAAGGCCACGACGCTGGGGCCTACTGTCGGCCGACCGGCGCTGTTGCCTCCGAGCCGGACTCACGCCTGCTTCGCCCGCAAATCCGCCGCGTTTTCCGCTTCGCCAACACAGATCCGCTACGGACTTCTCGGATCCGCGTTTATAAAAGCCGCCGACTGGCCCTCTATCTCGCTTCCCGAGATTCGCCACTGTGCACCGCCCCGAGCTCGTCTCTTCGCCGCCGTGCCGTGCATCTCTTCGCCGCTGCTCGCGCCTCCGGTGAGCCTCCGCCGTTGTTTTGGTCTCGCCAACTCCCGCGCCGCTCTTCCTTTTGCCCTACTCGGTTCGGATCCGTCGCGGTTTTGCGCAAAGCCGCGCTGTCTTCTCCGCCTCGGCGTGCTCAGCCGCCGCCGTGCTTGCCCGCGCCATCGCCGCCGCCATCTCCTCGCCGTGTGCGTAGCCGTCCGATCCGCCTCGCCGCCTGATGCTCGCCGCGTGGACGGCCTCGACGGGCCGCGTCGCCGTGCTCTCGCGCCGCGGCCGCGCCGCGCCTCGCTCCAAGCCACCGCTTCACTCACGTCGCGTGGCGCCTGCGTCGACCCACGTGTGCCCTAGCCCCGCGTGGCGGTGCGTCGGCCGTCCGTCGCCCCTCTAGCTCGCGCGTGGTCGCCACTCGCCGTGGTCCGCCACGCCGGCTTCTCTCACCCTCGGTGCTCCTGCTCACCATGGACCGAGCCACCGACATGTGGGCCCCACGTGTCGGCGGCTTTTCTTCCTCTTTTCGATTTTCCGAAACCCGAAATTCCACCAATCGCATCGCCACGTGTCACCTCTCTGCTTTTCTCGATTTTACGATCTGGAATCTTCCAGAGCCCGCTCTCCTTCGCTCGAGCTCGATTCCAGTGATTCAAATTTCTAAATTCATCTAAATTCAAGATTTATCTTCCAGTACCATTATTTTCATTTTTTGAATTTTATTTGGATTTGTTTTATTTATTTGCCTTGTTTCATGTGTAGACGACGCAATAAGATCAATCGAATCAACAATCGAGGTAGAACCAAGAAAGAGGCAACAAGGCAAGTCTTCCTTGAACATATTGATCCCAAATTTTACAAAATGCCTATATTATTTTAAATTATGCATGCTTACTTTATGCAATGTACTTTAAACATAGTTTTAGAGTATAGTTAAATTCCAGCTTGTTATACCCTCATTGGTATTGATCATGTCGAACCTTTGACACCCTAGATGATATATACTAGCTATTTTATTTGGTGATATCCAGAGATTAGCATGGAACGGTAGAATTGCTTAGTCCAAATTAAGCGCTTTGATTGTGCCAATATGGGAATCATTTCAAATGTTGTTTAAACTTATTTGTGAAAGTGCGGCAATTAGTGTTGCTGCTGTGGTTTAAGTAAAATAAAGTGGAAATGGTTTAGACCGGGCGGATGGATGTTTGGCGGTGCGTAAAGCACGAGACCTTGGTATGTGAATGTTCCGCCTAGTCAATTAAGGACCGGCGTGTGTTACCATGGACCGAGCACTACCGCACAACCACAAGTCTATATGGGTACGACTGCTAAATAATTTGTGCGTCTCATTATTAGCTTCGCACAAGGTGAGTGCGATGTTGGCAGCGCAAGAGGGGCTTCAGATCGGGCGCCTAGAACCCTAACAATGGTGAAACCTTAGCGGCGAGGTTAATAGTGGGTTGTGCATTGTAAAGGCCTTGTCATGATCTCTCCGCCGACACACCAAAGGAAGTGTGTTAAGTGCATGGCAACAAGAGTCGATCATGTCTTGTGGGTAAAGTGTACACACTCGCAGAGTTAAAACTACTTAAGTAGTCGTGCCCACGGCCAAGGGCAAGCGAGGTACGCTTGCACATTGTAGATTTTATGGTTTTGTTTCAAAGGAAAATGATGGTTTGGGAATCCGAGAGCGGATGGAACTCTTGGGTTATGGTTTGGCTGATGGAGCCACCGTAGATGGAACTCGCTTTAATTGTTATATCAAATTCAATTACTATGTCGTTACATTTTGTTCAAATGATGCTTTATGAAATTACTATTGGTATTTACAGCTAAACTTTGCTTTATGCTAAAAGAGCCATATTATGCCTTCAATTGCTTAGCCTTGCATATAGTTATCATGCATTATGTTCCCAAGACTTATGAGTACATTTTGTGCTCACCCTTGCAACATCCCCAACTTTCCACGTAAGAGTGTGCGTGTCAAGTCGACTACGATTTCTACGCTTGTGGTTATGATGAAGGCGATCCGAATGCTAGGACGCGAACCCCACCGATTGCTGTTGGGCAAATGGATGGGCTTACTTACTTACTTTGTCATTGTTATTTCGCTTCATTGCTTCTTATTGAACTCAAGCTATGATGCTTCTTATTTGTAATAATTGGCCATAAGGCTAATACTCTTTGCTTAATTAATATTATTTGATTCGTGATATGGATGTGTCATTGTCATCACTCGTTTTCACCGTGTGTGCTAGCTTTTCCCGGACTAGCACAGTTATACACGAGGGTTGGATTTAGAAATCCGGTCCCACACACCTAACACAAGATAACATATCCGGTGCTTTCTATACTAGCACGGATGTGTTAACAGCCTCGCTTCCACTGCTTTCTTGAGTCCGCTTTCAATCTATCCTAAGAATAATCGAGGAGAGAAGAACAAATCTGACAAGTGAGATGGTGGAAATACTTCTCACTGTGAAAGATTGGGAACAAGCTGATCAACGAGCTCAACATACTGCAGAAAATACCGAAATCAAGGCGAGACGCTCAAAATCTTTATCTAGATAATGAGGAAGAATAATTGTAATCTTCACTTTTTTCGTGTATCACTGAGCTATAGGCTGTACTCTTTTTTCTTTGTCAAGGTTTCTCGTGTTGAGTTTTTACTTGGCAAAGTTTTTAACGAGGCAGCCAAACATCAATAAAGCTCATTATTTAATTCAAATTATTTATCTCATTTTATAATTTATCTCGTATTTTAGCTTTCTCTTAATTTATATATATATTTAAAAAGTTTTTGTACACATTTGTGTTTTTCTAATTATTCTAAATTTCTCCAATTTTTCTGAATTTTTTTCATATTTTTTCTCATACTTTATCTATTTTTCTAATTTTTTTTATTTTTTTTTTCAAATTTTCTGAAGTTAAACGAGCTACCCGGCCGTGCCTAGGCCGCCACCTGGGCACGTGGGCGGCCCGTTTGGCCATGTCTTACTCCGACCCTCTCACTCGCAAAGGCTGACAAACACCTGAGGCCCTGACCCTGAGAGGCTGAGACCGAAAGGGGTTTCGAATTGGCGCCAACCATTCCCCCCAATTCTCTCCTCCAGCTCTAGGGTTTCCGCCGTTGTACTCCGCCATGGCGGGAGCCGCCGCCGCCACCCCGATGGACATCGACGCCGCCGCGCCGCCGGCGGGGGCGGCTTCCAAGGGCAAGGCGCCGGTCTCCTCCCCGGCCGGCAAGGCCGCGCCCTGGGTCGAGAAGTACCGCCCCCAGTCCCTCGCCGACGTCGCCGCCCACCGCGACATCGTCGACACCAGTAAGTGGACGCAGCCCCGTTTTGCCCCGGGCATCAGCTGTATGATTATTAAAGGTGCGGCGTTTTAGGGTTTTGGGGGCGATTCGATCCCATTAGGTTTTGGATTTGGTGGTCTGCTAAATAGGGGTTTTTGTGGGTAAGTTGGTGCGACTACATGGAAGTTCGATACGGTATATGGGTTCTGTGATCAAGTCATATGGTATAGCTTGAATAGTTATTTGATGAGATTTGATGGTTCCATATGGCTAGGATTTTGGACTTCCTAACATAGTAGTTCGTCATTTTAGATTCATTTGATGCTTTAGGGGAGCTTCGATGCGGTTTGTGTTTTAGTGGCTAGTAATTTGCCGTTTGTGGTCGATCTGATGCCTTGATGGTTGTTAGTGCCACGTTGGTCTTGATCCTGTTGATTAATTCAGGGTATTATGAGCGATCTGATGCGATTTTTTCACTTGGTTAATGTCGCCTGTAAATTTGGGTGAGAATTGTTTCTTCTCATGTGTTTTCGTGTGAGCTGATTGTCATATGGGTATTTCGTCCCCAAATTTAGCTCTATGTAAGCTGTCGCAAATTTTGGGTTCTTAAGTTATAACATGTTATTGCCTAGTAATCTCTTAGCAATTTTGCTGTTTCCACCTTTTAATACAAGTTCTGTAATTTCTACTCTTGACTGTTTGAGGTAATCTGATGATTTTATGTCATTTCACATATTGCAGTTGATAGGCTTACAAATGAGAATAGGCTTCCACATTTGTTGCTCTATGGTCCACCTGGCACTGGGAAAACATCAACGATCCTGGCTGTTGCAAGGAAGCTATATGGGTCACAGTATGGCAACATGATTCTGGAACTCAACGCATCAGATGAACGTGGGATTGATGTTGTAAGGCATCAGATCCAGGACTTCGCTAGCGCACGCAGCCTCTCTTTTGGGTATGCATTACAAGCCTTTCGATGCAGCTTTACATTTTGCGGAATGAATGATTTTGGGATTATTCATTAGTTTCCTAAAAAAAAGAGGGTAGTTTAATCTTTGATTGTCCAATGCCTTATCCTTGTCTAAGGTGGATTTAGAGTTGCATGCTGAGTAAGAGATCCCTTGGTTGGAACATGAGAGGTCATATATTGTTGTTACTAGCTTGTATTAGGTAGCTATCATCTGAACCAAATACTCTCATACAGGTTGCATACTTGCATGCGTCTCATGTACCCACATTTTGTTGTCACTTGATTTCTTAGCTTATTAGGGCTACTGGTATAATTGAATGAACCATTGAAGATTTAATATATAATCAAGCAATCATATTATTGTTCTTCATAATGCCGCAAAGTAATATATTTTGTATTTATCTTACGTAGAGCAAAGCCTTCTGTTAAGTTGGTCCTCTTGGATGAAGCAGATGCCATGACCAAGGATGCACAGTTTGCATTGCGAAGAGGTTTCTGTTGTTCAAGGCTCTTTTTGACCCACTGTAATATTGCTGTTTTTTATTTCTTGAATCTATTTACTCTGCCCCCTCCTTACAGTCATCGAGAAGCATACAAGGAGCACAAGGTTTGCACTCATATGCAACCATGTCAACAAAATCATCCCAGCACTACAATCAAGGTGCACCAGGTTTAGATTTGCTCCACTTGATGGCACTCATGTTAGAGAGCGTCTTCAACATATAATAAAATCCGAGGGGTAAGCACTTATTTTCCTTGTAAGATTATATTAGAAATCTAGAACTGTCATTAGGTTTCTCAGTTTATGTGCTTGAATTTCTTTACTACTTGTGATGGGACTTGAAAACTCGGCAATTTTTTTTACATGATAACGCTTAATTTCTGCATGTTCTTGTAGGCTTGATGTAGATGAGGGTGGCTTGACAGCCCTGGTGCGGTTAAGCAATGGCGATATGAGGAAGGCTTTGAATATATTGCAGGTTATGCCTGAATACTGAAGTATTGTTGAGCATTCTAATCCTGCTGTCATTTACCATAAGTTCGTTCTATTTAGTTAATGAAAAATATAAAAGGTTCCCATGCGTGGGGGACAGTTAAAAAGACAAGAAAATTTTGGCTGATAAGATCTGGATGAAGCATAGTTCTTTCTGATTTGCATGACAAGAAAATATGACGATGGGTTCATCTAATGCCATTCTTACAATGTCATATTGCATCAAATACTTGTGAGATGCCTGTAGATCTAAAGTTCAACATTCAGCCTAACCATATGACATGGGTTTTTTTATGCCCATTATTTTGTTCCATCAGCTGGTGTGCCAATAATAATTGGTTTGACGCTGACTTACCTTGCTTTTTTATGTGCAGTCAACACACATGGCATCCCAGCAAATAACAGAAGAAGCTGTCTACCTTTGCACAGGAAACCCCATGCCGAAAGACATTGAGCAGATAGCATTTTGGTTACTAAATGAACCGTTTTCAACCAGCTTCAAATGTATCCTTTATTGCTAGTACTATCCTCCTAATAACTCACAATTCTTGGTCTAAAAGCGTGTCTTATGCAATTTGTGTCCTTATCTGCTTAGATATATCTGATATGAAGATGAGAAAAGGGCTTGCCTTGGTTGATATTATACGGGAGGTCACCATGTAAGCGCTCCATCCTGCCCACTTGTCCTTCATCCTCTAACCTCCTTCAACTCCTCCAAAACCTTTTTCTAATTCTTTAAGTAAAATGTCTTGCAGGTTTCTGTTCAAAATACAAATGCCATCCGATGTACGTGTAAAGCTGATTAATGATATGGCAGATATCGAGTATGTCTTGTTTATACTTTTAAAGCTGAATCCTAGTCAAAGTTAATGTGCCATCTTTCTAATTCATCTGGAATTATGCATGCCCACTTCCTTACCATTAGATTTTACTGCATCATTAATTAATTATGTTTTACTGATGATTCTGCTGAGGTTCGTATCTAATTGTGATAGTAGTATTGTATTCTGAAAAGTCAAAATTGCCTTATGTGTTTTCTGATTTATGCATGTTATGTTGTTCAGGATAGTTATTTTAGTTCATACAAAAGGTAGTTACTCTGTGAGTACTGTAACGGATTCAAGGCCAGCAATATATGGCCAAGCTGACTTTTGCTGACTATGCTCGTACCCCTAAACCTTATTTATCTAGAAAAGGCAATGAGTCATATAAATCACGTTGCTGAAATGGTCATCACTGCAAAAGCATTCTTTTTGTTTGGTCAACTTCACATGTTAGTTCTCTACCGTGTGGAACATGTAGATTTTCAGAAAGTGAAAATTGTGGTAGTTTTGATAAAGCATTTACTTACAGTCAACCTTTGCTTATCTGGAATATTTGAGATAGTACAGTACTGGATAGTGACCTAATATGATCCTCTGATATATTCCCCAGTATTCTGAGCTATGATTCTGCTGGGAAAAGTAGGATAACCATTTTTTGGCATTTCCCTGAAAAGTTAGCAACGTTCTTCACGGCGTCTCTGTTCATCCGTGTGCAGGTACCGGCTATCCTTTGCTTGCAATGACAAGGTGCAGCTCGGGGCACTGATCTCAACTTTCACGGGTGCTCGCACGGCTATGGTTGCTGCTGCCCACTAATTTCAGCAACGTTATGATCTTTTTGCCGTCCTTTGCCGCACATTCGAATCTGGAAATGATGCGACAGCTATCTTCATCTTGTATGTATCTAGCATTAAAGATTAATGCTTAGCGAGGAGAATTTTCCTGGTAGATTTGTTTGCTGGACGTGCCTAGCTGCTTGGGACCTTGGGAATGCATTGTAACTGAATGCTGTCAGGTGTAGGTGATGTATGACGCATGTGGAACATTTTTATGCAGTAGGAAAGTATTCACAACTCAACTCTTCACGACGCCTACCCCGGTAAGCCTATGAAAGGAAATGCTATTGCAAAGCAAGAAAACACAAGTCAAATCATTCAGAAAGGAGAAGGCAGTAAAGCAGCTAAGCAATCGGCATCAGGTTCCCCAAAATGGCGAATCCTGTATTATTCCATTGGGACATCCTTATTCCATGCGGCTACATTCAAAGGCAGCGAGCTGCCTTGTTACTTCTCAGCGTCAACAAAAACTGGTGCACTACACGAGTCTACAAACGTTGGAGGTATCAAGGGTCAGTTGCCGGCAGCCTGCTCCGGATCTTGTGCTCTGGCTTATGAGTGCTCTCGAAATCCACATGAACAAAGGCCCGCTCAACTTCTGGTAGCTTCTCGATCCTATCCTGCAGCGATTCACCGATGGCATGAGCCTCTCTCAAGGGCATATCATCCGCGAGTTCGATGTCAACCTGCGTCGTCGCAGGAGCAGAATATACCATAAGATCTTGGATCACACTGCTAGTAGAATGGAGGGGCACAGAGCCTACTGTTCTGATGCATAATATGTATTATACTTGCGAACGGACCTCGACAAAGTAGAGAGCTCCAAAGCTGTAAGCCCGAACCGTGTCAACCCGCTTCACGCGGGCATCGTGCTTCATGGCGAGATACGTCAGCATCTGCAGCATCTCTGGAGGAGCACACCGACCCACCAGCGTAACTGCACGAAGAATGTCACAACCACAAGCTGATCAAGAATTCAGATTACGAGTAGACACGCATATGCATCTCGTGCTACTTTGTAGTGTCAAAACTATTGACAAGTGCCACCAGAAGTTCTAAACATGCAAGAAAAGTGGTTTGCATTCTTTTATCAGCCATTTCATTCTCAAACTTCTGAAGAGAGAAAACGAAAGCATTGGTAAAATTTCAGGTGATTGGAGTGTCAGATTTGGGAAACAACCTGCATTTTCTAGCACAGTTCCGGACCAATTTGCAATGGTATACACCGCAAGCAGCACAGCCCCTGCAGGGTCAATCCACCAGAAGAACTTGTCTCCAAGAACAGCAGCCACCAAACCAACAACATTGGTTATCACATCAAAATAGTGGTCCTGAATGGCACAAGGACAACTAATATTAGAACATCAATTTTTTCCATCTTCAACAAGGCAATCAACTTTGAGAATTTGGGTGGAGAAATGGCAATGCCTAATCATTTTGCTGCCATTGTTACAAAATTAGTTCACGTATCATTAAGGCATCAGCATGTATACCTTTGCATATGCCCGGACAATGCTATTTCCTGAGCTCCTGCAGTATAGCCAGAGAGCAAGCTTCACAGCAGTTGCGGAGAGCATGATCGAATACAACCATATCAACTGCTCCGATGTCATCTTGTCGCCAGGCTTGTTCTCCACCAGTTGCTCCATAGCTTGGATCAAGACTTGGAAACCTAACAATTAGCACAAAGGGGAATAACTTTTACCTAACCAACTCACATTGCAGTTGACAAATAGCAACCATTATAAATCTCTTGAAGTAGTTGGGGATCACACCTAGAGTGGCCATGATAGCAGCGAAGACGATGATCCCAACCGGCTGAACCCGCAATTTCCCGATCGGATACTTATAAATGTTCACTCTCTTCATGGAAACATGCGTGAACCAAAGGATGCCGCCGGCCATGAAATCCAGCAACGAGTCAAGCGTGGACGCAGCAATCGCCATGGAACCCGTCCTGATCGTAGCATACACCTGCCATTTAGCAAGGCAAATGGATCAGAGCAAATCTTTCTTTTTAGCCCTGCACCCTTGTTGCGTCGTACAATTGTACCCTGCCCGCAAGAAATCACCTTAAATGCCAGGAGGACAATATTAGCGTAGTTCGATATCTTCATGGCGAATTCGCTCTGCTTCTGCTCCTTGTCCTCAAGAACCTCAAGATCCGAGTCGAATTCGCCGGGCATGCACAGAGCCTCCGCCTCCTCGAAGGTTCTCAGGGTAGCGAGCTGCTTCTCGTAGTACTCTCTTTCACCTACTCACAAGGGAAGGAGTAGAACAAAGCTTTCAACTTTCCTCCATGGATTAAGCGGTAATTAACTAAAGGTGTTGTTTGTTTGGTGTTAGCTACCTTGGGAGAGGCCTTTGGCGCGGGCGAGGTCGACGTCGGCGGGGCGCTCGGGGTCCAGCCCGGACCGCACCTTGTCGGGCAGCCGCGACAGGAAGCTGCTGCGCAGCGACCGCGCTGAGTCACGGCGCCGCAGCGACGGCGGGCGGATGCCCCGGCCCGTGCCGCCGCCCAGCAGCGGGGCGCTCCGGTCGTCGCCCTCCATCGGCGTCGGCACGGCTTGACTCCGTCGGGGGTTTCTGCGTAAGCGTCTACACTTTATCAGCGGTTTTTGGAATATTTCGCTCTGGTTTTATAGTATTCTAGCAGTGAGCGAGCCTTATTCAGTAAGATAGCCAGTGTAAACCAAAGTTGTTACCCGTATAATTTTTAATGTGAATCATCTAGTATAGACTTCCTAACCACTTAAAATATTTTTGCAAAAAAATCTCTTCGACTCTGTCTCGTGCATTAGAGAGTCTATCCTACCCTTATATGGTCCGTTGAGTTTAGATTAAATGATTTACGTTAAAAGTTGCATAGGTAACAACATAATTGAGGTTTATATTGGATATATAGTTATCTTATTTAGGAGTGAGTCAGCCTTATTTAGTAGTAAGTGAGATCTATGAGTGCTTAGGATTATATTTTACACTTTTTTTCTATCTTGTGATGAATCTTATTTTACATTTCTTGGTTAGGTTAGGTATCCAGAAAGTTTCAGAGTTATGAAAAAAAAATTAAAAAAAAGAGCTCATGCTGTTTGAAATTTCACCTTTTGTATTTTTCGATTCCGATGTTCCCTAAAAAGGGAGCTTTTCCTAATATTAAATTCAACATCTTCGTAAGGGGTAACATGGTGTGCTGCTACGCTGCTATGCTGCCAGAGTAAAAATAGAGCAGCGCATGCTAGGTAGTTGTGATCAAGGATTCAAATTTCATTTTCGGATAAAATTTCGTCTGGGATCGAAATTCGAAATTTCGCCGAAATTTCGGTATTTCACAAAAATATGGGTCAAAATTCAAAAACCAAAATTTAAATCCGGTAATCGAAAAAACCCAAAAATCGGCTGGTTTAACCCAAATTTCGGGTGAAATTGCCGAAATTTTGGCAGTTTTGCACCGGTCAAAAAGTAGGTCAAACGATGACGAACAATTTTGAATTTTTTTTCTGAAGAGTCCTGGCACATCAATGATGTTCTCATAAAAATTTCAGATGATTATCAAATCTGAGAAATTTTTAAAAATTCAAACATTGCTACTATCTTGATAAAACGCTGACCGACAAGTTTGAATCGAATGAAAAATAGAACAAACGAGGTTAGAAAATTTTGAGTTTTTTTTGCATGGTCCTGACTTATCCATAATATTCTCATAACATTTTTAGATGATGGTCAAACTTTTTAAATTTATAAAAATTCGGACAGTACTACTGTCTTGTCAAAAGCCTTACAGACAAACTTAAACAAAATTAAAAATAGTTCAAACCACGTTAGAAAATTTTAAAAAAAATTATGGATGGTCCTGATGTATCATTAATGTTTCAGTAAATTATTTTAGATGATGATCAAGCTTCAAGAATGTTCAAAAATTCTGACAATGCTACGTCGTGATAAAAGCGTGATGATCAATACATAGATTTTCTTAAGCGGTAAAAAAAGGTTTAGAATTTTTTGAAAATTTTACAGAAGGGTACTAAGGAAATTCTTAAGTTCTTATAAAAATTTTGAATCATGATCACACTCCAGTGAATTTATAAAATTGTTACAAACCACTATACCATTTATGTTCTTTCTCTTTTTGATTTTTGAAATATAACAAATGAAGTTCAATGCTTACATAGATTTCATTGAGGAAATAAAAAAGTTGAATTTTTTTAAAAATTTATAGAATGGTACTGATGCAATTATTAAGCTCTTATAAAAATTTTGGATCATGATCACACTCGAGTAAATTTATAAAATTCTGACAAGGTTACTGTCCCAATTATGTTCATTCTGTTTTTTATTTTTTAAAAGTAACAAATGAATTTAATTATTTTTAAAAAATTTATGTATGATCCTACACTACTAAAGATATTACCATAAATTTTTCAAATTATTATCAAGCTTGCACAATTTTATAAAAGTTTTTCAATAATTTTTCATAGAAGATGACTTTCTTAAGGGTTATTGGACCAAATCCGGTTTCAAATCCCGAATTTTCGGTCGGTTCGGGTGAAATTTCGCCGAATAAAAGAAATTACTGTAGCAATTTAATTTTTTTTAATTTGGCCGGTGATTTGGATTTTGTGGTGGCCTGGAATTCGAGATTTCGACGATATTTTGATCGTTGGTTGTGATCTTCAGCTTATTTTATTGGGAAGAAGGGAATACAAATACTAGCCCACAGACACCAGGGTTAACAAAATCAACGAAAATCGATCATATCGAACCGGTTCGAAATCATAAATCGATCGGTAAACCGATCAAATTAAAAAAAATCAAGAAATTCGAAAAAAAATTGTCATGTAAATCGGTCAAAAATTGGTGGAAATCAAGCGATTTTCAATGAAAATCAACGAAAATCGCTCAAAAAATCGTTCGCAAGAAAAGTTCAATTTGCCAATCGATTTTTCGACCGATTTTTGATAAAACCGATCGATTTTTGAATTTTCTCTCAAACCGTTTGATTTCGAAACCCTTCAGTTTTTGACGATTTTCGTTTGATTTTCATAATAAATCAATACCGGCGGGGTCTCGATTTCTCAGTTAACTCCAACTCTCCAAGACAACAAGAATGCAGAAGTCACCTTTCAAACACCAACATAACTTAAACAACAACATACACCTAACTCCCTATAACTACTGGTATACATCCTAAATGTATGCTAGCAAAGAATACATGCGTTATTCAATCTCAGTATTATGTACTAAATTTTAGATTACATGATTATATGTGCATTTCTTTCTTTCTTTTTGTAAGGTATGTGCATTTCATTGGTTGGAGGCTTGGAGCTGAATTAGACAACAGAATGATGTCGCACTCTTTTGTGCCATCATACTCAGATTTAATATATGTAGAGATAGGATGAGCATCACTTTATAATAATTCTATATTCTAAAGTCTAAACTATAACAGTATGCGATCCCTCAAACACCGAAAAAAAGTTGAGTATACATCCCGAAAGGCTAAAACCTGAGCTATGACAAAATCAACTACATTGAGGTCAAATGAACCCAAATACAATAAACTAAAGTGCAGCCTCCCTCCCTACAAATTGTAACACTATCAACTATCTCATAAAAAACTTAATGTAGTAGTTGACATTTTAGTTTAGGGTGAAAACAGATCAATTAATGCCTAAAGAAGAATAAAGAAACAACAAAACCTTATTTTCACCCTTGAATCATGACCAACTTTCTCATAAAAAACTTGGTGTAGTAGTTGACATTTTAGTTTAGGGTGAAAACAGATCAATTAATGCCTAAAGAAGAATAAAAAAACAACAAAACCTTGTTTTTACCATTGAATCATGACAGCCTCAAAGATTCTCAAACCGTGGGGTGGACATGAGATCATAGTTATCAATACCGGTACTTACCAGTCGATGTGTACCATTTTGACATCTAAATCAGTACAAAGTAGCTGTACTAACGGCCTTGATACCGGTCAATACCGGCTATAACAGCTTCGATACCAGTCATATGAACGGAGTTGATAATATGATCTATTAAACTATATACTATATTTTATAATATTACTACATATTTAGAGCAATATTATACATGAATTTAGGTGTATATATAATTAAATATATGTATATTTATAAATATATATTATTATATTAAAATTAAAACCGTACGCCGATATACATCGGTACCAAAATGTATAGCTCCGGTACGATACAAGTTTGCACCAGATCCCTCCGTTCCATCCCCACCGTCCAACCCCCACACGCCCTTCTCCACAGGCTCGAACTACAATTCTACAACCCCCACGCCACCACTGGCCGCCGCCCGCCGGAGAGCCATCTCCGATGACCACCTCCGGCGCTCCTGCGCGGCCACGCTTCAAGCGCTCCTCCCCCAGGAAGAAGCCGCAGCTCCGCAGCCGCCGTCTCGCCGCTGACTTCTCCGCTGGAGAGGCCGAAGCTGCGAGGGCGTCGGCGAGACAACCACTCCCCGTGTCGCCAGCGGTGTTCACGCAGGCTACTGACTCGCCTATAGGTCGCGCCTTGCCTCGCGAGTTCTTTGAAGTGGATGCGCTCGACCTAGCCCCCCGTCTCCTCGGCAAGCTCCTGCGCCGCGACGAAGTCGTCCTCCGCATCACCGAGGTGTTATACTTTAAAGAAAAAAAGTGTTGCATCTTTCTTGATCACAATTGTACTCTGTTGCAATAGGACTAGGCTAATTTTTTTAAAGACGTTTGTATTTAAATGTAGCATCTTTTTGTGCAATTCTAGTGTGGTAGCATTAGGCCATTCAACTGCATTAGGCCATTCAACTGCGTTCTTTCTTGTCTCGGATGTTAAACTTGAAATCATCACTTTTCTAGCACCGTATATAACTCTCTTTTTTTTCGACTTGGCCCCATACATATCCCGACCGCGGAAGCACTGGAAGGTAACACTTGTCACCTTCCATGCTCCCCTAGCGCGGAAGGCGCTACCACTCTTGGAGAGCGCGACAAGCCACATAAGGTACCATGGTAAGGGAGCACCGAAGGTGACACGTGTTCACCTTTCGGTGCATCCATGGTCGGAGATAGGCTATTTTTGCAATTGCGTTAGGAAAGGAGCTAAATTTGCAAAAAAAGTTACACACAGTGCTAGAAAAGTGACAAATTTGTTAAACTTAGCAAAGTACCAAGTTGTCATAATTTTTGAATTTCCTATGTCTGTTTGATTCAGGTGGAGGCTTACAGGCCAAATGACTCTGCATGCCACGGCCGCTTCGGCATCACGGCGAGGACTGCTCCTGTGGTAAGACCGGTTGCCTTTTCTTTGATGAACTTGGCAATTGGGGGATCATTTAAACTTTCATACGGGCTGAAATTTTCCCCATCGGGTGTAGTTTGGACCAGGAGGGCATGCGTATGTGTACCTATGCTATGGACTCCACATGATGCTCAATGTTGTTGCTGACAAAGAGGGTGTTGGTGCTGCTGTTTTGATCCGGTCATGTGCTCCGTTTAGCGGTATGCATTGCTTACTTATTTCACAAAGATGTCTGGTCTGCTAAGTTTTATGCATGTACTAACAACTAGTGACATAGCTATGGGTTTGAGGTAACTTAGTTGCCATGGAATTCAGTAAGGTTTGATTTAAATATGACTAAAATATTTTGTGAGGTGATCTTTTTGTCTGCGGCCGAAAACATATGGTCAATTACAGTAATTTATTTGGTTTGTTGAAACCGGCCGCGCTCTCAAGTGTGTTGTTTTATTGCAAAGCTGTACTAATTTGAGGTAAGGAATAAGCAAGTGGAATGTAGCAGATGCGGTTATCTTTCCTCATGCATTTGCACAATAGTCCTCCTTTTGTTGCCTCCAACTTGAGAAAAGAAGAAAAAAACAGTTTTTTTTATATCGGACAACTGGAGCACAACACTAATTTTACAATGGGAAAATTGGTTTCATAGCACTAAAAGATACCAAATTTTGATATATAACACTGAAAGAGTGTGCTACACTTTAATATCACCCAAAGATGTCACCGTTCATTTTTTTTACCACTCCATTAGCTTATGTTAGCACATTTTCTAATTTTCTTTTTTTCTTCGCAATAAAGACACTCTAAAATCCCTAGGTTACCCCTAGCTCTATCCAGCTCCTCCACATGCACTACTCCCTCCATCAAAGCAAGCACCACTGCTGCCCAAACTCTGGCGACTAGAGTTGCATGCACCAGCTAGTTCACCTAAAAACTTAAGTTGATGAGGAAAGGTGGGCAATTATTCACTTATACTTCAACACTCCCCTTCGCGTGTAGGCTCCCTCAGGCCTAGGATGTGGAATAAAAGTGGGCTGCAATTATTTTTTTAATTGCATCAACCGGGTCTTGAACTCAAGATCCCTTTCTGATACCATATTGAGTTGGTATGGCCAGTTCACCCAAAAGACACTCCCCCTCACGTATAGGCTCCCTTAGGTTTAGGACGTGGAATAGAAGTGGGTTGCAATTATTATTTTTTAATTACATCAGCCGGGTCTTGAACTCGTGGGCTGCAATTATTTTTTTAATTGCGTCAACCGGGTCTTGAACTCAAGATCTCTTAGCTCTGATACTATATTGAGTTGCATTCACCGACCAGTTCACCCAAAAGTTTAAGCTGACGAGGAAAGGTGGACAATTCACTTATACTTCAGCACCTACCTTTCTCGGGCCACAACCTCCCAATCCTTGGTCACCGCCGCCTGTATACATGACCTTTGCCGCTTCAACTCAAACCGCCACACCTCCTTTAGCCACGGCTTTCCTTCCTTTGGCCACCTCCTACCCATCCCCAGTCACCTCACCTAGATCTGCGAGCTCCGCCGCCCATATCCGTTGGCTGCAACCGGCCTCCTCTCTTAGGCTGTCGTCAGCATCCGCGCGACAGCTCCAACGTTGTCAGGGATTGCCATCTTTTGGTCGCTCGCCATCCTCAAATCCACATTGACGAAGCCAACCTCATCGCTATGGTCACGAGCGGCGCAACTATAGGGCAACAATGCGGTAGGGGGAAGGACGTGGATGGGGAGGTGAGGAATTAGAAGAACTGGAGGGGGAGGAAGAGAGCGTCGGTGAATGCAAGAGCAGGCCAACGATAGCGGCGGTGGAAGAACTGGAGGGGGAGGAAGAGAGCGTCGGTGAATGCAAGAGCAGGCCAACGATAGTGGCGGTGGACGCCGCAGGGAACCCAACCAAGACGAAGGAAGAATAGTGCAGAGAGGAGACTTTTACACTACAAAACAGTGGGCAAAATTGTCCATTTTAACGGTTGGAAGGCTCAAGTTGGACGGAATGGTAAAA
The DNA here is from genome assembly GCA_036346275.1 of Otatea glauca. NCBI lineage: Eukaryota > Viridiplantae > Streptophyta > Magnoliopsida > Poales > Poaceae > Otatea > Otatea glauca. Next base: position 77,688,952 of record CM070713.1, read on the forward strand.
AAGGGAACGATGTGACCTTTCGGTGGTATTAAAGTGTACCAGTGAAGTTTAGTGGTATAAAACCATAGTGGTGATCTTTTGGTGTCACCAAACTAATTTTTCCTTTTACAAATGTAACCACATGCCTTCACCGTATAAAACACATTTTCATGGCAAACTAATAATTGCTCGTGTTTTTTGGCTGCTCGAAAGTCATTTTTGTGGTTTCTCCATCACCTGTCAATGCTTTTGTAAACCTCTAGTTTGATCTGGACGTCTTTTTTTGTCTTGAAATTATTATGTAGGACTGGAAACTATTCAGCAGCGTCGAGGCCAACAAACTGAGAAACCAGTCCTACTTACAGGACCAGGAAAGGTCTGTCTCCTGATTAGCAAGTTTCGTTTCTCTGAATTAGGATTTTTCCTACACAACTGTAGATCATAACTGTTCTGGCCTTATTATTCAGGTCGGGCAAGCTCTGGGGCTTTCCACTGCCTGGTCAACCCATCCTCTTTATACCCCTGGTAGGATTGATTGATCTACAATGTTGTCTGAAACTGCCAGATTGTGAGACATATTCACCAACTTACTATTTTCCATCTCAGGTGGGTTAGAAATACTGGATGGGCCAGAGCCGGAGAGCATTTTGGTTGGTCCCCGTGTGGGCATCGAATACGCATTGCCTGAGCATGTTACAGCGCCGTGGAGGTTCGCAGTTGCAGGCTCTCCGTGGATCAGCGCCCCCAAAAACACCCTCAGGCCACGGTGAAGGCCTGAAAAAGTTAAGTGTCAGAGCAAATGAATGTATTTGCCGGGAAACATACAGCAGGTCAGCAGGATGCAGTTGCCATTTCATTTCGATTCGAGCTGTTCATGTATTTGCCATTTGCTTGAGGCAGAGGACAGCTGCCTCTTGTCTCTTGTGTAGATTGCATGTTTCATCTATATGGCATGGATTAAAATCTCGCCGATTTCTCGCGAGATCTTGCTTGCCTGACGTGGACGAGTTTTGAAATACCGGCCTGATCGAGTGAAATTTTTTTGAATTGCTACAGTGATTTCGCTATATCTCGGCGAGATCTCATCGTATACCGCCGAAATCTTGGTCTTTTAATCCGGAATTTGATATTTGATGACCGGATTTAACCGAAAATTGATCAATAACCCTTAATGATGTTACATTGAATGAAAATTTGTTGAAAAACCGAATTTTTGAGTCATTTTTTAAAAACAGAAACACTATCGGATTTTTATAAATTTATGCATGCTTTATCGGGATGTGAAAAATTTATGGTACCATCCTAAGAAGTATAGGATCATACAGAAAAATTTTCAAAATATTTTAACTTCATTTGTTATCTTTAAAAAAATAAAAAACATATTGAATATAATTGAGACACTAACATTGTCAGAATTTTATAAATTTGCTCTGAGTGTGATCATGATCTAAAATTTTTAGGAGATATTAGAAATTTCCCTATAACCCTTCTGTAAAAGTTTAAAAAAATTTGAACTTGTTTTGATTACTCAATTAAAAATTATAAACGGTAGAAGCATGCACAATAAAGTCTGAGAACTTTGAAATAACACTGTCACAATTTTAAAAAATTTGTTAGGTTTGATCATGATGTAAAAAAAATATAGGAACATTAGGGATGGTTCACAACTAACCACAAAAAATTTCAACATTTTTGCATGCTTAGAGCAATACCAAAAAAGTTGCACAAAAATTATCATTCTAAAAACTCGAACCCAAGACCTACGGTTTGCATGATATTGATTTTACGAACTAGACTAGAGCCAGTGATGTGGGAGGGTCTTGAATAATTATTCTATTTATTTATATCATTCTCATTTGTTTTTATGCTACCTCAATTATTCACTACACACGCAGCTCACTTTACTCTCTGTCTCTCACAGCTCACCAGCTTCTCCCGAAGAACCAACTCGCCCTCAATGTCCTCCCAATCCGGCCAAAATCCAGCCATCTCTGGCCATATTGCGGCAGGCAGCATAGTCACAAGATGACGCAGGCTTATAGTGTAGCAGCCAGTTTTCTAGCCATTTAGGCTTCCCAACTGAGCATAGTGGGTACGGTTCGATACCCTATGGAGGGGATCAGGGTGGGTATAGTTATAGATAGAGTTATGACGGATTGAGCATCTCTTTGTCGTTTGACTATACTGATCTATACGCCGATCCGTACATACGACACTTATCTGTCAGTGTCAGGTATCTTCATCAATTAGAGAATTATAACATTTGGATGGCTCATTACGAATATTGGAAGTCTATCTACCTACCGCGGGACATGGCCTGGAAAGAATATAAGCAACAGTACGAGAGGAGGTATCACGAGGTCATTATCAATAATGCGGAGGTGGAGTTTACACCACAGACGTACTATTACTCGTAGGTACGTGATGCAAATATGTGATAAATTGTCATATGTATCGATTTTATTTTATGCCTATTAATTGTCATGCAAATATACACTGATTGTCTCCAATTATGACTTTCAAAATCCGAATTTCAGTTGAAATGTTGCCGAAATTTCTAACTTCACGGGTTGATAATCATCTAAAAATTTTATGACAAGGTTAATGACGCATCACGACCGTCCAATCAAAATTTCAAAATCTTCTAACGTACTTTCAACCATTTTCCATCCGGACATCACCGCTCTCCGAATTTTTTAAAATCCCTCGAGCTTCATCATCACCTGAAAGATTTATGGAAAGATTAATGATATCTCAGAATCATGCACAAAAATTTCAAATATTTCTAACGTGGTTTGTCCCGTTTTTCATTCGGTTTAAAATTGCCGGTCAGCGTTTTATCAGGAAAATAGTAATATTTGAATTTTTAAAAATTCCATGGGCTTCATAATTGTCTGAAATTTTTGTGACAACATCATCAATGTGTTAGGAATCTCTAGAAAAAAATTCAAAATTTTTTGACTTCGTTTTGATCGGATTTCGCGTTGTCCAATTTTATCGAGATCTCGACAAATCTCGCCGAGATCTTGGCAAAACCGGCCGAGATCTTAGTTCTACCGGTGGAAAAAAAAGGAATTGAAAATCCGTTTTTGCATTTCTTCGAGAATTTGTTCGAAATTTATAAATTTCGTCAAGATTTTATTCTCCGGCCATCTTCGATATTTCGAACGAAAACGAGATTTCAATCCTTGTTATACGGGTGTTTTATCCGTCTGATCCTAGACGTGGGTCCTCAGTGTTTGGATGGAGCGGCCATCAATCCATGATCCCCAACGATCTCCTGTTACTGTAAACGCATCGCTCGCTAGTACAGAACGGATCCGAATCCTCTGCATTACCGCAGAGGAACACTGCGGAAACAGTGTTCTGAATATGCTACAGTATTCAAATGCATTTTACTGTGGCGCATGTGCTTGTAGCGGTTGCTGTGGACCTTTGATTGTTGATCGGACGGTGGGGATGACTCCTAATGCACGACACTGTAGATTCTCTGCATGGAGAGCTACAATGCGGAGGATCCATTTCTCCATTTCCATACAGAACACGGCAGAGCGGCAAGTGTTTGCCGAACGCCAGCTTCCATTGTTCGTGCTGCGCACGGCGCACCTGAGTCAGGCGACTTACCCGAGCGTCCATTCGCCGGCCGCGCTGACAACCGAGCATCGGGATTTCTTAAATCATAAAAATAGGTGGAGATTGTAGCCTATCCCCCCGCTTGGACCGCACGTGGTGGATTTTTTTTTAAATAATGTTTTTAAAAATAAACTAACAAAAATACTATACCAAAGTAAAATTGTGCAAAAATACTCACCTATCGTTATTTGAATTAATGACATGTCTCTGTCGCTAATTGAAATGGTGACAGAGACTCTGTCGCCAATAGTCGCAGTTCTGTCTCCATTGAAAATGGCTGTAGAGTTTCTGTCGCCATTTCAATTGACAATATGTAGGTATTTTTATAAAATTTTGCTTCAGTATATTATTTTTATAATTTTTTTACAAAATAATTCGTACGTGGTGCTTGCCGCTGCCCGCCACCCATCTTGGTTCGTGGTTGGCGCCGAGTGACCAACATTAGCGATTGTGCTGCCCATTCTTGTCGTGCAGCCGTGACTCGTGAGTAGGGGTGCAATCGGATCGGATAATTTCCGACCGACCGACCGACCGAATGTGTTCGGATCGGATTCGGATAATTTTTTCGGATATTTATCGGATTCGGTATCGGCTTCGGATTTTTTTTCGGATTCGGATTCGGATTCGGGAAAACACTATCCGTCGGATCGGGATATTCCGAACTTTTTTTCGGATATATCCGGAGTAAATGCATCGGATATCCGCATCCCTATGGTCTTCCCTCGACGCATCTACTCCGGTCACTTTGTCTCCGAGCTTCTTGTCTTCAATGCCCGACGCCTCGCAAGTACGGCTTCGCCGGTCACCGATAGCCTCCAGGCCGCTCGCCTCGTGTCGGCCGCCACTCCCGAAGCTCTGGCCGCCAGACCTCCTCCAGATCCGCGCTTGCGCGCCGGCCGCATCGGTTCTCTCGAGGAGTCTCCGGGTCAATGGCGATGGCTTGGTCGATGGCGATCTGGGCGAGCTGATGCGCCTCCCGAGGAGTCTCCGGGCCACCGTCGTCCGCCCCGGGGGTCGCCTCACGTCCGCCGACCGTGAAGGCCCGGCGTTCGCGGGGCGGCAAGGAGGGCGAGAGCATGGATGTGGAGCCTTGGCACTCGAGGACAGCGTCCGAGCCCAAGCTTGTTGTTCGTGACATGCTGGTGGTGGAGCTGGAGGTGTTGAGCTGGCCGAGGTGACGAACTTTGGACGAACGAAACTTCGGGCCCCACGGTGGGCGCCAGCTGTCGACGATCGGGACCGTCGACCGCAAAGAAAGAGGGTGAAGGGTAGTACGGAGGGCGAGGCCCAGAGTTTCGCTCGTCCGGGAGGTACCCTCGGCGGGCGTACTGAGCAGGGGGGCCAACACAATCAAACAGGGGACACGAGATTTATACTGGTTCGGGTCGAACGTCCCTACTCCAGTTCGGATGATGGTACTGAATTGCCCTTAATGCCGATGACTGCACGGCCAGCTGTCGACGATCGGGACCGTCGACCGCAAAGAAAAAGGGTGAAGGGTAGTACGGAGGGCGAGGCCCAGAGTTTCGCTCGTCCGAGAGGTACCCTCGGCGGGCGTACTGAACAGGGGGGCCAACACAATCAAACAGGGGACACGATATTTATATTGGTTCGGACCGAACGTCCCTACTCCAGTTCGGATGATGGTACTGTATTACCCTCAATGCCGATGACTGCACGGCCTTTACAAATGAGAGTTAGGGGTTCCAATATGAGAGTGCCAGAGTCTAGTTCGTGGAGGTGTAGTGAGAAAGAAGAAGAAGAAGAACCCCCCTTCCAGAGGGCCCTGCACCCCTTATACGGTCGAAAGGGGCATGTTACATTGGGGATTAGGAGCCGAGAGGATGAAAGGACTCATGCCAGAAAGCCCTTGTCTTGGTGACTAGTCTTGTCTGGTCTTGCCCACGCCGGGTTAGTAGACTCTCCGAGCAAAGCAGGTCGCTGCTTCTTCGGAAAACAGCGCACCCACTCTCTGCGGTTTTGTCGGATGACGACGTTGCCATGCGTGGCCCCAACGCTGCCTGGGGTGAATGGACTCCCGTGCTGTACACGACTGGATGATGGGATTGAGGTTTTGACTTTGACGACCTTCGTGCTGCCTCGGGAAGGAGCCACCTGCTTCTGTGCGGTCGCGATTGTTGGACACGTGGTTAATGGTCAGCGGAGGGCCCGATACTCGACCCTTGGCGGAGACCGGGATCGGGCTGGTCGGAGGACGGGGGAGCTCGGTCCGTGACGAAGGTCGAACGCCCTGCTAGGTCGGGAAAGAGCTCGGGCGGTCGGCTAGGTCGGGAAAGAGCTCCTTTATGGTCTTACGGGACCTTTGGTCGAGCCTAGCTCGGAACAGTTCGATTGGTGCTCCGGACTGGCGGTTCGGGGACGTCTCCGCCCGAGTTAGGGAATAATCCCCCGATCTTAGAGGAGGGCTGCTCAAAGCCCCCCTGGGGGCCACGTGTCAGGGTAGTCGATCCCTGACAGATCTCATAACCAGATTTAATTCTGTTTGTTGAGTCCGTCTGCTCCGATCAAAATTTGGCTTCAGCTTTTCCAAGACACCAGCGTGAGGCAGCTCACAGGCTCCTGTTAGTCAGTTCGGCTGTTTGAGCTAAACAAAAGTGGGATTTTGCTATATATGTGCTTTATATGGTATCTATTTTCACGTCTTATCCGACAAAAATTATTCGATACCGTATCGATTCCGTTCCGTATTCGATTCGAATCCGCGACCGATATTATCCGCGCCGTATTCATATCCGGTACTATCCGAATCCGATTTCAAATCCGACAAAAAAATATGATTTAAGATATAAAAATAACTATATCCGATCGAATCCGAGCCGATTGCACCTCTACTCGTGAGGCCTTAGCACGCCCGTCGGGCTGCGGGATCACCACGTTGCTCTGGACCTCGTGCGGTCCCACTGCTTGACGCTGACAAAGTCGGGGCCCGTCCGCGCAGGTGAGTCGTCGCGTGCGGCATGGCTCAGGCGCGCAGGGCAGGCGTGCCACAGCGTTTATACTGGCCTCGCGCACTGCCGGCCGTGATCCACGCCGTTTCCAGCAAACAAAAGAAAAGCAACTTAGCAGACAGACGCCTTAACCACTCGGCTAAACTTTCAAATATCTCTATGGTCATCCAAAATGCATAATATATTTATGAAACATATAAAATTATAGTATCATAAAAGTACTTTTTGAGACAGCTATTTGCATATCATTTTCATGTGTCCAATATAAACATTAAAAATATTGACATCTAAGGTTTGTACTTGTTTTTTATTATTATAGGGAGTATAAAACAGCGTGCATTGAGTCATACTACCGTATTTAAACCTGGGAGGTTTTACGGCTTCTCAGCGGCTCCACGTCGCCGTCTAGGCCTCGTTTTCGCTCGCTGGCTCGCCGCGTCATGCGCATCAACAGAGAAACGCTCGTCCGTGCGTACGGCTGCCTCCGCGTTTGCCCACGTCGCCCGCGTGGCTCACGGGCTTGCCAGGACTCAAGTATTTTGTTGCGCTTCGCCTCGTGTGTGTCGGGTCGTGGCGCAGCAAGAAGGGCTCGCTTGCGCCGACCATCTCGGTTCGATTTCGTCTCTCGCGCAAGTTACTGTGCCGAATATTTTCTGGGCGACGCGTGGGCGTGGGCGTGACCGTGGGCGCGTGTGCTTTCCCGCGCTCGTTTTTTGGCCGCGCCTTTCGTCGCGCGTTTCGTTTTTTTGGTTGCTGATGAACGTGACGTGTGACACTGAGCACCAATGACTACGCCTCATGTTGCCGTTTCCTCGCTTCCTCACGGTCACGTTTGTAACAAAAAAAATCAGCTCGTGAGAAATTTTCAATACGAAATTTTAAACAAAATTTCGACTTGCAAAACTTTCAGCTAGGAAAATTTTATCTCGGGAAAATTCAAATCGAGAACTTTCACTTCGGAAAATTTCAAATCAGAAAAAATTCGAGTGAGGAAATTTTAGAACGGGAATTTACACCTAGCATGCAAGCAGAGAGGGCACACAGATCTCACACTAAGAGCGACCGTAAAATAGTATTTTCGGTTGTTTGGACGAGTGATTGCTTGTCTCGGTTAGTATCCTAACGTTTTTATCTTTTTTCTAATCTTAGTTTTGAGTAAGCGCACAGATCTCACACTAGGAGCGACCGTAAAACAGTCTTTTCGGTTGTTTGGACGAGTGATTGCTTGTCTCAGTTAGTATCCTAACGTTTTTATCTTTCTTCTAATCTTAGTTTTGAGTAAATCTTTCCCGTATATTAAAAATGTCGTGCAGCCCGAAAAATCCGGATTTTTTCTCCTTTTTAGCGTAGCTTTTTTTAGCTAGCTACGGTTTTAGACGCTAAGACCTGAAAATTACATTTTTAGTTTGTTTCTGATTACGTATGGGTACATTTTCCCCCAAAAGACCCCAATAACTTACAGGTTTTTTCTCTTTTAGCGCCTATTGGTTTTTTACATCTGCGTGCGTTTTTTTGCGATGGCATCTAGAAAGCTTCTAAAATATGTTCCCTTTTTCCGCAAATGATTCCCAGAATCTCGAGGTTCTAAAACCATGCGCATGGGTCCTCATAAATTAAATTTCATGCGTTTTTTAGGCTGAAGATCCCAAAAAAATCCACCGCTTTTGTCGTCTTAGCGCAATTTTTTTAAAACATCTAAGTACGGTTTTTAGCCACCAAAACCCCAAAATTTTTTTAAAGTTTCTCTATTTTAGCACATATTGTTTTTTTGTCTGCGTGCATTTGTTTAGTACTAGAACAAAGAAACTTCCAAAGTTTGTTCTCTTTTCTCACTGATTGTTTTTTTTCCCGTAGGCTCCTTGGGAGTTCTAGAACTAACTTATTTTATTTTAGCAACGTGCCTCACGAGATTCATCTAGACATAGTTCTTTACGAAGAGTCTCTCCAAACTTCTTTGATTTTTTTCCCCTATAGTTCTTTTCTTCTATTAGAAAATCGTCTTTGTGCAAATGTCACATACTTCTTGCTGGCGCGCGACGCACGCCAGCAAGACACACGCATCTAGTTTTTTTTATTACAGGGAGTATAAAATAGCACGCATTGAACTTTTCTCATCTATTGTTAGTTGGGCACACGAACACTTCATACGTTCTAAAAAAGCTAACAAACATTTCGTATACACGAGAAACAGACGTGTTGATAGCACGACTAATCGAATTGTGCTAAGGGAAAAGGAAATTTTTACTGTTCTAGCATCGAAAAAAAAACAAATTTCGGTATTAGCCTCTAATCCGAAGAATTTACAAGAATAGCAAATCCAGCGGACGGGATCTTGCGGAAATTTTCTTTATATTTTTTCCTCATTTCGCGATCATGATTTTATTTTTATTTTTTCTCCCACATCACGCGGACTCCGTCCGCTGAAATTTTAAATTTTTTTCGGGAGGCGAGTTCGATGAGGAAATTGGGGTGGGATGCGTTACAGTGAGCGGAAAAATATTTATAAGCGTAACGAACTTGAAAAATTATGAATTTTTGTGGAGGTTTTGACATATCAATAATATTTCCATAAAATTTTGAGAAGATTATCACGTACGAGGAATTTTAAAATTCAAACATTACAACTGTCGGATGAAACATCGGCGAGTAACATTGAAAGCGAACGAAAAATAGAACAAACCACGTTGATAAAATCTGAAATTTTTTGCGGTTTTTGAGACATCAATTATACTTCCATAAAAATCTGAGAATATTATCACGTACAAGGAATTTATATAAATTCGAACTGTCTTGATGAAACAATGACTAGTAAGCTTAGCGAACAAAAAAATAGAATGAACCACGTTGATAAATTCTAAAATTTTTGTGCAGGTTTTGAGACATCAATTATATTTTCATAAAATATGACAAGATTATCACGCACGAGAATTTTTTAAAATTTGAATATTACAATGACAGCGAAACAACGAAGAAAAGTTTTTAGCGAGCGAAAATGGAACAAACACGTTGATAAATTATAAAATTTTAGATGCGACTTTGAGACATATTATATTTTATAAAAATCTGAGAAGATTATCGTTGATGTCTCAAAATATAATCTTCTCGCATTTTTATGAAAATATAATTGATGTCTCAAAATCGCACTAAAATTTTTATAATTTATCAACGTGTTTTGTTCCATTTTTCGCTCGCTTAAAACTTTCTCGTCGTTGTTTCGTCAAGCCATTGTAATATTCAAATTTTTAAAATTCTCGTGACGTGATAATCTTCTCATAATTTTATGAAAATATAATTGATGTCTCAAAACCTGCACAAAAATTTTAGAATTTATCAACGTGGTTCATTCCATTTTTGTTCGCCTAAGCTTACTAGTCATTGTTTCATCAAGACAGTTCAATTTATATAAATTCCTTGTACGTGATAATATTCTCAGATTTTTATGGAAGTATAATTGATGTCTCAAAACCTGCACAAAAATTTCAGATTTTATCAACGTGGTTTGTTCTATTTTCGCTCGCTTTCAATGTTACTCGCCGTTGTTTCATCGACAGTTGTAATGTTTGAATTTTTAAAATTCCTCGTACGTGATAATCTTCTCAAAATTTTATGGAAATATTATTGATATGTCACAAACCTCCACAAAAATTTCATAATTTTTCAAGTTCGTTACGGTCTTATAAATATTTTTTCCGCTCATCAGAACGCATCCCACCCCACCCCACCCCTCATCGAACTCGCCTCCCGAGGCAAAAAATTTAAAATTTCCAGCGGACGGAGTCCGCGTGATGTGGGAGAAAAAATAAAAATAAAATCTCGCCGACGCAAATTCATGAAATGAGGAAAAAATATAAAAAATTTCACAGATCCTATTCATGCAGATTTTACTCAGAGGAGGCTATTCTTGTAAATTCTTCGGATTAGAGGCTAATAGCGAAATTTGTTTTTTTTCGATGCTAGAACAGTAAAAATTTCAGGAAAAAGGAGCAGTTTCGCTACAGGAAGTCAGGAAACGTTTGGCACGGCACAAGAAGTAAGCTGTAGCTCAGCTGGCATGCCTGCCGCGTTCAAACCTCTCCTTCGATGTAGGTGCTCACTATTTAAAAGGGATACACGACGTGTGCATTCAGTCGGATAGCATATACTCGCGTTTCGAAGATCATAAAACCTTCTTTATACCTCTGTACCCTTAGAAAAACCAAGCAAACGAAACTCTTAACCCACCTGGCCTAGATATTATCCTATTCGGTTCAAGAACCTCCTACACATGGCCAGGAGCGGATCTAGAAGAAAAATTCACTAGGATTGTTGGAGTTATTATAAACTTGTAACACTAATTTTTAACTTATAATAAAAGAATTATATACTTATATACTGAAAAATCATTTATACCGGATCGGAGAACATTGGTGTTATTACTCGCCGGCCACACCCTCCTGCGCCGCAACCGCGAGTCCGCAACGACGTGGTGCACTGGTGCCCCACCGTGCAGTAGTACGACCTTTTCCCAACAGCCGCGGTGGCGCACGGGTTTTAACTCCGCTTTGCGAGGCGGTGCTGCTGTGCTGCCCAATCCAAGTATCCAACCGACGCAACCCCTCCTCCGCTACTGAGTTCGAATCCCCCGGAGGCCAAACCAAAAAACCCTAAACCCTCCCCTCCCTGTCCAGGCCATGGCGGCGTCGCTGCTTCTCCGAGCCGCGCGCCGGCGAGACATCGCCTCGCCTCTCGGAACCGTGCGTCCCCCCCCCCCCCCCTCTCCCCCTCCTTTCCTCTCCCTGCCTGCCTCGTTCGCTTAATCGTCTGGTTGGTGCCGTGGCTTAGGTAGGGTTATGCACGCGCGGTGGATTTCGTCCCCCGATCTGTGCTTGTGTGGTTTGTTTTTGCACAATTTTTTTCTGCGGATTTGATTGGATCGAGCAGGGGTGGTTAATTGTTCGATTACGTGTTGGCTTTTGCGGTTCCCCATCTGATTGGAGTTCACCTTTTCGTTTTGTGTCTCCGTTGTTGTAGAGGCCAAGATGAAGGGGCTCTCTAGGTGCAAGGTGAAATCATGAATTATGATTCCCACTGATGGTGTTGTGGTGTGGTCATGTGATTGTTCCAATTTTTCTAATAGCATGGCTTGAGAATGCATGCTTTGTAACTAACTGGATCTGTGTAGCATCCTCCTACTGGAATGGTAGCTTGAAAGGGAGGTAGAACAGGGTTCTCTGCTATTAGGCGGAGATGGCAAGTAATGTGTGATGAGAGGAGGATGGAGAGGAAAGTAGCTAATTTAGGGGTGGCCCAAGGTTAACAAATCATTAATGATGCAGGTTCATGCTCATGGGTGGCTCAGACAAAAACATAAAATAGTATAAGTGCATATTTGGGTGCTTAGCCTTTATTAATGTACATAACGTGAATGCATTGGTGCTGGCTGAGGAAGTGAGGAGGGTGGAGCAAGTTTGATTTAGCCTTAAGATGCATTTAGTGCATTGCTTTGGATATTTGTGCATAATTGTACTCCCTCCATTTCTTTTTATAAGGCGTACTTTGGTTAGGCACGGGGATTAAGGAGGTTACAAAACCTAGAGAAATTAAAAAAGAAATGACTGCTACCCATGCTATAAATACCTTGGAAATGTGAGAGAAGAATTTGTGAGTGTTACTTACAAATGCAGGAGAGAGAGAGAGAGAGAAGGTATCATAAATAAGGGCAGACAAGGAAATACATCAATAAATCTGCATGCACGTCTTATATTTTGAAACAAACTTGCAAAAACTATATGCCTTATATTTTGTAATGGAGGGAGTATTTAAGAAAGAGAAGTAGAGAACAGACAAAAGTGGAGTGTCATTAGTGGAGTGGTTACTTCTCATTTGTTGGTTGCTCCTCAAGAAATGGATTGGGGCTTCATATTGTTGTTTTAGTTAGCAGCAACGACATACTATCATCCAGCATGTCAGATTGCACGTTTCATGTATAATGACATAAAGACTATAAATACATGTCATTGCATGAATAGAAGAATTCCGTTGGAGTTCCATGTGCTTGCATCTAGTCTATTTAGTTTGTTCCACACAGTCCAACTGAAGGGTGTGTCGTCCACTATCTCTGTCAACCATTAATCTCTTGATAATCACATGGAAATTTCGTAAACTATCATTTCGGGTGTGAATTAAGTGCACTTATGCTAGCTATATAATGTTATACTGCCTGAATTACCCAATTCAATAAACCCTGAAACTGAAACACAGTGCAGCTGCTCGCTGGCAACCTGCCTTTTTGTGTGTGTGTGTGTGTGTGTGTCATTCTCATGCAAGTAGAGAGTTTCTCATTTTTCATGTTATAATATATTTTCTGTCCCATGCTCATGAAAATCCGGACTTTTCCTTCTGTTTTAAGAATATCTCCATCTTTTTTGTTTTGACTGCATAGCTCTGCCCACGTAGACCCCAAAAGGTTTTAAAGTTCAATTCTATAGATTAAAATTGTAAAGCAATATCATAGTTACCGGATTCACTGTAAACCCTCACTAATCGCGAACCGGATTCGTCGAACCCAAACCGTTTTAGGGTACGGGGTTCATGTTTGTAGTGGAAATTGGAAGAAAAAGTAGGGAACCACGAACCCAAATCCCGTACCGCAACTTGGAAGAACCGAGTTTCTGGTAACTATGAGCAATATATAGCTTGTTCCGTACCTTTTCACTATTCATAAAACTTATTCGCTTTTCAGTTGACCGCCAATGTTCAATCAACATTTGCTGCAAATATTTGTTCAAGATGGGGTAGTTTCGCAAGAACTTTCAGGTAATGACCTTATCTTTGTTAGCATGTAATTTAGTGGAGATTTTTCGCACTTTGCACAGAACGCGTTCAACTTTTTCATGTGTTTTGTTTTTATTTCAGTGCAAAACCTACTGGAAATGAGGTTATTGGAATTGATTTGGGAACAACTAATTCCTGTGTTTCTGTTATGGAGGGAAAGGTACTCACCTTGTAGATTCTTCATGTAATGCTTTCTTTTCAGGGTTTTTTTTAATTCGTTTAATTAAGCCAGTAAATGACCGCAGAACCCAAAAGTGATCGAGAATTCAGAAGGCACCAGGACAACACCATCAGTTGTCGCCTTTAATCAGAAGGGAGAGCGGCTTGTGGGAACTCCAGCCAAGCGTCAGGCAGTGACCAACCCACAAAACACTTTCTTTGGTACAAAGCGTCTGATAGGGCGGCGCTTTGATGACCCACAGACACAGAAAGAAATGAAAATGGTACCATATAAAATTGTGAAGGCTCCAAATGGTGACGCATGGGTTGAAACAACAGATGGCAAACAGTACTCACCGAGCCAGATTGGTGCATTTGTTTTGACCAAGATGAAGGAGACTGCTGAATCTTACCTTGGTAAATCAGTTTCCAAGGCTGTGATTACAGTTCCAGCTTATTTCAATGATGCACAGCGTCAGGCAACCAAGGATGCTGGTCGCATTGCTGGACTTGATGTCCAAAGGATCATCAATGAACCAACTGCTGCTGCTCTGTCTTATGGAACCAACAACAAGGAGGGTTTGATAGCTGTATTTGACCTCGGAGGTGGGACTTTTGATGTCTCCATTTTAGAAATTTCCAATGGAGTGTTTGAGGTTGGTATTTATAAATGCACTCCTACTTTGTGGTAACTCTGTAGCAAGAAAGGTTGTTATATAACATCTCTTTTTTTTCTGATATGTTGATTATGTTGCTGTCAGGTGAAAGCAACAAACGGTGACACTTTTTTGGGTGGAGAAGACTTTGATAATACCCTTTTGGAGTTCTTAGTGAGTGAATTCAAAAGAACTGAAGCTATTGATCTGTCAAAAGACAGACTGGCTCTGCAGAGGTTACGTGAAGCAGCTGAGAAGGCAAAAATTGAACTCTCTTCAACAGCCCAGACTGAGATTAACCTTCCATTCATCACAGCTGATGCCTCTGGAGCAAAACATTTGAATATTACACTGACAAGATCAAAGTTTGAAACTTTGATGAATAGTCTGATTGAGAGGACTAGAGACCCATGCAAGAATTGCTTAAAGGATGCTGGTATAACTACCAAGGATGTTGACGAGGTCCTTCTTGTTGGTGGAATGACAAGGGTTCCAAAAGTGCAGGAAGTGGTTTCAGAAATTTTTGGCAAGGCCCCTAGCAAAGGAGTCAACCCAGATGAAGCTGTGGCCATGGGTGCAGCTATTCAAGGTGGCATTCTCCGTGGGGATGTTAAGGAGCTTCTTCTCCTTGATGTTACCCCCCTTTCCCTTGGTATTGAGACTCTTGGCGGTATCTTCACGAGACTGATCAACAGGAACACTACAATCCCCACAAAGAAAAGTCAGGTTAGTATCGCTTTATTGGAAAAACTCAGGTGGTGATTTTACGTTTGTCCCAATGGATTATGGCCTAACAGTAATTTCATTGGCACATGATTGCGTTTGTGTCTAATTTTTGGTACCGAACTAATGCATATGAAACATGTCGAGTTCTTACCTCTTAGTCTGGTCAGTAATGTCGAGAACTATATCATTGCATAGCTTTGTTCGGTACCTTATCTTAGATGATTTTGTGATGGCTTCCTGTGAAGAGTCCTGTCCCATGCATTGCATGGTGGATGGCACTGATTCCTACATTGTAGTAAATTTCATTCTGCAATATAATCTTATTATTTGATTTTTTTTTTCAAGATGACAGGATTTTGTTCTTCTGATCCGTGTAGTGTTAGCTTGTTTGCCATATTCTCCCTTGGGGTTCCTTTTATGGTTTTTCCCTCCTTAATTCTGGCTGTGCCTTCTGCAGGTGTTCTCAACTGCTGCTGACAACCAAACTCAAGTGGGCATTCGTGTCTTGCAAGGTGAGCGTGAGATGGCAACAGACAACAAACTTCTTGGTGAGTTTGATCTTGTCGGCATTCCACCTGCACCAAGAGGTATGCCGCAGATTGAGGTCACATTTGACATCGATGCCAACGGAATTGTGACAGTTTCTGCAAAAGATAAGGCCACTGGAAAGGAGCAGCAGATCACCATCCGATCCTCCGGTGGGCTTTCTGAGGCTGAGATCCAGAAGATGGTTCAGGAGGCTGAGTTGCATTCCCAGAAGGATCAGGAACGGAAAGCTCTCATTGACATCAGGAACACTGCAGACACTACCATATACAGTGTCGAGAAAAGTTTGGGAGAGTACAGGGACAAGATTCCTGCAGAGGTTGCCTCTGAGATTGAGACAGCAATCGCTGATCTTCGCAAGGAGATGGCCTCCGATAACATTGAGAATATAAAGACCCAGATTGAAGCGGCTAACAAGGCCGTCTCAAAGATTGGGCAGCACATGTCTGGTGGCGGGTCTGGCGGTTCGCAGACAGGATCACAGGGTGGAGGCGACCAGGCTCCAGAGGCTGAGTACGAGGAGGTCAAGAAGTGAAATTGCACGAGTTGACAGTTGCGCTGCATTTAGAGAGAGCAGCTAATTTTGAAGAAAATCGGGACAGTAAGACCTTACGCGCTGTAATAAAGATTTTGTTCTCCCTGTTTTGAACTGAACTAAGGCATATAAAACATGTCTAGTTCTTAGGGCGTGTATGACTTGGTTGCTCTGGATTCTTCGCTTGAGGTACATAAGGCAAAAGGGGGTGTGATCTTGTGATTTTTTTTTAAAACATTCTGCTCATGAGTTGCTTCAAGGCAATTCTAGTTCCTGCTTGGACCTTGGAGTGATGCGCCGGTGGCAAGTGTAATGTTGTTGAATGAAGTTTTTCTGTTGGCACTGTGCTCATCAGCCAGTACAGAAACTAGTTCTGTGACCATGCAGAATTTTGAACAATACCTTCACAGTAGGTGACGTATGATGATCTTTCGTATTTTGGAGGAAAAAAAAGTCCATATAACAGCTTGAATTTTGCTCAAAAGTCTATTTGAAACTTTAAAACCGGTTATCTAGCACTCTAAATTTTTCAATCTCGTTCGTTTAACACTCCGAAAGTAATTAAAAGCTTAGAGTGTTAAATGAATGGGATTAGAAAAGTTCAGGGTGTTAGATAACCGGTTTTAAAGTTTAGGAAATCGAACGAATTTTTGGGTAAAGCTAAGGGTGTTATATGTACTTTTTCTCATGCAAAATCAGGTTATGGTGTTAAACAAATAGTATTATAAAGTTCAAAACGAATAGTATTATAAAGTTCAAGTTGGTAGATAATCGGTTTCAAGGTTTAGGATGTTAGACGGGCTTTTGAGCAAAGATGTTATACAGACTTTTTCATATTTTGGATAGCTCTTTGCAATCAATTCTGTCTTTCCTTTATTTTGAAAAACCACAATAAGCCACAAAAAAACGCAACAGGAATTCAAAAAAGAGAGAGAAAGAAAAGCCCAAGATTCTTCCTAAGTGGAGGCCCATATACGGAGCCTTCCTAAGAAGGATCACAAATCCCCTCCGCTCTTCTCTCACCGACTCAAACCGAGACGAAACCCGCCTATTTCCCCAGCCGCGCCGCGGCCCCTCTAACCCTCGCCGCGGCCTCCACCCCG
The DNA here is from genome assembly GCA_036346275.1 of Otatea glauca. Lineage (NCBI taxonomy): Eukaryota > Viridiplantae > Streptophyta > Magnoliopsida > Poales > Poaceae > Otatea > Otatea glauca. The sequence continues at coordinate 77,706,071 of CM070713.1, forward strand.
CGCCGGCTGCCGCAGGGTGTTCCCTCCTTTCCGCTGCCACAAGAAACATCCGACTCGTGGGACGTGGGGCCCTTCCAGTGGTTTCTCGTTCAGATCGCGCCCCGTGGTAGATGGCGAGGCGCGTTTGCGGCGGCCAGATGGGAAGGGGAAGACGTGGAGGTGGCGGAGGAGGCGGTGCTGGTGGTGGAGAGGAGGGAGAGACGATCGGTGGCGATTGGCGAGGTGCCAGGTCTAGGGCTTGGAGGTGCAAGGGTCGGATCTATGATTCGTCGTACGATTTCAGCGAAGGTGAAGAGAGAATCGCTGAAGCTTGGGCGGCGCGGCGGTTTTGTGGACTAGATTTGCGGTGGGCAGACCTAGGGTACCTGTGATGGGTTCCATCGTCAATGTGCGAGATGAGCTAGGGTTCTGCTGGTGAGAGGAGGGTGCACCGTGCACGTCGTACTGGTCGGAGCTAGGGTTCTGGTCTTCTGGGTGTGACGGTGCACGTTGTATTGGTCGAAGTTGGCGTGGTGATCGGTGGGTTTCCGTGGACGAACTTGAGGTGGTGAACCTTAGGGTGACACTCATGGAGCCGAAGATATTTTCCACGCCAACTGGCGCTGTGAGTAACCCTCCCCATTCTCTGTATTTTGGATTGCGCTTATTTCTTTCTCAAATCACGAGTTATTGTCAAATTAGTTTCTTATTTGGTGTTCGTTATGTATTTGATTGTCTTAGGTGTGAACGATCAAGGATTAATGGAGAAATTTGCTGCAGTGTCTTGTGAAACAATGTACTGCAGTTATAATATGAACTCTAGCATGGTACTTGTTGGTTGTAGAGCTAGAAATTGGTGTTATTGTTAAATCACAATCTGCGATCTGTGTCGGTGAGTTCATATAGCTTTGTAGGGAATTCTTATTGTTTAATGAGTTCGAATACCATTGCAAATAAGAACATGCTAGAAGTAATCATTTGTAGGTGTAAAAAAATTATTGATTAATCTGGTTTGCACCTGAGAATGCTATTATCATACACCAAGCCCTGTTCTTATTTTGTGGCGATAGTGAGAACAGTAAGAAAGTTTAGGTAATTGCGTAATGGTATGTTTGAAATAATTATTTTTCTGCTATCAACTTGTGCCTGTAAGAAAAGAGCAAGACGTAGTAAGGACACTACGAATTGGAAATAGGAGAAGAACGAGCTGACAGTCTGACTTCTGATTGGCTGAATTAGTACTGTCATATTTTTCAATTGGTTGGCTGAATTAGTACCGTCATTTGCCAGTGATTTGATTGAGATTTCGCAAAGTGCATGTCCAAATTAGCATGTATACTGCACAGCTGCACTACATTTTCTGTTCATCTTCTGAATGGATATTAGATGCGAAACATGAGGGTTTGTAGGTTCACAGTTGTTTGATTTGTCATTTGGTTGAGATTTGGCAAAGTTCCTCTCCAAATTAGCATATTTGCTCTGCATTTTCTGTACATCTTCTGACTTGCGATTGAACATTCAAATGTGAAACCCGAAACATGAGCATCTGCAGGTTGGCAGTATATTTCTGCTTGGGGATGATTAGACATCTCACATGCCATGCCAAACATGTTTAATTATTGCTTTTGTTACACACGCATATTAGCTGATTTCTCATACGAGTTTGTGAAGAACATATGGGGGAAATAGTTTCCAATCTGATGGTTTACCCAAAAAAAAAAAATTGACCTTTTTATTTGCACCCAGGCATGGATTTCAACCTGCTGTGCTGTTTTTGCTAGAGTATTTTGTCATGTGATCTCCCGTTTTGGCGTGCACCGGACAGTTGGTGGTATTGAATATCAGTGATGTGATTGTCCAGCCCGATAACATCTGCAAAGCTGTATACATATAATAACACATATTTCAAAACATTACATAAAGTAAGAAAGAAATAAAAATTATGATGGTCAGTCTGCTGCTTGTAGGCTAGTGCTTCCATCTATGTCCCATGCATAAGATTAAGTTAGAAATTCAGTGATTTCTATAAAATATGGTATCGGTTGAATCAATATAAAGTTATTAATTAGAAACCATAAGTACTTACCAATTGTTCTGTGACTATCAAACGCAAGAAACGATTTCCATAGGTATTCACTTGTATCTGCGCTTTCCATATCAATTTGGTGCTAATCATCCATGACCTGTGTTATATGTGCTACATCTGAGTCTCATCGAACTCCACTGATCTTGCATGCTCCATCTGAATTAGTGTAGTTTGACGAGGTTCGGATAGAGCACATATACCACAAGTAATGGATGGTTCGCGCCAAAGTGCTATGGAAAGTACACATACAAGATAATTCCTATGGAAATTGTTTCTTTTGTGTGATGCTCACAGACCAATTGATAAGTACTTATGATTTTGAATTAATAACTTTATATTGATTCGACAGACACCATGATTTATAGAAGTCACTAAATTTTACAGCTATTGCTTATTGCCCATCTTCTTTCATTTTCTTTACAGAATTATATTTTTCCCAGCTACTACTGGCTTTTGCGGGCAAACAAAGGAAATTGGGTGCCCAGGAAATCTGGATGTTTCTATTCCATTAAGAACTTTCATTAAAGCATATACGATTTTTTGGCAATATGAAGCTACGTTTCTACATTATTCCTATATGTAATCAATATCACAAGTCATTTTGATTGGCCCTGTACTCTGCTCATGCATTTATGATATTTTTAAATTTCCTGAGAGGAACGTCCTGTTTTGTGTTTGTACATTTTTCCTTGTACAATTGACGCTTGTTAACATGAATTTGGTGAAAGCACAGTATGTTTTTCTCATATCTGGTTGCAACTGCAGGTCTTTCAGACGAGTATCAATTGTTGTATCAATAATTGATCCAGAGTACTTTGCTATATTGCTAGGTATGCGTATTGAATATTATGCACCTTTTTATTGTAACTTCAGCTGTCAATTTAGGCTTTCATGATTATAGCTCAATTTATTGATGTTTGATAGTGTTCAAACTGATGCTCATAGCATAGGATGCACAGTGAAAATATGGTATATTATATCTTGGATAGTGCTTTTCTAGTATATCCTTATGTATATCATTCTGCTCTTTTACTCCTTTTAAAAAAAAAATACAAGCAAACCTTCAGATTCACTCTTGTAATAATGTTCTGGCCAAGGTCAATCTTCTATCGCGTATTTCTCCCATACTTGAAAACTTTTTGAAATTTTGCAATGACAAGTAGGAGACATTAGAATTGCATGAAAATCAACAAAACCAAGGTTGCGGTGGTGCTTACAACTCTCACTCGTGTTGTGGACTTGTGGTGTCTAAAACATCTTATAGTGCAGAGAATCATGGTACTGTCTTCGTCACATAGTGAAGCACTAAAGAATCCAAATGCCTATGTTTATAGTTCATCACATGGACTGATTCCTTTCACAAATTTGACCATGAAAAGCCGCATTTCACTACTTTCTTTCACAGTAGAACATGTAGCCTATAATCGTCATATCATGCTTGTAAAGGAGGCCATCAATGTAGTGACAACTTCATGGGTGATTAGCACATTATCCTTTATTACTTTTTTTGGATAAAAAGCATGGCAATAATTGTGGTGTGTTATATCATCAGAGCTTGCTTGTCTTGATCTTTTTATTGTTCCATTCCTGCCATATGATTGTTTAAGGTGTAAAATTTTGCTTCAGCTTAGAAAATAAATCGTGCTGGAGATCTTTTCTTATAATTGTTGTGGTATTGTTTTCATTGTGATGCCGAAATCGGTTACTTTTCGAGTAACTTGTAGTTGCATTATATCCGTGGCAACTAGCATATATAAAGTGGTTTGATGGCTTTTACTGATTTAATGATATGTGTTTTTGTCCCGTCTTTTGCAGCTAACACCATTACTATTGATTCCACATTCTGTTACACTGGATGTTTAGGTTATTATGATCATTTCTCATTAATCAATATCTATGTGACTTATTACTTACTAGTATAGTGCCTGTGCTAACGCTACGACGGCAGTACACCCGCTTATCAATTAAATGAGAAGATAAGTATGAATACAACACTTAATAATAAAAGAGAAATTTAGAATTTTAAATGAATTTAGAAAGAAAAACGGAACTAAATGGAGGGCGAAAATGGGCTCCCAAAAGATTTTAAATCAAGAAAGAGAAAGAAAAAAGAATTTTCTGATTTTAGATTATTTTTTTTGCAGCTTCCACAGAGAGCACAGCGTGCTCTCTGGGCTTGGCCAGCGCAAGGGGGAGGGAAAGCCAGGGGTGGCCGACCGGTCGCAGTGGGTCGGCACTGGTGCGGCGAGATCGACGGCACCGGCGCCTGCGGGGGAGGAGTCACGGTTGCGGTGAATTTCACCGAGAAAGATGACGGTGATGGCTAAATCCGGCGATCTTTACAAGAGGGAGCACTTGGGGATTTACGCAATGCGATGCGGTGGAGGAGAGCTCGTCGGCTTTTATAGCCCCGAAACAAGCATGTTTATGGAAACCATAATTTGGGATCAAATCAGATTGAGAGGAAATTTTGGCAATAGAGCACGAAATTTGGGGAATTAACACCATAGATGGAAAGAGGAGATTTGGTGCGGGATTGATGGAGCTTTGAAGCTTCTTTCTTGCTTTAATGGAGGGAGGGAAGAGAAGAAGCTTCCCTGGTCTGGGCCGCAGGTAGAAGAGGTGAGTTGCCTTCATTTTTTTTAAATATAGAAGGATTTTTGAAAAGATAGCACATTAGGTTAAAAAATTCTAGAAAAATTCTCAAAAAAACTTCCGATTATTTTGTACTTAATAAAATTATTTTCAAAAAAAATTAAATTATAAATTTGCCGAGGCACGGCGATCGCGAGGTCGCTTACCAGCAACCTCGCCGCGTCGGCAAAGCCACCGATGGTGACCGTGGAGCCATTGCAGACCTGCGTTCTCCCGGCCGCGCTGCCCATCTCCTAGTTTCCTTTTCCCAGCACGTAATGTATGGTCCTTTCCTTTTCCAGGACGTTTGTTTTCTTTTCCTTGATTCCAAGACGTTTGTTTCCTTTTCCTTGTTGATGCTGGAGGTGAGGGAAGGTCTGCTGTGGGCCACAGAGATGATTTCGGAAAAATATGAAAAAATAAACTGCGCTCATTGACCACGGATCCACAAGGAAAAAAGATAAAATTAAATAAAGGCTCGTCGACCACCGGGTTTCGCGAAAAAATTGAAAAAATTAAGCAAGACTCACAGAACGTTGGTTCCTTAGATAAAAAATAAAAACAAAAATTCAGCGCTCTCCGTGCGCTGAAATTATGCTCTATGGGGCTAGATCCGTAAAAAAGTCTCGAGAAGGGTCATATTCAAAAAAAATACGATCACAATGCCAGGACAATAAAAAATTCAAGTCTTGTTTCCTTGCATGCGGATCCTCCCTGTTTATTTCCTTTTTTGATTCACCCTCCTTCCAAATATGTAGTACGTACAATTTTGGCCAGTAAGAAATTCAAGTCTGGTTTCCTTGCATGCGGATCCTCCTTATTTATTTCTTTGTTTGATTCGCTCTCCTTCCAAATATGTAGGTGGGGGAGGTCTGTTGTGGACCACATGGATGATTAGACACACTAAATAATGGCCATCGGATGTGGGTGAGTAAAACTGAGGAAAGATCTGAGACGTTCATTTTGATGAATGCAAGTTTCTGGGGACGTTTTGGTGGGTGCATGAACATTGGGCCATCTCTAATGAGGTGCATTATTTAGGGTGGACGTAGGAAAAATTGCTTAGGTGCATTATAAAAGGGTATAGATCTAGCACTTGATTTGATCCACAATCTTTTTTGCGGGTGAAGCTCTTTTTTATTTATTTATCAGGACATTTCAGGTTGCCAACGCAACGTTAACTGGTATATCATCACTATAAGATAGGCGAACTTATCGTTAGGAACTTTAATCTGCCCAAACGTTTAATACGAGTTTAGCCGTTTGGTTAACTTTAGTCCACCGAAAACTGGTATATCATCACTATAAGATATGCGAACTTATCGTTAGGAACTTTAATCTGCCCAAACGTTTAATACGAGTTTAGCCGTTTGGTTAACTTTAGTCCACCGAAACGTAACCAGTTCATGTGCTCTAGTTTTGTTAACTTTAGCCGTGAGCTTGCGTGTAATGGGTCGAATATGCACGCCGATCATGAAATACTAGGATGAACTGGCGCGCTACGCTGCGCCGGCCGAATTTTACTAACGCATGATCTCTTTGTAAAATCTTGGAACCTCTAGAAACCACAACTATGTGAACCCTATTAGTTATTTCCGATAGAGTTTTGGCCATTTATTAAACTTACACAGTTTGCTTCCCATGTAGTTTTTCAAAAGAAGAATGGCATCAACTGTAGAGTCCATTAATAAAGCTATGTTATAAGGCAAGAGGTAGCATAGGATAGCTTAGGACATATGTTATAGATGAGCGATATCAGCTAGAAGTATAACCATAAGGATCTTACAAACTTATATAAAACAGACAGCGATATTAGGTCCTACGCACATTAGAGGGTTGATATAGAAGGGAACACCTAAATAACAGACGCTATTTATCTAGAACGATAAGGCGATGATAAACGAGCAGCCATGAGCAATCCTCGTAGGTTATAACACAGACATTGCCAAAAGGGACAGCACTCTTGTACAGGCGCTAGTGGTGACAAAAGACTATGTGGAGCCAGCACTACATCAGCTACCATGCAGTGTATAATATGTAGGCTCATCGCAAAACATAGTTTGTGTAGTCCTGCGTAGATCAGATTATAGGACGGAGTATTCTGAAGCGGTATGACAACAAACTGCAAAGGAAAATAGATAGATGAGGAATGATACGTGGCTCTAAAGCAAGGCGAATTGTGTTGGAAAAAGGAGATATTTATCTAGGGCACCTTTTTCATGCATGTTCCTGCGTGTTGTCTTCAAATAGTTTTCTTTTAGCTGAAGGCTTTTGCTGAGGAAGGAGGGAACTACATACAATAGACAAAACAGTATGTGTAAATTATAATGCGGCAGACCATGATCATAAAAAATGTGTAAGCATCTAGACAAAGAGCACCTCTCAACATCTGGAAGATCACACAGCGGCTGGCTATCCAATTGCAATACTTGTTTCGAACCAGATCCCAAACGTGGCGTTAGCTGTATCCGACGGATAGTATAGCATAATGAGATTATATGAATTGTGATAGGCTGTAATCGAAAAGGACGTATGGATTGTAATATGTTGTAATTGAGAAGCACGTATGTTTAGCAATTTAGTTAGTTAACCTGAAGAGTTTGGACCGTGGATGGAGTTGTTGCAATATATTTCATATCGGTTTTCTGTTATGGAAAACACATTTAGCTCCGTGAGGAGATATGGTCCCGTAATATAAAAGGATGATTATGCAAGAATGTAACATAAGAGTGCAATACACGATAGGAAGAGACAAACCTCGGGTGTGGCAAATTCCTGATCACATAAAAGAGCAGAGGCAGAGGCATGGGCCTGCATGCGAATCGAATTTGTGAGGCACAGTGAGGCGCAAACTATCCAAAGCACCTTTAAAGGATCGCAAAATTAGATATTATATGGGTTGAGGCTGTATCATATAGAAAGGCAAGATTATCTGTTTCAAACCAGATTTCAATAGCAGCGGCAGAAGTATTCTACGGATAGGATAGAATGGTGAGATAACATGTATTGTAATATGCGGTAACTGAAAAGTATATATGGGTAGTAATCTTCATGGCTGACCTCAGGAGCTTGTGCTGTGAACAGAGTTGTTGTAGCAGGCTGTATGTTAGTTTTGTGCTACGAAAAATACATTTAACTCCATGAGAAGATATGGCATGATAATGGAAAAGAGATATTATATAAGAATCTAACATAAGAGCGAGTGAAAGACAAACCTCGGGTGTCGCAAATGGTTGATCACTGATTAGAACAGAGGTAGAGGCACTGGCCTGTATGCAAACCGATTTTGTGAGGAACATTTTGCACTTATCATTCAAAGCGTAATGAGAACTATAAAATTAGATACTATATGGGCATGAAGTTGCATCATGTAGAAATGGCATATTATTAGCGGGCGCATTAGCGAAAACAAAGATGAAAAACAAACCTCATGCGGCATAGAAACCATGGAAGGCTCAGCATCGAGACCACTGAGCTGTTGTTGAATTTGTTGGCTGGTAGAGGGCGAAATGGAGACAGGCAGTAGAACCGAGAAAGAATCAACTTGGAATGATATTTTTACCCTTTGCAGTGCTCGGCGCGAGACAGACACCTTGAGAGTATATTGTTTTCCATAGAGCTTTGTTATCTCTGGGGGAATGAACTTATTGTGTCCTTCACCAGCTGCAACAAGAGGGAGTACTGGACAACCAATAAGCTCTTGACCTAGCTCAGCGAAGAAAATGAATTCAGCAACCTCTGCGTCCTCTCTGTTGATGTTAGATGGGTGCACTCCATGGATGGTAACTCGATACCTGTGTTAGCGAAACCATCGTTTAACCATATATACCAAGCTATCAAAGTACGATGCAGGGACAAAAAAATTTACAAGCAAGAAGAACGAACCGTGTTTCAGGTGTTGTGATTCCACATTTGAGGCATTTGTATGTGTCTCCATCACAACTGACTGTCCTTTTGCAGATTCCACATCCTAAATACCACCACGGCTGATCAGGAGCAAGACCTTTAATAGCAACATCAACAATGTAGCTATTGCCCTGAGCATAAAAGTACATAAAGGAAGGCCAGTTAAACAACAATGAGAATAAGCGAGTATAGATCAGTAATATAAGGAAATGTAGCTTACCAGGACATCATGCGGGTTTAGATTATAGATCTGTGGGACTGTGACAATTATGGTGTGTTGCTGAACTGGTGGCTGTCCGGTCCATTTAATCTCATGCAATGTAGAAGCCAAGCTGTCCTCGGAGTATTATAGAGGAGATACCAAATAGTGAAATCATTTCATAGCATAACAAAAGTAGCTGATTAGAGCGGTACACAGGGCACAGGATGAATTATTCTTGCATGAAGCACGATTTGTAAATCACGAAAACAATAATGATATAGAGAAACGTTAGGAAATTATGCATCAGCAGGTAATAATAACCATGTTGAAAGACAGAGATACATAATGATGATAGGTTTAAAGAGCAGGGGTAGGTAAGCACACAACCTGTTTTGTAGATCGACAACCTCTGGTAACGCAGCATTTGTATACCACTTGCATATAGTACTTCCTTGGAGAGATAAACGGCCTAGAAATGGTAAACCCGCAATGCATATTGAGAAACAAAGATGACAGAACGTGGAAACGGATAAGTATGGTATGGGTAAAGTAGCAAACATGATATGATTGTGCAGACACGCGAAAGAAAAGAATAAGGGGATAATACTAACCACGTCGGAGGCTAACTGTGATTCCAAGAAACATTATAACTATCGGCTGTTGCCGGGACTCAGATTGGATATATTCAGCATCAAACTGGACAGCATGCGGTCCCCACAATGCAACATCAACATATTCTCTATACAATAGATATAATTTGTGAGACTGCAATAGGGAATCTAATAAAAAGAGATTATGCAATAGGTAAATCCATAATATATCTGAAAATATAAGACAGGACCAAGATTGAATATGCACAAATGAATAAGTATGAGGAAGAAAGGTGGGGAACAGCTGTGCTAACATACCTCCCATTTGTTATCTCAATATTCCGGACGTGTTTAGGAGCACCTTTGACAGTAACTGTTTTTAGGTGTGAGATAGATGTGATGAGCCCCAAAGTATCTAAACCCGATCAATACAAGTTATAAAATCAGATATCAAGATCATGGACAATATCTATGCATCAATAATTACATAGACAGGAGAGAAAATAAGATATTAAAGAATCAGTACGAGATAACAAGGCCTTTTCACCCAGTCTATTTCTGAGAACTTGGAAAGAAACAAGGTTGCAGGCATATAAAGGAAAGCTATCTGGGACAGGATTTATCTCTTTGACCTTGGTATGGGCGGTGAATTTAGCCATAATATCATTATTGACTGGGCGATAACTAACGCGAGCATTGGCAGCCTCAAAATATTCAATGTAGTACAGAGCATCTTCTCTTAGCAATGGTTGAAACACAGGAACGTGTTGTTCCGGAATCTGAGCCTCCATCATAGTACCCTGGTATCATGGAGCAAGAAGTTTAAGCTTGTTTGCTAGAACAGAGATAATCAAAGGGTTGAAGAAAATAGAGTAATAGTTGTACCTGCTCATCAAGCAAGACAAGGTCCAAACGCAAGATCTTGTTAAGGCGGTCTGCATCTCTATATTCTGAGAACCTTGTGACCCTAACACGAACTCGCCACCGATGTGACGCCTGTGTCACATCTTTGAGCAAAGTATACTCCATCTGTTAGGAAGGAAACGTGAGACCAGGAACATGGAAATAATCAATAGGCAGATTGTACACAAATAAGCAACAACAATAAGTATTTTGGGGGTCTCACAGGGTAAAAAAAGTATAACAGAATAACACACCCAATGAAACCAACAAAGGATAACCCAAAAGAGAGAGGCATACACTAACAACCAGAGTCACGCAAAGCAATACACATCAAGCGCTAAACATAGAAAAGCTAAAACAAAGCAATATATGACACAAGGCGATCTACACATGACGGACCTAACCTTAGGAAACATAGTCAGGAAAATTCGCAGCCCTAAGCTAGGCACGATATTTTGGTAGGGAAAGATAAGAATGTGTAGACAAAGATAGGGACCCTACAATAAATCAACCCTAATACAAACCTGGGGCTGACATGGCTCCTGTTTTATATCTTGTGCTAAAGGAAGCTCTATTTATGGAGAAGAAAAAGGAAGAGAAGGAAAACAAAAGTAACCAACAATTAATCATAAACGCGCTATCCATAGTAGCTGACGTGTATTTTCATGATCGATAAATTATATAGGTACACGTAAGAGGCAACGCGAGTCAGCCTAGGAAAGGAGAACGGAGAAGAGGCATACATGTAACAATAATCACATCCATACGATCGGCATATCTAAGATAGAGAAGACAAGAGCAATAATGTAAATAAAGCAGATAGCAGCATAGGTTGCACACAATGCGATTATTCATAGAGTACAAGCGGGAACACATATTCTGTGTAGATACAAATGCGTGGCACCCATGGGTATTAGCAAAAGCCAAAAAAATGAACGCACAGTACTAAATTAGGTATGATACATCGGTAAGAAAAGCACAACAATATCTAAAGAGAAGCAAGTATTTCATGGTAAACTATGTTTCTTGTTACTGAACCAGGCGTGCCATCTTCATTCTCTATCAACACTGATAACCCATGCCTTGACGTAACTCTAGAGACTGCAACATAGAGCTGGCCATGTGTAAAGACAGGGCTTCTTAAATAGACTCCCACTTTAGCTAGGGTTTGTCCCTGGCATTTGTTAATTGTCATGGCATAACAAAGCCTGATCGGAAATTGGCGACGTTGTAAAGTAAACGGCCATTTTGGGCTGGTTCCGTTAAGCACAATACGCGGTATGCAGACAAGCTCACCAATATGTGTTCCGGTCATGATTCTCCCCTCAAGAATTCGATCACCAAGCCTAGCTAACAACAACCGTGTACCGTTGCATAAACCAAGAGGCTGATTGATATTCCTAAGTAAGACAACCGCAGCTCCTATCTTCAGAGAAAGCCTATGTTGAGTAAAATTGTTTATGATAATTGAATTAAGAAATTCCGGTGGATACAACAGATCGATATCTGCAGGTTGCTCCTTTGCATTGGCTATTGTATCGTAACTTAAATATTCTTTGCTTTCCATTGGCACCTTGGCAAGCATAATAGTATTGATCTCATCAACTACAGAATTCAGAGGACAAATGATCGCGCGTTGCGCCAAATAAAGTGTATCGGTGTAAGCAGACTCAAAGCCATCATACACAACATCAGTTATTGCAGTGATTTTGTCTCCTTCTGGCTTCAAGAGTAATTCTTCAGGCAATTCAATCCATGATTGATCTGCGCTTCCTGGTTGGCTTATCGTTGGAATACGGCCTTCGCCAACATCAAGTATCCATTGAGCGAATGAATCTAGGTCTGCTTTCTGATACGCAGATAGGGCAGGATTAAGGAGGCGCATGTTAATTGTTAAATGCATCACCTCCACAAATTTCCATAACGGGGATCTAATAAGAGAAGCAGCTGCTATGTCAGCTCGGTCACCACCTTCGACAACAGGTAGAACCTGTCTAAAATCACCACCTAGCAAGACAGGCTTCCCACCAAATGGTTTATCTGCATTGATTGGGTTGTCAAGAGATAGTATATCACGAAGGGTACGATCAAGAGCCTCAAAACAAAATCTATTGATCATTGGAGCCTCATCCCATAACACCAATGTGGCTTTCTTTATAAGCTCTGCGACAACAGTGCCCCTACGTATGTTACACATGGCTCTTTCATGAATATCCAACGGTATACGAAACCTAGAATGAGCCGTGCGGCCACCAGGCAAGAGAAGGGCAGCTACACCAGACGACGCTACAGCCAAAACAATCTGGCCTTCAGATCTTAACCTTGCAATAATAGCATTCCACAAAAACGTTTTCCCTGTACCACCATGTCCAGAAACAAAACAAAGACACTGCTCACCGCATGTAATCTTCATGATAATTCTGTCACATACAACTCGTTGGTCATCATTGAGGGCAGAGTACATAGCCTCTGCTTGAACAGAGAGCTTCACTCTATCATAAGATAGCTCTTCAAGAATTAATCTATTACCAATCTCATCATCGGATGGATCACTTGGCCTAGGAAGGTTATATGACGATAGAGATAATCCATTACTCAAGAACATAGCATCTAATTCTCTTAGTAGCCTGCTCTGTAGCATATTATCAGGCATAACATAGGATCTGTCTCCAATGCAACAACGCATTTTATAAAGGATATCGTCAGCCATGTATTTCCAATACTTGTTAAATAAAGAGCGCACATCACTAACGTTACAATGAACCAATACTGTCATAAATAGGTTCCTTAATTGATATGATGTTGCCCAAACAATACCTTCATCAAAAAGGCTCACCCACTCAGTGTCATCACCAACTAAACCGCGTGCCTTGCATGCTTCATGGTATGTAGCGTACAACACACCATTGTAGCTACGGACATCTTCATAGCTCTTAGCGCCTCGAACAACCATAAGAAGCATTCTTAGGTAGAAAGCCTCGCCAGCACCAGGATGTATATGACGAAGTCTACCAATCTTGTACCCTCTTTTTCTTTTTGACCAAACTTTTTTATTAGGCTCCCATGTCCATCTTGTGGGGAATTCACAGTATGTGAGGTCTCTAGCACTTACAAACTTCTCATTAGCAACAAACCATTCAGTCAGCATGCTCTTGCTTGAATCAGGGTCCTCCACAACATCACTGAGATCCGCATCCTCATGATACGTAACAATATGCATGTCTGGCATATGAACGAATAACCGTTCGACAGCCGGTGTTCTAGCATGAATCTCAAATCGAAATATTCTCCAGTTTGATTCACACGAAGATAAATATCTAGATTTTTTGTATTCAGCAATCTCATCAATACCTTCTTCTCTGCCCTTCGTCGATTCACTATTCACTTCGGATGGGCCCTCTTCAGGTACACTACGACAAGTTCTTTGTTTAAGCTGCGGAATAGCACCGGTGGTATCATTAATTGCTTGTAAAGCCATGGTGGCACAGTCATGGCCTTTCGTGATGTACTTGAAAAGGTATTTCACAAGATATGATTTGTTACACCACTCTACGTTTATATGACCCTGGTACTTTTTAATCAAAGGCAAATTGTGAGGAACCACCCATCTATTGTCAAGCCTCACACCATGCTTGATGACAAACCGACCATCATCACGTCGTTTATAAATAGGAAAACCATGCTGATCAACTGTGGTCTCAGAATTAAAAGACTTCGGGTACTTCTTTGAACAACGGCCATCTTTCATACAAGGGCATTTAGGATTAAGATCGCCACACGGACCGTGCACCATAAATTCCTCAACGAGAGTATATCCTAGTGGATCAGCAACCACATCAGGTAATTCTGCAGAGATTATATTGTCAATAAAAGAAGGCGTAGGGTTCCGATCCTGGATAGATAACCACGTAAGGATATGGGCATGAGGCAGACCTCTCTTTTGGAATTCAACAGTATATACAACTGTAAAGCACATAGACAAGAGGTTATCCTCAGAAGAGGTTAAAAGAAAGGAATAGATGAGAAGGAGAATAAGCAATATAATTAACAGACCTGCATGAGTAGGGCCAAAAGCTGTCCCATCTTTGATATCAGACATGAATTCCTGCAACTTCATATGGTATACACGGGTAACCATGTCGGGCCTATCATGTGGCTTTTGTCCGGGCTCAAAACGAATAGCCTCAGATATTTCTGGCCACTTAGGATTGCATGTAAAAGTAACAAACAGCTGCGGCGGACCATAAGCTCGGCAAAGTGCCATTGAATCATGATAGTTCTGAATCATATATCTTCTCCCACCAGTGAAGCTCGCTGGTAACATCAATTTCATACCAAGATCTTTGCCTGAGCTATTCCCTTTATAAATAGCATCTGATATGCCTTGGTAGGTTTCTGACCTAAGCTTGTCTTGGTTGAAGAAATAAAACGATAATCGAGTTGCCTCGATGCACGAATAAGCATTGACACTGAGCTGATCAGAGAGACGCCCACAACAAGTATATGGGTTCGGGCCACCTCTACGATAATGTGAGTAATAGCAGTGATACTCAAGCATGGAGACAGTGGCACGAGATCCAGAGGACGAACCATCAATGTCTCTCAATTTAATGCCAATATGATAACCCTTATCACCATAAGGGAAAAGCAAGGGATATTGTAAAGACATCAAAGCCGGATGGATGGGCGAAATATGCTTGAATTGCCCGAATGCGCCCGACAATAATGTCAAATCGAAGTATCCACGTAAACATCACCGACTATCAATGCACCAATTACGAAGCTACGGCGGGCTATAACGATGGTCATCTGCCTTCTGCGTACCAATAAGCCCGACAAAGAATTTCAGACAGCATGGTGAGAGCAACCTATCGCGAGCAAGACGAAATTGTCGGACAATAGGATTAAACGGTCTAACATAGACATAATAGCGGCAACTATAGTTTGGATCAGGCCGCCGCTCGTGATTGTCGATCAAATATGTTAAGACGATTCTGGAGCTCATTCGGTGTATCATAGATATAAAGCTGAGCAAACTCAGGTCGTTTACCAGTGCTAGGCAAGAGAGAACCAATACGATGATGAACAACACCATTAATACGGAAAATGTAAGGGCCACTGCCAATATTAATACTGGTATCAACATTGACTCCGAGAGAAGAGAACGCAAACAGAGAATTATATTGTCTTATCAATCGCATGAAACCATTTGAATGGGGACCTCCATCAAATCGAATAAGCTCTTTCAATAGAAGAGGGAACGGTCTATGTGGAGGAAGAAAAACCTTTCCTCCACGGCAGCAAGTGTTATACACAATACGCCTTTGGGCATATGAACTTTGGCTAGGTACTCTCTCCTGATACCAAAATATGGCTGAACATTGAGAGCATGTGTAATCAGGGCCACCATAATATGACCGATCTTCGTAGGTAGCTATAGAGTAAACACAGGGAAAACACCAAAGCAATCAGAAGCAACGAAACAATCTAAACACGTGGAATACTAACCTACGATGTGGCCCATACCTTTGAGCGATTCAACATATTCTTTAGGCAAAGAACATATAACAGGATCAGAAGGCATATGTGGGATAGAGCCTAGTGCAGAAATCGGAGATAGCAAAGAGAAACACCGCAATGAAAACAGTGAGGAAAACATTAGAATAATGACAAAATACAAAGGGAAAAAGCCACATGATAAACCAGGCAAAATAAGCAGACAACCTTGTCTTAGCAGAGCTCTACATTTGTTAGCGGCAAGCCTCCTAGCCCTATTACTGCGAGCCACATTATTCGGCACAACCGGTTAGGACTGCCCCTCTAAACAGAAACCAGAAGAAAACGACAATAGAATGAGAAAGGAAAACACCAAGAAGCAAGAAGGGATAATAAAAGGGTAACGCAGGCACCAACTTAGAACGCGACGACGCTGCGCTATAGGCACTGTCGGACTCACTGCTAGCGCAGAGGAAGAAGACAACATGTCCAGAGCAAGCAGAGCACCTGTCATGGCCAAAATAGAAAGCGTGGCGCATGGCACAACAATGCAGTAACGAACAAGGCACAAGATCAGTAACGAAAAATAGCAAGAGCCGAGGAAAGAAAATAGACACGGCTGCGAAACTTCGTAGCAAGAAGGGCTCACAACGCACATGACAGCAATACAGACCAAACAACACCATAGGAAAAATTGAGGCCTGAACGGGCTAGCAGGTGCACATCAGTGATGATTTTAGGATCTTCATGCATGACGATAAGCAAACTTTAATATTCATACTTGACATCAGCACAAAAGCAACAAAGGAGATCAGATAAGCAAAGTCTAATATTCATACTTGACATCAGCACAAAGGGAACAAAGGAGATCACTCAGACGATATTAATAAATCTGAAAACACGACAATAGGCAAACAAACCATAACGCACTACAACTGATATATATTATCTAAAAGCACAAGGCCCAAGCCCTCGACAACAGCATTGACCGACACATACCGTCATCGCGGGCAAAGGTAGGGCGCTTCGGAGGACCGTTGCCCTCCATGCACCATGAGCACGGAGACCGTCTCAATCACATACACACCTAACAGCAAAGGAAAATAAGGCCGACATAGCCCAATCCATGCTATAGAAAAACAACTGGAATGTTGAGAATAAGGTACATACAGCAATCGACGACGTATCTAACAAGCAAACAGGAAGCGCAGCATCTCAGTAATCATAGGAATAAAAATAGCTCTCAAAATAAGGCGCGTACAACAATCGACGACGTATCTAATAAGCAAACAGGAAGCGCAGCATCCCAATAATCATAGGAATAAACAACTCTCAAAATAGTGGCCTAGATCACCAAGCAAGAAACACGGTACTAAACTCGAGAAGTTACGCATACAAAGCAGGATAACGTATAAGAATAACACAAATAAACGTTAGCGGGAAAGAATGCGGAAGCAAAAATTAATCAGCCTACCTGGAACTAACAAACGGCAGGCTAGAAAAATACTAATCGGAGCCCAATCCATGCTATAGAAAAATAACTGGAATGTTGAAATAAGGCGCATACAGCTCTCAAAATAGTGGGTTAGATCACCAAGAACAACACAAATAAATGCTAGCGGGAAAGAATGCGGAAGCAAAAATTAATCAGCCTACCTGGAACTACCAAACGGCAGGCTAGAAAAATGCTAATCGGAGCCCAATCCATGCTATAGAAAACAACTGGAATGCTGAAACAAGGCACATACAGCTCTCAAAATAGTGGCCTAGATCACCAAGCAAATTAATCATCCTACCTGAACTAACAAACGGCAAGCTAGAAAAATACTAATCCGCACACATGAGTGCACACATGGAGGCCTAAGCATGTCTGTTGAAATAATTAAGCTGCATACAGGTACCAAAATAGTGGCCTAGGTCAGCAAGCAAATCAAGCAGCCTACCTGGAACTAACAAACGGCAAGCTAGAAAAATACTAATCTGCACACATCAGTGCACACAAGGAGGCCAAAGCACGCACAGACGGTAAGCACACGTCATATAACACCAGCACAAACAAACGCAAGCGAGAAATATCGGAAGCAAGGATAAGCTAACCCACCTTGGACCAAGACGCAGAAGGCGCAATCCGTAAAACTCGGGACCGACGACAACGGAGGAACAAACACAATCCTGCACAAAAGGAGAAGGGCAAATGAACAAATAGAAGCAAGCAAAACCGGTGGAATCCAAGAAGCAAGCAAAACCGTTGGAATCCAGGAGCAGGCGAGAGCTGAGGAAAAACGCAGGCCAAGCGAGGAAGGCGGAAACAACAATGGGGACCGAGCGAACGATGGGGGAATGGAGCGTCTAGAACACAACAACCCAGCACGCACGGATCGAGGCAAACAAACCAGCGCAGCACCAACGCCCCTCTCGTGACCCAGCCGTATGGGCAGCCGGCGACGAACCCGACGAGGAGACGGCGAAACCGTGACCCGTTAAGGGCCATCGGCTGGGGCAAGCGGACGGAGCGGCCGAGGCGGTACGGGCGAACGGCGCGACGACAATGGCGCGAAGGAAGAGAAGAAGGCAGGCAGACGGAACGGCTGAAGCGGCGTGAACGGCGAAGGGAAGGCACAACGCGTGCGAAATAGCGAGAACCGTAAGGGGCTAGATGCACAGAAGCAAGACGTGGCATCTCTGGCGAGCGGCTGATTCCTTCACCTTTAAGTATGTTAATATACCTCTGCTCTACATAGGCTGTGTCATAAGAAATTTTATTTTAAATAATACAATTTTTTATTCAAATTGCAAAAATATACCTCTGGCGCCCGATCGGTGCGAAGAACGAGCATGATATTTCTCATGCTGCATGTCGGTTCTAAAGAAAATCATAACTTTTTCATATGATGTCAGATGGAGATGAACTTTATATGAAAATTGTAGCTCTCGACGGGATCTACAACTTTTGTATACAATTTTTTTTCATTTGAATCCATCTAGATAGCTAAAAACGAGATAGGAGTTTTAGATCTAAAAACAGACCTGATTTTTAGATCTGAACATTCTATCCCATTTTTGACCATCTAAATGGATTCAAATTGAAAAAGTTTTTATACAAAAGTTGTAGATCCCGTCAAGAGCTACAATTTTCATATAAAGTTCATCTCCATCCGACATCATATGAAAAAGTTATGATTTTCTTTAGGAACTGACCGCGGACAGAGGAAATATCGCGCGTTCAGAGCTGCACCGATCGCCCGTATAGCCCCATATACAGGCGACAATAGTATATCTTTGTAATTTTTTGAGATCGAAGTATATTTTTGCAATTTGAATACAAAATTATATTATTTAAAATAAAAATTCGTTTAATAACGCATTTGGGCCGTAGCACCTACGTGTAATTTACGAGGCCGTAAATAGGCCTCAGCGCAATATAGTTAGGCAGAAATGCACCTCTACTAGGCGTTATGGACCAATGGACCTGTACGAGGAGTTGTTATCGAGTAATGGTCCTCAATGCGATGCAGTTGGACTAAGAATGAGCCTTAACGTAGGCCAGAAATGGGCCTTCATGTAACGTAGTTCAGACTGAAATGAACTTCAATATAATATAGTTGTCCGAAAATGAGCCTTATACAGCGTGTTCGGAATTAATAATGGGCCATAAATAGATTTCACGTAAGTAGTTGGACAATAAATGGGCCATCATATATATGTGGGCCCCACGGAAGGTAATTGGACATTAGATGGCCCACGGAACGTACTTGGACAATAGATGGGCAACGGAACGTACTTGGACAATAGATGGGCCCCATGTAACGTAATTGGAGAATATATGGGCCACATGTAACGTAATTGGGCTGTGGCCTGTATTAGTCTCGGACCTACTGTGTGTTTTCTACGGCCTTAGTCATAACGTTATCGGGCATAATAAAGTTGCAGTTAGGATAAATGGGAATTTTTGGGTAGGGTTTGACAATGGGCCAAATCATTTCATTTGCTGTGCCTAATTTGGGGTCTGGGGCAGCAAACGGGCTTTCAACAAGTAGCTGCTAGGCCCAACTTGCCAGGATGTGTCAAAAGGGCCATTAGCTGACTTGTTCGCTAAAAATAAAGCGGAACGGTTGATTTGTTCAGCACTCTAAACGTAAATTATTTGCGATTTAGTCTAACGTGCTTTGCGCTACAGTTGTTCCGGTTATTATAATACCCGTGTGGGCTTCTAGGAACCTGTATGGGATTTCGGTTCCCTTCTATCCGTTTTGACATCAACATCCGTCCATCCATTCTAGCTCCATAATCAATTGGCAAGCTAACTTGTTTCACTTGAACTCGTAATCTGTAGATGCGCAAAAAGAGAGAGAACATCAGCATGCAAGGGAGGAATAAACGCTCTCAAGTAAAACAGCGTACTTACTACTTAAGAGGCATGTGAAGTGTGAGCATGTCAAAAGTCAACAGAGAAATATAGTTCAGCACGGTTTGATGAAACAAATCCACGGACTGGGCTGCTTACTATGTGGAAGTGCTTACAATTTTAAATGGTAATTTCTATGAGCACAAATATTGTTTACGTTTGAATGTTCCTCGTGTTCGTTAAAACATTAGCCTGTAAATGGTTTATATCCCGATCATTTCATACTTAGGAGAACTTGAAACTATGAAAGGCCGTTCCTAACATGCCCCATAACTATTGCCAACAAGCCACGGTAACATAATTTGGTTGTTATCTAAGAAAGACTGCATTCCACTTGCAAAAGAAAAGCCACTTCACAAGAAATTGATGAAACACAAAGGGAAAAAATATACCTCCACATTATCAGGGGCCATCAGCCAAACAGCTTATTGTGGTTGGAGAACTATGCGGCCGATGATGTACGAAAGGTCAGCAAGTGATCCTTCTGGTTTTCCTCGAGATCCTCATGTTTTTAACATCAATCATCCACAGGTTCTTTCTGATACATTCATAATATAGTTGTCATGTATTTATTCCAAATCAACATGAAAATAAGGAAATCTATTCAACATCAACATTGTCCAAGAAGGCAAGAATTAAGGAAATCTGGATAAGATGACACTACTCAAGCAAATCAGCGTATACAAGATGGAAATCCATAAGCACCTGCATTATAGTTGCTAACTTCAGAATATAATGCAGTTCATGGGATAGGTCGAGTGGAGTACTAATACACATCAGTTACAATGTCATCATATTTATATGGTACGCTAGGAAAATTAACATGCCTGTAAAACTAATAGAGCATTCTAATAAAGCTACCTGGCACTTGACTAGACTCTGACCTCTGAAATTGATTTTTGAACAGAATGATCGCACACCACGACCTGGCAATCTCACAAGCAACCCCAGAGGAACCAGAAAATTGTCTTGCTAAATACTCAGATGAGAGCTGGGACTAGTACACAAGATTGCTGTAATGTACCATATCTGTACAGAAAAAATTACATATTTGGCCGACATTTTTTCTTGTTACATGGAAACCATCAGCTCTTTAGTAATGATACATTTATGCTACCAGCGTTTTATGCAGTTCTAATGTAACTTCATCACATTGAGGATTATTCTACTAATGCTAATTTACCATATAATCAATGATCATGTAGGGAAATCTAACCCAAGGCAAAAGGTAGACAAAAATAACTATGAGCAATCAACTTGGCAGTTTCTCTGAGCTACCGGAGACTTACAATTAACCGTCCAACTTACGATGCTGGCAGCTACAGAAAGATATAATTACTCTGGAGATAGAATAAAGAAAAGTACAACTTAGTGGAGGACTATTCCCAGGAACTAGCATGCCACCTAGTTGGCTATGAACATTATTTCTAACTGTTGTATCAACTGATGGCCTGAACGTTGCCCACGTAAAGAAACAACATCAATTCTAGAAAGGGCGTGTTTCACAGGGTAGACTAGTTTAGAAAGGGTTATATCATGGAGTAGAATAGGTAGGGCTATTTAATTCTATTAATTTCAATAGTGTTGGAGGAAAAACTAACACTTCCCTAAACATAGATCGTGAAGTCCGCCTATGGGTCCTCATATCTCAGTCTCAAGGAAGAAGTTATGGGGCTCCTGTCGAAGCATCCTCTCTCGAAAGTTATGTCTCAGGACCTAATACAAAAGGCTACCACACCGACTACACACCTCCCGCAACCCCTTGCAGGTGTCAGGGGGCTTATCATTAATGGTCGAAGCTATCAGAGGGTGCACCCATCCACGATGGGTCCCTCGAGGCGAGTGGCCCCACGGGCCCAAGAATATGCCCCAAGGCATGGGGTCTACTCGTCATGCGGCCACTAGTACAATGCAGCCAGCGACTGCTTAGATGATATGCAGATCGAAGCACTACTGTTGTACTTGCAAAAGAAAATGTTACCCCTTGTTTGTACTTATAGACTAGTTATCTCCACGAGGGGTATCTTGGTCATTTGTACAGGGCTAAGAGCCTATAAATACACATTTGTAATTTGAGCTCTCTTGAACAATAAAATAGCATATTCAAACTGGTGAGCCCTCAAGGACCTACTCCTCAGAGGCAACTTGTAGGGACTCGGAAATTTAGACTAAGTAAACAAAATCATTAAGCATCTAATCAAGAAGATAATGGGTAATTAAACTTAATAATCAATGTCATGTATAAGTCAATGAGAATGACCAATATGCCCTTATGGTAACAAGTAAAAGGCTCAGGGATAAAATGGTAAGAAGACCACAGTGAAAACGATAAGATCAAGCATAGCCAGCGCATCCCCCTTTGCCTTCACCTTTACCCAGAGCCAGCCGAGAGACAACCAGTGAGCAGCCATTCATCTCCCCTAGCTCACTCCCAAACTGAAGAGCAAGCCAATGCATTTCCCCCTTTTCCCTCAATTCCAAACCGAGAACAAGGAAGAAGAAGAGGAGGCTAGGAGCTACAGTCGAAGCACAGCCAGGAGGAGAAGGCAGGAGAAGAGCAAGGAGGAGCACAGCCAGGAGGAGTAGATCGAGCAGAAGCTCAAGGAATCGGCCACCTCCATTAGTGGTTCCACCCCACACCAACATCCATCTTCACAGAACCAAGTCCATCAGGTGCACAAGTAGAGTAGCAGTACTAGAATGTAGTATGCAGAATGAGTAGATCGGGTAGAGTAACAAGTAGATCGGGGAAAAACCCCAGTGGTCTCAGAATATAGCACTAGAGGGGGGCTGCATTGTGCGTGCCTGGGTTCATCCTGCTCCTCGGAGTATGGTTGAATGCCGGTATCACTATAATACCTCCATCCCACAAGAGTTCATGTGCACCAATCATCACAGACCACCAAACTTACCTTTTAGTGAGCTAATGAACTCAATAAACCACCTTAAGGTCTGTCTGTAGCAAAGCCCCAAATCAAAATGGCAAATGCAATAAGAACTCTAGAAACCAAACCGGGTAGAGCCACGGGAAGGGGTGGAGACCGGGCTTGGTCAGCGCCGAGTCTCGGCTGCAAGTGGATGAGCCCAAGCTGAGACCGGAGCAAGAGGGCAACTGGGCCAAAGGCCAGCGGGGGAGAGAGGATGCGGCCATGGGCGAGGCCAGAGCTGGAGCGGACGGCGCTGGGCCAGGTAGCAACTGGCTGGTGCCGAGCCAAGTAGCTAGAGAGGTAGAGGAGTAGAGGAGAAACAGAGAGAAAAGAGAGTAAGAGAAAACCAAGAGAACCAGTGAGTTTGGTCCAGCAGAGGAGTAGGAGAGAAAACCGAGCAGGAGCCAGAGGAGCTCGGCTCAAAAGAAAAGAGAGGAAAACTGAGAAACCGAAAGAACTGAGAGTAGCCGACCGCAGGAATCGGGAGTGAAAAAGGAGAGAAGAAATGAGGGTAAGAAAAGAAAGAAGGAAAGAAAACGAAAAAGAAAAGAGAGAAAACAAAAGGAGGGGGGAAATTAGAAAATGGGTTGATTGTTGCAACCGCAAGTAGTTAGATGATCATTTAGCTGTACGTCTAAGAAAATCAAAAAGATAGTAAATAGCTGTGTTAAGTAAATAAGCAGTTAGATATAACCTTATAAATGCATGAATAGCTAAAAATAGGAATTAACACCCTTCATCTATATAAGATTACAACTGTTGAGAATGGCTTGTGTTTGGGTTCCGCACCTACAACAAATAGACAAGAATATAAGAGAATCGGTTACTGATACATCAATAGCCAGTTAAATGCATACAAAATCTATTGATAGAAAGCAACCTATCAATTTAATATATGCTACTTTAGACATTCAAATAAAAATTACACAATAGAACACTTTTAAGTTCTAACTTGAATTCACAAGGCACTACATAATTAAAATCCTCACCTTCACCGGGTCAACAGGATGCGTAAAAAAAGCACACTATCCTGTATGACTGCATATCAGAAAATCGTATAGTGAGTAAAAAAAAATCCACATTTCTATAGCTATTCATCACTGTTTTATCATTATATTGCAACAAACAAACTGACTGCAACAACATCTGAATTAAGAAACCTAAGGAGGGGTTGTTTATAAAGTTTTCTCATTTCTGACATTAGCGATGTCTATGCTTTCTGCCATGCAATAACAAAGATTCAATTATAACTCTTACAGACGCAGTTGGCAGTTCAATTAACTGTGTTAAATCAAAGGCTCAAACTTGCAGCAGATCCATACATTTTCAAATGATATCAAATCACCCTACGTTTAGGGCTATTAATGGCCTTTCTATAGCCTATACACATGTACACATGTAGTCCTTTACAAAGAATTAGCTGGAACCAGTCATATCAAATCACCCTACATTTCAGGCTATTAATGGCCTTTAACCAGTTCAGTTTTTGTGCTACACCAGCCCAGAATTTCGTAGGTTAAGAACTAGATCAAGTTGGATCTAAAGCTTTTTGGCCCGATCAAAACCAGATTTGCACCAGGCCAGGGTTCATATTGGCAGCTGAGAAAAGCAACTGACACCAATGAGCGCATGAACTTTTTAATGCTTCCTTTTGTGAGTAATGTTTCATGATGAACTCTTGCACTGATGCCGTTCTTGACTACCATCCACCCCTGCTAGCCAAAATAAGAAACACTTCATATGGATCAACCACTGAGATGCAAAGATAAAGCATGCGTAAATATTGCAGCATATTTGAGAAAGGGTTCAATAACATCAGTTGCTCTGCCTGATAATTGAGGCTGATGAGCTATGCATGCGCCTCTGAAATTGGAACAGACCCATAATTCTGCTCTTAGGCCCAGATCTAAGCCCATGCCTTCATTTGGGCTTTCCAGTTTTGAACATGGGCTGGACAAAGATGAAAGATCAAAGAATTTTTTGAGGTGAGGAATCATGGACTAGGCTTAGGCTGGGCATCAGCCCATTAGGAGACTTTTGGGCCTATGACATTGGATAATCCCATAGTTCTGCTCATATGCCTAGATCTAAGATTAGGCCTTCATTTGGGCTTTGGACTGGACCTGGGCTGGAAATAGATCAAAGAATTTCTTTTGGGCTTGGACTGGCATGGGCCCATTAGCAGCCTGACCAGCAATAAGAGTGAGCTGTTAGGAAATGGACTGACCATTACATTGGTTCTGGAATTGTTTCTCCACGTCAAACATAGAAATACATATTATCCCTCAGAAGCTTCAAAACTTCTCTAATATTCATGAATGTTAAGATAATAAAAATAAAATTATATGTCAAAATCTAGTATGAGTGTATGACAATCAGCACAAATATCAGCATTTATCACAGTAAGAAATAAACTAACAGACAAGTATAAAACATCCAAGACAGAAGTATGATACCATTACCTAATACATGTATAGCCATGAATATAAAATAATGGCAGTTAGCAGACCATATAAGATAAACAATAAGAATCCACTAAAATGCAGTAGCACTAACAAATATAGTAACATAACACTGTATTGCATTTCTTCACATACTTTACGTTCAGTGTCAGCCAAAATTGAAGCATAATCACAAGTTTACAACTGGTGGCAGCTGCTGCAGATGCCAACACATGTCTACTTTGACATACATTTGATAGGTAAGCCAAGGCATAAAAAATTTCCATTGTGAATATCTACTAAAAATCGTATTCTTGCACACAAGTGACGAGATTTTGTTATTTGCACACAGCAAAAAATAATAAACTTCGTAGATTGCAATCTGTGGAGGGACAAAAGATATCACACAAGTTAGCAAATCACACTAGGATTCACATGTCATATCAATACAAGCAGGCGAAAACAACAAAGTCCATTGATTAGTGATTGTAACTCTTTACCAAGTCAAGTTTTCAGGTATTAGCAGCAGTAAGCACCTGCTTGAGCAAGTCAAGTTCATGTCCACTGAGAAACACTGCAGGGGGTGATGCTATTGGCGACAATTTAGCTCCCCCAAAACCCTCCCCTGCCTCCATTTCACTATCCCCCTAGCTTTGCATTACCAAACCAAGAGCACAAATGCACAATCACTGGAATATCATACACTACGAAACTTACACACATACATCAATCGAACCCTAGTTTAATTCACTCAGATATGAGAAACTTAGATCAAAACAGCTGCAATCCATCAGCGGATCATGCGCAAGTAGGTAGAATTTATAGACCCCGACAGATGCCCACACCAAAACCCTAGATCCACATCGCGTAACAACAACACGATCGCGCCCCAAAACCCTAGATCGACCTCGCAGCGCCAATATCGTAGATCAATTTCGCATAACAACGACGTGTGCCCCATCAAACCCTAGATTACCTAAAAACCAAACCATATGAAACCAAACAGAGATCATCGAGTGAAGCTTACTGGTGACACCCAAAAGCGCCCTCGAACCCTACAAAACCCTCCTACAACACCCACGCGCTTATTTCTTCGGACTAAACCCTACCAATCCGAACGGAATCGAGAAAATTTTGGGGCAAATGGAAGGTTCGCGGTGCCACGAACCTCAGAGGGGAGAGGAGCGGCCCCCGAGTTCGAAGAGGGGATGCAACGCGGCGAAGGCGCGGAGCCGAGGAGGGACGAACGACGGTGGGATGGCGGGGATGGAGGAAGCGGCCGGCCTACAGCTGCGACCGCTGCCTCGGTAGACCTCGACGGCGGCACGGGGCTTCGCGCCCCTGGAAGACGCGGCGTCTAGGGTTTCGCCGGGGGCGGCCACTTCCATCTCCACGCGGATGCGAAGCTTCCCAAATCGCGAGACTCGAGAGAGACGAGGGGAACAGGTTGCGTGTAATACTACAAAGGATTGTCAAAGTCAACGTATTCTTCGCCTTCGCTTCTGTAGTCTGTATTATCCCAGCGAATTACGAGCCCTGAAGAATAGAACTGCTGACAGGTTGGCCCGAGCGCACAGTCTCACAGAGAACGCTTGTGTAGTGGCCTTGTGGGCCCGAGGGTTTCATCGAACAAACAGGCAACCGTTTTTTTTAGCGTGATGATGTGATTCAAATCAAACAAACGGAGCACAAACATATTTAGAAGGGCGGCCCAGATGTCGCTCGGTTGGTTAGTGCGTGCGGTGCGTGCCTAATTTGTCTATGTTCGAGGATAACTCGATACGGGAGCGTGCGGAGTCAAGTGCAGATGTGTGTGTGAGTGTGCATGCATGTTTATTGCGCGACTGCTCTTCTTCTTATATAATGAATGCTAGAGCTCCTGGCTAATATTTTTTTAAAAAAAATATTTAGAAGGCATAAATTTTCCAAAAAACTTGTTCAAGCTTAAAAAAAAACATGTTCAAACAATGTTAGTGTAGGCATGAACAATAATACGTGATATCCAGTATGCCCAAAAATAAGGGTGGAATGGGTGCGTACGTCCATGGGTGTTTTTGTTTGCTTAGTTTTGATACTTCAGGGGTGGTGATTGCCCGATTTTGTAGATGGAGATTGAAAATTAGATAAAAATGTATAATAGTTTGGGAGTAAAGTAGACTTATCTCTTAAACCTATCGTCTACAATTTATAACCTTGTTTTATTATGTGCCACATATAT
Source organism: Otatea glauca (assembly GCA_036346275.1). Taxonomy (NCBI): domain Eukaryota; kingdom Viridiplantae; phylum Streptophyta; class Magnoliopsida; order Poales; family Poaceae; genus Otatea; species Otatea glauca. The sequence goes on from CM070713.1 coordinate 77,733,858, forward strand.
TCTGAAATATGGTAGTCATGGTAGTACTACTTAAGTAGAAAGCAACCCTAAATCCCAAGTACTAGCTTCAATTAATTCTTGGATCTTGGCTATTTTGGCGTTCAAATACCGACCCTTCTGCATGACTAACACGATCGTATATCTCTTCCCTATGCTGTTGTTACTCATCAGTCAATCGGTGTCACATTCTTAGGATGACCTAGAACATGGTTGGCAAATGTTATTGAAAGCGATCTCCGTATGCGTTATTGTTGGGTCTCTTGGATATTCTTGGTGCGTTGGAGTGGTACTGGGTGATATGTCTCCTTAATTGCCTTTTGCTTGATGGCAAGCAAGTGGTTGTTGTATTGTTCTTGTAATAAATATTCGGCTGGCTCTTAGGCCTCATGTTGTTCACGTTTCGCCCGTTGTTCATCGGTCTCATCGACATTGATGACCTCACATACACAGAAATCAGAGTAGATAGAGGGTAAGAATGTATTATCACCATCGAAGGAGGGGTAATAGTCGAGATCTTGAAATAGATGTTTTGAAAATGATTTTGCTAGAACCTTAGCATTGACGTCGTTATTGAGATCATCGTTGGGTGCCACGGTATTGACATCCTAACTCTCCAGTTGAGACATAAGTGAGAATGTGCACATCCTCGAGTTGCTTGGGGATGACAATGTCGCCTTTGCCACCTCGGCCCCAACAGATTGGGTTGCAAGCAATATAGGTTCTCCATCAAGAAGATACTCGAGATAGAAGTTGCATTTGCACGCCTCCTTGGGGTCGTAGTCTTTGTCTGTGAGATCGTTATTGTCGGCAAGATCGAAGATGTTCTCCTCATCCATACATGAGGGCTTGGAAACATTACAGCGGAGATCTCCAACTTTATGGCACCCTCTTTATAGCGTCAAATGTCGATGATTGATCTAGAGTCACCTATCAAACTTATGACAAAATGAAACAAGAGAACACAATTAAACATAGACTTTTATTGCCGTGAACAGAAAGAATGTTACAAGAATAAATTCGATTTGTTTTAGGGTACTCATCCCACCTAGTTTACGCCTATCTATTGGATGACAGTTAATGTCACTAAAGATGTCTTTTTGTCCTTACATACGTTTCTCCATTTAGTCTGAACTGTCGCATTCTTTGGCCAATCATAGTAAGTTGTTAGATGAGGCAATAGCTACTCTCACACTCATCACACGAGAAACTGCAATGTCTCCTTACCAATTTAACTAGTCGTAACAAAAGGGATATTATTTCTTTTAAGGGAATGACTATTTTGAAGTTAACTTCAAAGTAACAAATTTAAACACACACTTCCTAGGATGCCACATGTCATTTTCTTCATCCAACTGCCTCTTCTTTTTTCCCTCACTTATACCCCCTTCTCCTCTTTCTCTAACACAAAAAATTGAAATTAGAACATTTAAACTTTAAAAATTTTAAATAGGAAGTTTCAACTTGAAAGAAATTCAAATCAAAATTTAAATAAAAAAATTTCAACTCAGAAAATTTCAATTCGAAAAGTTTCAACACGAAAAGTTTTAAATTAAAAAATTTCAAATTTGAAAGTTTCAACTCGGAAAGCTTCAAATGGAAAAGTTTCAACTCACAAAACTTTCAATTCAAAAGCTTTCGGTTTGAAAAGTTTTGATTTAAAATCCAACATGAAAAATTTCAATAAAAAAAATTCAAATCAAAAAGTTCCAACTCGAAAAAATTTAAATCAAATAAATTCATATTAGAAGGTTTCAGCTCGGAAAAAAATTTAAATCGAAAAGTTTTATATCCGAAAACATTCAATTCAAAAACTTCCGAATCAAAAAGTTTCTACTCAACAAAATTTTTATTTAACAAACTTTTGATTCGAAAAGTTCGCTTAAAAAACTTTCGAAAGTGGTTAAAATACTTGTTTTAAAAAATTTGAGTGAAAACTTTGAAATACAAAAACTATTTTGAGTTTGAGGGGAAGAAAATAGAGAATGAAAGTTTGAGAAAGAAGGAAAATGAGGGAAGAAATGAAGTGAGCCATTTATCACAAGAAAAAGATGTCATCACTGAATCTTTGTTGAGGATGATATTAAATTAGGTTTTCCCTTCTTTTAAATAATGGTTGTAGACAAACCGTTATCTTTAATATGTTAGCCCGCTTTTTACCGAAAAATACTGAGAATCCTCGTCAATATATATACGGTTCTTTCGACATCGATTAGACCAAGTGCCGCCGATCCTATTAATCCGTGTCGCAGTCTCCCACCGACGAGAGCTGTATGTGGCCATGGACTAGAGGAGAAAGAGAGGAAGCGACGGGAAAGGAAAATGAAAGTAAAGGGAGACGACGAGAGTCGAGACATCTGAAAAAAGCAACGTGAAGCCTTTGCAAGACTAGGTTAAATTTTCAAGGACGGAAAGGACTTTGGTCAGAGAGTAAGCTGGCGCGCGCACGCGAACACGTGTGCTAATGTCACACCACGCGGCAAAAACAACGACTTCCCTCTCCGCCGCTCGCCAAACTCAGAACCTGTTCTCTCCTTCCCTTCCCTTCCCTTCCCTTCGCAAGGAGCAAGAAGAACCCAACTGCTTCTTACCCGCTTCCTGGTTCCAGGCTCCAGCTCCAGAAATTTTAGTCCGAGGCCAGCGATCTCCTCTTTCCCCGTGGGTCAGGTCGAGGTCGAGGGCTTCGTTTTTTACTCAGGTTCGTTTGCTGATCTGAGGATTGCCGTGGCTCAGTTTGGAAAAAGGTTTGATCGATGGGAGGTGGGTGTTTTGCGGTCGATTTTACGGTGTTTTCAAGGTGCTGCGCATCCCTTGTGTTGGTGTTTCTTTCTGGCGCTTCTTTATCTTTTCATTTCAGATGTTTTCTTATCGGAGAAGATGCGAAAGTGATTTGTCTGATTCGGCTTAGCTCAAGTTGGCATATTTTCATGGTTCCCACTTCCCTTTGTTGCTGGGACTTGGGGTTAGTAATTAAAATGGTTGATTCTTGATCTATGAACGCTCGGTTGATCTGAGAACTGAGTGCGCTCATTCTTCTCGCGTTCATTTCAATCCATCTGTGCTATTTAACACTAGTTTCTAGTTTTATTTTTTATTTTTTGGCGAGGAACTACAGTTATTTCTGGACAAAATTTTGTCTTGCCAACTTGTAGCAACTCCAACAACTGGCCATGTTTTTCCATCTTTTTTTTTGTTGTGGGGTGGGGGTGTTTGTTCCATCGGTTGGTAATCCACCGCCGCCACCTCTCCCCAGTTTGAACTGTTTCGGGTTTTTCTCTCTGGTCTTATTGCCCTTTTTTTAGGATTTTGTTGGAGATACGTTTGTCTTTTCTATGTACGTTGCTTCCGTCCGGAATTTTTGGTGGGGATTTGTTTTCTCATATTCAGCTTATTTATAGCCCATCTCGATCGCCCCATTTCTTCTCAGAAGTTTACATCTCCCCCCGGAATTCATTTTCTGAACATTTGGTTCGTAATCTCCTTCTCCTAAGAAGGAGTAGCCTCGGATGTTCCTACGCTTTCTTTCCTAGGTTGTGGAGACAAGCTTGTTTTGGTGAGCCGTGAGCATCCTTTGCTTTTATCAGCCCAATTTTGTTGCCTTCTTTCGGTGTTTTATTCGTTTCTTTACTTCTGAAGCAACAATGTTTGATCTACTGGATATATTGTTATTCATGCAACTCGATTCATATCTGTTTAATGGATTGGAGGGATAGGCAAGGATCGGGGATCACTTTTTGTTTATTCCTGACTTAGTTTTTCTTTTCCGAGAACAGTTCATTTCTGATTTAGTTTAACAGCATACTGCGTTGAATCATAAGGGTATTGTGTACCGAACAATATTGCTATTTGCTAGTTTACCACTGGCTCACCTGTATCATTTTTGGCTCTTCTTTGCAGATCAATCAGGTCAACTAGGAGAACTCTGGGTTACGGAGAATGGCAGGCGGTGGCACGAGCATCAGGAAGTATGTTGGGGCCCTCAAGGACTCAACAACAGTTAGCATAGCAAAAGTAAATAGCGATTATAAGGTAACAATGACCATCAATTTTAATTTTCAGTGTTCAGGTCCTCTCCGTCTTTCATTGGTGGCGTTAAGCTTTTCTTGTAACGAAACATGTTCTCATCTTGTTATTTGCTCTTTGTAACAGGAACTGGATATTGCTATTGTGAAGGCCACAAACCATGTTGAGAATCCAGCAAAGGAGAAGTACATAAGAGGTGGTGACTCGTGACTCACGCTTGTCTGAACAAGAATAGCAATTATCTACTGAAGGATGGTATCACTAATTTTACAAAATGTTTCTGCTTGCAAATACTTCCTGTTTGCAGATATTTTTCAGCATCTTTCCGCTGGAAGGCCTCGGGCAGATGTAGCATACTGCATCCGTGCCCTTGCTAGACGTCTTTCAAAGACACACAACTGGGCGGTATGTATACTACATTTTCCAATATTCATGTATAAATAGGTCTGTTAATTTTTATGCCCGTTTTGAGCGAGTGGATGGAATCTGCCCATATGATCATTTCCAACTCATCTTGTTGATGCAAAATCATTGAAAAAAAACATGTAAAGTTGCTCACTTTCTTTTTGAAAGATTAGCAGGAGGTCTGCCATTCATTAAAGGGAGGCGAAAACAAAGTTTACAAGGAGGAGGAAAAGAATCAATGGGAAGAAGTGGAATGAGTATAAGGCAGTGAAAAGCGTATCTTAAGAAGCGACCCTAAAAACTAAAGAATGAAACACTAGGAAATACAAGCCAGTGGCCCGCGATATGCACCGCTGAAAAGCACCCCCTCGGGGGACCGGTGCAACCATTGTGGCTCCGTGGCCAACTGAGAAGGCTGTTCTTCTGTCGTGCACGTCCTGAGAGATGAGATTGAACACGTAATGCACCATCTGGTACGAGTTCTTAAAAATCCTCCTATTCCTTTCTTTCCGTAAGATCCAAAATGCGTAAATAAGAGCTTCGTCAACCTCAATCCTTCGTTGCGAAGGCGTAAGATCGCGAACGGATTGGCACCACCCAGCCATGGTCAAAGAACTGTAACTTGCTGGGGACGGGTCTGTGTGGAGCTAAAGGAACACTTTACCCCAGATTTGTCTTGCAAACGGGCAGTAAAGCATTAGGTGTGTGGATGATTTAGGATCGGATCCGCACAACAGGCATTGAGTGCTATGAGGCTAACCTCTAAGTGAGAGCTTGTCCGTTGTCCGCAACCTGTCTTGAATGAGGAGCCATGAGAAGAATTTACACCTGTTTTCTGCGTTAGCTCGCCAGATAACTTTGTAATTGTGTTCAGGTCTGGAGCCATTGAACTGTACAATATAGGCTGATTTTGCCGAGTATTCGCCGTTTGCCGTCCATCTCCACGTTATGTCATCTTGTGCATGTGGCTTGTAAGGATACCTCCTGGATAGCCTGCCATAGGGTGACATATTCATCAAGCTGCGTATGAGTGGTTATCCGTTGTAGCGGCTTGAGCCAATTTTTGGTATGAAGGTCGTGCCTAACTGATCTGTTCCTCGATTTGACCAACTTGAAGCAATTGGGAGTGAGCTCGCTCGGTGATTTCCCGTTTAGCAATCTGGATTCCAAACTTCGCTGTGGCGCCATCTCCTAGCGCGATGGTGGTGCTGGCATTGAGGCTCCTGTCTGTTGCATCGCACGATATCTCCATACCGACCCATGGCCTGTGCAAATCTTTCCATTGGTTCCAAAGCCAACGCAAACGCAACGCTCGTCTGAAGGTGAGTAGGTCCTTTATTCCCATCTGCCTAGTTTCTTGGGTCTGCAAACCTTTTTCCAGCTCACTAGGTAGTGTCCTCCACTGCATTCCTATTCCCCCTTCCATATGAAATTTCTCTGTAACCTGTCGATCTTTTTTCTTGCCCAACTGTTTGAGGGGAACACCGTGAGATGGTAAATTGTGATGGGCGTGAGGACCGAGTTCACTAGAATTAGGCGAGCCGCCCTCGAAAGGAGTTTACCTTTCCACCCTGCCAGCCTGGCTCCCACTTTGTCAATGATCGGTTGCACATCTAATTTTCTGAGCTTATTTGGCCTTAGTGGTAGCCGTAAGTATTTGCAAGGAAAGGCTTGTTTCAGCACCGAAAAATCCCAAAGGATGGAATCGAGATTCATGTTGACGCATCTTATGGGGTAGATCTTACTCTTCTGGATGTTAGCCTGCAAGCCTGTTGCTCCCCCAAAGATCGACAAGGCTAATCGGATTGCTTGTAACTCAAGCAAATCCGGGTTAACGAAGATTGCGGCGGCGGCGGCATAAAGGGAGAACCGTAGGCTGTGTGATTGGCTGAGGACCGGTTTGATTAGGTTCTCCGTGGCTGCTTTAGCGAAAATCTTTTGGAGGGGGTCAATAGCCAAGATAAAGAGCATAGGTGACAACGGGTCTCCTTGCCGGAGCCCTCTCCTATGCCTGATCGGCTAACCGGGATTTTCGTTAAGGAGAATCCTGGAGGAAGATGTAGCCAGTATCAGCGAAATCCACTCTCTCCATCGTCGGCCGTTGCCTAAGCGTTCGAGTAGGTACTCCCAGCTCACTGAATCGAACGCTTTGGCTATGTTTAGCTTGATGAACAGTGTCAGGATCTTCTTCCTGTGCAACTCCTTGGTTAGGTTTTGAGTGTAGAGGAATTTATCATGAATGGATCTCCGTTTGATAAAGGCGCTCTGATTTCAAGACACCATGTCCTGCAGGTAAAGTGCGAGCCTATTTGCCAGTAGTTTGGAAAATAGCTTTCCCACACTGTGAATCAGGCTTATAGGCCTGTAATCTTTTACTCTGGCCACGTCCTTCTTCTTGGGCAATAGGATTACGTTCGCCAAGTTGAGGAGGTGGAAGAGCTGAGTTAGAGCGTCCATGAGGTCCGCTTTGATGATGTTACAGCAATGTTTGTAGAACCTCCATGTGAAACCATCAGGACCTGGAGCTTTGTCCAGCGGCATGGAGTGAACTATGCACCGCACCTCTTGCTCATCGAAAGGAACCTCCAGCCCCTAAAGGTCATTGCTTTGCATGTCAAGTGCTTCCCCGCGCAACGTATGCCCTCTTTGCACTTTCGTTCCCAAAAGGACTTGGAAGAAGTAGAAGATCTCTTGGTGCTTGTCCTGTTCGGAGTGGACTGTGGTACTCCCTGTGGTAATGGAATGAATATGATTCCTTCGTTTGCGAGCATTAACCTTTATGTGGAAGAATTTGGTATTTGTGTCTCCTTCTTTGATGAAAGCGATGCGAGAACGCTGTTTCATGCAGACTCTGTGGATCGCGGCTAGACACAGGAGTCTGTACTTTAAGGCGTTCCGAAAAAGTCTATCATTATCGGATAGTGGCCTGCATTCTTGCGCCCTGTCTAACTGGAAATTGATCTCGGTAGCTATGTCAAATTGTAACCTGATATCACCTATTTGCCGGCGACTCCAAGCCTTGAGGGCCTTCGCTGTTCTGGTTTGCTTGATGTGTAATCTGAGAAGCGCGTCCTGCGTTTGAACCGGTCTTTGCCAAGCTTGTTGCACCTGTTGTAAGAAATCTGGCAGTCTTGGCTAGAAGGCCTCGAAACGAAAACCCGAGTATTTCCCCGGTTGGACTGCACCCCATAGCAACAAGGGACAATGGTCGGAGGCTAGGGAGGATAGCGCCTGGAGGTGGCTATTCGGAAGAAGCACATCCCAGTCTTTGGTGGCGAAGAAACGGTCGATTCTTGTCAAGGTTGGGTTTGCCCTATCATTTCCCCAAGTAAATTTTCTGCCATAAAGCTTGATCTCCTTGAGCTCGACGTCATCAAGAACTATCCTAAAGGCTCCCATGAGTGTCCTGTTTAGGTTGTCATTATAGTTGCTCACTTTCCACACAGATTTACTTTTGTGTTAAGATAGGCCAATGAGCTGACCCATTTGTGCAATTCTCCAAGGCACCTTTTTTCTGTTGAGGTCTGGGTGCCCAAACTAAAGAATCAAATGGTTGCTTCTATCAGTTTATCTATAACATCTATTTTCTTAGAGTTTTTTGGAAAATATTATCTATCCATGTCAGCACCCCTTAACCTTTTCTTATCTTGGAAAATTATTTGTTTATTGTACTTGCTTCTGTTGATAAAAATTTTCACGGTGATGCCCAATAACCAAAGCAACATGATACTTATGACTTATGAACTTTCACTTCTTATTTGTTCGTCAGGTTGCACTGAAGACATTGATTGTCATACACCGTGCACTTTGGGAGGTTGATCCCACCTTCCATGAAGAGCTTATTAGTTATGGAAGATCTGGTACCCATATGCTCCATCTATCCTACTTTAAGGATGATTCTAGTGCAGAAGGTACTAGTTGCTAACTTCACCCTGGTCCTGGATCTTTTTGCCTGCCTGGCTCTGGATCTAGTATTGGAAATTATCATGACATGCTGTTCTCTGTGCAGCTTGGGATTTCTCTGCATGGGTGCGCAATTATGCTTTATTTTTAGAGGAGAGACTTGAATCTTTCCGTGTACTGAAATATGGCATGGAAACAGATCCATTGGTATGTAATCTAATGCAAGTTAAATTGGATTGCCCCCTCCTTTACTCTAGTGCGTATTGTTGTCTGAGAAACTTGCTCGTAGTTAAATTGTATTAAAGGTGCATGATTTGCAGGCTTGGAGCCGCTATACAGAGATCAAGGGTTTAGATTGTCACTAGAATAAAAAAAAGAAAATATTTTCTATACTACATTCTTGATTATGCACTATGTGCGTTATCTAGTCAAACCTCTTGCTAACCTAGTCTGTGCGTTACACGAAATCATTTTTTTTTATCTGGAGCATAGGATGTCAATGAGCTACTTTAGTATCTCTATTTATGAAAACTATAATATCCACAGAGAACTTGGGATCTCGATACAACTGGTTTGCTTGATCAACTGCCAGCATTGCAACAGCTTCTTTTCCGGCTGCTTGGTTGCCAGGTGATTATTATTTGTTGTTCGCTCTAAAAATGAACCAGGTTTTATGTTTCTGAGATGAATCATAAGTCATAACATTTTAAAGGTGCCTTGCTAACTTTTTAATATATATTTTTTGCAGCCACAAGGGTCATCATCTTATAACATCATAATCCAACACGCCCTTTCAATGGTGAGGATTCAGAACACCTGTGATCATCATACTAGTGAATAGTGATCAGCATTCCTTGACTTTGTTTTGTGTGTTAATGGAAGGTTGCTCTAGAGAGTGTTAGGATCCATACAGCTATCAACGATGGGATACTCAATCTGGTTGACAAGGTGCCCACCACTACCCCTATTGTTTAAAATGAGCATGTACATTTGTTTATTTCTCTTAGTCCATTGACATCTTCTGCATAATGCAGTTCTTTGAGATGCAAAGGGATGATGCTATTAGGGCCCTTGACATATACAAAAGGGCAATTAGCCAGGTCAATAACTATACTTTTCTATTATTGGTCAACTATTTATTTTTTAAGTTTGATTGGTCTTTAGTACTATTAATCCTGTTATAGATAAAAAAGTTGTCTACAACACCAGAAATTTCAGGCTAAGTGTCTAAATCATGTGGGCGTTTTTCTATATTTATCTTTCTTTTTGGGTTGTACAGGCAGAACAACTTTCAGAATTTTATGAAGTGTGTAAAACCATACACATCGGGCGTGGTGAGATGTTGTTAAGAATTGAACAGGTTTGGTTGTCATTCCCATGATTATTTGTATGTTTCTCTTTCTTTTTTTTCCTTATGTGAGTCGCTTGCTGATAGCCTATGGTAACACATGCAGCCTCCTGCGTCTTTATTAGAAAATATGGAGGAGTATGTGAGAGATGCTCCCCTTGCTTCAACAAATAAAAAAAACCAGGTTTGGAACTACTACAAGACAGTAGTGGATGATGCTTCTCACAGTTCAACTAGTATCCTTGTGTTTAGATAGTAAAAACTGAATATTTATGAAAGAATTAGCATTAATAAACAACTCTGTTGTATAAACAAGCTTTCAATTATTCAATGGACGATATAAGCTTTATCATCACAGTTTATCTATCATTTTCCTCCTTCGGCATGCTTTCGGGACATTTTCTTTGTTTTTAGGCTGTACCAGCAATAGAGTACATAAGAAAACCAGAAGACGAAGAAGCATCAACTTCACCTCCTCCAGTATCAACTTCAGAACCAGAACCCGAACCAGAGCCAGTTAAAGAAGTCTCACCCATAGCTGAGCCAACAGATTTGCTGGTAATTTTTCATGGCGCTATAGCAACAAGGTATTAGCTTATTTTCAATCATCCTAACAATTTCATCTTTGCTTCGTAGGGGATGAATGAATCAACCTCTGACACGTCTGAAATAGATCAAAAGAATGCTTTGGCCTTAGCAATTGTTCAACCAGGTATGTATCTGACTAATGAACTTCAGTTGTGTGTTCACCATGTGAAGTTAGAAAACAAAATCAAGTTCTAAAATGCTTCTCGCTGACTATCGCTTTTGTGGCAGATAATGCACCTAAAGCCACTGCTCCTGCTAGTACTGAAAACGTGGCCACTAGCTGGGAGCTGGCACTCGTTACCACACCAAGTTCGAATGGAAATGCTGTCACTTCAAGCAAATTGGTGCATATTTGAGATATTTATCTACGATTGCTTTATTCGATCCCTCTGAAACCAAACTAACATTGTGACTTGCTACAGGGCGGTGGACTGGACCTGCTTACCCTTGACAGCCTATATAACGAGGCACACCGACGAGCACAGCAGAATGCGAGCTACAACCCCTGGGAAGCCACTCCAGCATCTGGTCCGATGATGCAACAGCCAATGCACAACCCATTCTGTGCTTCGAACACAATCACTGCGCCGCACAACATACAGATGGTGGCGATGGCCCAGCAGCAGGAGGCGTTCATGCTCCAACAGCAGCAAGCTTTCATGCTCCAGCAGCAGCAGCAGCAGATGATGATGATGGCAGGCCCATCGGTTCATCAAGCCTCTTCCAATCCATTTGCCAGCTCGTATATGACTTCCGGCGTCCACCCTTATGGTCCAGGGATGCAACACCATGCAGGCAATGAATACACAGGAACTGGAACGATGTAGCGTACCACTGCATCTGCTAGTTTTTCGTTGCCTCTCTCTCTCTCTCTTATCACCATTGTGATATGTAGGAAAACTGGAAGAAACCCAAACCCGGTATAGTGTGAACTGTGAAGATCATGGCCGCTGAAGTTTTTTCCGGCCGTTTCTGAGCAAGAAGTTTTTATGTGCAGTTGTGAATGATTATCCATTGAAATTGAACACGAGAAACATCGTGACATTTTGAGAAACAAATGTAAAGAACTTTGCGGAATGAGTATGCAGGATTAGTTTGAATTGGTTATCTGAAACAAGCGGCAAAACAGAATTATACCGAGACTAGGTAACTGAACAAATAATAAGACGCATTGGGTTCAGATTTCAGAACGATGGGAAGAAGTCGCGGACACGGGAAGGATGCAGTTGTTTTACTTGCAGTGATGGGCGACGTGTATGGGTAGCACGGACCACGGAACGAGGCGGAGGCGAGGAGCTCATGCACGGCACGGGCGCACGGCATGTCGGACTTCCACCGTTCGACGGGCAGCACGCGGATGGCGCACGGAGGTGCCCTGTGTAGCCGTGTAGGGCAGCGCATGTGTTGCGAGTTGGCGACATGCATGCGGCCAGCAAGGAGGGGGTAACACTGCACAGCAGCGTGGCGCGAGAGACCGCGCTCGCCATGGTGATCACGCGGGTCCCTGGCATGGTTTCAAATTTCAGTTTCAGATTATATCTTAAAGGCAGCTAAATTTAGGTTAAAATTTGGACGAAATTCAAAAAGTAAATTTAAAATTAGGTAAATTTGAAAACGAAATTTCAGCCGAAATAACCGAAATTTCGGCAAAATTCACGGAAACTTCAACCATTTTCAACATCTCTGAAATGGTCTTCCCAGGCTAGAAAAAAGTTGGAAAATTTATATGGCTAAGTTCGTTATAGGCACCACGTTAAACTTCAGGTCAGCCTGAGGTCGTGGATTTGAATCTCATTTTACCAACTGAGCTAAGCAAGCTTGTTGCAAAGTTTTTGAATTATTAAGCTTTTATATAGTTTTTGAATTAATAAGCTTTTATACATAACTTATATGTATAAATTTTCACATGTACTCCACTCCAAATCCAGTCCTAAAAACAATACATCTGGTCCAATACATGCTAATCTCGGTTAAAAAACCAAAATTTTGGTGAAATTTAATTCTTTTTTATTTCGCCGAGATTTGAAATTTTATCCTCCGTCAAAATTTCCGAAATTTCGCGTTTTTTTTAACCTTTGGTCCCTCGAGTGGCGCGCAGGGCGGTTGCGGGAGAGACGGTGCGCTGCTTGAACTTGAAGTGGCACGGTGGTTCGTACGTGCAGGATAGGATAAAACTGTTGGGAAACCACGTGGCCCAATGAAAAGCCCACGATGGTCCCTTAGCCAAAACCCTAGGCGACTACTATATAAGGAGGAGGAGGTCCCCTATGTACAAGCAATCAGAAATCAATAAAGAATTCAGTCGTCGTTCTCCCTATACTGTGTCTCCTTTCTCTCTATGTTCTCCACTTCAGATCTGTTCGGGAACCCCGAACTATTCGATAGCGAGGTTCCTTAACACGTTATCAGCACGAAGCTTTACCGGCGAACAGATTGAAAAGGTGAGAAGAGGTGGGTTTCGGCGATTGAATCTAATCGCTGTTAGTCTCTATGCATACATCTAACCGACGCATCAGTTTTTCGTTCGTCGCACGGCATGAAGCTACACACGATACATAGCTACAGTACACGCAATTACTGTACATACATGAAAAAAAATCCGTCACCTCGGCTTGCGCGCCCGCAGCGCGCCGCGCCACGGCGTTGTCTCCTGCTGCCGCCTCGGCCCCTAGCACCGCCCCGCTTAGCTGCAAGACGAAGCGCCGATGCCGCCACCATTGCGCACAGCGCTGCCCCGGGCAAGCAGCCGTCGCAGGGCCACCATCGCTGCGCCGGCCCCGGCCGCCGCCGCTGCCGCCTCGGCCCGTCTGCGCCGCCGCAGCCAGCGCCGCCGCCGCCGCCGCTTGCCCTAGCTAGCCGCCGCTGCGCCCCCGCCTCGGCGCCGTGCGCCGCCGCCGCAATCGCGCTTTGCTTCTTCGGCACTTGCGCAAGAAGCACCTCAAGACGGCAGCGCCGCCGCCGGCGGCAGATTAAACGCGCCACACGACGTCGCTTCGGCGTCCTCGCCCCTCGGCGCCCGCGTCGCGCGCCCGCCCAGCCGTCGCCGACACGCCGCAGCCGCCCGGCCGGTTGTGCCGCCACGCCGCGCCGTGAAAGGATCGGGATGTCGCCAGAGGGTGAATAGGCGAATTAAAAACTTTATAGCTAAATGCAATGGAATAAAAATATTGCAACTAAATAAAATCTCCGAGTGTCTGAACAATCCGGAGTGTCCGGTTATTCAATCCGGATACTCCGGATAGTCCGATCCCGAGGGTCCTAATCCGGAGTGTCCGGTATTCAATCCGGATACTCGGATAGTCCGGACTGTCTGGGTTATGGAGTCCGGATACTCGGATTGGAGACTTGAATGGAGATTTTAAATCTTTGCAATTTTTCAACAATCTACTTGAATACAAAAGATCTAAATACCATCAGTACATGGGGATATCAGAGATCTAGAGCCAAACACAACAAAAGAGTAGATCGGGCAATTTCAAGATTCAAAACAAATACCAAAACAAGAATAAGAAGCAAACTTGAGACGATGATTTTTCACCCGTTCGGATCCTTGAGGATCCTACGTCTCCGTTGAGGCGGCTCGGTCACACTTGAGCCGGGTCTCTTTCAACCCTCTTCCTCCTGTTGCACAAATGCACTCGCGGTCTTCACTCCTTTGATTCCTTCCCTTACGGAGGCGGAACCGACCTTCACAAACTTCCCACGGCCAACCACACAAAGCTCCGGTGGCTCGTAGGCGACCTCCTAGCCGTCTAGGAGTCCTCAACCTCCAAGAGTAACAAATGCTCACGAAGAACAAGCTTGGAGATGAAATCAAGTGCTCAATCAACTCAAGACTCACTCCCCAAACTCTTCCCAACCCTTCTCACAAGGGGATCACTTAGATCTAAGGGTAAAAGCTCCTCAAAGCCCCCACACACCCCTCAAAATCCACACCAAAAACCTCTTCAAAAGAGGAGGAAGGGCTATAAATAGAACTCCCAAAAACTAGCCGTTAGGGGCGGGCGCACAATCCGGAGACTCGGACTTCAATCCGGATACTCGGATTGACCGAGAAAGGCTAACAGAGAGACCCAACCGGAGAGTCCGGATAAATGTCCGGATACTCCGAATTATCCGGATAGTCCGGACTAACTCCGGATAGTCCGAATCAAGACCGAGCAGCTCGACGAAAACGAGCATAACTTTTGACTCGGACTCGATTTCAGTGATTTTGGACTCTCCGGAAGCTAAGAACGAGGGCTACACAAATAACAAGGTCTCACTACCCAAATATCAAAGGATAACCACAGATATCACAAAGAAATCAAGAGAGACCTACAACCCTCACTTTCCAAGACTACCAACACCACTCCTTTCTAAGATTCACAAGGATGGATCACTTGAGCACTTGACACATCTAAAAGTCATTCGACATCGCATCCCTCTTAATAGTACGGCAATCCTTAGACTCAAATTAAATCAAAGATAATATAAGTCTAGAACTAGTCACTTGCATCTTCTTTCTTGATGTCGATGCATGAAGACCTTCACCATATAATTGATGACATCTTCGCCTTGTCCAACTCGACTCGATTCACCTCATGAGACTCTCGTCCTATCAACCTTGACTTGATCATCCTCTCGACGATCTCCACGCCAAGTTGCTCTTGACTTAGTCCTCGACTCTTGGTGACACCGCCGTCTTGTTGACCTCGGCTTAATGATCATCCTCCAAGATACCTTGGTCATCATACACGACGGACCTAATTCTTTCCAAACTACTCATGAAAGACATTAGTCCCAAAAGCTCAATAGATATGAATAAGTTGATATTTGTGAGCAGTTGATTACAACAAGTGTTTCATATAAAGAAGCACAATATAAATGGAAACACTTGACATAAGAAATGTTCTCTACTAAGTACATCATGATGAATATGTAATTGATCTATATGCACTAGAGAGATAATTGCCAATATGATGAATCAATTAAATCATGGCAAGGATCACAGACTTTACTTAAATGAAGCACATGATAGAATATACACGAATTGTACATGTGCAAATAACATTTGGAGTAAGAGTAAATATGTGATCCAACACTAGATAAACTTCACTAAGAGAATTGCATGAGAAGATATACAAATAAAACATGCATGCACCAAGTCAATCTATAGCAATATGAAGTTTAACTCTAGTTAATACATGCATACCATAATGAACTCAAATGAATATATATGCACAAATAAATATGACATGAACCAATGTGCATATATATAATCAACATGCTACTTGGAGTTCACTATGCATTTGCACGAAAGGAATGCAATAACAAATATAGAATAGATACCAAAATTGCATACCTTATCTTTGCTTAACCTTCCTATTTGATTTTCCTCTAAAAGATGAGACTGATACTCAACTAGGCAATAACAAGTTAGTCTCATAGCAATATAATCATATTAGAGGTTTGTCATTTGTTAAGCACTAAGTTAAGCATTTACTTAATTGCATAAATTGTCATTATGAGTGTTTGTCATTAATCACCAAAATAACATAAGTGCCTAGATGCACTTTCAATCTCCCCCTTTTTGGTGATTTATGACAAACCTATTATCAATTGCACCAAATGACAATATTAAGATATTTTAACATTAAAACAAGCATAAAGATACAATAAGAGATCATACTTACAAATCATCCCTTTTGTCAATCGATTAGGGACAATTGATAATTCCATAAATTCTCCCCTTTGTCATTAATCCCAAAAGGTGCTTAAAAGATTCTTATTGTTTATTCATTAAAATCTGTTCTCCCCTTGATTGCACACTCAATAAAAAGATTAGGAGAAATAAAATAAAAAATAAGGAGCTAGTAATATGACAATAATATTAGCTCCCTAAATCTAGGCAAGATATGATACCAATTATTTCAAGATTTAGGTAATAGATTTTCCTAGTTATACCAAATTAAAGAAGTCATGATTCTTAAGATATAAGTGATGCTTAAACATGACACACGAATATGATTTCACATATTCTTTAAACATCAAGATCATATAGCAAATTTATATAACTTAAGCACATGCTTATGATCAAATCAAATTCTAACAATCAAGATCATATAAAGAAGATTACACAAGAAGGAATTGCTTATATGATCACAAGATGTATACAAGATCATGAATCAAGGTTGTATAAGTAAGATGCACTTTCATGATCAAGAATTATAAACTTATCAAGGGCATACCTCTTTGCAATGTGTCACCCATATGTACCTTTTAGTTCTTGATAATGCCGAATGCAAGTTAGATGACACTTCAAAACAATTTAGGATTAGAGGATACCTCTTGAAAGATACCAATTAATCATACCAATTGAAAAATACAACACCATTTAGAATAACACAATTTAGCATAATGGTGTGCATAGACATTATTGAATATGGTCGAAAAGAAACACGCCCTTTGTCGATTCTTGTCCACCGCATGTTCGAATTGGTCATGATCACCGCGCCGGTCTTAGATCCTCGTACTATGGAGCTCCTCTCCATTTCCTTCATCCCACCGTCGAAGATGACCCTTTTCCAATACCTTGAACATCAATAGACAAGCACACGATTTCCGGGAACAAATATCTTTTAATTTGACCCAAGTTAGTTTGATAATGTCTAAGTACAACATGCATGATATATATGATATACAAGACAATACTCTTTGCATGCAATTTAAGACAATTTGAAGATATCAATTGAAGATTTTATTACACCACTTTATAATGAAAATATTTGAAACTCATTCAAATTTAATCTTGACACCCACTTGTAAGAGAGACAATGAGTAAAACATATTCAAACTCACTCTTGAGCTTACAAGGGAAATTTTCTCTTTTCCATAATAAACTCCGAGTTATGCAAGAGAGGAAACATTTTGAGGCTAAGTTACAATTAAATCCAATTTCCAAAAGAACTTAGCCAAAAGATGCACTTTCATTGGAATGAAAACTTAAATAGATATGCTCCACTTTGAAGCTTGGAGCAATGGATAAGTTCACTTAGTTTTCATCTTGAAAGGTTTGCCAAGATTCCAATTTAAAACTCTTAAAATCTCAAAAGATGCAAATAGCAGCAAAAGTTGATTATAACTTTTAAACCATTGCTCAAATACAAAAATCATCAACACGAACAGATCCGTCTCAAATCCTCTTCGAGGGTTATGAAGACCTAATATTAATTTGAGCAAAGGAGAAACCCCAAAATAGGATGAACAAGATATTGCAAGAAATTATAGATAGCAATTTAAGAATTTGGGCGAGTAATACAACCGGATACTCGTGTTTTTGATCCGAGTGTCCTGATACTCGGATAGATCACCGGATATTCGGGTTGTTAACTCGTCCCCAAATCAACATTTTGAATATGGATCAAATCTTGATCAAATGAAGTCCAATAGCCATAAGATTTTGCGGAAATGATCCATGAACATCCAAGAGACTTTTTCCAAAAGGATTTTCTCAAATATCACTCTCCAATCAAAAATAGGTCATTAGAAGCATTGGAGGTTTAGTTTTGACACTAAGTCAAATAAAGTCAACAATCTCGCAAATGAGTTCAAATAAATTTGAGAATTTTTCAGATATGAACTCCATATGTGAGAGAAGGTTTTCTAACAAAGATTTTCAATAAATAAATTTTACTTTGAGAAATGTGGTGAAATTTGCATTTGAAACACATAAAAGATTAAGATTTTCACCAAATCCTCAAAATGGAACCAAATAAGTTTTGAATGGTAATATACACTTATATGGCTTCATATGATTTAGAGAGATGTTTATAAGCCTATTTGCATAATCAAATCCATTCAAATCACAAAATCCAACTTAATGCAAGATTATGCCAAATAAGATCGAAAGAGAGAAAAAGGCATAACTATTTCAAATTAAGTTGAATTTTTTTTTGAAATTAAGCATAAACATTCTTTAGACTCCCAAGAAACTTTTCCAAAAAGAATTTTCCAAAAAGGAGTCTCCAATCAAAAGATATGACAAAATTTTGATTTGTAGCCATGATTTTTACTCAAAGAGAAGAAAAGTCAAAACTTTTTCAAATTGAGTCCAAATGGTTTGAAACTTTCCAGAAATAAACATTGGACTATTTAGAAGGTTTCACAAGAAGAATTTCATTAAAAGGAATTTTCGTTCAAAAGATATGACAAGATGCGCTTTGTAGGTTTGAAAAGAAATTGAATTTTCACCAAATGCTCAAAATGCATTCCGGATTGAAGTTTATGGAGATTTGAACTTTCATAGCTTTGTTTGAGTTAGAAATACTATTTCAATCCAAGATATACAAATAAATCCAATTCAAATAGCGAAATCCACAAAATGCAACAACGGGTCATTTTGGGTCAATTGGATGATTTTCGCCAAATTCAAATGGCTATAACTTTTGAACGGTTGGTCGTTTGGAAAAACTTTGAACTAAAGAAATGCTTGAAATGACCAACCCTACGAGTTTTGTATTGACCACTTTTTCAAACTCCAAATAGATATTGCTTTAGAAAAATTTGAAGTTAAATGCAAAAGCAAGATCACAAAGATCCTTTTCAGCCCAAGGTTTGACTTTTAGCTTCTAACCATGGGTTAGATACTTGAAAACATTTGAAATACATTTGAAAACATTTTAGAAGACTAAGATTTTGCATTTCAAACAAATATTTTGCTTTTGACCCTTTTTGAAGCAAGTTAAATAGGAAATAGTTTTTCATAAAAAGCCTCAAAATACAACTCAATTTGGATTTCATGCAATTTCAATTTCCATGGCTTATAATTGATTATCAAGATGGTTTCTAGCCAACATTTATAATGAAATCCAACTTGAATGCTAAGATTTGAGCAATATGCTTAAATAAGCTATTTTAGTTCAAATCAAGAATTTTGACCAATTTTGATTTCAATATAGAATTTTCATTTTGAAAGCTTGTAAAACATTTGAAATACATATTATAATACTTTTACAAAGCTTTTCACAATTTTGGGCCTTTTAAACATAAGATTTGACTTTTGACCAAATTGGTCCTTTTGAAATAGCTATTTGTAAAACAAAGTCAAATATTTCAACACAAGATTCAAATGAAGAATAAGATGAGATATAGAGATTTGAATTTTGTGTCTGAGTCTAAGATACCATTTTGAACCAAGATACTACACAAGATCCGGTCCAAACGGAGAAACTCACTAAGTGCAATAGTATGACAATTATGGGTCAAATATAGTTTTTCGGCGAGTTTCAAAATCGAATAACTTTCGCTAGGTTGGTCTTTTGAAAGTCTTTTGAACACAAGAATTGTTAAGAATGACCAACTCTAGGATTTTGTTTTGGAATTACTTTCAAATTCATTTTACATTTAATTCTATGAAAATTATAAGTTTAAATCCAAAACAAGATACTACTATCTAGATTTTGATCATGAAACTCATTTTCTTTTCAAAATAGATTTTGTGAAGCCAAAACCTTTGAAAGACGTTTCAAATATATTTGTATACATTTTGCCACTAGTTTTTCACAAGAATACTAATGGTATACAAAATTTTGACTTTTGGCTAAATGGCTTGATTTTGAAAATATATATTTGCACTTATATAAATATGGGCACATGCAGGATGTAATATACATGGTTATGATTTAGCACTCCCCTTAATGTGCCACTATCCTAAACTTACTCAAGACTGCAATCAAAACAACTAATAAGCATGAGCAAGCATATAACAAGCAATCTAAATTGATTTTCATGAATAATGCAATATAACCTACACAAGGCTATAAGCTATAAGAATCAATTTAAATACTTGTTACCCGAGATGTCATTGGTTTATGATTGAAGTGAATGTCTTCAAGCTTGGCTTCTTTTGCACATGATGGAATCATTCTCTTGATAAGCCAAAACTTCCAATGCATCTCCAAGCACCTACAATTCTTTTAGGCGCTTTTGGTACCCAATTTTGTTGGGTCCAAGAATGTTAGTCAAAATAGATTTTGGAACCCAAATGGTCCTAATATTAACATTTTTGACAAGACTAACATGACTAGGGATAGGTTTGCGATAATTATTCCTCCTAGGCAATTGATTGACATTTTTATAACAAGGCTTAGGAGGACAATGATACTTTGCAAAACTATTTCTAGTTTGATCTCTTCTAAGCATATGATAATTGAAATTATGCATTGGCTTAGAGGATCTAGCAAATGGTTTGCTATTGTTATTTTTCCTAAGCACATGATCAACATGATTTTTCTTGGTCTTAGGAAATCTAGCATTTTGAGCAAACACATTTCTAGATTTATATCTCCTAAGCAATTGATTGTCATTATTTTGCATGGTATTAGGAGAATTGACAAACTTGGTAAACATATTACCATATTTGTCCTTCCTAAGTGAATGATGATCATTGACAATAATAGGATTAGGAGTTATACCTTTGGGACAATCCTTACCGATGTGCCCCTTTTCCCGACAATTGTAGCAAGTAGGCTTTGACCGTCTCTTGTTCTTCTTGACTTGCTTCTTGCCGGTGTGCCTCTCGGTTGATGGTTGTGGCTTGATCTCCACTTTATGAGGACGCACCGAGGCGTAGTGGCCCTTCATTTTGTTCTCCCTCTTGGAGATGTAGCCGATCCCTCTCTTGTCAACCAACTTTCGTTGATTGCTTAGAATATCGTCGAGGGTGACCTTTCCTTTGTAGCACTTCTCTAAGTCACCTCTCAATTGAGTGACTTGTTCTTTGAGCTCTTTATTTTCCTCTACAAGATTAGTCTCAATATGCATAGAGGAAGTTGAAGCAATATTTTTATTTGAGCAACAAGGCATATCATCACTAGAGGTGGGCATATTAATTTTAGATGAAATGCTAGAATTAGAAATTAAGCATGGCATATCATCAATTAAATCACATGTAATTCCTATGTCCACCTTAGGCTTATGAATTTCTTTGGAAAGGAGGGATTCATGATTTTTTGAAGCATGTTATAATCATTTTGAAGTGATTCATGTTCAAGCTTCAAAATTTTATATTTCTTTTCTCCTTTCCAAGACATTTATTGAGCTCCTCTAGCAAATTCATAAGTTCATCATAAGTGAGCTCATCATCATCGTCGTCACTTACCTCATTCTTACCTTTCGCCATGAAGCAACGGATTTGTGATGGAAGAGCATCTTCATCGTCACTTGAGGCGGAGGTTGAGGTTGATGGAGATGTCGGTTCTTCATCACTTGAGCTTGAGGTGGAGCTTGATGTTTCATCTCCCGACATCTCTTCCTTAGTGCAATCCTCAATAGAAGTGGATGATTCAAATAGTTCTTGAAGCTTTATCCACATTTCATGAGCGCTCTTGAGATTGCATATTCTATCAAAAATTTCATCGCTCACAACACAAAATAAAACATTAGTAGCTTGAGCGTCGAGATGTAGGCATTTCCTTTCTCCTTCGCTTGGAGCAACTTCATTCAATGGAGAGGAAAGCCGACATCTACGATCCACCATATTTGGGGCTCATGGATTTAAAATGAGAAGTCATAATTAATTTCCATGAAGCATAATTTGTGCCATCTAGCACAAGTGGATTATGTGAGTGTTCTAATCCTCTAGTCGACATCCTTTACTCTCTAGACGGTTAAGTCTAATAAAAGAGAGACCTTGCTCGATACCAATTGAAAGGACAGGGATGTCGCCTAGAGGGGGTGAATAGGCTAAATTAAAAACTTTATAGCTAAATGCAATGGAATAAAAATATTGCAACTAAATAAAATCTCCCGAGTGTCTGAACAATCCGGAGTGTCCGGTTATTCAATCCGGATACTCGGATAGTCCGATCCCGAGGGTCCTAATCGAGTGTCCGGTATTCAATCCGGATACTCGGATAGTCCTGACCGTCCGGGTTATGGAGTCCTGATACTCGGATTGGAGACTTCAATGGAGATTTTAAATCTTTGCAATTTTTCAACAATCTACTTGAATACAAAAGATCTAAATACCATCGTACATGGGGATATCAGATCTAGAGCCAAACACAACAAAAGAGTAGATCGGGCAATTTCAAGATTCAAAACAAATACCAAAACAAGAATAAGAAGCAAACTTGGAGACGATGATTTTCACCGAAGTTCGGATCCTTGAGGATCCTACGTCTCCGCTGAGGCGGCTCGGTCACACTTGAGCCGGGTCTCTTTCAACCCTCTTCCTCCGGTGTTGCACAAATGCACTCGCGGTCTTCACTTCTTTGATTCCTTCCTTACGGAGGCGGAACCGACCTTCACAAACTTCCCACGGCCAACCACACAAAGCTCGGTGGCTCGAGGCGACCTCCTAGCCGCCTAGGAGTCCTCAACCTCCAAGAGTAACAAATGCTCACGAAGAACAAGCTTGGAGATGAAATCAAGTGCTCAATCAACTCAAGACTCACTCCCAAACTCTTCCCAACCCTTCTCACAAGGGATCACTTAGATCTAAGGGTAAAGCTCCTCAAAGCCCCCCACACAGCCCCTCAAAAATCCACACCAAAAGCCTCTTCAAAAAGAGGGAGGAAGGGCTATAAATAGAACTCCCAAAAAACTAGCCGTTGGGGGCAGGCTGCGCACAATCCGGAGACTCCGGACTTCAATCCGGATACTCCGGATTGACTGAGAAAGGCTAACAGAGAGACCCAACCCGGAGAGTCCGGATAAATGTCCGGATACTCCGAATTATCCGGATAGTCCGGACTAACTCCGGATAGTCCGAATCAGCACTGAGCAGCTCGACGAAAACGAGCATAACTTTTGACTCCGGACTCCGATTTCAGTGATTTTGGACTCTCCCGGAAGCTAAGAACGAGGGCTACACAAATAACAAGGTCTCACTACCCAAATATCAAAGGATAACCACAGATCTCACAAAGAAATCAAGAGAGACCTACAACCCTCACTTTCCAAGCACTACCAACACCACTCCTTTCTAAGATTCACAAGGATGGATCACTTGAGCACTTGACACATCTAAAAGTCATTCGACATCGCATCCCTCTTAATAGTACGGCAATCCTTAGACTCAAATTAAATCAAAGATAATATAAGTCTAGAACTAGTCACTTGTCGTCTTCTTTCTTGATGTCGATGCATGAAGACCTTCACCATATAATTGATGACATCTTCGCCTTGTCCAACTCGACTCGATTCACCTCATGAGACTCTCGTCCTATCAACCTTGACTTGATCATCCTCTCGACGATCTCCACGCCAAGTTGCTCTTGACTTAGTCCTCGACTCTTGGTGACACCGCCTTGTTGACCTCGGCTTAATGATCATCCTCCAAGATACCTTGGTCATCATACACAGACGGACCTAATTCTTTCCAAACTACTCATGAAAGACATTAGTCCCAAAAGCTCAATAGATATGAATAAGTTGATATTTGTGAGCGATTGATTACAACAAGTGTTTCATATAAAGAAGCACAATATAAATGGAAACACTTGACATAAGAAATGTTCTCTACTAAGTACATCATGATGAATATGTAATTGATCTATATGCACTAGAGAGATAATTGCCAATATGATGAATCAATTAAATCATGGCAAGGATCACAGACTTTACTTAAATGAAGCACATGATAGAATATACACGAATTGTACATGTGCAAATAACATTTGAGTAAGAGTAAATATGTGATCCAACACTAGATAAACTTCACTAAGAGAATTGCATGAGAAGATATACAAATAAAACATGCATGCACCAAGTCAATCTATAGCAATATGAAGTTTAACTCTAGTTAATACATGCATACCATAATGAACTCAAATGAATATATATGCACAAATAAATATGACATGAACCAATGTGCATATATATAATCAACATGCTACTTGGAGTTCACTATGCATTTGCACGCACTAAGTTAAGCATTTACTTAATTGCATAGATTGTCATTATGAGTGTTTGTCATTAATCACCAAAATAACATAAGTGCCTAGATGCACTTTCAGACGCCTTTTGGCCTCCGCGCGTGGGAAAGGCCATTCGGGTCAAGAAAAGAAAAAAAAAAAGAAGAGAAAAAAGGAAAAAAGAGAGAAAAAAATAGCAGAAAATTTTTAAAAATTGACAGAAAAATCCAGAATTTTTTGGCTCTGTTTTTATTTTTCTAGCTTTATTCTCTGCGGTTATGAATATTCTTTATGAATTTTGAATTCATTACTTTATGTACTGCAATGAATATTCTGCTTTTTATGCTTTTTGCAACCATTTTCTATTAGATTACACGCAGTAATCTAATGTCAGAATTTTGATATCATGCAGATGTCCGGTATCGTGAATCGTGAGTTTGAAGAACTGGCCCCGCACGGTCAGAACTACCTAACTTGGGCATCGGACGTGAAGATCGTTCTTGGGGTAAGAAGCTCCGTGCCGCGATTGGTCTAGGGTCCACGCAGGACGCAAAACCTACCGCCGAGTAGAATAATCAAGCCTTGCACTTTCTCAGGCACCACCTCTCAGCCACTTTGAAGAATGAATACATGGCTAAGGAGAGTGCACTTGAGCTTTGGACTGCACTTCAGAAGAGGTTCGAGAAGCTCAAGTACACCATCTTGCCCCAAGACAACAAGATTGGGTCCGCCTGAGGTTTGCAGACTACAAACAGTGGACGAGTACAATTCTCTTTGCACAAAATTTGTACCAATCTCTCCCTATGTGGCAAGAAGATCACTGACGAGGAGAAGATTGAGAAAACTCTCTCTACCTTCCACCCAAATGCTATCCAGAGTGCACGCAGCTATCGTCAGGACGCATACAAGGAGTATAGCGAACTGATTGATGTAATGCAAGTTGCGGAATCGCAAGACGATGTTCTATGTAAGAACTATGTCTCGCAGCCACCTGAAAGAGACAATGGCACAGAAGTCAATGCCAATAGCTATAAGGTGAGAAAGCCCATTCATAGAAAGAAGGGCAAGCAGGGTGGAAAGGAGAGGTCTCAGGCTAAAGGAAAGTCCAAAGCCCCAGTGAAGAAGGATGACAAGGAAAAGGCGCACGCCAAGCCATATGGACAACAGAACCAAACGTGCTTCAGGTGCGGCACTTGGGGTCACTGGTCGAAGATATGTCAGAACCCAAGGAAGTGATCAACGCATATCAAGCTAAAAGGAAGGCAAAAGAAAACGCCCCAACAGAGGCGCACTTCGCCAAGATTGGTGATGATGATGCCATGTATGAAGATACCCTACTTGTCTCATCCTCACAAAATAGCCTGGATATCGATGCTGCAACCAATATTATGGCAAATGAAGAAAAACTTCTGTCGATGACATAGAAGTAGAAATTAATGCATATTTTACAAATTCTGTTAATGCATATTTTTTTAGATTATGGTTGTTAGCATTGTCTTTTGAATAATGGATTGTAAGCTCTAGAAGAGCATACTTCTCTCATTAATAAATACACAATTTATTCTTTATTCCAGTAACCTTTATTTTGCAAGCAATGTTTGGATTATTTTGCCTCTATCTGATTAGAATTAAATTTCTTTTATCTAGAAATCGTGTAGCACCTAAATGGAAGAGATATGCATTGTTGATAGTGGCACAACAAATACCATCTTAAGAGAGTCTAAATACTTCCAGTCGATCACGAAGAACGCTGGAAAGATTACTACGATAGCAGGAAGCGATTCATATGTAATAGGCTCAGGAAGAGCCACTATTATATTGCCTATGGGTACAACTTTGGTAATTAAAGAAGCCCTTTGTACCTCGAATCAACGCACTCTCTTAAGCTTCAAAGACATCCGCGCCAATGGTTTTCATGTAGAAACCAATGAAGAAAATGGCAAAGAATATTTGTGCATTGTGAAGCACGCAGATGTGGAAAAATGGTATTAGAAAAATGTCCCTCATATGAATCAGGTTGTACTACATGAATATTCATGCACCAAGTGTATACTTTCTTGAAGACTGCTTTTAAAAGCTCGAGTTATTTTCTTTATGGCATGGTAGATTAGGCCATCCTGGTCTTAGAACGATGAGGAATATAGTGAACAACTCACAAGGTCATGGCATTAATATTAAAAATTTCCCGAATCATGAAGATTTCGTGTGCCCTGCATGTGCCACCGGGAAATTAATAACTAGAACCTCTGTCATGAAAGTGCAAAGTGAACTTCCCGCATTCCCGAACGCATCCAGGGGATATTTGCGTTCGATTCAGCCCTTTGTCGGCCGTTTGGTTGACTTTATGGTGCTCATCGATGCTTCCTCGAAATGGTCGCATGTATGCTTATTGTCAACAAGAAACCATGCTTTTTCAAGGTTGATCTCGTAGATCATAAGAATTAAGAATGCTTTCCCTGATCATCGCATGAATTAAGAAACCCCGCACTAATGAAGCAAATCAAGAAGTTCTCCGCAAGTCCGGGATATACGTTGGTTAAGATAATTGATTTGCACAATTTAGCAAATGAATTTTTGCGAGGACCGATTTCCGTCATTATCAACCTTTTGAAAAATCCGAAATCATATGGCATTCCACTGATCTCCGCGCATGACCCCGCACTAATGAAGCAAATCAAGAAGTTCGCGTGATTAATCCAAGTCGCATGTACCCGCAAGGAATGCACCGAGAGGTGAAAATACCAAAGAAAATAGAAGGTATTCATCATCCTGCTCAGAGGCCTCAAAGAAAAGAACAGAAATCTGCCTCAAACCCAAAGTACTCGGAGACGTCTGAGAAAATCAAGCAGATGACTTACCACAACCAATCACGAAAATACCCCAACGAAGAAGGGGAGCCATTGAGACTGCACCGAAAGAAACCGGCGAAAAAGGCAATTCCGCACTTGAATCTTCCACTGCAGAAGCCGCGAAATAATGTGTGCGCACACATAGGCGATGAAAAGCCAAAAGAACTTGCTCCTGCGATAGGGAATAGCAGAGAAGAGCAAGTAGAAGTGCATGAAGCACCCCATGATGAAATGGCCATAAACTTTGTAATAACAAGAGAATCCCTGAATAGAGCAACAGGCAATATCGATACATACTTTGCAAAGAAGATTGCCTCGATCATTGATCGTGATCTCGAGCCTGCATCTCTCGCAGAGTGCAAGAAAAAGCTACATTGGAAAGAATGGAAGAAAGCGATCACTGCAGAGTTAGTCTCTCTGAACAAGAGAGGTGTTTGGGCCCGTATGCCGCACACCTCCCTATATAAACCCTGTAGGTCATAAATGGGTCTTTGTTCGGAAGAGGAATGAAAACAACGAAGTTGTAAGGTACAAGACAAGGCTAGTAGCTCAAGGTTTCACTCAACATCCTGAAGTTGATTATGAAGAAACCTATTCTCCAGTCATGGGAGGAATTACCTTTAAATATTTGATCTTAATGGCAGTCAACTTGAAGTTGAGAATGAAGCTAATGGATGTTGTCACAGCATATTTGTATGGAAACTTGGATTCGGAGATATACATGAAGGTACCAGAAGGTATTCCTATCCCGAACCAAGACGGAGCAAATAGAAACCTGTATAGTGTGAAATTGGAGAAATCACTGTATGGGCTAAAACAGTTAGGAAGAATGTGGTACAATCGCTTGAGTGATTTTCTCTGCAAGAAAGGCTACACAAACAACGAAGATTGTCCATGCGTATTTATACTGCGATCCCCAAATGGATTCTGTATAATCTTCGTCTATGTAGATGACTTGAACATCATTAGGACGGATGAAGAGATTGAAGAAGCTTGCTCATACTTGAAGTCTGAGTTTGAAATGAAGGATTTGGGTAAAACCAAGTTTTGTTTAGGCTTGCAGCTTGAGCATGTCCAAGGAGGAATCTTGGTACATCAATCAACCTACACGCAGAAAGTGTTGGAAAGATTTGGCTTTGAAAAGGCATATCCTACAAAGACTCCAATGGCTCAAGGTCACTCAAAGCGCATCTAGACCCATACTGCACCTAGAGAAGAGGGAGGAAGTCCCGGGAGCAGAATTCCCATATCCGAGTGCGCTTGGAGCGCCATGTACCTTGCGAATAGTACTAGGTCGGATATTGCGTCACTGTGAATTTGCTAGCTCAGATGCAAAGGCAAAACCCACCAAAAGGC
Source organism: Otatea glauca (assembly GCA_036346275.1). Taxonomy (NCBI): domain Eukaryota; kingdom Viridiplantae; phylum Streptophyta; class Magnoliopsida; order Poales; family Poaceae; genus Otatea; species Otatea glauca. The sequence continues at coordinate 77,762,225 of CM070713.1, forward strand.
ATTGGAAAGGGATCAAGGACATCTTCCGTTACCTCCAAGGAAGCAAAGATCTCGGTTTGTTTTTCAGAAAAACAATGAACTGAATTTGGTCAACTACGCCGATGCTGGGTACTTATCAGACCCGCATACTGGCAAGTCCCAAACTGGCTATGTTTTTCTATGTGGAGGAACAACAGTTTCATGGAAGTCGTCTAAGCAGACTCTCGTCTCGACGTCGACCAACCACTCGGAAATCATCGCTTTGTATGAAGCATCTCGTGAATGTGCATAGCTCTGAAGAATGGTTCACCACATCCAGAAGTCATGTGGCTTGAACATTGAGCAAACTTCCATGATCATTTATGAAGATAATGCAGCTTGTGTTGCCCAAGCACAGATAGGTTATGTGAAGAGCAATCTCACGAAGCATATCAACCCCAAGTTATTCTATGCTCACGAATTGCATAAGATGAACGAGATTAAGATATTGAATACCAAGTCATGTGAAAATCTCGCAGATTTGTTTACTAAATCACTCCCAGCATATACCTTTGAAAGGTGCGTAAAAGGGATTGGGATGATGAGACTTAGAGAAGTGCAGATTTCAGGGGGAGATATATCACATACTCCCACATAAATCTCGAATATGAATTTTGAGTACCCAACATGAATCTCGAAGATTAGTGGTTGAAGTTTGGGTGAATTGTACTTTTTTCCTTAACAAGTTTTTCATGAAGTTTTCTTGCATAAGGTTTTAACGAGGCAATTCGTGCAACACTGTAAGCGTATGCTATGTACTCTTTCTCCAAGTATTTTTCTCACTGGGTTTTTCTGGAGTTTTAATGAGGCATATGCATCTCACGGCAAAGGGCCCAAGGGGGAGTGTTGGAAAAGTACGTGGCCCAATGAAAAGCCCACAATGATCCCTTAACCAAAACTCTAGACGACTACTATATAAAGAGGAGGGGGTCCCCCTATGTATAAGCAATCAGAAATTAATAAAAATTCAGTCGCCGTTCTCCTATACTGTGTCTCTTTTTCTCTCTCTATTCTTCATTTCAAATCTGTTCGAAAACCCCGGACTATTTGATAGCGAGTTTTCTTAACAAAAACAGCGCTCGTTTTGGGCCGCCGAGTCGCGCAGTGCCGGGCGGGCACCGACGCGGAGCGCCTGGACGGGTTCGCACTGCCGCTCGGCTCGTGAGGCTGCGCCTGCGCCTGCGTCTGCGTGCCGGGATGTTTATGTGAAGAATCTTGTGTGCCTGTTCGGACTGACAAGGAAATGGACGCCACTGTTCATTAGTCCAACTCCTCATGTCAACGAAAATATTGATGTAAGGCAGATCATCAATGGAAGATCAAAATCTTACGCAGTAAAGCGAAGCATGTACTAGTATCAGTTTCCTTTCTGTTGCTGGACAGGCAGAAGTACTACTAGTATCAATTGTCAGGCACACCGCACACCATCAATGGAAGGTCAAAATCGTACGCCAAAGCATGTACTAGTATCATGCAAGGTTCAAAATCTTGACGAAATTATGGTCGGGGACGAGATTACAAATCCTGATTGAATAAAGAAAATTTGAAAAAAAATAAAATTGCTAGGCGAAATTTCAGAAATTTTGACCAAATTTAGAACAATACCTCTTAAGAATGTCATCTCCTATAAAAATGTTTTGAAAAACCGAACTTTTGAGACGTTTTATAAAAATTATAGAAACACTGTTATATTTTTTAAAAAATGTACAAGCTTGATTATACTCTAAACAATTTATGGTACCATCTTTATAAGTCTAGGATCATACAATTTTTTTTTAAAAGAATTGAACTTCATTTGTTATCTTTGAAAAATCAAAAACAGAAGGAACATAAATGAGATAGTAACCATGTTAGAATTTTATAAATTCGTTCGAGTATGATCATGATCTAAATTTTTAGAAGAGCTTAAACATTGCCTCAGCAAATTTCTCTAAAATGTTCAAAAATTCTAAACTTATTTTGGTTGCTTAATCAAATCTATGGAAACAATACATTTTTATCAGGACAGTAGCATTATCAGAATTTTTTAAAATTTCTCAACCTTGATCATCATCTGAAATTTTTATTGGAACATCAATGATGCGTCAAACCATCCACAAAAAATTTCAATTTTTTCTAACGTGATTGGTTTTTTTTTCATTCAATTGAAATTTACCTAGATTTCAGCATTTTCGACCGAATATTTTTCTAAAATTTCACGAAATTTCAGGTATTTTGATTGGATTTCATGTTTTTTGGGCTATATTTGGGACAATACTTCTTAAGAATGTCATCTTCCATTAAAATGTTTTGAAAAACCGAATTTTTGAGACGATTTATAAAAACAACAAAAACACAGTCAGATCTTATTTAAAAATGTACAAGGTTGATTATGCTCTGAAAAATTTATGGTGCCATCTTTAGCGGTCTAGGATCATACATAAAACTTTTCAAAAGAATTAAACTTCATTTGTTATCATTGAAAAATCAGAAATAGAAGGAACAAAAATAAAACAGTAACCTTGTCAGAATTTTATAAATTTGCTTAAAAGTGATCATGATCCAAAATTTCTAGGAGAGCTTAAGCATTGTCTCAACATCCTTCTCTAAAAGTTTCAAAAATTATACATGTTTTAGTTGCTCATTCAAAAATTCTCCCACTGCAAGGCTTTTATTAGTAGTTCAAGACAGTAGCATTATCAGAATTTTTAAAAATTCCTCAAACTTGATCATCATCTGAAAATCTTATAGGAAAATTAGTGATGCATCAGGACTATCCACAAAAAATATCAATTTTTTTAATGTTGTTTGAACTAGGGTTCCAAATTTCGGCGAAATTTTACCGAAATTTCGGATTTCGGACCACCTCGAAATCTAAAGTACCGGCCGAAAAAAATAAAAAAAAATCTGAAATTGCTGCAGTAACCCAATTTTTTTGATTTTTCGGCCAAATTTCGCCAAAATTTCGTATTTTTTGGCCGGTTTTGAAACTTTTTGTGCCGGATTTGATCGGATTTGGTCCAATAACCCTTAGGAAAGTCATCTCCTATGAAAATTTGTTGAAAAAACGAATTTTTTAAACATTTTAAAATTTTGGCAGAAACACTGTGAGATTTTTATAAAATTGTACAAGCTTGATAATGAACTAAAAATTTTATGGTACTATCTTTAGTAGCTTAGGATCTTACATAATTTTTTTAAAATAATTTAGCTTCATTTGTTATCCTTAAAAAATCAAAAATAGAATGAACATAATTGGGACAGTTATATTGTCAGAATTTTATAATTTTTCTTGTGTGTGATTATGATCTAAAATTTTTGTGAGAGATTAATAATTGACTCAGTACCATTATATAATTTTTTTAAAAAATTGAAATTTGTTTGTTTGGTCAATCAAATATATGTAAGCATTGAACTTCGTTTGTTATATTATATTTCAAAAATAAAAAAGAAAAGAACATAAATGGTACTGTGCCTTGTAAGAATTTTATAAATTCACTGGAGTGTGATAATGAATCAAAATTTTTATGGGATATTAAGAACTTCCTTATCACCATTCTGTAAAATTTCCAAAAATTTAAACTTTTTTTTATTGCTAAAGCAAATCTATGTATTGATCATTAGACTTTTATCATGACGTAGCACTGTCTGAATTTTTAAACATTATTTTAGAATGGTCATCATCTAAAATTTTTAAAGAAACATTAATGTTACATTAGGACCATCCACAAAAATTTTCAAAAGTTTTTAACGTGGTTTACATAATTTTTCATTTTGTTCAAGTTTGCCGGTAAGCCTTTTAACAGTATAAAGAGTATCTTGTTCGAATTTTTAAAAATTCATACAGTTTGATAATCATCTGAAAATTTTATGAGAGCATTATAGATACATCATAACCATGAAAAAAAAATTCAACAGTTTCTAACTTGATTTGTACCATTTTTCATTCGGATCAAACTTGTCGGTCAGTGTTCTATCAGGACAGTACCACTCTTCGAATTTTTAAAAATTACTCACATGTGATAATCAGCTGAAATTTTTGTGAGAACATTAATTATAGATCATAACCATGCACAAAAAATTTCAACAGTTTATAACTTGATTTGTACCATTTTTCATTCGGATCAAACTTGTCGGTCAGTGTTTTATCAGGACAGTACCACTCTCCGAATTTTGAAAAATTCTTCAGATGTGATAATCAGCTGAAATTTTTGTGAGAACATCAACAATGTGTTAAAAATCTCCAAAAAAAAATCAATTTTTTCTTAATGTTTAGACCACTTTTCAGCCGATGCAAAAAACCCCGAAATTTCGGGTTTTTTCGCCGAATTTCGAAAATTTCCGGAATGGACCGTATTTGAATTTTCAAATTCAAATTTCGTTCGAAATATTTCCGAAATTTCACGATCCGGCCAGGAACGAAATTTAATGCGAAACCGAATTTTCAAACCTTGGTTTGAACCATTTTTCGTTCCGTTGAAATTTGCCGAAATTTTGGCAATTTCTCGAAAATCCCGATCCAAAAAATTCCGGATTTGAATTTTGATCAGATTCCGTCTGAAATTCTTAAATCTCACTGAAATTTCAGATTTCAACCGCCTTCAAGATATAGTCCAAAAACGAAAATTTAAACCTTGGTATCAAGGCGTCAAAGGCCAATGCTTCGATTGTAGCTGTACAGAAGTTCACAACTCTCCTCGCAGAGGCATCAAGCTGGTAAGAGAATATACAGATCAGAACACACTGCTGTACTCGTTTTCGCCGTTCATTTGGAGGAACCACAGGATCGCCACGCCAAAGACCACGAAAGAAGACAACTCCATCGTGAGCGCCCCCCATCCGATGACACCGGCATGTTTTAGGATCGACGGAATGGCGAAGCTCCCCACTATCGATGCACCCGTCAAGAATTTTGTGAAGTTCACCCAACTGCAGTGGCATAGTACATGTACATCAGTTAACTTCACAGTATAATAAAAAGTATCACCCAACTGTAGGGGATGCAATCAACCCAGTCTAAAACAAGGTAGGCTTTTGTAAGTTTGTCTCCCACTAACAAGTAACACGCAACATATGTGATTGCCAAAGTGAACGTTCATGCGTATATTACTTAACCAGCAAATTGTTCCACGCCAAAGGCCCTTCACTCATTAGTGTACCATAAAAGTTAGTTGATCACAAAGACTCCACAGTACACCATAACCATCATTTCAAAATCTCTAAATATAATTTGAGAACCTTTGTCAGAAAAATTATATATAATTTGAGAGAACTGTTACAAGTGTCATGAGTGCCAGTAAGGTAAGCCACATCTTTGGGGGTAAAACAAATGCGCTGAAAAAATTATGACAAGTGTGATCAAGAATGAAGCACAGTGGCTGCCAAGTAGGGAAGCATGGTCACTTACCCATCTCCCCCATTAGACATCACTGAGGGAGAATTGGAGCCCAAGAAAAATAGGAGGGGCATTGGTAGTATGAGGTACATCAGAACTGCAGAAAATGCCGTTGATTATAATTCCCTAAAAAAAATTATCGCATAAGGAAGAAAGTTATCCGTCATAGATAAAATTCTCTAACCTGTTAACATTGGCCACCAGTTGTTGTATAGAGCACAGGCCTGAAGAAGAAAAGTTACATAGGTTTAGGCAACATCTGAGAGGATAATAAGCTGTTGCTGAGATGTTAAATTTAGATGCTTACCAAAATCTGCAATACAATTCCACCAGAGACAAGTATTGCAAGAAGGGCAAGTCTTCCACTGTGCAGACATGTTCTCATACTACGTGATAGTGCCATTGCTTACTTTCCTGTTGTTCAGATAACAGTTTCTGGATTGTGAAAAGGGCGGATAAGCAATGCAATATAGACATAGTGTATATAAACCCAAACGTTGCCACCGGAAATCACCTCGAATAACATTATGGGAAGTCTCGCCTAGGCCAACTTATTGCAAAAGCAGTTGTGCAAGGAAACAGGGTGATCTTTAACTAATAAATGAATCGCTAGCTCTATCGGATTCATTTTTTCCACCCGATAAACACCGTATGTGGTCAAGTGAGTCACCTATTAGGAGGATGGTCGATAGCAACAGGGCCTCAGGAGTTAAGGTGGAAAAGAGTACAACGACTGAATCACAAACAGGGTTTGAAAAACCGAGGTTTACTGCTAGAAAACCGTGGTTTTTGATCTTACCATTCTTGTTTGAGAAGCAAAGCCGCTCGGTTTACCGATGAAATTCAAATTCAAATTTAAAAGAATCGAAAATTTTGGAAAATTTTATCCAAAAATTCTCTAAAATTATTATTAATAGCTTTATGACCTCTGGTGTGATTTTTTTTGGAAAAATGATGTTTGGAGATGTTTTTGAGCCATTCAAAATCTAGAAAATAGAAAAAGCCAAAAAAAGAAAGAAATTAGAAGTATTTTTAGTAGCAATATTTGTTCAAGTATGTCAAATAGCAATATTTATTTCAGCATATTTTACTAACAATATTTGTTCAATTATATGTAGTAGCAATATTTACTTAAACATATTTTAGTAACAATATTTGTTCAATTATATTTAGTAGCAATATTTGTTCAAGTATGTCAAGTAGCAATATTTGTTGAAGTATATTTAGTAGCAATATTTGTTCAATTATATTTAATAGCAATATTTGTTGAAGTATATTTAGTACCAATATTTGTTCAATTATATTTAGTAGCAATATTTGTTGAAGTATATTTAGTTGCAATGGACGATACTTGAAAATGATATTATTTGTTCAAGTAGCGATATTTGTATGCACAGAAATTATCTTGCTATGATATATTTTAATATGTTAATGTTATCTAATATTAAAAAGATTACTTCTAGTTGTATGCATGCATGAACTACCAAAACTTTAGTATAGAAGTTGTACTTTGTACCACTATTTATATTCTGTACTTATTTTGTTGTACAACGTGAAATTTGACACTAGCAATTTCTTGCAAATTATTTACACAAGCAATTTCTGTAAGGTATTGAAATGTAAATGGTGTCGATATGTGAATGGTATTGGTATATCATTATATGAATACCTATTTTTGCACTTGTTGGATTGATATATGAGTAGTATTGAAATGAAAGATTATTTGTTAACATATTATTGCTAAATGCCTATTTTTCCACTTGTTGGTTTGATATATGAGTAGTATTGAAATGAAAGATTATTTTTTGATATATTATTGCTAAATGCCTAATTTACAACTTTCAATTGTCTAAACTATAGCAAAGGTTATGTCGAATTTTTTTCATATTTAGGAGGGATTATACCGGAATTTTTTCGTGTTTTTACATAATGTTTAATATATATTTCTTACATTTTTCCTTTTTTTTTTGGCCTTCACTGGATTTTTACAAATTTCACAACTTTTTTTTGTAATTTTCCCGATTTTTTTACATTTCCCCCTATTTTTTCAACCGGCTTCGGTTTTTTGTCAAAAACCGCGGTTTTCGCTCATCAGTTTGACTATATTTTAATATGGTTTGAATTTTCATACCGTTCGGTTTTTCGCGATTTTTCACAGTTTTCGCTACCGTCGGGGTCACGAATTTCGAGTTCAGAACGGTTTTGTAAACCCTGATCACAACCATGTCATTTGTTACAGAGTAAGGCAGTTCATTTATAGTAATGCTCTCGACTCGTCTAAAATACTCAATCCGTATTTCCAGTGTGTCTTCAACTGATGAATTGCCTCTGTCAGATCCACACTTGAATGCAGGCTTGAAGCTAACAAAAGCAGCCATGTGCAGCAAAAAGGAGCGCACAAGATTGATTTTTGTGATCAGCATATTGTGATGACTACAAGAATTGCTTGTAAAGGTGATCTTCCTATAGATTTCCCCTCTGTAGAAGAACAAAAATGGACCCTGGCTACATGTAAGCAATTCGATCATATTTCCTATGCAACCCAAAGTAATTTCTTCTAAACGGCACCCCGCCCGATTGAGGGATCCAAGCAATGAGCATAAAAGAAAGATTCAGAATCAGATCTGACACAGGCGAACCGAGCATTCTAGGCCGCACCCTGCAACGATTCAACCAGCTAGGTAGGCAGGCAAGGAGGAGGGGAGGGGATGGATGCATACTGTGGCTGCGTGCAGCAGAACACCACGAGGTGCCTGCCACCAACGCGCTCGCGGAAGGGCCGGCCGGGGAGGTGACGCGCCGTGAGCCGCGGCGGGTGCGGAGGTCGAGGCGCGAGGGATTTTCCGGCGTCGTGGCCCGTGCGGAGAGGACTGGATTGAAGGGGTTGGTGGTGTGGATGGCCCACCGAGAAGATTAATCGAGCGAGATCGATTAGCTGGTTGGGGCGAGAGGGAATATGAATATACGATGGAGTAAATTTTACAAAAAATATATGTTTTTTTATAAGTTATTAGAAAAATAGATATATTTTAGTTTCTATTTCACAAAACTACCGATTTTAGAAGAACTTATTTTACAAAACTATAGATTTTTTTTACATTTTATCAGAAAACTACAGATTTTAGAAGAACTTGTATCACAAAACTACATATTTTACAATTAATCGTTTCTTTTAACAGGTCTGACAGTCTAGACAATGTGACAGCCTCACGCGTGAGTGAAATTGAAAATGAGGGTGTGTGAGATCACCATGTAGTCTCGCACTGTTAAATCCGTTATAAGAAACAGTCAATTCTAAAACCTATAGTTTTGTGAAACAAGTTATTCTAAAAACTGTATTTTTGTGATACAAGTTCTCATAAAATCTGTAGTTTTGTAAAATAGAAACTAAAATATGTAGTTTTCTGATAGTTTATACAATAAATTTGTAATTTTGTGAAATAATTTCTTCTAAAATCTGTAGTTTTAAGAAATAAAGCTAAAATTTGTAGTTTTCTGGTAATTTATAACAAAAATGTTTTATGAAATTTACTCTATACGATACGTTGGTGCTGCGAATTAAGCACTGGTTTGATTACTCCATTTGGCTTCAAGTACTTGTAAGTTGTAATCCTTGTTGGGAAACCCTAATGGGCCATTGAATGCCCATGTGGTCCCTTAAGCCTAAATCCTAGGAGAGCGCAATAAAAGGAGGAGGGGGTCCCCCCTTATGTACAAGAATTCATTAGCAATAAAGAATTTCCGTTATTGCTCTCCCTAAACACGTCTCTCTCTCTTTTTCTGTTCTCCAATTTAGATCTGTTCGGGAACCCCGGACTATTCGATAGCGAGGTTCCTTAACACGTTATCAGCACGAAGCTCTACCGGAGATCAGAATTGAAAAGGTGAGAAGAGGTGAGAATCGGCGATTGATTCTAATCGTTGTTGATCCTATGCATGTATCTACTGTTTGCATCTGTTTTATGTTTGCACCTCGTGGCATGAAGCTACTGAGCGACATCGGTACATGCATCATCCATAGAAAAAAATCATGTGTTTTGGTTTCGCGCTCATAGCCTTGCAAATCCGCATCGCTTCGCGTGCCGCAGACGCAGGCTTGAAGTTCGGCCACCGCCGCCCCATTGTGCGCGCGCCGCACCAAGATCGCTCGAGCGCCACGGCTTGAAGTCGATGACGAGCCGTCGGCTCAGCCGTCGCGTCACCATCACCTCGGCCGGACGGAGCGCGACGGCGTCGGCCGGACCCCGGCCTCATGGGTTCGGCCCGCCATCGCGCAGCGCCTTCCGGCCGCCGGCCCGGCGCCTCGGCTAGCGATCTGAAGAAGCAGAGGCCACCGCCGGCGCGCAGAAGCCGCTCGGCCCACGCCTCGGTGACGTCCCTGATGCGCTTGAAGCATCGCGCGCCGCCTCGACTTTCGTGCGGCTTCGGCACTCGGCCTCGACGCCTCCTCGATGTGTGTGCGCCGCCGGCCTTAGCATCCGCTCCGCCGCACACGGGCAACACGAGCCGCCCAAGCTCGCGGCGAGACGACGACCGACGAGTCCCGCCGGCGCCCGGCGGTGCCGCTCCTCCCGCCACCGCAGCCTCGCCAAGCGCGCAACCTGCCCGACCCGCCGCTTTTTCGCCACCGCTCCTCGGCTAGAAGCCGCCGCTGCCGCCATCTCGTTGCCTTCTCCGTGCTCGAAGCTGGGGAAGAAGAAGGCGAGGCGGCCGGCGCGAGGCGAGGAAGGCGAGGCGCGCGAGGCGAGGAAGGCGAGGCGACCGGGCGCGAGGCGAAGATGACGCGCGAAGAAAAAAAAATGGAACGCACGGGGGTAAGTTGCGGTGGCGGCTAGGGGAAACCCTAGCCGCACGCCGTGATGGGCCGGGGCGGGCCAAGCCGGCCACGCAGGCCTAGCAGCGCAGGCCGAATCGGTTGGAAGAAAAGGAAAAGAAAAGAAAAAGGAAAGAAAAGAAAGAAAAAGAAAAAAAAAAAAAAGAAAAAAATGCGAAAAAATTGCAGAAAATTTTGAAAAATTGTCAGAAAATCAAGAAGATTTATTTGGCTCTGTTTTTAATTTTTCTTGCTTTATTTCTCTGTTTTATGAATTTTCTTTATGAATTTTGAATCCTTTGCTTTATTTTATATAATGCAATGCATATGAATTTTTTTTGCACTTTATGCCTTTTGCAACCATTTTTCTATCAGATTACACGCAGTAATCTAAACCAGAATTTTGAAATCATGCAGATGTCTGGCATTGTGAATCGTGAGTTTGAAGAACTGGCCCCGCACGGTTAGAACTACCTCACTTGGGCATCGGACGTAAAGATTGTTCTTGGGGGCAAGAATCTCTGTTCAGCGATTGGTTTAGGGTCCTCGCAGGACGCAAAACCTACCGCTGAGCAGAACGATCAAGCTCTGCATTTTCTCAGGCACCACCTCTCAGCCACTCAAGAATGAATATATGGTCGAGGAGAGTGCACTTGAGCTTTGGACCGCACTTGAAGCGGTTCAAAAGCTCAAGTACACCATCTTGCCCCAAGCACAAGCAAGATTGGGTTCGCTTTGAGGTTTGCGTGACTTGTATCGATGGATCGAGTACAATTACGCCTTGCACGTAATTTGTACCAATCTCTCTATGTGGCAAGAAGATCACCGATGAAGAGAAGATTGAGAAAACTCTCTACCTTCCACCCTAATGCTATCCAGAGTGCACGCAGCTATCGTCGGACGCATACAAGGAGTATAGCGAATCGATTGATGTAACGCAAGTTGCGGAATCGCAAGACGATGTTCTACGCAAGAACTATGTCTCGCACCACCGACGAGGCACCGCACGTAAGTCAATGCCAATAGCTACAAGGTGAGAAAGCCCACTCATAGAAAGAAGGGCAAGCGGGGTGGCAAAAGAGACCCGTGCCAAAGGAAAGTCCAAAGCCCCGTGAAGAGGATGACAAAGAAAAGACGCACGCCAAGCCGTATGGACAGCAGAACCAAACGTGCTTCAAGTGTGGCACTTGGGGACATTGGTCAAGATATGTCGGGAATCCAAAGAAGTGATCAACGCATATCAGGCTAAAAGAAAGGCAAAGGAAAACGCCCCCGCAGAAGCACACTTCGCCAACATCGGTGATGATGATGTCATGGATGTAGATACCCCACTTGCCTCATCCTCACAGAATAGCCTAGACATCGATGCTGCAGCCATTATTATGGCAAATGAAGAGAAAACTTCTGCCGATGACATAGAAGCAGAAATTAATGCATATTTTACAGATTCTGTTTAATGCATTTCTTTTTAGATTATGGTTGTTAGCATTTTTTCTTTGAATAATGAATTGTAAGCTCTAGAAGAGCATACTTCTTTCATGAATAAATACGCAATTTATTCTTTATTCCAGTATTCTTCAATTTTGCAAGTAATATTTGGATTGTTTTGCCTCTATCTGATTAGAATTATATTTCTTTTATCTAGAAATCGTGTAGCGCCCAAAATGGAAGAGATATGCATTGTTGATAGTGGCACAACAAATACCATCTTAAGAGAGTCTAAGTATTTCCAATCGATCACGAAGAACGCCGAAAGATTACTACGATCGCAGAAGCGACTCATATGTAATCGGCTCAGAAGAGCCACAATTATATTGCCTATGGGTACAACTTTGGTAATTGAAGAAGCCCTTTTGTACCCTGAATCAACGCGCACTCTCTTAAGCTTTAAAGACATCCGCGCCAATGGTTTTCACGTAGAAACCAATGAAGAAAATGGCAAAGAATACTTGTGCATTGTGAAGCACGCGGTATGTGGAAAAATTGTATTAGAAAAATGTCCCTAATATGAATCTGGGTTGTACTACACGAATATTCATGCACCCGAAGTGTATACTTCCTTGAAGACTGTTTTTAGAAGCTCTGAATTATTTTCTTTATGGCATGGTAGATTAGGCCATCCCGGTCTTAGAATGATGAGAAATATAGTGAACAACTCACAAGGTCATGGTATTAATGTTAAAAATTTCCCGAATCATGAAGATTTTGTGTGCCTGCATGTGCCACCGGAAATTAATAACTAGACCTCTATCATGAAAGTGCAAAGTGAAATCCTGCATTCTGGAACGCATCCAGGGGATATTTGCGGTCCGATTCAGCCCTGTCGGGCCGTTTCGATACTTTATGGTGCTCATCGATGCTTCCTCGAAATAGTCGCATGTATGCTTGTTGTCAACAAGAAACCATGCTTTTGCAAAGTCGATCTCGCAGATCATAAGAATTAAGAATGCTTTCCCGAATCACGCGTGAAGTCCATCGAATGGACAATGCCGAGAACTTACTTCAAAGGCATTTGATGATTATTGCACAAAGAATGTGGATAGCGCTTGAGCACTCCGTCCGCACGTCCATGCGCAGAATGGACTAGCAGAAGCACTAATAAAGAGGATTAAGTTCATTTCCAGACCGCTTTTGCAGAGTTGTAACTTGCCCAACACTTGTTGGGGGACACGCAGTCCTGCACGCAGCAGCTCTTATCAATTTTAGACCGTCGGCCTACAACATCCATTCTCCTATGCAGCTTGTGCACGGGATCATCCCGAAGATCTCCCACCTTAGAAAATTTGGGTGTATGGTATATGTAACTATACCACCCCCTCAGCGGACTGCAATGGGCCCTCTCCGCAAGTCTGGGATATACGTTGGTTATGAGAGTGCATCCATAATCAGGTATTTAGAACCCATGACTGGAGATTTGCATACAGCCCGATTCGCTGATTACATCTTTGACGAGGTTCATTTCCCATCATTAGGGGGAGGAAATCAACCTTTGGATGAAAAATGCCGGGAAATCATATGGCATTCCACTGGGATCCCCGCACATGACCCCCGCATTAATGAAGCAAATCAAGAAGTCCAGAAGATAATTGATTTGCAGAATTTAGCAAATGAACTGCCTGATCATTTTTTTGATTTGAAGGGCGTGGTTAAGTCACATGTACCCGCAAGGAATGCACCAGAGATGGTGGAAATACCAAAGAAAATAGAAGGTATCCCTCAACCTGTTCAGAGGCCTCAAAGAAAAAGAGCAGGAAATCTGGCTCCTCAAACCCAAAGTACCCGAGACGTCTGAAAAATCAAGCGAGAGGACTTACCACAACCAATCACAAAATGCCCCAAGGAAAGAAGGGGAGCGGTTGAGACTGCACCGAAAGAAGCCAACAGGAAAGGCAATTCCAGACTTGAACCTTCCACTGCAGGAATTCGCCGGAAATAATGTGTGCGCACACATAGGCGATAAAAAGCTAAAGGAACTTGCTCCTGCGATAGGGAATAGCAGTGAAGAGCAAGTAGAAGTGCATGAAGCACCCCATGAAGAAATGGCAATAAACTTTGTAATAACAGGAGAATCCTGAATAGAGCAACGACCAACGTTGATGCATACTTTGCAAAGAAGATTGCCTCGATCATTGATCATGATCCCGAGCCCGCATCTCTCGCAGAGTGAAAGAAAAGGCTAGATTGGGAAGAATGGAAAAGGCAATCATCTGCAAATTAGTCTCTCCAACAAGAGAGAGGTGTTTGAGCCGTATGCGCACACCTCCCCATATAAACCCGTGAGGTCACAAATGGGTCTTTGTTCTAAGAGGAATGAAAACAACGGTTGTAAGGTACAAAGCAAGGCTTGTAGCTCAAGGTTTCACTCAACGTCCTGGAGTTGATTATGAAGAAACCTATTCTCTGGTCATGGGAGGAATTACCTTTAGATATTTGATCTCGATGACAGTCAACTTGAAGTTGAGAATGAAGCTTATGGATGTTGTCATAGCATACTTGTATGGAAACTTGGATTCGGAGATATACATGAAAGTACCAGAAGGAATTCCTATCCCGAACCAACGGAGATATACATGAAAGTAGCAGAAGGAATTCCTATCCCGAACCAAGACGGAGCAAATAGAAACATGTACAAGGTGAAATTGGAGAAATCACCGTATGGGTCAAGCGATCGGAAGAATGTGGTACAATCGCTGAGTGACTTTCTCTGCAAGAAAGGCTACACAAACAATGAAGATTGTCCATGTGTGTTTATACAATGATCCCGAATGGATTCTCAGATAATCTCCGTCTATGTAGATGACTTGAACATCATTGGGACGGATAAAGAAATTGAAGAGGCATGCTCATACTTGAAGTCCGAGTTTGAAATGAAAGATTTGGGTAAAACCAAGTTTTGTTTAGGCTTGCACTTGAACATGTCCAAGGAGGAATCTTGGTACATCAATCAACCTACAAGCGTAAAGTGTTGGAAAGGTTTGGTTTTGGAAAGGCATATCCTGCAAAGACTCCAATGGTCAAGGTCACTCCAAGCGCACCTAGACCCATACTGCACCTAGAGAAGAGGGGAGGAAGTCCTAGGAGCAAATTTCCATATCCGAGTGCGCTTGGAGCGCTCATGTACCTTGCGAATAGCACTAGACCGGACATTGCGTCACTGTGAATTTGCTAGCTCGAGACAAAGGCGTAACCCACCAAAAGGCATTGGAAAGGGATCAAGGACATCTTCCGCTACCTCCAAGGAAGCAAAGACCTCGATGCTTTTTCGAAGAAACAATGAATTGAATTTGGTTGGTTATGCCGATGTTTGGTATTTATCGGACCGCATACCGGCAAGTCCCAAACCGCTATGTTTTCCTATGTGGAGGAACAAAGAATTTCTTGGAAGTCGTCTAAACAAACTCTTGTCTCGACGTCGACAAACCACTCGGAAATCATTGCTTTGTATGAAGCATCTCGTGAATGTGCATGGCTCGGAAGAATGGTTCACCACATCCGTAAGTCATGTGGCTTGAACATTGAGCAAACTCCCACGATAATTTATGAAGATAATGCACTTTGTGTTGCCCAAGCACGATGGGTTATGTGAAGAGCAATCTCACGAAGCATATAAACCCCAAGTTCTTCTATGCTCACGAATTGCATAAGATGAACAAGATCAAGATATTGCATACTAAGTCATGTGAAAATCTTGCGATTTATTCACTAAATCACTCCCAAAGATCTACCTTTGAAAGGTGCGTGAAAGGAATTGGGATGATGAGACTTAGAGAAGTGCAGATTTTAGGGGGAGATATTTCACATACTCCCACATGAATCTCGAGCATGAATTATGAATACCCAACATGAATCTCGAAGATTAGCAATTGAAGTTGGGAGAATTGTACTCTTTTCCTTAGCAAGTTTTTCATGAAGTTTTCTTGCATACGGTTTTTAACGAGGCAATTCGTGCAACATAGTAAGCGTATGCTATGTACTCTTTCTCCAAGTATTTTTCCCACTGGGTTTTTCTGGAGTTTTAATGAGGCATATGCATCTCACGGCAAAGGGCCCAAGGGGGAGTGTTGGGAAACCCTAATGGCCCATTGAAGGCCCATGTGGTCCCTTAAGCCTAAACCCTAGGAGAACGCTATAAAAGGAGGAGGGGGTCCCCCTTATGTACAAAAATTCATTAGCAATAAATATTTTCCGCTATTGCTCTCCCTAAACACATATCTCTCTCTCTTCTGTTCTTCAATTCAGATCTGTTCGAGAACCTCGGACTATTCGATAGCGAGGTTCCTTAACAATCCTCATCCTATTCCTAACCGAGAAGGACCTGGCGTCTTCACGAGCTCCACCACCTGTTTCCGGCTTTGCTTCTGTTTGTTTAGTCGTGGCGTGGTACATCGCTGCCAAGTGGCCCCATCGTCGCGTCCTCCGCGCTCAAATACGCCCATTGGCGCCACGTAATTTGGTAAAGAATGTCGTTAGAAAGGAAGCCTCCGATGGTAAAGAAGCCGATCCATATCAAGCAGGGTCAAGGTTCAAAATCTTGACGAAATTTCAGAAATCTTAATCAAGATTTTGGGTTTCAGTCGGGAACGAGATTTCAAATCCCAGTGAAATGATTTTTTTTGAAAATTTTCAAAAATACATCATCACGTACGATTTTTGACTAAAATCGTCTGTGATATGAACATGAGGTATTTTGATCGGATTTTAAGTTTTTTGGGCCGAGATTTTAGTGTTTCTCGCTGAGATCTCAGCAATTTTTGCCGTGATCTCGGAAATCCCGATTCAAAAAAAGCCGAAATTGAAATTTGCTTTTTCGATTTCGTCTGAAATTTCTAGATCTCCTTAGGATTTTGGGGTTCGTTCACCTCCGAGATACGATCCAAAACCGAAAATTGAAACATTGGAAGGGATAATGGGAAGCTGGTTTCCTCCGAGTCAGCCAATTTGGCACTAGTTCCATCCAAATTTTATAGAACGTATTTTCAAGTGTGATATAGACTAAGAAATTAAAGATAACTAGATTGTTACTAATTAGTATCTCTAAGTATTACATTCAACGATGCAGGTAAATAATATCATATAAATCTAGATATTTATTAGGATATAAAAGTAAGATTATACTAATTTATATTAAAAAAATAAAATACACCCTATATTTATAGGTAAAACAATTCAAAATATACATTCTATGATAGAGTAATTTGGAAGAGTAGGTAGTGCGACGCAAGATTTTAAATTTTGTTTTCGAACCACATCTCGGGGTGGCCTAAATCCAAAATTTTGGCGAGATTTCGGAATTTCGGCTGAAATTCAACCGAAATTACCAAAATTTCGATCATTTTCAACCCCTATGAAAACAATACATAAATAAGATCATTACTCACCATACTTATGGGCGTGTCTAGCTTAGTCCGTAGAGAGCAAGCCTCTTAAGCCTGTGGTGGTGGGTTCGAGCTCCATGTTGGTATTTGTTGTCCTATTAATTTTGGTATTTTTGTTGTCCAATGGTGAGCCAAAAAAATTTCTAACTTCAGCTTGATTCGAACCAAGGACCCCTCTGCTTGGTTTCTGAGATTGTTGCAAAAATTTCATATGTATTCCTCAGAAAAGGTATTACAATTCACTACCAAAAATTGGTGCGAAATTCAGTCCAAAAAGCCTAAACCTCAGCGAAATCGATCGAAATCACTGTAGCATTTTGAAAACTTTCAAAAAAGATTATTCCGTCGAGATTTTGAATCTCGGCCAACAATTCCTAAATCTTAGTGAGATTTTGAACCTTGGCGTGACGCGCAGCCAAATAAAGAGCAATGAATCACACATTCACACCACACCCCAAAAGAACATCACAGGCTTCACAGCTGGGTGCCTAGGTCCCAAAAATAAACGAAACGAGCTGCGAGCCTGTGACTGTGCATCGCATATACTCCCTCCGGTCATAAATAGTTATTGTTTTGGATATATGTAAAGTCAAACTTTTAAAACTTTGACTGTCAATATATTTTGAAATATCAGTGTTCTAAATAGCTAGCTATAGCTTTTTTGGACCCAAAATGCGAAGCTATTGGCCAATATTCCGTTATATTCGCTACAAGCCTTATAGCTAGCAATAGCTCCGCTATTTGATGTAGCTTATAGCTAGTGATAACTCCGCTATCCTACATAGGTATCCATTGTTCAAAATATTAGGCCCATTTTGAAATTCAATATTACTAAAAAGACCAAATATATCTCTTATAAACCTGAACTATGAGAAAACTTTGTAAAATACCTTATCTTATCATTTTTCAATAATCTAACGTCCATATTTCTTAGTGATTGAGTACTTATTGTTAAGAACATTATGATGTAGTTATCATTTATGGTCTTTTGAGCATGTATTAATTATATGTTTGTTGATTTCGGACTAGACTTATATTCTTATTATAAAAATATTAATACCTTCTAAAGTACTATATTTTATGATTTATTTGGAGCTAAATTATATTATATACATATTTAATTTTTTTACAATCTATTAATACTGAAAACACGGTGAAAGATAGCTTCCGCAACAGCTGCTGTAGCTTTTTAAGGCCTTGCCGCGAAAATCGTGATTTAATACCTTGTGAAATATTTTTATTGGATATATGAAAATCATATTTGTGAATTTGTTTCGAAAAGTAATTTTATTATATTTTATAAATATATTATAATAAAAATTAGTGATCAAAGTTGTATTTTGAAAACCGTGCCAATGTCTAAAACTATAACTATTTGTGACCAAAGGGAGTACAAGCATCGCACAACCTACATCTCGTGTCAAATGAACCAGCTCCTCTTTTTTACTTCTACTAGTAAGGTGCCCGTACGTTGCAACGAGGTCCCAAAAGAGGGTGATACATATTATCTAACGTGACCTAAATCGTACAATGAACAATAGTACACATTTACCTTTTTGAGCTCCTCAACTTTACAACTATAAACTGATTCAATCTCATCATCACGTTCTTCGTAAAGCCATTTTTCAGTCTGTTGTAGATTAACTGAGATTTCTTCCCTTTCGAAATCAATAGCAATGCTTCGATACCTCTCAGAAATCTAGAAAGATTATCAGCTTAGATTTGGAAAAGAAGATATAGATTAAAAACATTCTCAAATTGCCACCTTATTACGGATCATACACATAAGATTCCAATGTATTCTTCATGTCTTTTGTTTGCTCCATGAGTTTATCCTGATAGGCCAGTTGCTGTTCTTGCTCTTGACCTTCTAGCAATTTCTGATCGCTCGTTATACCATAAATGGACTAAAAAATTGGCAAATCCTGCCATCGAATTGACCTTTCATTTCTTGACTTATCACCCTTCGTATGATAACAGTTGATGCACCTAGTTAGTTGGGCATAATTGAATTCCACATGAACTTTTCATACTCCAATTTCATACTAAGTACTAATTCATAACCAACCTGATTGCCCTTCTTATTCTTGTCTTTTCTTCTTTATTTTCTTGGATGCTTTGTGGATGTGGTAATCCTCCTGGTTCTCTTGATCACTCTGCATCATCCTCTCCAACTGGACAATGAAAATTGCAAGTGACTGAAATCAATCTTAAGGTGATTAATGCCAAGCGAAATGATGTTTAATGGTAGAAGAGAAGCTCGTAGGTTTTTAAATAAAGATGTAGCTATACGTAGCACTATGTAACAGACACAAACTTACAGTGAAAAAAATAGATCTTACTGATACAAATCATCAGAAATAACACAAAATTAAAAAAGCCAGTGCACTCACATGCAGGATGCATGCACCATTGTACTTATAGGCAAATAAGATGAAAATAAAAGAAGAATGTCCTTACATACGCACTATTGCAGCAATATTAGCAGCATAGAAATTCTTTGAGCTTGCTTGTTTGCATGAATATATATATATATATATAGTATAATTACTTATATATATATATATATATATATATATATATATATATATATATATAGTATAATTACTTGGGACACCATGGTGTCTGGGCACCATAATCTAAAAAGGATATTTTTCCTATGTATTTTAATACAATTTTTTTTTGAAATTTTAGGATACTGAGTTTAACCAGTTTACTAAATAGTTCAAACAAGTTTGAACTAAAATTCAAACTATAGTTTCCCTTTTTTATGATAGTTTGATTGTAGGTATATGCTGATTTTATATATAAATCAACAAAACATGTGATGTAAACTTATTCAAAATCTTTGAATTCAAGTATATTTTTTCAAAGGTATGTGTTTCATTTGAATTGTTATAGATGGGTATATACCCTAAAACTGAAATTTTTAAAAATTATACTCTTATATGGCTTGAATTTGCACATTTGAAATCATGGTGCCCCATTTCGGCTTCCTATATATATATATATATATATATATATATATATATATATATAGGAAGCCTTTTCCGTATTTCCAGGAGTACATACTCCCACCTCTAATATACCACTTAAATGAACGCTTTATACACCTTTATCACTTTCGGTATACTCCAATAATAATTCTAATATACTCCAATGCGACATGGTTAAAAAAATTTCATCATAGCACTTTATTTTTTTGCTACATAACATTTTCCATATGTAAAACAAATATATAAACAAATTGTGCTATAAATGGTGGACTTTAATGAAATTTTTCATGAAACTCACTTTGGAGTATCTTAGAATCAGTATTAGAGTATACTCAAAAGGATAAAGAGGTATAACAACATCATTTAAACGGTATACTAGAGGTGGGAGTACGTACACCTAGGAGTATGGAATCATATATATCTATCAGGATCTATATCTTTAAAACCAGATTAAAAAAATTCAAACAATTAAATTGTAGGTGACACAAATTAAACTCAAGGAGATTAATGCCAAGCGAAATGATTTTAATGGTAGAAGAGAAGCTTATAAGCTTTTAAAGAAAATGTATATAGCCTGACAGAAATTATATTAACTGTAAAATGTTACGGGGTAGACTAGGCAACTATGGCTTGACAGTTTCCTCGACATGGTCGACCTGGGGTGGAGAGGGGACAGTGCCCTGCTTGGAGTATCAGCGCATGTGCCACCGCTAGCATCAGCGCCATTGAGTTTGTTGCAGGTTGCCCTGATATTTGACGCTATTCACTGCTTGTAACAATGCCCAAGTGTAATGTAACTCCGATGCTCTGCTCTGCCTGGTTAGTGGTTAAAATGGCAGGTCAAGGGTGATGAAGCAACTTGGGCATGGCGGATGCGGCTCGCACTTGATGTATAGTCTGTACACTCGTACAGGTTCCAAGTCTCCATGTACTCCTTTCTCCGTTCTTCTCGTAGCCACGCTGAATCACGATACCATCGTCTGATGATTCAAAAATGACGAATACAATTTAAATCAAAAGCAAGGGATAGTGATCAATGTACTTTGGAGGAGGAAGGAAAACAAAAAATGAAGCTTTTTTTTGCAGTGTTAAACCCTTGTTAGGTGAAATCCAACATTGAGATTTGAGAAGGCACATCCACAGCCGAAAGCATGGTAAGGTGGTTTAGCAAGTGTTATTACTGAATAAACTTCGATGTAATTACACTGTAGCCAAAAAATCATGAAGCAGCATAAGTACGGAGATCTCTCTAATTCAATAATGTATGATCTCTCTAACACCGTAGCCAAAAAATGTATGAAGTAAACAGGAAAACTAAATGGATTTGATCAATACTTCAATCTAAGAGCCTAGCTCATCATCTCCTACTCATCTGATGCTACTAACCACAGGACAATCAGCCGGGAAATACGTCTGTTCCCAACATTCTTTTCCACTGAGATCAACTAAATTCTTGGCCTTCAAGATTTCTTACCTTCCTCAGATTGAGTACACGATGTTATTGCAAGCATCAGATACTTAGGGAGAGCCACCTCCTTAGTCCTTGTATGTAGGCATTCCGCCGAACACCAGAATGCGAGAAAGAACCAAGGGGTCGAACCTGCAGACGAGGGAGCAGCTGAGGAGGTCGAATCTGCCCGTCTCCATCAACAGAGCTACGACATCTCATCGTCCCTATCCGCAGCACCACCGGATGGAGCGGTCACCAGCCATGGCGACGCCGGATATGACCGTTCCCGCCGACCAGAGACGATGAAGAAGCGGATCCCCCATTTGGTGATAAATCTCACCACACTGCGCCGTGTAGACAACATCGACCAGGCAACGAATCGGCCAGGAGCGTGGGGGAGAAGGAGAGCCTGTGCAGAGGCGATGGCGGAGGCAGCACGGAGGAGGGGATGAGGCTCGGGAAGCAGGGGAGGAGGAGGAGGCTGTGGGCGCTGGATACGGCGGTGGCGGCTGGGGTGACAGAGGCGGAGGAGGCCATGGGTGTGTGCCGTTAGGAATTCAAGCGACGGTTGGGGGAATGATGGTGGTGGAGCATGGTAGCCTGGGAGGAGGTTGATGTGGTGTGGCAGTGTGGATGAGGGGAGGGAGTTTTGTTTTTTTTAGAGCTGAACGCGGTTGCGATCGGCAGAAGTGAGTAGCACGTAAGGTTTCAAATTTCGGTTTCGGAATGAATATTTTGCCGAATTTTCAAAATTATTTTGAACGAAATTTGAATTTGAAAATTCAAATCCGATCCAATCCAGAAAAAAACCGAAATTTGGCAAAAAAAACCCCGAAATTTCGGGGTTTTTTTGCACCGGCTGAAAAGTGGTCTAAACGTTATCAAAAAATTTTAAATTTTTTTTGGAGGTTCCTGACACAATGCTAATGTTCTCACAAAAAATTCAGCTGAGTTTGATCAGAATGAAAAATAGTACAAATCAAGTTATAAACTGTTAAAATTTTTTGTGCAAGGTTATGATCCATAACTAATGTTCTCATAAAAATTTCAGCTGATTATCACATGTGAGGAATTTTTAAAAATTCGGAGAGTGGCGCTGTCCTAATAGAACACTGACCGACAAGTTTGATCCGAATGGAAAATAGTACAAATGAAGTTAGAAACTGTTGAAATTTTTTGTGCATGGTTATGATGTACCTATAATTCTCTCATAAAATTTTCAGATGATGATCAAACAGTATGAATTTTTAAAAATTCGAACAGTACTACTGCCATGTTAAAAAGCTTACCTGCAAACTTGAACAAAATGAAAAATTATGTAAACCATAAATTTTTTTGAAAATTTTAAATAATGGTGATAAGGAAGTTCTTAATATCCCATAAAAATTGTGATTAATGATCACACTCCAGTGAATTTATAAAATTCTTAGAAGGCACAGTACCATTTATGTTCTTTTGTTTTTGATTTTTGAAATATAATATAACAAACGAAATTCAATACATACATAGATTTTATTGACCAAACAAAAAAATTTGAATTTTTTTGAAAAATTTATATAATGTTACTGAGTCAATTATTAATCTCTCAAAAAAAATTTAGATCATAATCACACTCAAGAAAATTTATAAAATTCTGACAATATAACTGTCCTAATTATGTTTATTCTGTTTTTGATTTTTTAAAGATAACAAATGAAGTTAAATTATTTTGAAATTTTTTATGTATGATCCTAAACTACAAAGAATAGTACCATAAAATTTTCAGAATATTATCAACTCGTACAATTTTATAAAAATCTAAAAGTGTTTCTGCCAAAATTTTAAAATGTTTAAAAAATTAGGTTTTTCAACAAATTTTCATAGGAGATGACTTTCCTAAGGGTTATTGTACCAAATCCGGCCCTAAATCTTTCAAAACCGGCAAAAAAACACGAAATTTCGGCGATATTTGGCCAAAAAAACCAAAATTTCGGATTTTACTGTAGCAATTTCAGTTTTTTAAAAAAAAATTTCCCGGCCGGTACTTGAGATTTCGGAGTGGTCCGAAATCCGAAATTTCGGGGAAATTTCGCTGAAATTTTGAACCTTGGTCGCACGTAGGTACACCGCCATATGGTAGGGCGGCCTGTCGCCACTACGGCGATCGCGATCGGGCACTGACCACGGCAGCGGCAAGACGAATGGCGGGCGGATCGGGCCGCACGCAAGACGAGTCCGTGGGCGTGCTTAGGCGGCGCCGCCATGGTCGGACGCGACGCAAGACGGTGAGGACGGGCCGCCCGCATGGTGGGCCAAAGCACGGCGGAGCGAACGCACGCACGGCGAGAGGCGGCGCGCGCGCGGGCCGAGGAGAGGCGGCGCGCACGCGCACGGGCACAATGGGCGACAACGACCGTTGTCGCCGCCGTGTCGGCCGTTATGCCGGCCGTCTTGGCGCAAGACGGCACGCGCCCAAAATTTTCGAATTTTCTGACCGTTTTATAGCCGTTAGGGGTTAAAAAATTGATAAAAAATTGAAAAACGAACGAAAAATCCTAAATTTTTTCCTATAAATAGGGAGGACCCCTCTCCTCATACAGCACCCATTCACTCATCATCTTCTCTATTGATTATCTTGTGAAAATTGTGATACTGTTTGTAGTTATTTAGCAAAATTCGGAGAAATTTTGCTAAAATTTCGGAGAAATTCAAACTCGAGCTTTCGGTAACACAAGAGGTTTGTCATAGTGAATTTTGCTAATTGTATTGTTTTTATTATTTTTACTAATATTCGAAATATCCAATTTGCAGTTTTTTGCATGGATCATTTCCCCATCTCCGATTTCGGGATCGCTCCGGAGGACCTTGAATCCTTCCAAGATTTGTCCGCATGCAAAAGTAAGCACCAAGAACATCATGTACAAAAAGAACCATCAGGCTCCATGACCATGAGTGCTTCTGGCTCGACATCCACTGGATCGAAGAGAGCGAGGCAGACATCGAGAGTTTGTGATTTTTTTGACAAGCAAGCGAGGACAGATACAAAAAGAAAAGAGGTAAGAGTTGCTGTTTGTAAACAATGTCATCATGTTTTATCTGCAAAATCTACTGGGAGTACGGGACACTTGCATAGGCATATTGAAAGTTGCAATGCGAAAATAGGAGCAGCTATGAGACAGATACAACTAATATACAACCCGGACGGTTCGGTTCGTAACTGGGAATATAGTGGTGATGTAGCTAGGCAATCTCTTGTACGCTTAATTGCATCACAGGATTTACCTTTAAACTTTGGCGAGAGTGCTGATTTTGAAAATTACATTAAGCGTGCACATAATCCAAAATTTAGTAAAATATCTAGACAGACAACTAGTAGAGATGTAGTTAAGTATTACAATAGTTGTCGTGAAAATTTAAAAAACATGTTCAGTACTTGCACATTTTCCGTATCTTTGACTTCAGACATTTGGAGTGGTAGGGCTAAGCAAGATTATATTAGCGTAGTTGCTCATTATGTCAACCAAAACTGGCAACTAGAAAAAAGAATTATAGGTTTCAAACTAATTTATGTCGCACATACTGGAGAGAATATTGCTGAGAGTATTATTAGGGTGGTGGAGGACTTTGATCTCAGTGATAAGATTTTTGCTATAACTTTAGATAATGCCTCTGCAAATACCTCCGCAATGAATATTCTCACTCCAATATTTGGTACTTATGCTGAATCATTTTTGCTTCATCAACGTTGTGCCTGTCATATTATTAACCTTATAGTTAAAAGTGGACTTGCCCCGTTAGAACGTTACATTGCACCTTTCCGTTTGGCAATTTCTTTTATGAATCATTCTAACGCTAGAATAGCATCTTATAAGAATTTTTGCATTGCAATGGGCGTACGTCCAAGAATATTTGGTTTAGATATACCAATAAGATGGAATTCTACTTACTTAATGCTTAAGGACCTTCTGCCATATAAGAGCACATTTGAGGTTTTCATTCAAACACATCACCTCAACGTGATTTATTATCCAAGAACATTGGTATGTTGCATCAAAGTTACTTGATTTCTTGAAGTTTTTATGACTCCACAGCTTGCTTTATCCGCAGTTTATGAACCCACATCTTCTCTAATTGTGCATCATATCTTATATATGGCTACCCATTTTAAGAACAACGAAAATAACATGATTTTAAGAGATTCTCATCATCGCAATGAAATCCAAATATTTGAAATATTGGAAAGAAATTCCACTTCTATATGCCTTCGCTTTTATTTTAGATCCTAGAGCAAAACTTAGAGGATTTGGTAACGTCCTCTCCCTTTTAGGTGATGTTCTAGGGAAGATTATTCAATTTATTTTAGTCTTGTTCGTACTAAACTAACCAAGTTTACAACAAGTACGAACAAAAGCATCAAGGAGTTCGTTTGCAGCGACCTCCTGCACCTATCGCGGTAAGAAAAAGATCGCGTGGGGCAAAATCGGGGTTCTTCTTCTTCTTCGTGCATGTGTCTCTACGACGGTGGTGATACAAGCCGCATCCAACAAGTCTCCTCTAGGGAACTATCTGCCTATATGGACAGCGACGTGTTGGATTACCAACAACAAGGAGACGATGTCTTCAATATTGTTCAATGGTGGCATGAGCACAAGCTAACATATCCGTGCTATCCATATTAGCTCGAGATGTGTTAACTGCTCCGATCCTCGACGGTTTCCTCCGAGTCCGCCTTGATCTCTCCTGAGATATTGGAGGAGAGAAGAACAAGCCTATCGAGTGATATGGTGGAGATGCTCATGACTATCAAAGACTGGGAACACGCTGATACAAGAACTCAACATTCCGCTGAAAACTAAGAACTAGAGGAAGCCTTCGAAAATCTCTACCTCGACAATGACGAAGACCCTCCATCTACCTCTTAGTATGTATTAGAGGCTTAGAGCTTTAGTTGTACTCTTTTCTTTGTCAAGGTTTTCTCTAAATGAGTTTTTACTTGGCAAAGTTTTTAACGAGGCAACCATCCAAACATTAATAAAGCTCTTTGTTACATGTTCTACATTTTTTTGTCTCAATTTATTGTACGTTATTTTTATGCTATTTTCTAACTCTACATATTTTTCCTCATTTTTTATAATTTTTCCTATTTTCCCCCCTATTTTTTCCTTTTTTTTTTTTGCACACGGACTGGTAGGCGGCCTGAGGCCTACCGTGCCTATTCGCGTGCTGGGCAAGACGCAAGACATGCCCATGCCCCGGCGTGCGTGCACGGCCTCGACCTCGCCCATGGGCGGGCACGCGACGCACGACGCACGACGCGCCGAGCCTTCGTGCCTAGATGGGCCGTGCCGGGCCGGGCCGAGCCGCTCATCTGGCCAGCTCTACACGTAGAGAGGGTGGAAGGACGACGTACAAACTCACCAGTTATATTAGTAGAGATATTTCTCCTCTCCTTTCTCTGATCTGCGACTGCGAGGGAAGGGATAGGTGGGAAGGGGTTGTCGATTGGATTGGAGCAATGCGAAGGATCCAGTATGAGGCGGTGGCGTCGGGCAAGGAAAAAAATTTGGTGAAATTTCACGAAAATTTGGATTTCGACCAGGCGTGAGATTTAATATCCCAATGAAACGAAAAAGTTAAAAAAATTTAAATTACTATTTCAGAAATTTCGGATATTTTGACCGGAATTCATGTTTTTGACTAGATTTCGCACTAACTTTTTTAGGAGAATTATAATGCCATTAATGAGAAATACACGTAAAATTTTGCAACAAGCACTTTAGCTTGGTTGGTACTTCGCTCGGCTAAACTCCATGGGGTCCTTGGTTCGAATCCTGGCCATCTGAACTCAGGGGCGGATCTACAGGGTATGCCTGTAGATTTGGCCCAACTCATACATGATTCTCGTCATAATCTGTCACAATAACCTTGTAGGATTTATAACTTTTGATCCATAGGTTCGATTGTGCTAATTATTTTTTAGTTAGATGCGTATTGGAATCTAGTTTATTCTGTTCAAATTTCAGGTAAATCCAACGGTTGGATCTCTGAGAATTCGTGATTTACCGAACACATCTACTCTGTTTTGTTGAATACGAAGCAATTATTTGAGTCTGAATTGGGGTGAATTTTTTGTAGATAAAAAATTTGATTTTAGCTTCCGTGCAATCATTCACCCCCCTCTGATTGCTAGTTTAGTATATTTCGATCCTACACATATACTTTATTCGACTTCTACTATAGCTGATAAGGTTATATCTTTATTTATTGCTTATCTTAGTTAGTATTTTAACCACCCAATGGGCATATTTTATTTGCAAGGTTTTTAAATTATGAAGAGGAGCGGAGACATTGCATCTCTTTTTCGGAAACATGCAGCAAAGAAGGCGACTGCTGTGCTTCACCTCCTCTCCCGTCACAAACTGCAACATTGAGCGAGATATTTTCTTCAAAATGGAAGATGATATAATCAAGAGTTTTATGACTATTAGAAGGCGTAGACCGAACAAGAAGAAGTAATATTATAGGTATATAAGCTTTTTTAAAATATATCATCTTGTTTTTAATTATTTTTTTACTTGTATACCGAATTGCTCAATAAATTTTAAATCGTTTACCGAATTATTATTTAATCAGCATACCCTAAATTTAAATCCTAGATTCGCCACTGCGTGAACTTCATGTCATGGCATCATGGTTAAAAAAATTTCTAGCCTCAGGAGACCATTTCAGAGGGGTTGAAAAGAGTCAAAATTTCAGTGATTTCGACCGATTTTTTTTCTTCTTAATTTGAAATTTATCGGATTTCAAATTTAATTTTTAAGTTTCGTCTGAATTTTAAGCCGAAATTTCAAAAACTCACTTAAATTTCTGGTTTCGATCTCCTCCAAGATGTAATGAAAACGAAATTTGAAACCATGCGCGGGGAGCTGGTGCTTGCGGAGCACAGGTCCGCGGTCACCAACGCGGGCGTTGTCGCGCGGCAGATCCTCGAGCGCCTCCCCAACGACGGCGTGGACTGCCACGGCTCCTACACCCAGGACCTCTACGTCTTCCACGTTAACCGCACCTACTGCATCAGCGCTATGCATGGCCGATGACTAGGGATGATAATCGAGCACGTGGGTACGGGTAGTACTCGCCCATACTCGTATCCGCCAGCCGAAATCTTGCCCGCCGGTATACCCGCGAAGCGTCGCGGTAATGAACCTCGCTCATACCCGTCGCCCGCAGATACCCGATGCCCGCGGGCATACCCGTTTACTCACCACACAAATAGAACACTTCCTCAGATTTGAGCATTATAATGGTTAAAGCATGCAAATTTGAGCATATATGTATCTTTATGCAGGGATAAAAAGATGTACATGTCTAGTAGTGTATGTCAATCTAACAATGTTCGCAAATAAGTTGCTAAATTAATGTGAGCAGTCTCACAGATCGGACCTTGGAGACAAGGTGTGATGCATCGAGCAGCAACTCCAGAAGCTCATGGGCTGCAGTCGCAACCGCACGTTGCTCAAGCCTCGCACGAAGGGTCGCCAGCGTCGCCGCTGCTGCGGCGCGAAACCCGGCAACCTTATCCCGTAGCACGGCAAGCGGGGTGCGCATGCAGGAGGCAGCTGCAACCACACCATTGAGTCAGGTTCCGAGGCCCTCGAAGTCGGCGTAGTCTCGGTTGATGAGGCCGATGAGCTCGGCGCGGAGGGCGGCGAGGTGGGAGCGAAGCTCAACGGCGAGGCTCTTGAGGGGCATGTAGGAGCAGAGAGACTTAGGCGTTCGGGTCGATGTCGACGCGGAGGAAGGCCTCCGGCTTGAACCAAGGTGGGTGCGCCTTGATGGGCTCGCCGAAGAGGTCGGTTGCAGCTAGGGCGACACGGCGAGATCCACCATGGCGGAGGATTCAGCGTCGGGAGGTGGCCACGGACGAGAGGAGTTAAGGCGTGGATCTAAGGGAGAGAGTGTGCCAATGGGTGACGGAGCTAGAGACGGTCGAGGCGCAAGCGGATCTGCGGAGACAAAGCACTTAGGAGATCTGGTGGAGATGAGGAGATTGAGGAATGGGGATGGAGGAGAGCCAAACAAGGCAGTTGGGCGTGGGTACCAGCAACCTTTGTAACAAGCTCATGCAAGGCTAGTAAATTATGTCTCGTAATGGCTCGACGAAAAGACACATTGAGTGTGTTAGAAATTATTACTTCAGCTACTATAGCATGTTTTTTCTGGACAATCCGAAAAAAGTCAAGGGTATTGTATACCGAGGAGGTTGTTTCCAAGCCATTTATCTTGCTAGAATCAAATTTGAGATCCATTATGAAGATTGAAAAGATACAAATATGAAGAAATGATATTTGACCCTCATTAGCCTAGACCAAAACTGAGTCCTCTTCCCTTCTACATAAGATAGAGTCTTATTCCCTACATATTTTCTTCTAAGAAGAAATTGCCAAACACCATATTCATTTAGAAACTTGAAAATCCATTTACTAATCGAGCAGACATTTTTTATATCAAGGTCTTGAATACCCACGCCTCATTGGTCCTTAGATCGGCATAATATATATTATTTAGTTCGCCTGTATTTCTTTTTATGGTTATCATTTTACTAGAAAAATCTACATCTATAATAATCCAATGGCTTAAGAATCCTACGTGGTATCTTAAAAAAAGATAACATAAACATGGGTAGGCTACTAGGCACATAATTTAAAAGGACTAAGCGACCTCTAGCAGACAAATACTTGCCCCTCCAACTACTCAATCGTTGCTCAAATCTTTCTTTTACCCCTTCCACTTACCGATTCTCAGTTTTCTATAATGAATTGGTATGCCAAGGTATTGAAAGGGAAAATTGCCCAACCTACAGTAAAAAAAGCTTGGTATATTTGGGCCTCGAATTCCTTAGCAGCACCAAACCAGAAGATCTCACTTTTATAGAAATTGATTTTGAGACCAGAAAGTTGTTCAAATGCACATAACAATAACTTCATCTTTTTAGCCCGCTGAAAATCATGTTCCATAAATATAATAGTATCATCGGCATACTGTAGAATAGATAACCCATCATTCACTAAATGAGATACCACTCAACTTATTTGCCCATCCTTTTTGGCACGATCTAAAATGATTGTCAGCATATCCACAACAATGTTAAATAATACAAGGGATAAAGGGTCACCCTGGCGGAGCCCTTTACAAATGTGAAAATATGGACCAATATCATCGTTTATCTTAATGCCAACACTTCTCCGGTAAAAAAGTTCTCAACCCACGTACACCATGGTGAGAAACCTTTCATTCTTAAAGTTTGTTGAAGAGAAGACCATTTGACTTTGTCACGGGCCTTTTCAAAGTCCACCTTAACGATCACCCTATTCAAAAAAAATTTCTTGTGCATCTCATGAATAGTTTCATGAAAAATAATCAGGTCATCTATTATGTTTCTACCTAACATAAAAGCCAGACTTTTCTACCTGACATAAAAGCCGTTTGCGTTGAACGTACAACATGTTCAGCCACAGTTGTGGCCCTATGTGTGCCAACTTTAGTAAAAATCTAGCTTAGAGAATGCATCGGTTCAGAGAGTTTTCTATTGGTTGCTATCGCCACTCAATTCCATTGAATTTTATTGTTGAACCATTTTTGTTCTTCACAATTAAGCATTCTTCCACGTGTTAAAATAAATGTGTTAAGTGCCTGTCATCAACATGAAATGAGAGTAGCTTGTGAAAATCGAGTTACTGATACACTTTTGCCTCCATTGCCCTACTCTTCTTATTTCATATTGTAAGCTTAAACTGAAGCTTCCAAGTCGAAACGTTTGAGACTAATTTAATTTCCCTTGATAAGCCTTTCTATATAAATAATTATCTAACGTCCATGTGATTTGCCCCTTCTTTGCAGAGCTGCATTAATACTAGATGCGTAAGCGCTGCGTGTCGCAGCGCAGGATGCTGCCCCACGCGCCTCCGCTGCCTGCTGTCCTGCATGCCCCTGCTGCCCTAACGTAAGTACATATTCATAGGTAATGCATTGGTACGATGACTGAGGAAAGAAAACACAAAAAAAAACGGAAAATTAAATAAGTTGTACTGCTGCTGGAGCAGTAAAAAGTTGAGAAATGCAAATATTATTCAGCCATGGAATAATTATGCTGCTAACATGTAGGATCATACCTGTATAGGCGGTTGAATTTCAATAACTATTTTTTTGCGGGCTATATATTGATGGTATGGTACAACGAGGGCTCGTCCTCACATTGATGTGGAGGCTAGTCATCGGACAAAAGTTTAGTTACTCAGAAAAATACATTGCGGGAATGAATTGATGGATGCAAATAAGATCAAGCTGTTGTAATTTGTAAATTGTTGTATTTAGGGTTGTAAATTGCTATATCTATGCCAAGTGTACTGCAATTCTTAGAACGGTAAGATTGAGAGAGTACCTTAAGAGAGAAATCCTTCAAGTGACAACCTACCCAAGGCATTCTTTTTAGCACAGTATTTATGTAGCCTAGGAGATCATGGGCTAAAATAGCAAGAGAAGAGTGCTAGTAAGGAAAATTCCAGCAGGGACAAATCACAGGAAAAGATTGATCTTAAAACCCTTGTAATGAAAAAGCAACGTATTCTATCAAAGGCAATAGAGAAATTAATACATGATTTCTTAAAAAGGTTGGTAATCTATAGAAATTGCAATAACCAACTTTCTCGAATTGCAGTGTCAATCCAAATGTAAATCAATATCATTTTTTTATTAGCTTACTTTTCAGGCGCAGTTGAAAAAAGAGCCTCCGGCTCATTAGGTAGCAAAAGCTTCTTCTTGGATAGGATACATAAAAGCATTTTGGAAATGGTTAACCTAAAATGGCAAAAGTTTTAGTAGGTAAGATTAGAACGGAAATGCTTGGAATAACAGAAGGCGTAACAGTATTCAAATGCAGGAAAAAAATGAATATGTGACCATCAGTGAATTAAACTTATGGTCAATCTTTTTTCATATTTATTGAAGCCTTCAAGATAAGGATGCAAATGAATAAATGATTCGGTGTAATTTCAGGTAATTTCAGAAACAATTAACATGTTAACAGAACCTTGCTTGGTGCCAACTGCAATTCAAAGTATAGACGTACATGACAACCGCAAGCGCACAGGTCTGTTAGCAAGCTCAAGAGGCAACATCTAATTAGGTAGACTTCTAAGCAGCCAACCAAACAAAATATTCGTTAATATCACGTAAGGCTACCTACCTGACATTATTGTTTAGTTGCACAGTATTCCAATTTAGCAACCGGGCTTCTAACTGGCTTCTGATACACTATAAAGTAGAAAACCTGAAATACACAAAATCTGGGAGTTACCTAATCTGATCCCTAATAACCATAGGAAACCTCTTTTTTTTATCATATAAATGTTCCTAGAGATCTTCTCTCAACACAATCAAACATCTATTATAAATTGCAATCACATAAACTATCAGTTAGGAAGGGGTTAAAATATCAATAATTCCAAAATTCTGACTGCAATATGTTGATAAGCAACCGCCATATCCCAACACAACTTATTATGCAATAAACAATTGTCAATCCTTAGAATTTAACACTTTATAGATAAGAACACATGCTGTAAAAATACAACATTTGTGTAATGAGAATGAGGGACACAATTGATATCTAGCTCCATTTCATCGTGAATGATCTGCTATACAGAGGTACGATATGAACTGCCCACCAAACAATTACGTTTTGAGTATATATGTGCCTCAGACAAATCTCCTAAAGACACATGAGGTGCTAGTACAACCTGTGACAACGTCCTCGGTTAAAAATCTATTATGGTAGCTAAAAATTGTCTTAGACACAGCAAAATGGGCAAGGGCACGTAAAAGCCTATGCAGGATGCAGCATGTGCACTTGCCCTGTTTCTGTAAACAGGTGACCTTCCATAATAACTCTGCATGCATCTTGATTTCCATGTGTAGCAAATATCAAAATTACACATTGATTTTTGTACTACCAACCGGAAAGAAAAGCAATATATCGAACAATCTAAACGAAGTGGTCACCATCAACTTTGAGCTGTCTGTTATGCCTCACAAGAATAATGCATTTGCTCAGTCACAAATGGTAACTCAAGAAAAGAGAAATAAAGGAGACAGAGATAGCGTAGAGAAATGGGATTGAACCTGGGAGAAACATGTCTCCATTGAATTGCG
Source organism: Otatea glauca (assembly GCA_036346275.1). Classification (NCBI taxonomy): domain Eukaryota; kingdom Viridiplantae; phylum Streptophyta; class Magnoliopsida; order Poales; family Poaceae; genus Otatea; species Otatea glauca. Next base: position 77,795,940 of record CM070713.1, read on the forward strand.
GTCGCACAAACCTAATGAAGCTTAATCACTTCCTTTGGACCCTCCTGCATTGCAAAAGAAGTGCTCTAACTGACATGCCAATGGTTTGGTCTTGGCATTCTATCGAGCACAAAGCAAACACAATTAGAATCCACAAATTTAGAATAGGAACAACAGATCTGGTGCATGGATTTAGAATAGGAACAAAGAAAAGTGGCTGCTTTCTTGCGATCTAAATGAAACCAACCTGAACCAAGAAGCTTTAAGAGGATATATTTAAAAAAAACTGCAGTAGTATCTCATTATTAGAGAGGGGAGAGGATAAAATCATCTATGCCTGCAATAAACCCAAAGGCAGGCGGACACTGAAAAAACAAAAACCATACAACGTCCAGCAAAATCAGAATGTAAAAAAAATCCTAAAAATGACATAGAAAATAGAGAAATATGGACATTATTGTCAATTGCATTAACTGCAAGGTAATTACTTCTATATATTCGAACACGATTTACTTAGGCAATTCATCAAACAAACTGCAGGCAAAAATGCTAGCATGAAGCCGAGGAGGGAGTAGAGTATGGTGCTTGAGCTTTGATGGCGACAGTGACAGCAGAGGAAAAGGGCAAGAAGAGAGGAGAGGGCTTGGCAAGAAAACCATGGGGAAAAAACACTGCTCACCTCACAGGTTTATGCGCTTGCATAAAATTCTAGAGACTTACCAAAAAGTACAAGCAGAACTGGCTCCCCCACCTAAGAAGGAAGAATGGCATGAGAGGGAAGTAGCAAATAGAGGGCTTTAGCTAAGAACAATATCTCATAAACCACCGTCACAGAACAAACAGGACGAAAAATTGACAAGGAAGCAGCAAATAGAGGGCTCTAGCTCCCAAGTGGAGGACGGCGGGAGGGGACGCAGCCGACCAGGCCCGTCCGTACGTCGCGAGGACGCGGGTGGCCTTCTCCTCCCGGCGCCGGATCCACGCGAGGCAGGGCGAAGGCACCGGCAAGGTGGCGGCGGCTACGGCCTGAGCTGGGGTGCCGCCGTTGGGCGCCCATCTTGGATGGGGTGGGAGCTAGGGTTTGTTGCTGCGCGCGCGGCGCACGCCACGTGAGGGCGGCAAAAAAAAAATGCACCGAGGCCGAGCGCGGCCGGAGGAGCTGAGAGGGTGGGGGGAAGGCCTAGGATTTCGGCGGGCATGGCCGAGGAGAGGGCGAGGGCGAGAGAGCGGGGCGGGGGGCAGCGATTTCTGCGAGGGGAACGGACGGAGGGCGTGGCAAAAAAAAAAGCGTGGCGACGCGCGAGCGAGAGGGACGGGTCTTCGAACGAGCGACCTGGCCGGAGCGGGCGAATTGCGTTACCACCGCGCCATGCTGCCGGTTTTGTCGAAGAACGGCGTTAAAATATATAAGCTGTATGAGCGAGTGAGCCAGGCGGACGACGTGGTTCACGCGCGAGCCAGCCGTACGCACGGCAGAGCGCCCGGGCGAGGGCGCGCGACCACGTCGCGCCGAAGGCGACGTGGACACGGCGAGCGATTGGGAAATCTTGGAACTTTATATACGGTAGTATTCATCCTCCTGATAATAACATGAGCTAATAACATACTTGGTGCTCGCAGACGTGTGCCACTGCTTCACCCTACCCTCATGTGTTCGGTAAACAATGTGCAGCTTCTAGGTTGTCTACACGAGGCCTCATTCGGATCCCGAAAGTGTTCCAGGTTTCCTGTAAGAGAAGCTTCATTGTTGCAAAAATTTTCTTGTATAAAGGGAAACTATTGTTTCTGAAGGCTCACGCCTATTTAGCCGTCTCTTAGTGTCAAACCATAATTTACATCGACCGAACAAGACTACTTCGAAGTGGCTGGAGCCAACACTATACTACTCTACCATAGTAGACCGGCCTTTGGCTCTACCACAACACTACTGCTCGTCACTTGCGTGATGTTCGTTTTCCTGTGTTCGCTTGGCAGTTGCAACTACCTTCCACGACGGCAATGACAGTTATGGCGTATGGGCATTGCAGCGAAATGTACTAGAGCAATGCTTCAATGCTTCCTCTCAATACAAGTTGCACAAATCTTAAAGCAAACGAAGGGTAAGTAATCACTATCTACCTTTCATTCATGCTTTAATATTTGTGCAACTGTAAAAAAGAAAAGCATTGAAGCACCTCTCAACCTACTATCATGTATTTTCAGCGTGTGAGGTGCTTACTCCAAGGTGTTCGGTTTAAGAATTGCTCCATCATAGGTCAGATGGGATGATACAATCCTATTTCTCAAACCAAACATATGTTAGGTTCGGAGTTAAGAATAGATGTTCCGATCACCGCCCGGTCGGTTCCTCAAATGAAACAATCTATTCAGCAGCATTGATACATCACAAAGAGGATAGAGAGATAGAAAAAACGGCTAGCACGTATCCAGGCGCATTCAAGCCAGCCGAGATGTGCTGTATTCCCATTCATACTCCCATTTGTTCGTCACACGCCAAGCACACAAGAAATGGAATAGGAAAAAGAAACGTAAGGGACGGGTTATAAAGATGATGTATAGGTATCTCATTGAATAAGGAGCAAGGCAGGACGTGCTTCATACAATCACATTTTAAGCCACCCAAATAAATAGTAGTGTTACAAACAACCGAACAATCTCGCAGTATCGAGCGTTTCCTTGAGCGTAATAGTTTTATACGGGGAATTAAGCGTAATAATTTAAACTGGACTTCTTCTTTGCCTGAACCTGTATGATCCCTTCATTAAAATCTTCATGGGTCACCTGTGTGAGCAAAGGTAAGGATCAGACACAAAAAAACATTATTGATTGTCCCCAAATACAGCCACATATGCTTCATTAAGTACATTTCAAATAGTAACAGAGTCACTAACAATTTGGTGGTACGAACCACTCGGCCCGCAAAATTTTCTTGGAAATACCAAATCGACATATTAAGATCAATCAATCTCACTATGATTTTCTATTGCATTTCGGGTTGTTAGTTCATGCTTAACATGCTATAGATCTGATGTTCATAATTCTAGATTTCATTTGCTGATTCCCCATGATCTTAATCCATTTTATTTGTAGTTATCTTCCATTATTCTAGCAATCGACTGATACTTTCCGAACAACCCTCAAGGTTGTCTCTATACCTGTCAAAAGTAACTCAAAACAAAACTCAGAAGAATAAACAGCAACACAAACCTCTGTAGCATCTCGGCGTAGAGCGAGCATGCCAGCTTCTACACAAACAGCCTTCAGCTGTGCACCATTGAAATCGTCTGTTGAACGAGCCAACTCTTCAAAGTTGACATCAGGATTTACATTCATTTTTCTTGAGTGAATCTACAAACCGTAACACAGAACAAAGTTGTTTTAGTTCTGGCAGAATAAAGTTCATATTATTTTTTCAGAAAGCTAAGCATGTAAGCAATTTTTGTGACAGGTAGCTATCACAAATTTAGGGAGACATACCTGCAAAATTCTAGCTCTTGCTTCTTCGGAAGGATGAGGGAACTCAATCTTTCGGTCCAGGCGACCAGATCGCATTAAAGCGGGATCAAGAATATCTGCACGATTTGTTGCAGCTATGACCTGCAAGTCACACAACAACCCAACAATAAGTAGACAAGACAATAACTAAACATTGATTAAGTATTGGTTCATTTCTTAAATTATGATCAACAGAACCATGCTTGTGGCTAACTGGCTACTCATTTTGCGATAGAATCCATTTCCCTTTTTTATCAGATCAATGCATTCAAAACAAGTAGTTTGGCCAGACCATCAGGACAGTAACAACTACTCTGTTTCACTATATTTGTCCACAGCCCACCATGCTCAATAGTCCAAGGAAACACTAAATCTAAGAAAAAGAAACGACCATGTAACCCATGTATACCCCTATTAAATGACATAGCACGACCACGTAACCTATTCCAAAGCATTTAAGTAGGGGTAGAGAGTGGAAATGTCGCAATAACTATATTCTTGATTCTCTCAATGGACAAATATTTTGAAACGGATACTCCCGAGGCCATGGACAAATATAGTGAAATGGAGGGAGTAATGATTTATAGGTTGAGATTACAAGCATTCAGATTAAAGAGACAAATATTAGGACATGCTGACCTTTATCCTCTCATCACTGCTAAATCCATCTAGCTGATTAAGTAATTCCAACATTGTCCTCTGTACTTCCCTGTCACCGCTAACTTCACTGCAGTATAATAAAAAAAAAGTTATTATACTGCAAACAATTTGCATGACTACCAATAAGGGTGATATGTTTATACTGCATTAACAGCTTAACAACATTGTACATATGCAGCATATGTTGCAAAGAAATAAGATGTATCAATCACTAAAGTGCAAAATCATGATAATTTGTTCTCTGCCCTAATCACATATAATATAAAGAAGATTGAATGAATTATCTGACTTGCAGGGACACCACTCTACCGATAGAAGTGAAAAGTTATAGTTTGAGTGGCCCATAACCCCTACGTGATTTTATTACTAATAGTGTTGTTACTTGTTTCAGTGCTCAGAAAAATATTCTATCAAACCAGCTACCAAACCAAAGTCAATCACCAATCCAATGTTCTAGCTTTGCAATAAACAAACATTCCAAAACAAATAAAATCTGACACGCATTTGTTCAGATCTTACCTACAGATTTTCATACAAAAATTATAGCATAGTGATCCAATTAATGTATTGTTCATGAAATGAATCGACCAAACCAAAATAAGAGCAACAACATCAGAATGATGCATGGACTTGATCACAAACTGACAAAGTTCAACCACAACACATAAAAAGATGCTGTTTCTTGGAGAAAAAGAAAATGTAAAAACAGATATTACATTGAAACATTAACTAAACTAATTCATTATGCTCAATGTGGAAAGCCATGTGCCAAAAACGTGTACCTATCAAAACGCTTTGTTCCAATTGCATCAATCTCATCAATGAAAATGATGCAGGGGGCTTTCTCCTTTGCTAGCTGAAAAGCATCTCGGACTAGCTTTGCCCCATCACCGATGAACATCTGAACCAATTCACAAAGGCATTAATATTATCTAAACTATATGCAGAAGAACTAAGCAGGGTAAAAAAATAGATTGACGCTGGACAGAGCAATATTACAGATGCAAATCAACATTAAAAGTCACATCCTGACCTAATGATGCTAGATCATCATATAACACTGATTTTTTTCCAACATGCTGGAGTACATGCTAAATAATGTAATAGATATAAGAACATGTCCAAGCTGCAACCCACTACACCAAAAACATAACAGAGCTAACAATGGAAAATCAAAGTTCCCAACATCGCATCCTTGTAAAGAAAGATAAAAGCTGCTTATCAGGACGGATCATAGTCCGTAAAACATGCAAACATGAAGCATTCAATGATTGAAAGAAGAGGATTGGCAGCCCTAGCATACGCATGATATTTCGTACATTCAAATGAACAATGTCAGGATGTTGCAGATACTGCTTTCAACAACCTTAAGCATCAAAAGTTAGTTACCTGAACAAGCTGTGGACCAGCTAGTTTCAGAAAAGTAGCGTTAGTTTGTGCAGCACATGCACGAGCCATCAGAGTCTTTCCAGTACCAGGTGGTCCATATAAAAGAACCCCTTTAGGTGGACGAATTCCCAACTTCTGAAACCGGTCCTTGTGCGTCATCGGCAGAACTATTGCTTCAACAAGCTCCTGAATCTGCATTTGACAACACAAAAGCGGAGCATAAGATAGTGGATAGAAGTCAACAAACAAGAACTAACAAATATTTCAAAATATAAAAATTGACATACAGAGCAACAAATTGGTAACCATCCTGTTGTTTTCACCATCAGTTCTGTAAAGAAAAATACCTGTTTCTCAAGGCCTCCAATGTCATTGTAATCCTCTGTAGGTTTTTCATCTACCTCCATTGCCTTCACTCGTGAGTCATACTCTGAAGGCAGTGTGTCTAGTATCAAGTAGCTGTCTTTGTTGACTCCAACCAAATCACCAGGTTTGAGCTTGTCAGGGTCAACTAGCCCAATAACAGGAAGGAATATAGTCTGCAATTAAGGGGGGAAAGAGAACATTGAACTATGAATTTGATTCTTTACAACGCACAAGATCACCCAACTAATGTGGTTCATCGAATGGTATGTGGAAGTAAACCATGTCAGGGTCCAAATTCAAATAGTCCATAACCCCACGCAATCAACAGTAGATATGAACACAGAGAAAATTGATTAAGAGCAAAAATGCTGTGTGCGCAACAGGAATATTAATGCTGTACACAACTATAATATAATTCAACTTTAACAATTCTGCTATCTGTGATCGATGGTATCAACTCCCAGAAGAGCTTGACGCAAAAAAACATGCCAACTTCAAGTGAAATCCAAATTTGTGGTGTTCATCAAGAGATGAAAGTTTTCAAAATTAAAATCAACTCAAAATTCCAATGTTTGTTAGCAAGTCATGGAAAGGTTCATTGCATATGACTAAAGGTCTAGATGCCACAGAATGGTTGAGCTTACTTGTCTTGTAGATGTTTTGAGAACAACACACTTCCCTTTCCTTTGTGAGTCCAGATCAATGTTAGCACCATCCTCTTCAGCTTCATCCTCAGGGTTCATTTCCAAAATCTGAAACAGTTGAGAAAATACATAAGTAGACTTTGAGGTAAGCTGCGTCCAAAGTTAATACTTGCACATTTGACCTGCACAAGAAGACTACAACTTCGAAAAGTTCGGCTCTGGTATTCTCGAGGACTCAGAGATTCAAAAGAGTGAAGTTCATGGTAGCCATCAAAAGTTTATGAAAACACTGATATAAACCAAATAGATCAATGTAGAGTGCTAACATTTCATGATAACTAACCACAGACAGCATTACTGCTTTAAAGATGAACTGCCTCCTAGGTAATTTACAAAAAATTGTTCATAAGAAATATAATAGGGAAATTGACGTGCTCATTATGTAGAGGGAGAGGAGCTATTGTGTCTTCTCCAGGTCATGTATTTCCTGAAACTAAAACCAATGGCATGTAATCACTGGACTCGGTACACATATAAGCCAAAATTAGAGCATGTGAGTTCAAAGGCTAGAATGCAGAAATACTGAGCTAGCATGCAGGATCTACAAAGTTGACAAAACAACTCATATTTCCCACATCCACATCCAAAACTGGCTTCCACAGTCCACACATGGGAAAAAAACTGAACTTAAACCATAAAATTCGCCCGGTGGCCCAGCCAGGTGGAGCACGAACCTCGACGATGTTGCCGACGAGATAAGGCAGCTGCTTGTTGAGCTTGATCTTCTCCTGGTTCTCCTTGATCTTCTCCTTGAAGGACTCCAGCTCCAGGTTCGTCCGCTGCAGCTCGTCCTGCGCCCATCCAAAAGAATCCAAATCAGGACAACCCTAGACCCCAACGGCAGACGGAGATCGCGAAGCAGGAAAAGGGGGGCGCGGGGCTAGCTAGGGTTTGGCGGAGGGCACGCACCTTGAAGACGCGGATCTCGTTGTCGAGGAGGCGGGAGGCCCGGACGATGTCGTCCGTGGACATGGATGAGAGCTGGTCGTCCTCTGCCTCGTCGACGGCCATCGCGGCCGGCGGCGCAGCGGCTGGCGACGACATCGCTAGGGCTCTCTCTGTACTCTGCTGCACGAGCGCGTCGGAAGGGCCGAAGGGGGATAGCAGAAGTGGGGATTGCGGCTTACGGAAGGAGTTGATGATTCCTCTCCACTTCTGCTAGATGTGTTGGGCTTGGGCTGGGTACTGTAGGTGTGTGCATATAGCCGAGTTCGCTGTTTGGGTCCGGGTCGGGTTCGGTGGGTTTGGGACTCTGGTAGGTTCCTACTTCCTACTACAGAACTACTCCTCGAGCATGCAGATAGAGTTGCCTACAGTACTTTGGTCCTGTTTATTTTAACAGATTACTGAATCTAGATTATGGCAAGATGACCAACCAGCCGGCCAACAAGCCTCAAGCCCAAGCCCAGCCGCTTCCACCCACTCACCGACCTAAGTACTGCAAAGCCACACGGACTTCCTTCCGACCAACCAAGGGAAGTGTTTCCGACCGAGCCAAGCTCCCGACCTCCTCGAGAGGCGGCCCGGCCCGACCAAACAGGCTCCCGACCGCAGAGGGTCTAATCCCGACCGATCGTGCCAAGATCACTCTTGCCGAGGGTCACGTGTCGCACCTCTACCAAACGACCGCCACGCACTTACGAACGGGTCAATCAAAGTGACTATACAAAGGCAGCGCGCCCTTCCCGTAAGGTTTAAATGATCGATCAAGTTACGCCCCATCCCATCACCGGCCACATACAAGACGAAGACACGCCTCTCCCGAGGCAATACCACGCCGACGCAGCCGACGCCAACACCGTAAGGTTCGCAGAGGCGTGCACGCCGCTTCCGAGAAATACCTAACCGCCTCGACCACTAAGCTACCGATCCAGCATGGGCAAGACCGAGCGCCGATCACAATCGTAACGAAGGACCAAGCTCCTAGTGTAGGTCGCCTTGTCCTCTCCCACCTCGATGTAACCGCCTTCCTTTCGTATAAAAGGAGGCGGGAGCTCCGTGAGAAAAGGGGCGAAGAAGAGAGAGAGCGCCATCGAACCTATCCGACTAAGCCATTGGCACTCTTGCTTGTAAACCTTGTGCAGTCATCTGTGCATAATAGAATACAGCGCCACCACACGAACTAGAGTAGGGATCTTCTGCCCGAACCAGTATACATCTTGGACTTTTGAGTCTAACCATTCAGGGAGAGGAACGCGCGACCCCTTAGACTTACAAATTTACTTGCCGGTGCTCGAAACGCCGACAAGTTGATTCTTCAAAAGCTGAATCTCTAAAAGCTAAGCTGTTTTGGCATCCTGGTCGATGATGGAGAAGGGCCAGAGGTGGGGGAATGCGGCTGCCGGTGAGAGAGGAGCTCGGGCGGTGCGGCTTGGGCAAGTGGATCCGACCACATAAACGAGGACGAGGGGAGAGGAGGAGGCGGGCTCGGGTGGGAGGGATGGGGAGATGTGGGGAGTAATGGTATTGGTGGGTAATTTACTTTGATGTTCAGTAGTATTCTTATATTTGTATTTCTTAGAATTCATAGAAGCACATATGAGCTGAATCGTGGATTCTAGTGTATAGAGGTGGGCTGGATTATGAAAATCGATTCCTAGAATGAGGTTGTTTGTTTTTTATGCAGCTTTTGGGACTAGATGTTAGATGTGATCTCAGCTTGGAGCTGGAAAACTGGAGGTTTATTAGGGGCTAGGCCCACCACTACTCCTGCTGTTGAGGCGCTTTGACCGGGAGCGCACCATATTTTTTTGGTATTGGTCCCGTTAGCCAGCACTACAAGAAAGGGAAGAAACTAGCACTAGTTGGATTAAGGTTTTGCACTCGAGTTGTTTTCTTCCCGACACACCCATCCGATCTAGGGTTTGGCGCGAGGCTACCGAAGGCTGCTACCTGCATCGTAAAGATTATGGTGCCCTTCTCCTTCGTCTACATTCTACTTCACCGACATCGAATCAACTGACCGAACACTAATGGCATCCTCATCTCCGGGTTAGTTCATCTAACATTTAATTTCCGCATTAATATTTTGGTGATTATGCTTTAGACTAGCTAATGTTGTTCATTAGTTCTAACACTTGATATCGGAGCATCTAGCCTAAAGTATGGTCCAAATTAAGCCTGGATTAGTCCTTGGTTTGGTTCGATTAGCATTGAGAAGGAGGGGGAAAATAGATCCGAACTCAATATGCCCAAAATCCCAACCCAATCAAGAATCCTAATTTCTAAAGGGGAAGGGTTTCGGGGCTTACCTTGCCGATGTGGTCGGCCCTCTGGACACCCCATCTTCTGCTTCCCATCGTCGTGTGCCGCGGCTCATGGACACCCCGTCTTCTGCTCCCCATCGCGCTGCTTCGCTGGCGCACCCAGTTTGCTCCTGTCGTCGCTTCATCATCGCGCTTCTCCGCTCGTTTAGTCGCCGCCTTGCGGAATTTTCGGGCGGAGAATGAGTTTAGGGTTAGGGTTTCGGAGACGTCGCCGTTTTGTTTCGTCTCGGGACCATCTCAGTCATCCACTTGGATCAACGACTGAGATCGCGTGCGGGCGAGAGCGGGCGAGTGTGGGCCGAGCGCCTCGTTGCTAGGCCGTGGGTGTGAGTTGGCTGCGCAGTGGGCTGTCGTCTGTTGGCTGGCCCGTATTTGAGTGGGTCGTTTCAATAGTTTTAGCTCATTTCATTTTGTATATTTTCTGTCTTTTAATTTCAGCAATAACCTTTTTTAATTATTATTTTTTCTTGGAATCTATGTTATGATTAATTTCATGATTAATTTTGGGCTTTAATTAATTTCAGTGCATTTTCTTATTATTAATGTTGTTCTTCTTTATGCACTGCAATAATTAATGTCAATTGCCCAGTAATAATGCATCATTTTATACACCTTTTGGTTAATGTTTTAGTTGCCCTAAGTGATGCAATTGTGATAATTGAGGAATGCACAAATTTAGTAAATATTTTCTGGCCTATTATGATTAAGTTTGTCTCAAATCAAAATAGAACCAACGGAAAATTTTGATTTGGGACTATAACAAAGTTTTGCACGTTAATATACTTAAGTGTTGACCTTTCATAGTTGTATTTCGACCAAAGTTTTTTTTAATCATGAATTGTCAAATTTTATTGCCCATTGATGAAATGTTTTAGATCCTAAGCCATGCATTATTAATGAGCCCATCTTTGGGCATAAGTTTTAAGCGGGTTTTTGGATATTTTCTCAGATAGGTCACAAATAATGCTTTAGTGCATTCCAAGAATAAGCTAAGATGGGATTAGTTAAGTATTATGTTTCTACCTGAGTTGTTTATATTTCCATATATGTTACAATTTCTTATGCCCTAAATAATGAGCTTAAGTTTTTCCCTTATTTTTAATTTAGCATTTAATTTACTGCTCGTTAATTATTAATTGTTTGCGCTTCCGCAATTAAGTACTTGATGTCTAATGCTCAGTAATTTTGATCATGTGATTAATTTTGTCTCTTATTAATGTATTCTGCTTTGAGACAATGTGATTATGATTAATTAAATACTTCATGACTGTATACTGACCAACGTCTTTTATGGGTCATGTGACATTTGATTAATTCTCATATTAATTAAGTTATTGAGTCTTTTTAAGCATTTATATGATAAAGACTACATTATAATTAAGATATCTCTAATTAAGATGGAAACAACAAGAAGTCTTAGTTAGAGATTTAATGAAGTTTTGGGATTATGTTGTAGCCATAATTGCATTCTGACCAAAGTTGTTTGCAATTGTGTACTATTCCCATAAATTAAGTTCTTTTCTATTATGTACCCAAAGGTGATACGGTTTGGAACTGTAGTCATGTTTTGGGGCTATGTTGTGACACACGGTTATGTTCTGACCAAAGTCGATTATAGTCATGTGTCATTCCCATAGCTTCTCTAATCAAAATGGAACCAACGAGAAGTTTTGGTTAGAGATTTAATGTTAATTTAAGTATTACGTTTAATGGCTCATAGTTACATACTGATCAACGTTGTTTGTGATCATTCGCCATCCCCATTAGTGAATCCAGTTATTCTTCGTTTTCTGCCAAAAGATGATGCGAAGATGGACTGCTGATTCTTTCCTCAAGTTAAGTTCTTCTTCGTTTTTGCCCAATTGTGAAGCGAATTAGAATTGTTAAGCTTTATCATTAGCATGTTATTAACCTGGTCAACATAGGGTTAATTTCATGACAGACAATCATTCATATTTTTGTGGATATTAAGTAATGATCAGTGTTATATCCCTATTATCAATTCAGTCATAAGTTCTTCGGCTGTTTTCTAGTACCCTAATAAGAAATAGATTAATTAGCATTGTCGGCGACCGGGGCCGCCGACCGCGAGTAGGATGGGAAGGATCGTGTGAGAGGCAGAGCCCGAGATCGTGCTCGTTCGGGGAAAGGCTGTTGGTGTCGCGCGGGGGTATGTCGGGGGAGAACCGGGAGGAGAGATCGGGAGCAATGGTCATGAGGATTATACTGGTTCGAGCCCCTAGTCCGGGTAACAGCTCTACTCCAGTCTTGCCCTGGGGCGAAAATGGATGTAATGCTCTGCGGGAGAGTACAATGGGAGCTCGAGCGTAGCTCTGCCCTAGTGTCAGTATGCGAGGGTGAGAGTGTTATGCTTGAGCGTGGGGCGTCCCCCCTTTTGTCCTGTCTTCTTGGAGACCTTTTTGAGAGCCCTATTGGTGCTCCCGACGCTTGGTCCCGAGGCCAACGTCAGGCAATCATGTTGAGTTGACGGGAGTTGTTGACCCTAGTTCCCATGCAGGGGTAGGTTTGGTCCTGATTCCCACACAGGGGAAGGTTTCTACGTCTCTAAATTGGACCGTTACAGTGACATAGAATAGTCCGGAGGGTACAAAAGCCGTGACCTCAAGCTCGGGCCTGGAGCGTGGTGACGTCGTTTAGCTCGAGCTGGGTCCCCAACCTCCTGCCCAAGCCCGAGCTCGCTGGACAAGAACCCGAGCTCGGGGAGTGCATGCTCGAGCTCGTTCTTGTTCGAGCTCGAGCTCGGAGATATGCCCTCGAACTAAACTCGTGGGCGCAGCCTCGAGTTCGGGGGGTGCTTTCATGTCCGAAGCTATCAATCCCCAACTGCTAGCCCCCGAGGCTCAATGAACGATCCTGAAGCTCGGGATGTTCTTGAGTCTGATGATCTTGAGGAGGGACTAGCTCCCGGTCGAGCTCGGAAACTCTCGAGCTTGAACTCAAAGCGAAGGTTCGACGGTCTTTGGTGTGGCGTGCTCGAAACGCCGGACTTCGTTGCTTCGCCTTGACAGAGCGCGTTCGCGCGCCGAGCCGTCGCCGTCTTCGAACGGAGGAGTCGAGAGGACGCGGCCCGTGACGCTTCGCGTTCGAACAGGGAAGCCGAGGGGCGCATTTCGTGACGCTTCGCGTTCCCTGCCCAAATGTCCCGGTGCGCCTTTTGAGGCATAACCATTGCTAGTTGTTGGCAATCAGGCTCCTTTTAAATCCAGAATCGTCGCCCACTTTAGAAATTCCCCACTTCTTCTCTACACCGAGCCCCCGACTACCTTGTTTTCTTGCTTCCTTGACCTTCTCCTGGTATCTTTCCTTCTCCGAGCAGATTCCTCCTCCCAAAGCCATGGCCAAGTTCGGGAAGAGTACCCTGACCGCGGAGAGGATGAAGGATCTCGAGGCACTGGGAATGCTGGACCTAGCGACTTGGTAGCTTCTGGGCGGGGAGACCGAGCTGGAGCCCTGGGAGGACGAACTTGTCAGTACCGAGCAGTACATGCTCTTTGGGCTGCGGGCCTTGGGGAGCGACTTCTTGGCGATCGTTCTCGCGCAATGCGAGATTGAGCTTGTCAACCTGGTACCTAACTCCATTCTCCTCCTCTCCATCGAGCTTGTCAACCTGGTACCTAACTCGACATGCTGCAACTAATATGATATTTTTATCTGTACCAAAGCATGGGCATCAACTAGTCTGTTTAAAAATGACGTGAAAAGGTTGGAAATTCGCACATAAAAAATATTCCCCCTGGACACAAAATCAAGTTGCTTTGCACATTGACATGGTCTCTAAAATACAAATTTCAGTACTAATTTTATTGTAATATATTTGTAAGACCTAGTAAAATTATAATATTGTGTAAGTATTTTTCAAGATAAATCTACATATATATCATTTTCATGTATTCAATCTAGTAAATATTCAAAAAATATTGATAGACAAAGTTCTTAATATTTGACTGCACAAAACCCAAAATGACATGTTTTGTGCATGACTGGAGGGAGTAATCAGAAGATGATAGAGACATTTGGAGTGCTTATTTGGTAGGTCTCAAGCAAATTAACCAGTAAAGGTGTAAATTATAATTCTATAACAAATACAACTATATTTCACATGTATGTTACAAATATATATTAGTTAATTCCGAACCGTCGATCTTTTATCTTCATGTGGTTATAGCAAAGAATAAATTCCATTGAACCCATCGTTGGGGTAAAGGTAACGCAAAATCCCAGGTTTTACAAAAAAATTTAAAGAACATGTTTTTAGTCACAGGGTGTAAAAAACCACATGTTTGCACTATCTAATCTATCTAATGAGATATGATAGGTGGGACCCACCAGTCAGTCAGATTAACAAATAAGGCTTGCCTGTTAGACTTACTAGTAGGGCTTACATGTCAGCCCTACCCTCCTTTTCGGGCACGCCTCCGCCGTTGTTGCTCACTGATTGCCATTGTCACCATGCGCCAACCATTTATTGTGGAAGGGAGGACGGGATGGAGAGTAAAGAAGAGAGGGGGAAGGGACTGACAGGTGGACCCTACTTGTTAGTCTCACTGACAGATGGGCCCTACTTGTTAGTCTCACCGACAGGTAGGTCCCACATGTTAGATCTCGTTGGATAGGGTGAGATAGTGCAAACCTAGGGTTTTGTGAAACCTTTTATCCGGGAACATGTGGTTCCTTGAAAAAATTGCAAAACCTACAATTTTAAGTTACCATTTTCCTAGAATATAGGGTTTGTGAAATTTACTCTATGGCAAACTCAGTTAAGTAACACAAGGCTTGCTAGGGTATAGTGTTGTATCACATTAATTTTCAGTTGTTGGCATCGAAAAGCAATCCGGCAACTGACAATGATTTAGGCTAATTCCAAAGAGATTGGCTGAAAGATGAAAACTTCATTGATGATTGCGATTAAGCACAAATGGATGTTTGTTCTTTGGTTTTGGCTACTTCTAATCTACTTGTAACGCGTGGAAAATTCGAAAAAAAGTGTAAGAAAAAGTAAATGCAGCAAAAGTTATACATATGTTGGATTGGGTAGTGCCCTTTCTGTACTCGGATTTACCTCTTCTTTTATAGCTTTCTCGTAGTGGTCACTAAGTTCGATTCTATCTTATTCTCATTCCTTTCCCTTCTCCTAACCAGCCCAGAATCCCATGGTCTAGCTCATCCTGCGTAGGTAATTCCTTCTGTCGATTGTTCTCCAAGTTGATCCATCGTAAATATGGAAACCTTTCTATGCACCGATATCCAATGGGCCCACATTTCAGGTCTTCCTTTTTTTCTTGAGATGAGGTCTTCCGAATTTAGTTAAAAACGTTAATACGATGCCACATATATACAACAAGTATGTCTTCACGGAAAACACCAAATCCAATATCAACGAGATGACTCGATCGACACATCATCGACAACTCTCTCGTTAATTAGTCCCGGGAGAGGAAGCAACAAGCTCGTTTGGGCCTGTGTAATTGATCAATCCAACATCACATCATGTAGTTCCCTCGGCTTGAGAGGGAACCATATATGCCACGCCCTGCGCGCGCAAGCCAGTTCAAACTTCAACCATCCACTCTGCGGCACACGCAAATACGCAGCACACCGCCCGTTTACTTCGATTCGCACGTTCCGGCGTGTTAGGGGGGCACAGTTCTGAAACAAACATTAGCTAGCCAATATGATGAAAGACGTACGGCATGCGATTTTGCCCAAGTTAGCCAGCGAAACTTAACAGCAGGGTTAGCGCGACATGATCAACGGATAGACAACGCAACCAGGGGCGAATCTATTGGAAGACTTCGTCAAGGTCGTGCCTATCCTCTACGTCGGCATCATACCCCCTTGGGTGGACTTGGCAGCTTCGTTGTGGGCTGCCTCCATGGCCATTGGCTTGGTGCCGGGATTCGAGATCCGAGGTGGCAATGATAGCGCGGCATAGCAGTAGAACCGACCAAAGCAGATCCGACACCTACGATCGAGCGGCAGAGGGGCCTCGGCTCCAATCCTGCGCATGTGCCACACCTACCGGTGATGCAAAGCGGAAAAGATGGAATATAATAAAACCTGAAAGATTTATTATTATTGTTATTTTTACTGTCATCTCAATCTAATTATTGTATTCAATTAGAAATAATACTTTATTGCAAAATAACTATGATAGCCATTCATTTGGAATAAACCTTGCATTCAGTTATAATTAGACTTGTATTCTGTACACAACAGTGCTTATTATACTCACCCTTACTACGACAAAATCATCAATTGAAAAAGCGTCTACACCTGCCTTGGAGAAGGAGTACCAGGAGAATGCGAGTTGCTAAGGAGCGAACCTTGTCAGTTACTTGTGACATATTGATAGGTTATTTACGATGATAGGTTATTTACGAAGTTTCCGTTCCGTTGCTACTTTATTTATTAGAGTTTAAACCCTATACGGCATAATAATGTAAAATCGATCATTTGATCAATTAACTGTATTTTATTTAATAAATAGAATCTTTTATTATATTTTTATTGTATATGATTGTGATATTTCATCTATATTATCACTGTGTGTATTAGCATAATTCTAAATTAATACAATATATACAAATAATCTGAATTTACATATTTAGATCTCCGTATATTTGGAAGAAAGGCCCCGATGCTCCCTCGAATCGATAACCAAATCGTCAGGAGCCGGCATAGGTGCACGACGGACGTAACCTTGGTCTTGAACCTAGGTTCTGTTTTGAATCTAGGCTTTACCTCGTGAAGGCTTAAGGGGTGTTTGGCACAGCTCCAGCTTTCCACTAAAATCCGTGAAGTTGGTGGAGTAGTGAAAGGACAGGATGTCGCCAGAGGGGTGAATAGGCGGATTAAAAACTTTGTAACTTAAATGCAATGGAATAAAAATATTGCAACTAAATAAAATCTCGAGTTTCTGAACAATCCGGAGTGTTCGGATATTCAATCCGATATCTTGGATAGTCCGATCCCGAGGGTCCTAACCCGAGTGTCCGGGTTATTCAATCCGGATATCCGGATTATCCGGACCGTCCGGTATTCAATCCGGATATCTGGATAGTCCAATCCGAGGGTCCTAACCCGAGTGTCCGGTATTCAATCCGATACTCGGATTATCCGGACCGTCCGGTTCGTGGATTCAGATATCTCGATTGAGGACTTCGAATGGAGATTTTAAATCTTTGCAATTTTTCAACAATCTACTTGAATACAAAAGATCTTAATGATGTCGTGCACCGAGGGTATAGAAGATCCGAGCCAAACACAACAAAAGAGTAGATCGGGCAATTTCAAGATTCAAAATCAAATGCTAAAGCAAGAGAAAGAAGCAAACTTGGAGACGATGATTTTTCACCCGTTCGGATCCTTGAGGATCCTACGCTCTCGCTGAGGCGGCTCGGTCACACTTGAGCCGGGTCTCTTTCAACCCTCTTCCTCCCTGTTGCACAAATGCACTCGCCGGTCTTCACTCCTTTGATTCCTTCCCTTACGGAGGCGAACCGACCTTCACAAACTTCCCACTACCAACCACACAAAGCTCCGGTGGCTCGAGGCGACCTCCTAGCCGCCTAGGAGTCCTCAACCTCCAAGAGTAACAAATGCTCACGAAGAACAAGCTTGGAGATGAAATCAAGTGCTCAATCAACTCAAATCTCACTCAACAAACTCTTCCCAACCCTTCTCACAAGGATCACTTAGATCTAAGGGTAAAAGCTCTCTCAAAGCCCTCACACAGCCCCTCAAAAATCCACACCAAAAACCTCACCAAAAGCTCTCTCAAAAGAAGGAGGAAGGGCTATATATAGACCTCCCAAAAACTAGCCGTTGGGGCAGATCACACACAACCGGAGTCTCGGATTTCAACCGGATATCGGATTGACTGAAAAGACTAACAGAGAGACTCAATCCGAGAGTCCGGATGAACATCCTGATACTCCGGATGATCCTGACATCTCGGATGATCCGGATAGTCCGGACTAACTCCGATAGTCCGAATCAAGATCGAGCAAATTCGACTTAAAACGAGCATAACTTTTGACTCGGACTCGATTTCAGAGATTTTGGACTCTCCAAAGCTAAGAACGAGGGCTACACAACCAACAAGATCTCACTATCCAAAACTCAAAGGATAACCACAGATTTCACAAAGAAATCAAGAGAGACCTACAACCTCACTTTCCGCACTACCAACACCACTCTCTTTCTAAGATTAACAAGGATGGATCACTTGAGCACTTGACACATCTAAAAGTCATTCGACATCGCATCCTCTTAATAGTACGGCAATCCTTAGACTCAAATTAAATCAAAGATAATATAAGTCTAGAACTAGTCACTTGTCGTCTTCTTTCTTGATGTCGATGCATGAAGACCTTCACCATATAATTGATGACATCTTCGCCTTGTCCAACTCGACTCGATTTACCTCATGAGACTCTCGTCCTATCAACCTTGACTTGATCATCCTCTCTCGACGATCTCCACGCCAAGTTGCTCTTGACTTAGTCCTCACTCTTGGTGACACCGCCTTGTTGACCTCGGCTTAATGATCATCCTCCAAGATACCTTGGTCATCATACACATACGGACCTAATTCTTTCCAAACTACTCATGAAAGACATTAGTCCCAAAAGCTCAATAGATATGAATAGAGTTGATATTTGTGAGCAGTTGATTACAACAAGTGTTTCATATAAAGAAGCACAATATAAATGGAAACACTTGACATAAGAAATGTTCTCTACTAAGTACATCATGATGAATATGTAATTGATCTATATGCACTAGAGAGATATATAATTGCCAATAGGATGAATCAATTAAATCATGGCAAGGATCATGACTTTACTTAAATAAAGCACATGATAGAATATACACGAATTGTACATGTGCAAATAATATTTGGAGTAAGAGTAAATATGTGATCCAACACTAGATAAACTTCACTAAGAGAATTGCATGAGAAGATATACAAATAAAACATGCATGCACCAAGTCAATCTATAGCAATATGAAGTTTAACTCTAGTTAATACATGCATACTATAATGAACTCAAATGAATATATATGCACAAATAAATATGACATGAACCAATGTGCATATATATAATCAACATGCTACTTGGAGTTCACTATGCATTTGCACGAAAGGAATACAATAACAAATATAGAATAGATACCAAAATTGCATACCTTATCTTTGCTTAACCTTCCTATTTGATTTTCCTCTAAATAGATGAGACTGATACTCAACTAGGCAATAACAAGTTAGTCTCATAGCAATATAATCATATTAGAGGTTTGTCATTTGCTAAGCACTAAGTTGAGCATTTACTTAATTTACATAGATTGTCATTATGAGTGTTTGTCATTAATCACCAAAATAACATTCATTAATCACCAAAATAACATAAGTGCCTAGATGCACTTTCAAGTAGGGTATTTCTAGCTCTAGAAATTTATAGAGCTGGAGCTGTGGGTACATTAAGAGTGTTTAGGTGGGTTATCTTGTTTATATTTTAAACTAAACAAATAAACTTTATTTACTTTATTTTAACCTATAAACTCCAGATCTAAGGTGAAATTGGGATTTAGAGCTCTGCCAAATAGAACCTTACATAGGTTATGAAAGGAGGCGCTCACGGGTGGAGGCGCGCGAGGAGCCTAGGCCCTAGGTAGCCACTGGTTGGGCAACGACGCAGGTAGCCATTGGTCAGGCCGACGCGAGGAGTCCATCCAGGGATCCAAATTTCGGCGAAATCGCCTCCCGAGACCTAAACTATCGGCTGAATTTTTTTTTGAAAATGCTACAGTAAATTAAATTTTTTGACAAAATTTCGGTCAAATCGGGCGAAAATTCATGAAAAAAAAATCCGGATTTTGGTTTTTTATGGCCGGATTTGACTTCAATTACATCAATAACCCATAATAAAGTGATCTTTGATGATAATTTGTCCACAAACTTATTTTTTGAGACATTTTAAAATTTTGACAGAAACACTGTTAGAATTTTATAAAATTGAATATGATTTTTAATGCTATGAAAAAATTATGGTACAATATTAAGAAGTCTAGGATCAAAATAAAATTTTATAAAATATTTTAACTTCATTTGTTATCTTTTAAAAATAAAAAACAGAATTAGCATAAAAGAGGTAGTAAAAATGTCAGATTTTTATAACTTTTTTAATGTTTGATAATCATTTGAAAATTTTATGGTAATATTAATGATGTATTAATAGTATAAATAAAAAGTTCCAAAATTTTATAGAATTGTTTGAACTATTTTTCATTCGGTTGAAATTTGTCGGTCAGCCTTCAGTTGCACTGTCCGAATTTTTAAAAATTCATGAAGCTTGATTATCATCTGAAAATTTTATGAGAATATTAATTACGGATTATAACGATGCACTAAAAATTTCAACAGTTTCTAACTTGATTTGTGCCATTTTTCATTCGGATCAAACTTGTCGGTCAATGTTTTATCACGACAATACCACTCTCCAAATTTTTAAAACTTCCTCAGATGTGATAATCAGCTGAATTTTTTGTGAGAACATCAGTAATGTGTCAGGAACCTCAAATGTTTTTTCAAAATTTGTAGTTAATGTTTGGATCACTTTTCTGCCGGTGCAAAAAACCCAAAATTTCGGATATTTCGCCCGAAATTTTGGGTTTTTTCGCCGAATTTCGGGTTTTTTTGTTACTAACTGACCGGATTTGAATTTTTAAATTCAAATTTCGTCCGAAATTTTTTCAAAATTTTGAAATTTCGACGAAATCTCGAGATCCGGCTAGATACGAAATTTATTCCGAAACCGAATTTTGAAACCTTGAGTCCATCTATGATCTAGATGAGGAATCTGAGAAGTCAGAGAGCTGAGAATCTGAGAGAAGGAATTAGGTATCATATATAAATATAATATATAGTAATATTGTATTATTATTATTTGTTTCATGCTTTACTCTTTAGCATATAACCAATCAGCCATATGCATACTCCGGTATATATAATATATTGTCTAGCCCGTATATAGATTTGTAATAATGGAGAGATGAATTTTGCATAATTATGTCACAAACATTTATTACCGACGAGATCAGGGCTCAACTAAAGTGGTTTCGACTAGAATATAATCCAAATAAAATTATTGCCAATCTAGAGCGCCGCATCAGGTTCACAAAACCACTGTAAACCGCTCGGTTTCTGTGGTTTTCGATTATACCGTTCCGGCTCGAGATCTAAAACCACTCGGTAAACCGGTCTAATTTAAAAAAATTGAAAAAATTTATGCGTTAAAAATCGCTTGAAAACCGTTGAAAAACCACGGTTTTCGCAAAAAAAACCGCTCGAAAACCCTTTTTTAGGAACATTCAATTGGTTGGCTGTTTTTTCATTGAAAATCAAACGTTTTTCGGTTTTTTTATTTCTTAACCTTCGGTTTCTGACGGTTTTTCAAGCGGTTTTTGCGGTTTCGGTTTTTATGGGTTTTCACGGTTTCGGTTTTGTGAACCCTACGCCGCATGCCAATAGAGTATAAAACTAGAGATAAAGCGAGAAGAATGAATTTGATTTGTGATTCAAGCTAGGGTCATATTATTAGTTTCTTTTATTTTGAATGTTCGTAATCTTTTACAATTTACTATTGTATCGCTAATTGTGCAAATTTTGATATACAAATCATTTTGGACGAATGTTTATGTGTGTTTGTGATGCCTTTCCATTAGCGAGGTAGCATCATCATATTTTGCTTTCTTTCTATGCTTCTTTTTCATGCATGTATGAATTTAAATTGTACAGGACTACATCTGATATGTTTATCTTATTTTAGCTTAGTATTTTGAGGTTTTGAACCCATCATCTATTTTTGTTTTGCCTTTTCCGCTGGACGCAATAGTATGAACTTCAAGGCGATGAATAAGCATGGAGAACTGCTAGCATATTTGGCCCTTTATTCTTCTTTTTTTTTTTTGCAAAAATAGCTCTTTTCTATTTTTTGAGTGCAAAAATAGCCCCTCTCCATGATACTGTAGTGCAGCATTTTTTTTAATTGAATTGCCACGGAATGGGGTGCGGAAAATTAGCTCCACCGAATCCACCAGCGTCAGTGCAATGACACGACATAGGTGCGCGGGAAATGCAATTGCCGCGGCATAGGGGAGCGGAAATGCATTTTTCGCAGAACAGGGACGAGGGATTTGGATTTTTCGCAACGGAGGTGGCTCGGTAAATTCCAGCTCTCTGCGCGGAATAGAGCCATTCCTAAAAAAAATTCCATTGGCTAGCTCTGAAAAAAAAAATTAAAAGCTACGACAGTGAACATTTCAAGCATGACGAAAAAAGGCACGCATAATATAGGCAAAGAGTACTTTGCACGAACGCACGCACATATTTGCGCGTCGATTCGTAGATAGACGGTCCTGGTTGGGATCGGGAAGGCGCGCCACCGTGTCGGGAGGGATGTAGCCCTTGTCGTCGTACTTCTTGACAAGCTTCCTCGTGATCACCTTGGCACTCCTCAGCAGTCAGCACATCGGCGGCCAGCTCATTCGCCCTCCTGGCCCTCGCGGAGTAGGACTCCTCTTCCATCACGACATCGCCGGGATGAACCGCCTCCAGCGTCCGGTCGCCTTGCCCGAGCGAATTCCTAGTCGAACAAGGGCGACGCATGCAAGCCTGCAAGGTAGTATCAATCGGGCAGTGGATTTCCATCTTAATTTTCGCGGATTAATTGGACGGGCGACGACTTGGCTGAGCCGCCGGGTGCCGGGCCGCTCACACGACGCGACTGGCCCAGTCCGCTCGATCAAAACAAGCACATGCGCACCATACAAGCAAGAGGCCCAAGCTGCTTCCTCATTATCCTGTAATTTGTTTGTGCTTCAATCCAACTTATGTTGTTTCGTGCATGAGCTGATGCGGTTTCTGTGATTCAGCCTAATTCAGTGCTGTTCTGTAGTAAAATTTTGATGCGCCTTTGCTCCATCGATGTGCAACCAGTAAGCCTTCGAGTGGAAGCGACAATTTCCGGAAAGCAAAAGGACGGAGAGAGAGGCTTCTTTTCTTCATGTCTCGATGAACTTGATGTGTTCCAGCAACCGGCCGGACCTTAATTATTGGTTATGACGCTATTCAAGAAGAAGACAAGTGATCAAGAAGTAGCTTGGCACGCATTGGAAGGATCCAGATCTGGAGCATGTACGTACGCGCGCCTGCAGAGCAGGTACTACAAGCTGTTGGTTTGGCTGCTAGCTTATCTGGATGGGCCAGATGAGATCATGCTGCATGCCAAGCACTACTACTACTAGTACTCGCTGTTACAAATGCATCATCGAGCTGGCATGCATGGCCTATTAACGAAAACGCTGCCATAAAGCTAGGATAAAGCTGCTCCGTCTTTGGCGGTGCACGGACGGAGGCTCCCATCACATCCGTCCATCATCAACTTAAATTAATTGGCCTGCTAAGTGGTACTAGGGATTTACGAACCGTCAGTTTAACCTTTGCTACGACTAGATTTGTCCATGACCAACGAACTTCGATGAATTGGCCTGGTAATTAAGATACTGTTGACTCAAGAGGCCGGGAAGGAAGGCGACGTAACACGGCCGGCTCGGGCTGGCCCCACCCACAGTCACAGACATAGATAACGAAGTAGGTCCAAACACAGGCGCGAAAGTTGTCATTTGTTAATCCCCGCTTTATAGCCTAGCCTGCCCTTGCATGCTAGTGTATGAATGTAGGCCCCGTTTCTTGTATAAACTGTACCTGTTGGAGTATTGCAAAGTGGTAGAAATTAAAAGAACCAATTAACCCGGCAGTACATATAGCTAGCTAATTAAGCTAGAGCGCGTACAGCGTTCGTACGTGTCCGGGCGATCGATCCGTGCGTGCAGTGGTTGGCTCCACCGTCACATGCGTGCGTGCCGGCCGCCGGCCTCCTCCCTCGTGTATGGCGCAGCGCAACGCAAGCATGGCCGGCCGGGCGCGCTCGACTGTACACTGTGCGCCTCCACGCACTTAACTCCACATGCCTGCATGACATATCGCCGTCCACCATCGATCCATCGCGGGGGCAAAGGCTAGCTCCCCACTGCTCCGAAATCGGAATCGCGCTATCGAGGACGCACCGAGCGAGACACGGCTTTTTTCGGCCGGCGGCTGGCCGGCCGGTACGTGGCCTCCCGCCCTCACCTCGATCTCACGCATATACGTACTAAACTCGATCAGCTGGACCATTGCGCGCGCCGTACTGTATATTTAAACGTATATATCGATTTCCTAGCTTCCCTTCGATCGACTGCCCTCTCCTCCTTTATTCCTTCTTGCATTTCGGTCGCATGCATGGTTCACGATCTTTTAATAAATAACATATATATTTATTAATATTACATAAATAGATGTTTGGATAAGAAATACATAAATATACATATGTCTCCCTTTCAAATGGAGACAATAGCTCTGTCACTATTTAAAATCGTGATAGAGTATCTGTAGTCATTTAAAATAGAGACAACGAGTATGTCGTTGAACGAATGGACGATAAGAGTGCATGTTGATCGCTACGGTATCTATCGCTATTCGATTCGACAATAGAGACAACAAATAGTCATTTGAAATGACGGTAGAGATCTAGCACCCTCTCTCATTATTTCAAATGACAACAAAAGATGGACCATTTATACCAGCAAAAAAGGCCTAACTCAAATCTTTTAGGAAAAAAGAGAAAGAGTGGGAATAGATGAGAGAGGAGGATATACATGTACCACTAGAGTTTTCGTACCCACAGTTTGACTATGGTAATCCGGCAACGATCATTCAATCCACACATCCAGACATCATTGCCCGGGCATACTACATGTGCTGGGATTACCTCGTAAGTAAAAGTCATGTATTGATTTTTTACATTGCATGTTGAATTTTACATATCGCTAACTTTATCCATACATAATGGCAGCCATCGGAGTGTTGCTACTTCTTCAAATGGATCAACGGCCAGCAAAATACATAACAACACAGTTGTGCTGGATAACTTCACTCGTTTGAAATCTTACACCCTGGAGAACAAGAAAAGGCCGATTGGGGGAAGACAAGTGAAAATAGCCGATGGTTCTTGATGCCGCTGCTGAACATGGGGTTATTTAGCACTGGGACAAGCTTGAACAGGGCTGGAAGACGAGTATTGGGTTTCTTATGCGAGAAGCAATAGAGGAAGGCTCAAAGCTCATGCCTATAGGGGAAACAAGGAAAAAGGCATAGATGAACCTTGATGCATAGGATGTATGATCACAAGGCTTACTTCTTTTTCACCTTAGTGTTTTCGATTCTAAAAGTCACACATGTATCTTTTGTTGCCGTTCGGATTGATGGTTCATGCATGTTGCCTTTTGTATTATAGGACTAGCACGGTAAACATATGTACCTAACTAAATCCTACAGGCCATGTAATTCACACACTTTATTATGAAGTGTTATGTCGGATTTGAAATGGTTTATTCGAACAAAAATCATTACTCAATTTTCCCATGTGCATACAACAAATTAAGTTGTCAAATTCTCTTTTGAATGGTTAGCTACTATTTCAAAGCTACTAACTCATCAAACCAAAAAAAAAAAGCAACCTATGGAGTAAGGGCACTGTTGCTATTTCAAACGGTGACAAAACCTATATCATTATTTCAACTGGCGACAGAGGTTCTATCATCGTTTGAAATGGCAACAAGGTTCTGTTGTCGTTTCAAATAGCGACAAAGGCATGCTTTCTGCTAGGTGGGACTTCGCATCAGATTATCGTTATTTCAAACAATGGCAAAGGTCGATAGCCATTCAAACTGCGACGGAAGGTTATTCATGTGATTTTTTTACCGATGATTTAGTTATGTAATACTAAAAGAAATGTATTATTTTTTAAAAGTCCACGATTCACTTGGTCAAAAAAACGACAGGTCTCATGTTCATGCGCCTAGCTTGCCGGTCCAGTGTTTTAACGACGCTAGCGCTACAGGACCTTTGAAATACGGCACGTACTGCTAGCTCTTGACTATTTAGGTCTTCGTCTAAAAAAAGAAAAAAATAATTTCAGAATATGAAAAGGAAAGTAAACTATTTTGGACTTCAAGCTAGCTCAATTAATTCCGCCGAAAGGGGTTAGCCATGTTTAGAAAACAAGAATTCTATCATATTCATGCGAAAAGTTGAATTGTATATATATCGTGAAATCCCACCTTACATCGTAGCATGCATTATTTCTCATCTGGCACTTTCTAGTCTGTATGGTGCGACATATATAGCGTATCATTTGTCATGTTGTTGAGTGAGTACTTCGGAGCCTTGAAATTAATAAATCTATAGTTAACCTCGCGGAAATCACTCCAACAAAAAAAAACATGATATTGATTAGTCCACGGATGGACAAAGATTCGTTGCAGTTGTTCGATGACTAGACAACAGATTGCAGATGCTGGGAGCCAGCAAGCAGTACGTTCATTTGACCTAAAAAACGATCGAACTGCAAGGATCCGATCGACTACTGATCGATCGTCACTCGTTTGGTCAGGTCACGCGCCGGCCAAATCAATTAATCCGGTCTCCAGCCAACAGTATATATGATCGTTCAATTCGATCGATTTCGATTGGTGATCCAACGGCGTTGGGAGGTCGACTGACCCATCACCAATCCCTAGACTGACGCCGGCGAGCTCTCGCGATCGAACCGATTGATGCATTTCATACAGGAGCTAGCTCTGGCTAGCTAGTTAGGCCTCCTATGGTTTCACTCGCAGGGGCGGATCGAGCGGTGGTCACGGGGGCTAGAGCATCCTCTACCTCCGATCACACCATAGGTACCCCTAACACCCCTATCCAACGTGGGGCGTCACTACACTGTCGCTATAGAAGCCGGTCAAAAGATTGAAACTTGAAGACCTATTTAGCACCCCCTAAATTTATGTCCTGGGTCCGCCACTGTTCGATCGGACAAGAGTCATATATATATTATAATTACTTGGGGGCACTATGGAGGCTGAGCTCCATGATACAAAATAGGTATATTCTCCTATCTATTATACGTTTAATTTTTTAAAATTTTTAGGATGTTGAGTTTAACTGGTTTACTAACTAGTTAAAACAAGTTTGAACTGAAATTTAAACTAGAGTTTTCTTTTTTGGCGATAGTTTGTTTGTAGGTATGTGCTGATTATATATATAAATCAGCAAACCATGCATGCAATCTAAACTCCTTTAAAATCTTTGAATTCGAGTATATTTTTCAAAGGTATGTGTTTCATTTGAATTGTTATAGATGGGTATATACCCTAAAACTAAAATTTTGAAAAATATACCTGAATTTGGCTTGAATCCACGCATTTGAAATCATAGAGCCTAGGCTCCATGGTGCCCCATTTCAACGTCCAATATATATATAGAGAGAGAGGTGCTTCAATGTTTTTTTTTTTATACAGTTGCACAAATATTGAAGCATGAATGAAGGGTAGATGGATATTACTTACCCCTTCGCGTGCTTCAAAATTTGTGTAACTTGTATTAGAATGAAAAGCATTGAAACACTGCTTATATATATATATATGTGTATGCTGCTCATCTTGTTGCATTTGATTCTCACCGTGCCCACCCACCTACGGTACAATCTTGATGGCACCGTGTCGGGATGATCGGACGGATCCATCGATCTGAAAAGTGCCTGCTCCAGCAATTGTCCGCCTTATAAAATGCACAAACTTTCTTGTATATATTCTCGATCCATATACGTGCACTGTATAATTTCGATGTGTATTTTTGCCGGATAAATAATATCACGGGTTAGTTACTTGATTCGACAAATAATTCTAGTATTTCTCCACAAGCCAGTGCCCAGTGCCACTGGTGAGGACTGTATTCTCCCTTCTGCACGCATGCGACTGAAATTTGGACCATCTTTCTTCTGCCATTCTTCCGTTAGAGACGAGGTCCTAAAATGAATGGAAGAAGAAAGGAAGAAGAGAATCCCATCCAGTCCCCACTAGTGGCAAAAGAAGGTAAAATCTCTACGTAACTAATGATTAACTGATCGATCGCACCGACGTTACGGGAAAAAATATTATATGGTATGGTACACCTCGTAGGAATAAAAACTAGTGTGACAAATACAGATCCTAAAACAACTAATTAAATATTTTTCTTCACCCTTAATATATAACATATATCTTTATTCTAAGAATGATGCTATATATAGGTACTACCAGGCACTTTAGACAACTAGTTTTTTTCCCGACGGTACGATCTTCTGCTGGGGACAAGCCTGCATCTGCATGTGCTTTGCTGCATGGATGGATGCAAATATTGCACGCGATGGATGCCCATTCGCTAGCTCAGTAGTAATAATCAGGCAGCAACAATGTGCAATATTGCACACAACTAGGACGTAGTACGCGAGCATGCATGATCAGATCTCTCAGTAGATCTTGGCCGCTGCGTACGTACGTAGGTAGGTACGTATTGGAGTATCTATGAATCTATGATCGAACTACACAGGCTGGACAGGCAGGCTTAGATGTGTGAGCCAATCAGCTCTCCAAGAATTCAGATCGACGAGACCAAGCTGCATGCGTGATGACTAGTCCTTACATGCAAGTATGCAACAGCACAAGACAAGGAGTATGCGCGGACACTGTGAACGTAAGTTGCATGTATAAGTATAACCCCTTCACTGCGCGGCAATAATGCACAGTATCTACAAACTCGATCACCACTTTGAATTCTACTACTGCCCTGATTAACCCTTACCCATCTACCCGGCCCATGCTGTATTGCTGATGCTGATGCTCTTCGCCTACCTAGCTAGCTCCTAGCTAGTTCTGGTCCACTGCATGCAGAGAGTTCAGACTAAATTCAAAGCATGTGTATTCAAGAAGAAAAAGAAAAACAACTTGAAGCATGCAGCTAAGTCCCTTCTAGAATAGAACAGGCAAAGGTGGTCCAAGGAAGAGCTAGCAAGCTGTGCATGCATGAGAAGGTTATAACCTCTGCACACTCGTGTCCTTTTTAACCCCGACGCCCCATCATGGCCTCATTGTTGTAATCTCGTTTAGATCTCATGGTTCGGTGAAATTAACGTCCTCTCTTCCTACGTACTGCAAAATCTGTATAAAGCCATGCATAACGTTTCCTCTCTTTCTCTATGGGGTGTTTGGTTTAAGGGATCATCTCATCAAAGCATGGACTTATCATAAGACAATCTCATAAAATTAGGTGGGATGGTATCATCTCTTATTTTATATTAAACTTTTGCTTATAAAGGATGAGGTGGTGATGGACCGATCCATTCTATTCCTCAAATTAAACAAGTGAGTCAGGTTCGGAACTAAGATCGAATGGTCTATTCATCGTCCCATCCCTCAAACCAAACAACCCATATATGTGTCAACAACAGGAAACAAAGCAGGGCTACTAGTTCTATTGGTTATATAAGGAGGGATCAAGAGAGGCAAATGTCATGGGGAGATAGCAATGCGGATGTAGCCCTGCAGATCTCATTTCAAGTCCATGCCATGCCTTTCCACAGCTTTCTTGAACTTCTCTTGTGCCTCCCCTTCCCCACTCAATCTCCTCTCCATTGGTAACAAGGAACTTCTCTTGTGCCTCCCCTTCCCCACTCAATCTCCTCTCCATTGGTAACAAGGACTTTGAATGGAGAGCAGGAAGGTCAAGAAAGCTGTGGGAAGAAATGACATAATAAGGACTTTGGATTCAGTTAGCAATTGCTAAAAAAGAGAGATGTGTTGTTAATCGCCCATGTGCCTGTAAGTTAACTTTTCGTAATCCATCATGCCTTAATTATGGTTATCACTAATCACTAGTACTTGCTAGCTCATCGTTGCAATTTCCAACTTCCTGTATATAATTATATTTAGCGATTTTGCTCCTTTTTTTGTCAACTTTTGCATCCTTCAAGTACATATACCTTGTTTCTGTGCGGTGGCCTTCTTGATTTTATGGTCGGATAATGCGGCTTCTTCATTTATTGAAGATTAATTTTCTTTTCAGCGATGATTAATGCTCGTGCATGCATTCAGTTGTAAATATTGAACTGAAGGATCGAGTTCGTGAAGACCTGATATGATGATCTAGTTGCTTTACACTTTTATATCTCCCAGTTTGCAGTTTTCCAAACAATATTTTATCTTATGATGCTTGTAAAGGGTGCAGGTGTTCTTCATCGTCCTCCAGATCTCTTGCACTCTGATGTCACTGCATCCTGACTCCTGAGTTCATGAAATAGAGCACGAACGCTGTTCCTATAAAGACTTTTTTACCTTTTCTCCCTCGCCTCTCCAGTACTGAAAGGAAATTCCACTTTTTCCATTTTTGCTTTGCTGGCCTGTTAGCATATACAGTGTCTCACTGTTTCGTATGACGAGAAAAATGCAGCAAGCTAATTTGTCTGAAGCTTGAATAGTCATTCAGCGAGAGCAATGACTTCTTTGAATTTCTCATCACAAATTAAAATGCGCACATTTATATAGAAGTGGACTTTCTAAGAGCCTCCTTAGTGCTCGTGAAGTGTGTCCAGTTCTTTACTTTAGTAAACTTGATTTTTTTTTTGGGTGTGTGTGTGTGAACCATGTTAACGAATTCTTTCTTCTTTAGGTTCTGATACCGTAGCCATAAGGAGAAATGTACGTAGTTTCATTCAAAGTATAAGGTTGAAAGACTAACATACTAAAATGGCAATATCTGTAACTGAAATTATATTACCTACAATAAAACTTCATTCTGTCCAACTGTTGGCAGTTCAAGTGTTCATGCATACGTGTTATATATTTTTTTCAGTTAATTACTGGTATTTGGGATTCGGTGGTGTAATTAACCTTCTCGATCAATACCTCACTATTTTCCAAAAAACAAAAAATCACTCAAATACATGCTCTACCAACATTCCTCACTGTTAACCTTGAAAAAAAAATCCTCCCTCTTGAACAAAAAAATCCCCCACCGAATAAGAAAATTTGGGAAACTCATTACTCATCTAAAAATAAAGTGAAAATAAATAGAAAAGGAAAAAGGTTTATGAGCCCACATTCTGAAAGGCTGGAGTAGGAAATTGGATAGTTCCATATCCTGTCAAGTTAGCTTTTGCTTTTCAGTGACATAGGGCAGCTTTCCCCCTACTCACTCCACCTTTCTTTCCTCACCTCACATCTAGCTATAGAGGTTAACGGGAGTTATTATTGAATTTCTTTCAAAGTTAATATAATTCAATATAAGATCATTTTATTTATTATTTAAAGTCGTTATTTCAAATTCAATCTAAAGAGCCACTATTGAGCCTAATCTCGTTAACATTTTTTGGTTCAAAATGGACTCATTTCAATTTTGAATTCATCACCTGCTGCAATCAAAGCAATTTTGATTCTAGCCGTGACTAGTTTTTTAGCCAACCCTAAAGAGAGCTTTATACCCCCATCCAAACTCAATTCCTGTACAGTCGGTAGTGTGACTGCAACTTAAGCTACCGCACTACTGACAACTAGATATAAATCAGATGGCCAAAATCAACCTGAACATTATTTGTGTAATGCAACAATAGTAAATCACTGTAGCACATGTATTGCACGAGTGGATCCGCTCCGCTGATTATTAGAATGGATGGTTGAGATTGCCTGCAGTCCTTAGCTTACTATCATGTCAGCCTCATCCATCCATTCACCATCTCAAATCTCCATCTATCCGACATAACAAACAAGATTTCTTCTTAGCCCCAGCAACAAAGGACGGCACATGCCAATAAGGGAGCCGAGGTGGACTGACACCTGGGACCCACCTCCGCTCCAGGCCCACATGTAGTGTCCTGGCCAGCCCCAGTGCCAGTAGCTCGTGCTGTGACAGGTAGGTTGCTCAGAGGCCAGACGATTTACACCCCCTCAGCCTCAGATCTCACTCGTCAATCGTCATACATACTATCTCGCTCATGTCATGGAGGGAAAAGCCCAGGAATGGATTTTACTGCAAGGCAAGCATAAGCAAAGGCATGGCTGCATCAAGAAGGAATCCCGGTAAAAATTTTCTCCGGAACCTGTCTGCAAGCCTAGCATCGGGCACAGAAGGAACAATATGGTTTCTAGTATCTACCCCCACGCCGAAAAAAAAACTGTGCATGCTAGTATACTTTTTTTCAAGGGAGTAGCTAGCCAGAGAAGAGGAGTACTATGTAAAGACCTTTGGTCATTGGGAAATCTCCTATTATACAACCTATGTTATGCACTTACGACGGGATATAAATAAAATTGCTAGGCCTAGAACTAGTCGAACTGCTAGAATTAGCAGCGTAGATTTTTGTAGCATAGACGCACAACGTAGATTTTGCATACCGTTTATAGCACACACAAAACAGAAAAAAAGAAAGGGAGGGTCTATGGAGTGAATGTACACCCGTTAACAAACGGGTTAACACCGCACGACACCGTATCATATCCAACTGTGCCCTTATTCATTCCCCTCTTCCATGTAATGATCCCCATTTTCGTATAAATGCAAAAATAGAAATCTCATGTGCATACAGTACTAGTCCCATGATCAGTAGCTAGTACGCACATTTACAACAATTGGAATCACAACCATACATCATATTATTAAAGCGGAAGCTAATTTACACAATAATCTTACAATTCAGAGTTTATAGCGGCAAAGAAGCAAAGTCTTGTAGTGTGCTCATCCAATCCCTCAGGCAACTGACAAGGCACAATCCCTAGAAAAACTTCATCGTTATCATTCCCGAATCCTGCGACAAATATGTTTCATCGAGCTAATCTGATTCTTCACCTAAAAACAACAATTAAGCAAGGGTGAGTACTTTCGTACTCCGCAAGACTTTTGCAAAGCTTATGATATATGCAAGCCATTTCAAAGGAAAGGCTAGTATGGTTAGTTTGCATAAAGCCAATTTGAAATATGAATACAGAATAGTAGGTTGCAAAACGGAATTTAAGAAAAAGCAATTTAATACTGAAATAACAGTATGTAAAGTACGAAAAAGCGAAATCACGAACCTGGGTATCCTGACCATATCCATAAACCATTCCCACTGACACACAGTAGGAATTACCGACACACGGTAGAAACCAGATTTTATGAAAATAAAAACAGCTAACTATGTGATGACTTTACTAAATTCCCATAACCATGTACGGCTAATCGATTAGTTTTACACTGCAGAGGTGTACATCTTTACCCACAAGTCATGACCTTTTCCTTTTGCCGCATATATCACGCACCTTTGGCGTAGTGGCGAATGTTCATGACGAAACCTTTACATTACCTAGGTTAACTTTGCACCAGCTCCGGGACGTTAAACCCATACTATGGCAGAAGAACTCAGAGCATAGAAATGATGGAACTTCCCCAGAGTACGGCGTACACCGGTGTATTGGTAAATGTTTGATCCATGATTACCTCGGTGTGGACGTCCCTTCGAGCAATTCATTAAGAAACAACTTGTACTGCTCCAACCTTCCAAGGTGCAGAGTTAAACTAGATAACTTAATTGGTTTAAGGCTGTCCCATACCAGCACTTGTGGTTGTACGGTAATTCTTGGCCTGAAAACAACCCATAGTTCGGTCCTTAACTCGACACGGGCAATAATCTCCACCCTACACTACGTGCAAAGACATGCACTCCCGGCTATTGCCAATAATTGCCCGCATCTAAACCATAGTTTTATTTTTATTTTCCAACCAAAACACCAACCATAAAAATGGTCATACCCGACAAATGTCATATCCAACATTTTTAATCATGTCACAGTTTTAGGTTGCTTTAAGCATGGCTAAGCATATCACTAAATGTGATTAACCCAAATTGACATCATGTACTGTCTATGCTATTCTAGGGTTATCAAGGTTCACAAATCCATACTTATCAAGGAAGTTCTATGTGACAATAGGTACGACTATCAATACCCAAAATATAGCAGACTTTAATAAAAGTAAAGTATGCAGTAAAACATTTATAAAACTGGGATCAATATGATCAAAGGGGGTGCTTGCCTTGCTCATTTATTGCTTACGACGAAGACGGCCACCACGGTGACAGAGGCAACGATGTAAGTAGCGACGCCGGATTCTACACGCTCGCTCAATCGGAAACATAGCAAATATCCAACTTCAATAAGGGCAAAAGAAAACAGATGTAAAATCAAATAAAGATTCATTAAATAAAATAGGAATATTTTAGGGTTAGGATTATGATTTCAAGTCCTCATGATTTAGTTAATTATACATTCATATTGTTAATGACTTTCTATGATGAACAAACATGGTTTCTTTTATATATTATCTATTCTTGAATTACGAATTCAAGAGACTAAAATTATGAATTCTTGCATTTATATCTTCGAATTATAGATGCTAAAATTATTTGGATTACTAGAATTAACATATTAGACAATTGAGCTGAAAGCTATAAATGAATAACACTTAATCCTTTTTAATTGATTTTGTATAAGAAGTGACTTTGAATATGTTAGATCTATTGAGCTAGGTTACAGGATTTATTTATGATTTTTAAGAAGGTTCTGGTGATACAAATATCTTAATTACATATTTGTTCATTATTACAGAGCTTTCTTGTTTATATAATCGAGTCTATAAAACATATTACTTAAGGTTATTTGGCTAATAGGATTTATATGCAAAACATGATGAAATAAGATT
This sequence comes from Otatea glauca, assembly GCA_036346275.1. Taxonomy (NCBI): domain Eukaryota; kingdom Viridiplantae; phylum Streptophyta; class Magnoliopsida; order Poales; family Poaceae; genus Otatea; species Otatea glauca. The sequence goes on from CM070713.1 coordinate 77,830,526, forward strand.
ATTTCTTCAGAATATGATAATCTATACTTTGAAGAATATTCTTAAGCTAATTTCATATATTCTAGTGTTTAGACGAGACATTGTATTCATTGTTGAAAAAGCTTACATGATATTAAGGGTTATGACATCCATATTACTTAAAAGGTATTGGGCTAGCAGGATTAAGATGATAAACAAGTTGTAATAAGAATATTTTTCTAGATTATGGTAGTACATATCTTAAATATTGTTTCTAAACTGGTCTTCATAAAATTTGCATTAAGACGAGATATTCTACGGACTGTTGAAAAAGCTTAAGTAGTTTTATAATCTACACGTTAAAGGCTTAGTTTTAATTCTTAGTTTGCGACCGAACCTTACATGATTATTCATTCATTTTTCTAGCATTAACAGGGGATGACTCTAAAAGTGTTTTAAAGTTGGTTTTGCGATATTTTGCTTTTATCCGAGATGTTTTTCATATAAGAAAACATTAAGGTTTAATGTATACTTAATCCAAATCTACACCAACATGGAATATTCTTGTATAACAGGGGTATTATGATTTTATTAAAGACATAGAAATCATTTTACCATTATTTGAACTTGTATGCCTTAAGTTACATTTATGTTGATTTCTATACATTGGAAAGTAAGCTATCTCCAAATTTAATTTAAAATAGATTCAATTCTAAATATTTTTGCATATCTAAGTAGATTAATAACATTTTAACACACTGAAACTGATTTGACATGAACTGAATCATTTTTGCAAAAGATATTCATATTTAAATGCTTAACACATTGGAAACAATTTACTTTAGAAAATGATGTAAATCAAATCAAAATCTAATTAATTTTGCATATTTAGGTTCCTGAGGATTTAAGGTTTCTAACAAAATTGATTTCATTCAAATTGAAGTTCATTTGTAGAAATTCTACACATGGTATTCTCTTGATCCCTTTCTTTAAATTGAATTTAAAATTTAAATATATTTCATTTCCAGAATATTTTTGCATATTATGAACCTACAGGATTTATCATGAATTTAGAAATTTATTTCATTTCATTTGGATTGATAGTTCAAAAGATATGAACAAAAGAATGTATTCGGTTTACAGAAAATAGAAAATTACCATAAATGAAAAATACGCTTTCGGGTTTTGAATGCGTTTTCCTTTTCTGGACTCAGCTGGGTTGAGACGCTGGCGGCTGGGCCCCGGCTGGCAGCGAGAGGTCACACAAGATCGAGGTCGACGACGGGTCATGAAATGTATGGCGATGCGCGACTGACCGGAGGGGCCAAGGCGCAACGCCACCGCACACAGAGACTGACGAGTAGGGCCTGCTGGTCAGCGAGCCGGAGCAGGGGCGACGGTGGCGAAGCTCGCCGACGGCGAAGGAAGGCCGGAGCGGCGAAATCGGTAGCACGGTAAGAACCAGGGAGACCACGCGCGCACGGGGGTGGAGCTGCCTCGGTCAGAGATGGACGGAGACGGCGCGCCACCGAGAGCTTGTGGCGGAGGAGAGGGCGGCTCGTCGGGAAAGCAGACGAGTCCACCTTGGTTTGGATGGGCAACGAATTAAGCATCATCGGAACCAGAGGTTTTCATTTTTGCGGTTGGATGAGTCGGGAATTCACCGGAGAGTGCCATCACCTTGCGACCGGAGCTGAGGAAGAAGAGGGCGGTGGCGTCGGTGATTCGGGCTAGGAAATTTGAAAATGAAGATCGATGAGCAGCTCATGATGAAGTGCAAGGCTCTAGATCAAGTCAATTCGAAAGATCAACACCGAATTAACTCAATTTGCTGTTTCCCCCTTTTTCGGGTTTCTGGCAAAATTGGCGGCGAAACACACGCGAGACTTTGTTGCCGCGGCAGGGAAAATCGTGGTGAAATCTTGCCGCGACAGGGAATCGGCAAGAGGCGGCAGGCTGATGATTTGGGCGATGAATTGCGTCGAGAAGAGGATCAAGAACAGAGGCGGCGACGCGGACTTTGGTTGGCTCGGATGGAAGGAGAAGAATCATCAGGCTTGATAGTCAAGGATGGCTAAGTCGGCGCCAAGTCTTTGCCACGACAAGAACGGCATGGAAGTTGCTTTGCCGCGACAGAGAAGAAAATGGCAGGCAGAGGTGAAGAAGAGAGGAGAAGAAAGAAGAAGGCTCTGCCAGGGGTAGAGAGGAAGTCGGCAACACACAGCTGGGTTCGCTGGGGCCCACATGGCAGTGAAAGAAAAGAGGAATTCTATTGAAGTTTCTGGACAGCACAGGAATAGATCCACCGACTAGGCATGGAAACTGACTCAGGATTTTCAAAGGATTTTTATGCAGGTCTGCAAGGTAAATATTAGAGTCCAGTAAAAATTTTAGACAAAAATTATTTATAAAAATATTTATAAAAATCTGACAATGCCTAGTTGTCACTTTCTGTCAATTCTGAATTTTATTTAATTTAAGATCAAAATCAGTTTATTATTTTATGAAAATTTTGATAAGGATCTGAAATATAATTATTAACATGATATAAAATTTTCAGACTTTTATATTGTAAATGTTAATTTTAATAATTCTGACATTACTTTTCAGTTTTCCTCATTGTCTGTTTATGAATTTCTAAAATTATTAAACTATGAGATAAATTCTTAATATTTTTACCAGATATATATAAGATAATCATGTAGGCATGGTTAAATTTTTAACTCTGTTTAAGGTCGACAGAATTCTGGAGAAATCTTGCAAGGTCGGTTCAGAGTATCTAGATAGGATCATTTTTGTCTTTTTACTTTATTTAATTATTCCAGATCAGTGCAAGTTGTATAATCATGATTCTAGATAGATCTGAGATTTATCTGATATTTTTACAAATTTTATTGATTTTGTATTTTTATCTTTTTACTTTTACCATTTTACCATTTCAATTTATAAGACTTTTCTTTTTAAACAAGAACTCAAGAAAATCAATAATTCAGAAAACTCAGAAATTAAAATTCAAATTAAAGGTTACATCTCAAACTTATTTTTATATTTTGTTTGTTTTGGAAGAAATAGTCTTAATAAGAAAAATCTTTCTTTTCTTTAAGATTGGAATACAAGGAAAGGAGGAAAAGATATTTATTTAAAACCAAAATCTTTATTCCAATTGAAATTTTTATTCAATTCCATTTTTTTAAATTTAAACTTTTATTTTTCATATTTTTGAATTTTATGGGATGTTACACTCCACTTGCCCGACGTTAATTCTCTACCCTTCTCCTCCACCCTGCCACGTCGAACCGCCGCTTAATGCTACCGCTCATCACGGCACGATCGATCCCCTACCTCTTCGGTGAGCTTTGCGCATCTCCACCACCACCCCCGCCCCTGTCGGCCTTATCCCTCCTATCGCCACGCCAACACCCACCCAAATATTCTCTCGGTCGTTATTCCGTATCGCCTGCCATCACCGTCCACCGTCCTCCCCCTGCTCGGTGGCACCGCCGCTGCCGCACAACCTCCCTCTAAGATCGAGGGTCCCCGTGAACCCTAGCGTTAACTCCTTTGATGCCCTAGCCGGAGGTCTCGCTGCCGGGAGGAAGAATGTATGGTTGTCCGAATTTTAACTCCCGATCACTTTCTTTTCCGAATTTTCACTCTTTAGTTAATTACTCCTTTCGTTCGGGATTACATGTTATATATTCTAGTTTACAAATTGTTTCAGAATACATATTATTATAGCCTTTAAATTTTCTCTCTAAATACATATATTCTACGATTTCGAGATGACTTTTTATTATTGTTTTCTGTCTATACTCGTTTTCTTTAGCTATTTTCAATTTTATTTATTACTATAGACAAATAACATACAGCATTCAAAAGAGAGGAAAACAGTGACTTAGTGAAAACGAAAGAATCTAGAATGACATTTATTCGTAATCGGAGTAGCAGTGATTATTCACTACGCAGCATTTGCAAAAAGAAATGCCGCATGAGGCTATAGTGCTGCTTTACATGTCCACCTAGTAATGTACCATATACGTCCAGTCCGATATATACCGATACTCCTGGATGAAAAACCAAGAGTATAAAGATGGATGAAGAACGGATGTATAGGATCCAAAGCTAATGCATTTCGAAGCCCACCGAAAAGCAGCAGCTAGTTGGGACTAGCTTCGGTTGTGCTTCGCTCTTTCATCCTTGCGCTTCCTCGCTCAGCTCGCTCCCCGCACCTCCTCGCTCGCCCTGCAGGTGGCTGACCTCGTCCTCGACCTCGCCCCCACAGCCGCCCTTATCCTACCCACCGCCTCGGTCGCTCCCCGGTGGATGAGGACAACTCCCAGAGCTGCGAGCGAAGGAGGGACGTGGCGGCATGGTCAGGGTCGGGGCGAGCATCGAGGGCTGGGCGGGCGAGGTCGGGGCGGCGCAGGCGAGGTCGGACCAGGCGTTGAGGGCGGCATGGGCGAGGTCGGGTCGGGCATCGTCGGGGCGGGTGAGGAGGGAGCGGAGCGCGAGGGCGCGTCGGTGAGGGAGTGGATCAAACGGTCATTCAAGAAAGCTACAGCCGCCTTACAGCTCAGTAAACTAAAAATAGTTTTTCAACTAAGCCGCAGCCCCCAAACAAACCCTAAGATTACCATCGGGCGGAATCCGTACCTGGTATTCTTTTACCGGCAAACATGGGATGTGTTCCATCGATCTTACATATGCATGCATGGTCAGTTGGTCACTGCTCGTACTACACGAAAGCAGAACAGTATGCAATAGTGTGTGTGCATACATCGATCAAGATGATTGAACACGCACCTGATATATGAGGTCAGATTAAGCAGTTGCATGCACAGATTGTTAGCCCGTGAAAATAACATTTCTGTCATCTCACTTGTGTGAAAAGCATATACGCCCTCCCGTCACCAAAACAAATTGGTTGGGTTACAGACACGTCTCCGAAACCGAAACACAACTTGAAACACTAATTAATTTGTAATATATTTATAAATATAATAAAATTGTAATATTATGAAAGAATTTTTTGACTCAACTCTATTTCTACCTATATGATTTTTACTATCGAATCTCAATATTTTCTAAAAAAAACTCTAAAATGACATGTTTTTATGTTGGAGGGAGTATATGATTGTGATTACCCCTAATTGAAAGCATGCATGCGTACGTGTTTCCCTAAATATTGATTAATAATTTAAGATATATGCGTGCATGCATGCTCAGACATTTTTATACCGTTGACTGCAGAACTTACTGACTAATCCTAGGACAATCTATCTTACACATGTATCTATATTAGGGATGGCAATCGGGTACAACAGGCATAGGTAGTACTTGTCCATATCTATACCCGTCAGCCAATTCCCCGCCCACGGGAATACCCGCGAAGTAAAACGGGCAGAAAACCTCGTCCATACCCGTTATCTGTGGGTACCCGATACCCGCGGGTATACCATTTACCCGCCGCCACACAAGAGGATTGTGTTCTGTGTCAGTTCATGTTAGGTGCCCAGGTAGCATGATGCTAAATTTGTTCTTCGGCAGGCTAAATTTGTTCTTCGGCAGGCTGGAAACACACACAAGATTTGAAGTAGTTGTCAAAAACATCATGCATGATATGCATGCCAAACATTAGATATGTAACTAGACGCTTAATCTTATAATTTCCAAATAAGTGCACACTCAAAACATTAGATATGCAACTAGATGCATTACCCCAGCCTGCGAAGAACCCGCTTTCGGGCCTTGAGCTCATCCTTGAAGGCTAAAGCAGTGGAGGACCGCATTGTGTTTTCTTGATGGTTTGACTAAAATCGGATGAGAGAAATTTTCAAGAAATAATTCTAGCATTAGACAGATCCAAATATCAATTCGATGCCTGATTTGTGAACGAACGCCTACTATCCAAGAACTGGAAAACACCAATTGGAACAACAAGGAACCAAGAAACAGTGGCAAGGGGAGGGAAGGAAGAATATACCTGATGCGGTGGTTCCGACCACTACAACCTGCATGTACCGCTCGGGCAGCTCGCCGGCGAACCCGATGACCCCTCCCTGCACCAGCGCATCCACGACGCCGCACATGACCGTGGCGGCCACGGTGACTTCGAACGTGCCGTACAGCCACGGCGCCCCCTTCACGTACGGCGTCCATGACAGGCACGACGAGGAGCGCTATTGGAGTATAAATGAATTGCCCACCTTTCCTCATCAGTTTAAGCTTTTGGGTGAACTGGTTGGTGCATGCAACTCAATATGGTATCAGAGCCAAGAGGTCTCGAGTTCAAGACCCGGTTGGCGCAATTAAAGAAAAATAATTGCAGCCCACTTCTATTCCACGTCTTAGGCCTGAGAGAGTCTACACGTGAGGGGGAGTGTTGAAGTATAAGTGAATTGCCCACCTTCCCTCATCAGCCCACTTCTATTCCACGTCTTAGACCTGAGAGAGTCTACACGTGAGGGGGAGTGTTGAAGTATAAGTGAATTGCCCACCTTTCCTCATCAGCTTAAGCTTTTGGGTGAACTGGTTGGTGCATGCAACTCAATAAGCACGAGCGTGAAGAGGGATAGCCCCGTGTTGATCCGAGCCAGGGCGCTTGACTTGGGGAAGAGGAGGAGAGGGAGGAGGCAGGAAAGCATGTAGACGCGGTCGACGGGGCGCTCGGATAGAGGTAGGAGAAGTAGTCAACGTCGGTGATGAAGGCGTTCCAGGGGAGCAGGAACCCGACTCCCAGTGTGAAGAAGACGAGGTACCCCACCCTGAGCCATTTCACGGGTGGTGGCTATGCCGCCGACTCCTCTGCCGCCTCCCCCGCCAGTGGCGGTAGCAACAACGTGGCTTGTGGATGCATCGTCACAGGTGGCTGGGTGGTGGGGGGAGTGGGATGGATGCCACCACAAACGATGGGGACAGAAACGAGTGGCGGCTGGGGGGAACGGGGAACTCGGGAAGACGCGCCTAGGGTTTATTTTGACCACATGTCAGTGGCTGACAGGTAAATGGGTATTATGCGTACGGGTGGAGTTCATCCATACCCATACCCGTTTACTCGATGGGTAAGGATTTCGTCCTATTTTTATACCCGTGGGCATAAAAAGAGTCCTATACCTGCCTCTATTAGGGTATTTACCCGCGGGCATGTAGGTAATCGGGCACAATTGCCATCCCTAATCTATATACTACTCACTCTAGTCACAAATAGTTATCGTTTTGGATATCAACATGGTCTTCAAAACACAACTTTGACCAGTAATATCTATTATAATATATTTATAAAATCCAATAAAATTATAATATTATGAAAGTAATTTTCGAGACAAATCTACACATAGATTTTCATGTATCAAATTTAAATATTTAAAAAGATATTAACAGTCAAAGTTTTGAAAGTTTGACAGTACCTATGTCCAAAACGATAACTATTTGTGACTAGATGGAGTAATATAAAATACCCAACTATTTGGCATATTGGGAGTTCTTTGTATTCATGTGTCCCTAAAAGGTATAATTGACATCAAAGCATGAAGATTAAAGACCATGAGACTAGAAATGATCCAAGGAATCGAGTTTAGATTATTTCAGTGATATATTTTGTTTTTATTTTGGTCATACTATTAAGGGGTTCAAAGCTAGTAGGTTAAGCTTTGTGAAGATGGGTAGATAGTTGTGATGCACACTATATCTCTCTAGCTCTAAGAAACAAGTGAGGATGCTAAATTTGGACTCAATGTGAAATTTCAAAACTTGATAAGAAAATATCAGTTGGAGTCGGATGATCCGGGTAGGTCCGACCACCAGTTGGATCAATCCAACATAGGACAATTTGTGGAAATTTCAATGGGAGTAGAATGATCCGAGTGAGTCAGACTATCAGTCGAATCAATTCAACAAAGGACATGTTCTAAAATTTCAATGGGATTCGGATGTTCCGAGTGGGTCGGATCATCGGTGGGATTAATTTCACTACGAACGTCTTCTGCAGATTTCAATGTGACTTGAATGATCCGAGTGAGTCGGATCAATTTGGCAAAAAAAAAGGTGTTCTCGAGAATTTACACATGGTCAAATGATCCTGGTGAGTTGGATAATACGACTGTGCAAAATGACATTATTTCTGGCTATTGGAAGCGTTTAAGCCGGATAATCCAAGTGGATCGAATGGTCCAAATTAAAAGCAAATTTTAAAAATATATGTCAACTGGCTAGTTTCTAAGGAGTAGAGCTATATATATACCCTATGAGTGTTCTTGTGTAGAGGTTGACAACTCCATTTCAATGTCCATCCTAGGGAGAACCTTGAAGAGCACTTTGAAGCTTGGATTTAAGATTCTTTTAGTGCTCGAGAGAGTCGATAGTCCTAGTTTGTGCTTCACTCCTATTTATTTGACCTTGTGAGGTTCAAGTGAGTGTTTTGGCCTTATTACTCTCGGAGGTCAAAAGACTCCTAGATGGCTCGAAGGCATTTGGCTTACTGACTTCCTTGGACTTGGAAGCGCACTTGTGGAAGGCTTCGGGAGTCTTTTGACGGTCTGGAGTTCACTTATGTGGAGTGGAGAAGGATTACCACGAATTGATGACTTGATTCCTTGCACGGTTAAGTTAAAGCTAGACTCTTGCGATAGTGCTCCAATAAAGAATAGCGAAAATCGCCAAATCTCTAATACCTCGGTAAAATATTGGTAGTGCCTCCTATATTTTATATATTTTCGCATTTACTTTGTTATATTTCTTTTGCTAGATTCCTAAAATTGTGTAGGGCTGGAATTATGTTACAATACTCACATAGAAACACTACTACAGAAAGGTTTATATTAGACGCCTCAACACAGACGGTTAGGGCAAACCGTCTGTGATAAAGAACATCACTGGCGGTTCTCTAGTGAAACCGTTAGTGAAACAATCACAGACGGTACTCTTCATGAACCGTCAGTGATATACATCAATATCACAGATGATTTTAGTTAAAATCCGTTTGTGATAATATCACAGACGATTTTAAATACGAACCGTCTGTGATAAGTTCACATCACAGACGGTTCTAACTAAGAACCGTCTGTGATATGATCTCAAACCACGATATAAACATACCGATAGAGCTTCGTAGCACATATCCATACGTTTCGTTTCCTTCAAACCCTAGCTCCTCGGCGACCTCCTCCCCGGCGAAGTCCTCCCTAGCATCCTCCTCCCAGGCTACCTCCTTCGCACAGATCATTCACTTACCCTAGCCGGCGCTTCATCTATCGCCGATGATTCGTCCCCCGCTGCGGTGCCCCCCTGATGACCTCGGCGACGCCCCCGGCCTCATCGCGTCCCCGGCCGGCATCTCCCCTCGCGCCCTCGACCTCCCCTCACCGGTGGCTACACGCATCAGTCGCCCTCGAGCCCGAGGCTGTGGAGGCGACAACGACCATCCCGACCGCGAGCATCCTCCTCCTCACACTACTACTACTCCTCCTCCGCCGAACTCCTCGCCGGTGATCGTGAGTCGTGTCCTTGTGTTAATAGATTGATGGTTGTGATTGTAAAGCATCATCATGTGATTTTGATTGTGAAGCATCGATATCTACCTAGGGCTTGCTTGTGATTGTGAACCAGTGTCAATTGCTATACTTGCTCTTGAATACATTGATTCTAATCATGTTGCATATTATAAATACCATGTTGCAGACACAATAGCAATCACATTTGCTACACAATATAAATGCGTGTGATATAGACAGTATGTCCATACATTAGTTCATATGTGACTCGTAGAAATCACATTTGCTTGATGTTGTTCACCAATTTGCATTATTAGAACGGTAAAACAAGATGCATGCTTGGGTATCACATTTGCATGGATCTTTAGTAATATAATGCATTGATTGCTAGCATCTCTAGTTGCAGAATACATGATGATATTATATGGAATTTTGGATGGATTATATATGCATGCAAATCAGAACATTGGCAACCCCGAATGTGAGCTGTTGACTTATATATATTGGTTAGCTTTAATATCTTAATTTACCTGTTTGTTGTTTAGCTCTTAAGAAACAAAGTATACAAATGCAAGGTCAGATAGCCTAACCTGCTTTTCAAAATAGCCAACAGCAGTGTGAGATTGACTTATATATATTGACTACGACCATCGTGGAGTTGCCATTTTTGTGTACTATTTTACAAATGTTTCTATTTGAAGACACCACATATACATGTGTATATGAAGCAATTGCAAGGACATGGTAGTACTTGCCTGTCAACCAATAATGTGTAGACTACACGGCATAAAATAAATTGAAAGAACATTTGATGATTTTGGAGAACTTTTGCTATCTTTCTTACCTAATCCAATTCTCCAAAGACGCTATCGTCAGTGATCCTCTTTTTCCTCGACACACAGTGAACTTCCATCATTAGTATGTGTTGTTCAAATTTTCTTCTGCTTAGGTATTTCCGCAATGAAATTTATAAGGCACAACCAAGTTATAGATTTAGTAATTGAATATCTAAACTTCCTAGATGCATCGAGGTAACAGCTTTATCTGATCAGGATCGTCTTAAAATATGAAGTTTTGTAGCACTTTCATCTCTTTATTATTATAATGTTGATGGATTCTAAGGTAAAATCCATTTCATTCCACAGATCGTCCTAAAAGGTGTCATGCGCTGATTTATCGTTATCACTATATCCTCATCGCCGAATGAGAATACCGTAGGCAGCCATGCTTCTTGAATTATAGAGTTGATTAAGTCATCGTATGGAGTTGATTAAATTATCGTATAACTCCATATACGATGACTTAATCAACTATATAATTCAAGAAGCATGGCTACCTACGGTATTCTCGTTCGGGGATGAGGATGAAGTGGAAACGATAAATCAGAGCATGACAGCTTTCATGAGACGAACTGTGGAATGAAATGGATTTTACCTTAGAATCCATCAATATTATAATAAGAAAGAGATGAAAGTTCTACAAAACTTCATATTTTAAGACGATCCTGATCAGACAAGCTGTTGCCTCGATGCATCTAGGAAGTTTAGATATTCAATTACTAAATCTATAACTTGGTTGTGCCTTATAAATTTCATTGCAGAAATACCTAAGCAGAAGAAAATTTCGAACAACACATACTAATGATGGAAGTTCTGCTGGGGCGTGGGGAAAAAAAGAGGATCACTGCATTTTCTATTTACAAACCGTCTGTGATATTTATGTATGATGAGACGGTTTTAGTTAAAACCCATCTGTGATGAGTCCCATCACGCATTTGTTCTAAACTAGAACCGCTCGTGATGATAATTTTCACGCACGGTTCAAAACCGTCTGTGATGCGCTCTTACATCACTAACACATTGTTAGTGACGGTTCATAAAACCGTCAGAGATGACAATTTTGAACCGTCTGAGATGATGATTTCTGCAGTAGTGAAACCCTAGGCATATATGTTAGGCTAGTAAAGTTCAAATTTGTAATTAATCCTTGTTGCGAAAAGTAATCCCAATTCACCCTCCTCTTAGTTATCCGATTCACTACACATTTTCTCTTTTAAAGGAATCTAGTGATGATGAATGACGCATTCTTCATGTTCCTAACCTCCACCCATTGCGGTGGAACCGTAGTGACAATAGCTTAACGTGTTGGGTATTATTATTTTTATCCATAGCAAAGCACGAAAATTCGGTTAGTAAATAAAAAACTCATTAACACGTATTAGCCCCTGTTTGGCTAGGCTGAAAAGCTGCTTTTAACTTGATGGGTTGTAAAGCAGTTGTAGCTGACGGCTTTAGCTTTTCATGAGAGGCAGTTTGGCAAACTAGCAGCTTTTCTGCTTTTGGCTTACTTGCATCAAAGGGGGAGGAGATCGGGAGGCTTTTGCTGGCGGCCACCGAGAGGCGGGGAGGAGGCCGGGCGACTAGGAGGCGGGGAGGAGACGTGTGATCGGGAGGTAGGGCTCCGTGGCGGGGCGGAGGCGACCGAGGGAGGCAGAGCGATGAGGGAGGCGGCGACCCAGCGGAGACTGGGAGGCGGAGTAGGGAGGGAGGTGACTGGTGAGGAGGCAGACGACCTGGGAGGGAGGCAGCCGAGCGAGGCAGAGCGGAGAGGGAGGTGGTCGTGCGAGGCGACGACCGGCAGGGAGGAAGGCGACCGAGCGGGGAGGCCGACAATCGGGGAGGAGGCAGACGATCGGGGAGGGAAGGAGGCTGAACGAAGTGTGGCGGGCGACCAAGGAGGGAGGTCGAACGAAGCCACAACTGAAAAAACACCGCACCAGCTGATCCACCTTTTAGAGGGGCTTTTGATATGATTTGGCTGCCCAGTTGCTTTGGCCCAAAGCCAAGGGCAAGCTGAAGCACAGCCCTCCAAACAGCCCTTTAATGCCATACTATCCCAACAGATACTTACTCCCTCGTCCTTATGCCCTAACAGCTCTCCTCAGTCTCCAATCTGAAGAGAAACGCAGTATGCTACGCTAGCACAAAAAAAACTATCGCATAACCAGAAAGCTACTCGCAAGAAGGGGATCATTGATTAGATTACCACTAGACGCGCAGTTACGGAATCCTTCGCGCGTCGATGTAGTGGATCGCCCCGCCGCAGCATGCAAGCGTCGATGGAGTGGATCGTCCTCGCCTCGCCGTGGATCGTCCTCCCACGCCGCAGTCGCAGCAGCGTCACCGCAGTAGTCCACACGTCTAGGGATAGAACGCCGTGCGTCGGTGTGCAAGCACCTGGTCGCTCGGCAGGGGTAGCGAGAAGAGGAGGCTAGGGTTTCGGGTGAAACACTTCTAAACCACGGAAAGCACACCCTGCGCCCACCCTCCTCCACTCCTTATATAGCCACGAGATGAAACCCTAAACCAGACCCATTAGTGTGCTAAGCCCACGAGGTCCATTAATTACAGATCCAATCCAAATTAATGCGTCCCAACCCATTAAGTGTGTGACCCTGCAGGTTCACGTACGTTTGGACATGGATTCGGAAAACTCCTTTTCAATCCAATAGTTGGTAGCAGCTCCTTGCAAAGCATGCCAACTCCCAAACATACTATGATCAAATCGGACAAAACCTATCAAAAGTACTCATGTAATAATCCCTTTGCCAAGTATATGAAGATTTAACTCAAGGCGAGAAGCATGTCATCCTTTGATGATTCAATCCATCTCTCGTATCCGTGATATATTAATAACTTGTGATTGACTCCTCAATCACGGCATGGCCATGCACTTCCTTAATCATATCACACGAGTGGTCTTGTCATATATCTCCGTTTTCATTGGAGTGGCAAATCCCATCTTGACTGCTCACTTCCCTTTGCACGTTTCATAGTAAACATGAAAGCTACCTTTATAACTATCCAGTTAGGAAGTAGTGTTTGATAGCTCTAAGGAAAACTATTACACATGTAGGGAATATGACAATCTTAGGTCTAAGGATCATACATCTACTATGTATGAGATACACTGATGACACATAAGAATGTAATATTCTCGCAGTGTCCCATGACGGGTCTATCTAACACATGTTCTTCAACATGTGTCCACAATGTATAGATGATATCTCCATATCCCATAATCTATGAAGCATGATCATCGATCACTACATGTGCTGATCTATTCATCGTTGTCCTATACGATGATATCCAATCAGAGATATTTATCGAATTATATCAATAAGAGAGCTTCATAAGCAAGTCACATACTTGTTGCTCAATACAATGATATACATTCATTGTACCAATAATCATATTATTATTCATAAACATAGTCATGTTACAATCATCTAAATGATTGCCTCAAGGGCATAACACTAACATTATCCTCTCCCTCCCCTCTTGTCCTCACCTCGCGTCTCACGTGGAGAACCGTATCGCCTCCAGCGAACCAGTGAGCAGTTAGCCTCGACTATGGGTGGAACATGGCACCCTGAGTGGTCGTATTCAGAGGAGGACGACCACGGCCCATCGTTGGAGTTGATCAAGGCCCAATCCGCCTAAAAGCTAGGGCCTTCTTTCGCCTCCACCTCCCATTCTGAGACCCACCATGTTTGCCAGCATGCTAAACCAGGGTTTCAAAAACCGGCGAACTAACTTCAGAATGATGTGGTGTTGATTCGTGTTGGTGAAATATCTCCTTGAGAAGGTCACCGTGCACAACGCCACCACACGCCGTCTAGGTATTGGCAAACACCAAGAGTAATAGGTCAAGCCTCTTGGTTGATCCTCACCAAGTGCAACTCATGCACAAGGATGCTCAATCCGTCTCTAGATGCAACACATGCAACTAGAGGCTTCTCTCCTTACTCATAAAGTGCAACACATGCACAATGTAGAGGAGTGGCTCATACTAACTCAAGATAATGCAAATCAAAACCAACGAGATTCTACAAAAGAAACTCTAAATCAATTTCTTCTCAAATCACTCAAATATGGCTCTATGAGTTTTTGGGGTTTTTGCTCTCACAAGAATACATCAAATGGGTGCTAGAGCAACAGCAAAACCATCCAAACTTGGCTTCTTTTATAGCCCCTCAAGAAAACTAGTCATTGGGGGCAAAATGCCCAAACATTAGTAATTTTCGGTATTATCGCCATGTAAATTCAGGTAGTACCGGCTTCAATGGTAACAGATAGTTCTAGGCATTAAAAGCATTGAAAATATCATTTGCTACAGTACCCCCGGTACTACCGCTATGTAAATCCTGGTAGTACCGACATTTTCCTCCCCAAAAACTCAAAAACACGGCTCTGAAAAATAATTAACGGCCTTCTGAAGCGGTACTACTGCCATGTAAAAGTCAGTAGTACCGAAAATCGGTACTACCACTGTGTAAACCTCGGTAGTACCACTGTATAAGTAACTAAAACGGTCATAAATTTTTATTCCGAACTCCGATTTATGTGATCTTGGACTCTATGCGAAGCTTATCAAGAGGGCTAAAATATTCACCCATTTTCAAGATTTAAGAAACCATAGATATATTTAAATATCACAAAAATAAAGGCTTAAATGATCACATTCTCTGGAGAATATATACTGGCAACTAAATAGCGGTACTACCAGACCAGCGGTAGTACCGACCTTTGAACCATGGTAGTGCCGCAATTCAAACTCAAAGAAAAAATGCACTATTGTAAAATAACTACCGCACAAATGCCGCGGTATTACCGGACCTACGGTAGTAACGGCTTTAACACAACGGTAGTGCCGGCTTGAGGAATTTTCCAAGCAATACATTCTCGAAAATAACTACCGCTCGCATGAGCGGTACTACCGAACTTCGGTAGTACCGGCCTCACCACGGCGGTAGTGCCGGTCACAAATCAAAAGCAAATTTCAACCAAAAACCAACAAGATCAATTCTTGAGCTATGTGATGATCAACACATGATCACGACACTTTGCAAAACACATTTGCAAATGCTAATCACATGCTCCACAAGAATTGCATAAACTTCAACTTATTTTCAAAATGCATTTGAAAATAACAAATCCAAAAAAATAAACACCATAAGGAAAAAACAAGACTTCTTGATTAGTCACGTGATGATCAACGTGTGATCTCTAGCAATTTACAAAATATATTTGCAAACTCTAGTCACATGCTAAGAAACCAAGTGCATGAGCTCTAACTAATTGCAAAATACATTCGCAAATATTAGCTTCATGCAAAGACCAAATCAATCGAGTGTGAGCTAGTGAAGCAGGATTGAGCTATCAGCACATGATGAGACTCAAGCAATAAGACTCGACCCCTCTTAATAGTACAGCAACCTATACTAGCAACCCGGTCTCCCAACCAAACACTGAGACCGGTAAAAGACTAAGAACACAGCATCTAGCACATCCACTTGGAGCTTTTATGATTACCATCATTCTCTCTCCAAGTCAGGATCTCGTCTTGTTCATCGACATATGATGGACTCCCGTTGTCTTAGCTTCGGGATCCTCTTTTGATGCTCATCAACGCATGATGATGTTCTTATCCCGTTTATCCATCTCAACCTTGGACTTAACCTATTTTAAACTCATTGAAAGTGTTAGTCCAAAATATATGGTTGTCTAAATCATCAATGCACTCCATTAATACATAATGGATATGCTTCTAAGATCTTTTGATCTTTCCCTTTGATGATTGACCACAACCCAAAGACAATTGATTGAAAGATTAATTATGTCTTGAGTATACTAATGCAACCGATGCTTCATATACTCAAGAACTTTCGATTGCCCTAGGATCAACAAAGTGATCCATCAACACATGATTAGTTCTTTGTTGATTAAATGGCAATCGAACACAATTAAATTGAATTTAAATTGACATGAGTATATATTAACTATACAAGTTTCATATACTCATTTTGATGGTTACTAAGTAAGGATCCAAATTATGTTGGAGTGGTAGAAATGGATCAATACTCTTAATACCATCAATAATAGAATAAACTCTATTAAATATGTCCATACAAATAATTGAACTTGAATCAATATGCACATATGCACTTTTGAGATTGATTTAGAGTTTATCTTATACTGTCATGAGTATACTACAACTACACAAGTTAAATATACTCGAGGAATTGTTTCAAAGTAATGATCCTTAATATAGAAAGATGAATTAAATCAATACCATTGAGACATCAAGGTAAAGTATGAACTCTCCCTAAATGTGTGCATTTATGTATATATGAAATTGAAAACATTATGCACATTTTGAGGTCTAAATAATGGTAGAGTTCATCCTTTAACTTGAATCGAAAATATGCATTAAGATATCGTAAAATGAATACGAGTGCATACCTTGAGTTTTTCATTTTTCAATGAGATGAGACTAATCAAAGATATACCCAATAAAAGGGTTAGTCTCATATTTAGATTTATCAATATGATCATGAAAATTATATCCAAGGAATGCAAAAAGATATGATAATATGAACTCGAATGCATACCTTTGATATTTTCATATTTTTCATCTAAAAGAGACTAATAAGAGTTCAACTCAACAAAGAGTCTCAAAAAAGATTTGTTATTAATTAACAATTGAGATTAATCAATATTATGATTATCAAAAGAGTTAATCTTGATATTAGATTTGTCATTAACACCAAAACCAAATTAATAGACCTTGAATTTTCAACCCCGAAGGTGAAAAGAGACAAATCTAAAGAACTGATGTTTGATTTTTGATTTTCATTACTCCAGCTCAGAAATGAGAGTCCCCTAGCTTGATTTCTACATGAGAAAGATGTCTATTCCCCAGATATTTTCTTCTGATGAGAGTTTGCCATACACCATCTTCATTTAACAGTTCGAACAACCATTTGTTAAGAAGGCATATGTTTTTGACATCAAGATCTTGAATGTCCATGCCTCCTTAATCTTTGGGTCGACATAAGATATTCTACTTAACTAGCTTATGCATTTTTATGGTTATCACTTTCCCAGAAAAAATAAGATCTGTAATAATCTAACCTTTTTAGAACCCCACGTGGTATCTCAAAAAAGGATAGCATATGCATAGGTAGACTAGTAAGCACGAATGTGTACTACTTGTGAATATGTAATATGTAATCTGCTTGTTTCAAATGATATAGCTAGTTTTTCTAGGCTAGCTAATAAACAGAAAAACTTTAGCAATATAAAATCATATCATAGATGATTCTAAAAACCCGTCTACGATACATCTTATATCACGAATAACTAAAACTATAAACTACCTATAATATATGTTTCCCAGCCAGTTTAGAGACAACCTCTTTATTGCCTTTTCCGTGGTAGTGATGTGCGTGTTAAATTAATCCACGAAAGTGACCCAATACTGACACATTGGAAATCGGATTGGGTCCCCGAAGTATTGTGTTCGTACCAAACTTTAACCTTTTCTAATTATTATTGCAATACCTGTTTCAAAAGTTATTATCGTAACAATTCATCTAACGTACGTAAAATATTAAATATACATGACATGGCCTGACTTTTTCTCACAGTTCTGTGATGGATTGCCTATTGTACTTCAGAATGACAAGATGCATCCACACGTACTGACACATATCACAGACACATCCTCTCCATCAGATAGTGTGTATCCCTGGACATGTAGATAGGCCAAGAAGGTGAACTGTTTAAGAAGCCATGTCAGTGTTGCCCAACATCACACACAAAGCACAGATGCAACGAAAAGGAGCAGCAACGGCAAACGCAAGCAGTGCACAACTATTTGATTTGTAGATATCACCTTTGACCTAGCTAGGTGCACCGGTACTGGTCTAGTCTGCTTTCTGAAGTTGTGAAGTGAGAGCACGTACACACTTTGCACACTGGCCATCTCCAGGAATAAAAGTCCCATCATGAAGTTGTGTAGCAGCTTTGCCATCTGGTACAAAGGTAAGAGAAGTATAATTAAACCCTTCATGACAGCAAAGGAGAGGCAAGGAGAACAAGGTACTGGGTATGATTTGAGGTTTCATGCACACACTACTTTGCAGAAGCACCAACTTTTTAACCCTTTCCACAACCAAAAGATCTGCTGACCGATGACCCTTCAAGCAACATCGGTCACAGACCAACACGTCAATCCGATTATTGGTCCTCCTTTTTTTGGTAAACAATGTTATCTTTTAGTGAAAAATATTCACAAAGTATATATTTATATGTGTATGCAAACACTATCCATGGAATAAAAAAAAGGGTGAATATTATTCTGTTTCTAGCCTGTCTTACAAATTGAATATACATATCGGCAAGCATTATGAAGCATGCATGGACAGTGATCGGAGCAAAAAACACATCAATTAGTATATAATTTTCAAACAGTGTAAACAAACATGGCAAATTAGTTAGGGAGAAACGAACAAGCCTGAAACTTAAGAAATTTTAACAATAGGGAGTAATTAATAAACATGACAAGGAACTATTTATACACGTACCTTGTTGTGTTGCAGAATTCTCTGTTGATACATGCAATGCATCCTGCATGCATACGCTGATACGCCTACCTATACCTTGTTGTGTTGCAGAATTCACTGTTGATGCGTACCATGCATGGATCTATGACATTATGCGGGTCAATTGACTCCACCACGCGGCATATGTATCGATCAATTGGTCTCTCTCTGCAATTTCCCACAGCTTTATTGAACTGCTCTCTCTCATGCAAGCCAAGCGATCTACGATCTCCTCCCAAAGCAGATCAGGGAGGGTGCTGCTGTCACTTCAGATTCAAGCAGTTCAAGAAAGCTGTGGAAGAACACAAAGAGGGCCATATGTACTATTTCATGTAGATCCACAATCTCTCTCTCTGTCTCATACACACACATGCAATTAGATGATGGACCGACCAACACCATCGGAGGAAAGAAGCAAAGAAAGCGAAGTTTCAAGAAGAGGGGTGGATTAAAGAAGCAGCGCACATGAATATGCAACGCCTTCACGAGGGATTCAGGATGAGAGAGTTGTGGGAAGAGGAGAAGAGAACAACGGTGCTTATATATAAGACCAGATGGAGAGGAGGGGAGAGGAGAGGTGCGGGAGAAGAAAGAAGATGGGGAAGAGGGCGGAGGGCGGCATGGTGTTGGTTGATGGGTTAAGGACTCCAATCCCAAGGAGAATATAGGCCTCCTGGAACACACAATTCACAGGAACCTGGCCCTCCTTTTATCTTGTCTTTCCACCCTACTTCTTTTGGCACATCAATCCAATCCTCCACTCCGGCATGGTTGTGTCATAGTGTCATTAATTAGTCTCAGAGATCAAAGTGGACAAAAGGACTAACACTGTGATCTGCCAAATTTGGCACTGCTTGCTCAGGAAAATACTGCTACTAATTAGGTGATGTTTGTGTTTGTCTCGTGCTTAATTTGCCTTGTTTTTGATGTGTGGTTTGGAGGTGGACAGAAGAAACATGCGATGTGTGGAGTGGTTAAGGCGATGATGGCACACCGCGATTTTCTGGTCGTAGTCACAAGCTGATCAGTGAACCAGTGTGGTTACAGTTCAATGGTGATGTGTCCATTTGAATAAAAGGATTAAAGTATAATGAGCATAAGTGCTTTTGCTGATTCTGCCTGATTGGATTGGCTAAAAAATTGGGGAAAATTAGGCCATCACATAAGGTGGGATGGAATATTGCCTAACGTACGTAACTGAACTAGTGGTGTATTATATGTCCTTTATAGAATTTACCAAACCTGAACTTCACCAAAGTCGAACACTCAAGCATACAAACAATGCATATCATCATAGGTTTTATCATTTTGAATTTCAAGCTAGTGTCGTACTGTGCTTCTTTTAGTAGCACCTTTTTAGCTTCCTGCACAACATATATGGGGACCCTTATAACATCAGGCGATTGCACGATATTATAAGTAAAAAACATCGGTTTATGTAGTTAAAAATGTTACAGTCAAAAGGCCCATGTAATGATTTTCTGATATATCTTGAGATCAACACAGAAGAAGATTCAAAACAAGCATGTATGCTAGAATAACGACCGATAATTAACATGCCAATTGAATGGAGTATAATATACTCCAGTACTGTACAGATCGATCGAACTTGCATGCCTACATGCATGCAAGGGTCAAACCGCACGAAGAACAGAAACCTGCCATCTTGGGACTAACGCATAAACATATCGATCGGCAAGGATTTATATAGGCAAACTCAAAACATGTAGAGCGCAAACATCCTATGCGTATATGAATGCGCAGCGATGCATCAAATTTCACCATTTATGCCTGGTTTCTAAGGATACATACAATGTTATAGATAATTATTGTCTATAATATCTTTTATGTTATCTATAGACAATACAAAAACAGCTCCTACAATAGACAGTCTTTTTTACAAGTCCCTAAGGACAACTTCTCTATGTACAATCTATCTTGTTTCTCGAGTTATAGTCCACTGCATAAGAGACAGTCTAATTCTCTATGCTTCCCCTCTTTCCTTACATCATCTTGTGTTCTACGCTTACATATAAGCTAACGTCACTCTACTTTACTTACTCTCACTACTACAAAAGGGGTTATATTAGACACATCATCACTGACTGTTTTTTAAAAAAATCATCGGGGAAGAGGGTCGGGCACATCGCAGACGGTTTGTGGCTAAAACTGTCTGTGATGTCGACTCATCACAGACGGTTTTATTCACAAACCATCTGTAATGACAGGGAGAATTTCACAGACGGTTTGTGGATAAAACCGTCTATGATGAGGGAAATATCACAGACGGTTTTATCCACAAACCATCTGTGATGATAGGGAGAATTTTACAGACGATTTGTGGATAAAACCGTATGTGATGAGGTAAATATCACAGACGGTTTTATCCATAAACAGTATGTGATGATCAATTCTGATATATGAATGGTGAGCCCCAGCTGTCAGTGAATCGTTCGGAACAGTAAAATGAAACATGCATTACATATATAAGAACTAGCTTCTTGCATGCATCACAATATACAAAATTTTCCTACAAAAGTTCTTGATGGGAAAGACTACCTAGTCGATTTGGTCCTCGTCGTTGCCAGAGTCATCGTCGGAGTCGTCGCTGCGACCGTCGGGGCCCTCGCTCGAACCGACTCTGTCTGGGTCAACCTCCAGCTCCCAGTCGTCACGATAACCCGCCAACGAGTCGAAGCTATCGTCGTCGTCGTCGGAGATTACTGTTGGTGGCGGACGCTTCTTTCCGACGACGCTTGAGGCAGAGGGAGCGATAGTACTGCCCGAGGCGGGCGACGAACTGGCCAGCACAGGAGACCGTCGGTGTAGCGCATAAGCCGCGGCCAACGGATTCATTGATATGGCACCGGCGTGGCATCGCAGCCATTGGCGCAGGGGCCTTGTCGGAGGTCGAGGAGGCGAAGTCGACGGTGGCAGTGGGAGAGGGTTAGTTGGCAGTGGAGGAGAAGGCGGTGGCTGTGGCGGAGCCGGCGTCAGAGGCGAAGGTAGTGGTGGAGTCCCACATGGCTGGGCGACGGAGCCGATAGAGGAGGCCTTGGAGTTTGAGTTGCTCATGCTGGCGTCGGAGGCAAGCACGCGATGTGGAATGCTATCGATCGATCGAGTATATATCGTCACCAAAGTGCAATTAACGACATGCTTTGGGGAAACAAAATGCCTGGAGCACAGTCTTCATAGTGAAATTTGAACAGACAGTTTAATTCTCTCGAAACACTAAACGATATAATCGAAACACTGCGCATCTATCTTGGAAGACGAAAGGCTTTGGGAAGAAAGCAACATCACAGATGGTTTACGGATAAAACTGTCCGTGATGAGGGCAATAACACACATGATTTTATCCACAAACCGTCTGTGATAATCAATTCTAATAAATAAGAATAGAGAGCCTCAACCTTCTATGTATTTTTAGGGTTTCCTAAATATTTTTGAGGTGGCTGCGATTGAGAGGGGATCTGGTGAAAGAGACCATAGATTTTAAGGTGTAATTGTAGATCCTTATGCTCTAGGTCATCTAAGGTTAGTAATTGCTTCAAATTTGCATTATATTTAAGATCTAGCTTGGTAAAGAGGGAAATAAAGCTGGTTTCTAAATCTAGCTTGGTGTAGGTCCATTTGTTCTCTGTGATGTAAAGTAGTAATTGGTTTAAATTTGTGTTATATTTAAGATCTAGCTTGGTAAAGAGGGAAATGAAGCTGGTTTGTTGATCAAGCTTGGTGTAGATCCATTTTTTCTCTGTGCTGTAAAGTAGTAATTGGTTTTAATTAGGTTATACTCAATATGTAGATAGTTACTTAAAGGAAGGTGACTTAGGCTAATAATTGGTTGTAATAGCATTATATTGAAGGTATATACATCTAGCTTGGAAAAGAGGGAATTGAAGATGGTTTTGATATAGCTTGGTGTAGATCCATTTGTTCTTTTTTTATCTAAATTAGTAATTAGTTCTAATTGCATTACACTGAAGATGTAGCTAGCCATGTGAAGAGAAAATCGAAGCTGCTGAGTCTAAATGTAGCTTACAAGCATATGTTTACATATCTATTCATTCTTTTTGATGTTAGGAGCTATATAAGTTAATCGGCAAGTTAAAATGTAGCCTATATATATGTAGCATATATGCGCATGTGCACTCCTAGTGTACTTAATTCATTATTTAACACCTGTTGTTACATATGTAGCGTAGATGGACCGAAGCTGAATGTACGCTGAGAACCGTGCGAGCGCCGAGAACATTAATGGTGTCTCCGCTTTTAGAAGAGCTACAAAGGAAAATATGTTGAACAAGGGGGTGGAATTTATGCCTTGTCTATTCATTAACTACGAGAATCTGAGGATATTTTGAAACCCAACGCAAATAGAAGCACACTTGATTCTACGGGGTTTCAAAAAGGGGTATATATATTGGACCAGTCACGGTGAAGAGCAGATTATGCAGGGACCAAGTAGTACTACCATCGTCAATGAAGTCAATGGTACTCTGGATATCGTCAATGAAGTCAACGATACTCCGGATGATATCGACTGTGCTTTCGATAAGGATAGGTTCCACAATGACAATCTGGATTAGATGCTACGAGATGCAGAAGGGAACCGTGATGAGCGGGACTACGTAAAATTCTAGGGCTTGATGGACGACTCAGAGAAACCTTTGTTCCCAGGTTGTAAGTCTAAATACACAAGGTTGTCATCCGTGCTGGAACTGTTGCAATTAAAGGCAAGCAACGGTTGGTCCGACAAGAGCTAATGGCGCATTTAGGTCTGTTAGCTGATATGCTTTTCAGAGTGAAATGAGTTGCTGACAACCACCTACAAAGCAAAAAGTTTCTTTGTCCCTTGTGTAAGTTCAAGCTCCATTAGTCGGCATCCTCGACCTTACACCTTGGGAATAGAAGTAGAAAGAATACATGCCTGTCTGAACGACTGTATCCTCTATCGCAAAGAGTACGCAAACTTGCATATATGTCTGGTGTGCAACGCATCCCGGTACAAGCGTAAAAATAGATCGGATGACGACAACGAGGGCATAGAGGTAAGAAAGGACCTCCCGCTAAGGTGGCGTGGTATCTGCCTATAACTTCCCATTTGAAGCGTTTGTTTGCAAACCCAAAAGAGGCAAAATTGCTTCGGTAGCACTCAGATGAGCGTAAGAACGATGAAATGATTAGACACCCTGCTGATTCCACGCAATGGAGAAACATCGCTAGGAGGTTTGAAGAATTTGCAACGGATCCGAGGAATATAAGGTCCGAATTGAGTACGGATGGAATGAATCCTTTCGGCAACATGAGCAACCGTCATAGCACTTGGCCTGTGAATCTCTGTGTGTACAACCTTCCTCCTTGGTTGTGTATGAAGCGAAAGTACATATTAATGTCTATACTCATCCAAGGCCCGAAGCAACCTGGGAACGATATTGATGTGTACCTAGCACCATTGGGGAAAGATCTGAACACATAGTGGGCTCCTGAAGTGCAGGTATGGTATGCTCACAAACGAGAGTACTTCACTTTATGCTGCCTGTTGTTCTGCACCATAAATGACTATCCTGCCCTTGCTAGCTTGTCAGGACAGAGAAAGGAGCCAAAGCATGTACTCACTTCTTAGATGACAACGAGAGTGTGTGGCTGAATCACTCATGTAAAACCATGTACATGCGTCACCGTATATTTCTTCGAAGGAATCACCCATACCACAAGATAAAGAAACAAGTCGACGGCACGACCGAAGACGGTTTAACTCCAAAGCCTTTAATCGAGACAAACATTCATAATATGGTTAAGAACTTGGATGTTGCACTTGGAAAGGGACGTAAATCGAGGACCCGTGAGAAGAGCATGTGGAAGAAGAGATCAATATTTTGGGACCTACCTTATTGGGTGTACCTAGAAGTTTGGCAATTCATCGACGTGATGCACGTAGAGAAGAATGCCTATGATAGCTTGATTGGTCACTTACTGAACATTAAGGGTAAAACAAAGGACGGTATGAACGCTCGTCTTGACTTGGTCGATATGGGCATCAGACTTGAGTTAGCACCGAAAGAGACCAATAAAGGCTGAACGTACTGCGAACGTGCTTGTTACACTCTGTCCAATGATGAGAGAACCGAACTGTGCTAGTGCTTGAATGGTGTCTAAATTCTGTCTGGTTACTCGTCCAACATGAAGAGACTTGTTTCGATGCAAGATTTGAGTTTAAGTGGCATGAAGTCTCATGATTGCCATGTACTTATGACACAGATGCTCTCTATGGTAATTAGAAGTATTTTACCGAGTAAGGTCCGGGAGACAATCACAAGGCTGTGTTATTTTTTAACACAATTGAGCAGAAGGTCATCGATCCCGAAGGACTAGATGCTCTGCAGGCCGAGGTGGTAATGACTCTATGTAATCTTGAGATGTATTTCCCTCCGTCGTTTTTCGATATCATGGTCTGACGAATACCCATACCAGGGGTACCCCAACGGCCCAGGGCAACAAGCAGGCTGCCCCAAGCCCATTACCGACCAAAGGACCTGTGGGACCACAAAGGACGCCTCCCGACCGATCAGACGAAGCGCCCCGACCAAGTAAGGCTCCCGACCCTCGCGACGGGTCGGGATCCCCCGACTCTGACCAAATTAAGGCAACCTCCGCCAAGGGCCGCGTGTCAAAGCCTCCACCGGCCTACGGCCGCGTGCCCCACGGATGGGGACAATCGAAGTGACTGTACGGGAGCAGGTGGCTCTTTCCCAAGATGGCATAAATGGCTGCTGAAGTCAAGCTTTCAGTCCCATCAACCAGTCACGTACAACACGAAGGCACGCTCCCTCCCGAGGCAGTACCAACGTTATACACTGCAACATCAACACTCTTCAGGCTCACAGAAGGCAGGTGCGCCATTTCCCGATGAAGCGGCTAACTGCCCTACCCAACGGGACTACCGACCCGGCGTGGGCAAGGCAGGCAGTGACCAGTCGCCAGAATGAAGGACCGAAGCTCTTAGCATAGGCCACCTCCCCTTTTCCAAATGTAACCTGCCCTTTCCTACTATATAAAGGGGGGGCAGGAGCCCCTGACAAAAGGGGGACGGACACACACGGACACAGACAGAGAAAAAGAGGAAGGACGAGTTCTTTCTTGAAAACGATGTGCAGCCATTTGCACTAAAAAGCAATACAATACCACCACACGAACTGGAGTAGGGACATTCGGCCCGAACCAGTATACACCTTGGACTCTCGAGTTTAACCATTCAGGGACAGGGAACGCGTGGCCCCTTAAGACTTACAAATTTACTTGCCGGTGCTCAAAACGCCGACAGTTGGCGTGCCAGGTAGGGGTTTCGCACGTCTTCATCGACATCTCCGGATTCCCATTCATCTCCCTGATGGCTTTCTTCACCGGCGACGGCGTGTCTACGTCGGGGGGCCGAATCCGCTTCGGCTCCCTCGACTTCATCGCCACTCCAACGGGTGAGCTCGCGCTCAGTCCCGTCGCCGTCAGAGACCAGAAGCCCGCTGGAAGCCAGGGTTCCATCTCCGACAACCTCGCCGGCCTCCGGCTTGAGGCCCCCTGCAGGCCCCCAGGCCGGAGCCCAACGAGCGTCCCGCTGTCTTTGGCGGTAGCACCCGAGGGCTCGGGAGGACGACCACGTCGCCTCCCACGAGCTTACAGTTCGTGGCTATGGCCGGCTATATGCCAGCCTCTGTCTACGAGCTGCTGGAGGATTCTTCCAGCCACGACTCCAGCTCCAACACGGAGCAAACCCCCCGCAGACGGCACTCTCGTGAGTGCAACATGGCTGGCACGGTCAACCTGACCGTAACCCCCGCGGCTACGGGGGCTCCCATCCAGCGCACTAAGGCGCAGGAGGAGGAATACCAGCGCGAGCGCGCTGAGTGCGCTCAAGCTCGCCGCGCTGAGTTTCAGCGGCAATGTAAAGAGCTGGAGGACCGATGGGCCGAGCTCGATAAGCTCCAGGTCGACCTGGAGTAGGACGAGCCCGAGCCCCCACTGGTGCTTGGCGGCGCGCGCGGGCGCGCACGTCAGATGCGCCACAAACTTGTGGAGGAATCTGATGGCCCTCAGTTCTTCCCCCACGCGAGTCAGAACGTGGCTGCTCCGAGGCCTTCCCGAGCCAGACGACCCAGAGGCCAAAGCCACGTACCAGAATCTCCGGGCCGGTGGAGCGTCTTCGCGCGGCGGACATGCAAGCCTCCGGCCCTCACCATTCTGGCGCCACCTCGACGCCGACCCGCACCACCCTCGGGCCTACCGTCCCAGCAAAGGTAGCGCACATCAAGAACAACCCCAGGCCTCGCGCATCCCCGTGCGCCAACGCCTCGGCGACGACTACGACGTCCGCGCCACCCTCAAGGCGCGAAGAAAAGCGGTGGACGAAGCCGCCCACTCGCGTGTTGTGGATGTGGACGCCGCCACAATCGCAGCCCAAGCCCGATGGTCCGGACCACGAGCTTCACAAGGGACCCGCCATGCGATTTCCCACCGATTCAGTGGCACCGACCAACATAGCCAAATACACCGGCCACGAACCCCAACAGATGGCTCAAGACTACCACCAAGGCGTGTGCGGGTGGGAGGAGCGACAGATGACCTCTTCATCATCCAATACCTCCCTATCTACCTTGCGAACTCGGCCGAGCCCGCTCGAGTACTTGCCCGCAAAGACCATCGAACCGGGCCGACACAAGACCCTTTTGTTTCCAGAATTTACGTGGCACTTATAAGCGCTCGAAACTCCTGGACTCAAGAGTCGCAAGCGCGGAAGAGAGAAACTCTCCGGATTACATCCGCGATTCTCCCGCCAATGCAACGAGCTCTCGACATCTCCGACGCCGCGCCGTGGGGCGTTCATCTACGGCACCTCTTGCAAGGCCTTGGTGCACAAAGCGGGTTGCGTTAAGCCCGTAACCACCAAGGAGCTTCGACATCGCCATCAACCACGCCTCGGCGAGGAGGTCGTGGGGGCCATCTTCGAAGATGGCAAGACTAAGCAAGAACCAGCGGTCCGAGCCGGTCCCTTTCGACCGCTCCGACAAGCGGGCGGCCGAAACAGGTTCGTGAGGTGTGGTCGTGAGGTCCAAGTGGTCGCGCCATCGACCGCCATCGCTTCCACCACTTCGAAAAGTTGATGGACAGCCCGTGCTCACACCACGGATTTCCGTCAAACACAAGTACCGGATCGCGAGGTCTTAAGCGTTTCTCTCTCCGGCACTTCACGACACCGCGGGGCAAAGAAAAAGAAGCGGCCCGCCCCACGGGCCGCGGAGAAGATGGCGACGATGAGTTCCCAGAACCCGACGGCTGCCTCATGATCTTTGGCTGACCGGCATGCTACGCCGACAAGAGTCGGCTCAAGCTCGCCTACCGCGAGGTTCATACCGCCACACCAGCTGTCCCCCAATATCTTCGGTGGTCGGAGTCCCCGATCACCTTCGATCGGACTGACCACCCCGACCACGTCCCGTAGCCGGGGAGATACCCGCTTGTGGTCGACCCCATTGTGGGGAAGAAGCGCCTCACAAAGGTGCTAATGGACGGTGGCAGTGGTCTCAACATCCTTTATGTTAAGACGCCGACGCCATTAGTCCCCGCCGAGTCTCCGACCGAGCAAGGCGCTTTCCACGCGTCATCCTCGCCGCAGAGCCCAATCGCCGAAAGCGGTCGACCGCCCGTCACCATTGGAGGACCGAAAATTTCCGCACCGAGACCTCACTTTCGAGGTCGTGGATTTTGCCGATCCTACCACGCCATCCCGGGAGGCCGTATATGCCAAGTTCATGGCGGTCCCTAGTTACACCTATCTCAAGTCAAGATGCCCGGTCCACGAGGAGTCATCACCGTGGTCCTTCGCCTTCCAGCTTTGCTTACAATCGCGAGCGGCATTGCAAGCTAGCCTCGCGGTCATCGCGTCCGCCGAAGTTCGCCAACCTCCGAGGAAGCCTCCGAGTCCGCCCTGAGTCTAGCAAGTCCGGGCGGATCCTTCAAGTCCGCCGAGGATACGAAGAAGGTTGCGGTCGATCCCGCGACCGACCAAGACCGTGCGGTTCGAGCCACGCCCCGCCAAATAGGAAAGCGCTCGCCGACTTCCTCCGCGCCAATAACGACGTCTTTGCATGGAAGTCCTCCGACATGCCAGAATTCGAGGAAAGTCGCCGAGCATTCCTTAGGCATCCGACCGTGCTCAAGGCGGTCGTCCAGTCACGCGCGCCGCTTCGACGAAGAGAAGCGCAGATCATAGGGGAGGAGATCGCCAAGCTTTGTGCAGCAGGTTTGCAAAGAGGTGCGCCACCCGAGTGGCTCGCCAACCTCAGTACTTGTGAAGAAGAAGAATGGGCAATAGAGAATTTGCGCTGATTATACGAAGTCGAACAAGGCATGTCCCAAGGACCTGCCCTTTGCCCCGCATCGACCAAGTCATCGACTCCATCGCGGTGCAAGTTCCTTTCCTTTCTCGATGCCTACTCGGGCTATCACCGATATCGCAAAGGAGTCCGACCACCGCGACCTCCTTCATTACTCCGCTTGGCTCGCTCGCTACGTGACAATGTCGCTCGGTCTAAAAACGCGCGCTACATACCAAATGATGTATGCAAACGTGTTTCAACAACCGATCGGCCGTAACATTGAGGCGTATGTCGACGACATCGTCGTAAAGACCAAGAAGGCCGACGACCTCATCACCGACCTAGGAGAGACTTTCGCAAATCTCCGCGGTTCAAGATAAAGCTCAACCCCGAAGTGCGCCTTCGGGTCCACAAGGAAAGCTCTCGGTTTCATCATCTCTGAGCGTGGCATTGAGGCCAATCAGGAAAAGATATCGGTGATCACAAGGATGGGCCTGGTCGGCAACCTGGAAGGGGTCCAAAGGCTAACCGGATGCCTCGCAACCTTGAGCCGTTTCGTGTCTCGCCTTGGCGAGCGCGGGATGCCGCTCTGGTGTCGCTAAGAAGTCCGACGCCACTGACCAGAGGCTCGGGAGGCCTCACCCGCCAAGGCCTTCCTGCCTCACCCCACCCGGCCGCCTGCACCAGCGAATCGCTGCTCCTCTACATCGCCGCCACGACCCAAGTTGTCAGTGCGGCCCTCGTGGTGGAACGAGCGAAAGAAGGCCGTGACCTCAAGATACAACGGCCGGTCTACTTCATCAGCGAGGTGCTTTCCGAGTCCAAGGCTCGGTACCCGCAGGTGCAGAAACTGTTCTACGCAGTACTCATCACAAAGAGAAAATTGGTCCACTACTTCGACCATCACCCCGTCACCGTGGTGACCACGTCGCCACTCGGCGAGATCATCCACAACTGCGACGCCTCAGGAAGGATAGCCAAGTGGGCACTCGAGCTCAGTGGTCATGGCATATCATACGTTCCTCGAACGGCGATCAAGTTGCAGGCCCTGGCCGACTTCGTCGCCGAGTGGACCGAAGCCCAGGCACCACCAGCGCTCGAAGACCCCGAGTACTGGACGATGTACTTTGATGGATCCTATACCAAGAGCGGCGCGGGCGCAGGAGTTGTTATTGTTTCCCCACTCGGGAACAGACTTCAATACGTGATCAGGCTGCTCTTTGATGCGACCAACAACATCGCCGAGTACGAGGCTCTCGTCAACGGTCTCCGGATTGCTGCCGACCTCGGCGCTCGCCGACTCTACGTCCACAGGGACTCCAAGCTTGTTGTCGACCAGGTCATGAAGGCTGCGGAGCCCCGAGACACCCGGATGGCCGCGTACTATCGAGAAATGCGCAAGCTCGAGGAACGGTTCAAGGGTTTCGAGCTCCACCATAGCTACAGACGCTACAACGGTGAGGCCGACTATCTAGCCAATCTTGCCTCCAGAGAGAGCCGCCCTCGATCTTCGTCACGACCTTCACGCTTCAGACGGATGGACCCAGTGACCGAGCGGCCTTCCGACCCGCCGGGCGCGGCTACTCCGATCGCCGTGCGGTCGGGCGTAGATCCGGCTGGGTCAGACCGCAACGTGTTAACGGCTGAATCCGACTGGAGGAAGCCCTTCATCGACCTTCTGACGGACGGATCGCTTCCCTCTGACCCGACCGAGGCCCGGCGCCTCGCCCGTCGGGCGAAATCCTTCGTCCTGGTCGGGCCAGACCTTTACAAAAGGAGTCCCTCCGGAGTCCTCCAGAGGTGCATCCTGGCCGACCAAGGGAAACAGCTACTGCTCGATATCCATGGCGGGGTCTGCGGTCACCATGCTGCGCCCCGGTCCCTGGTAGGAAAAGCCTTTCGACAAGGTTTCTACTGGCCGACCGCCGTATCCGACGCCGAGCAGATTGTACGCACCTGCGAAGGATGCCAATTCTTCGCCGTGAGACGATTCTGCCACCAGCCTTGCGCACGATCCCCATCACATGGCCATTTGCGCTTGGGGACTCGATCCGTCGGGCCCTTCAAGAAGTCGCGGGGGCTTTACTCACCTCCTTGTCGCGGTGGAAAAATTCACCAAGTGGATAGAGGCTGCCGGTTGTGGCGCCACGCGTCGGTGCGGCGGCCACCTTCTTCGCGACATCGCCTTCCGTTCGAGTCCCTAACTCTATCATCACCGACAACGGACGCAGCTTCACGAGGAAGGAATTCTCTAGTTCTGCGATGACTTCAACATCCGCGTCGATTGGGCGTACCGTGGCCCATCCGCGGACTAACGGCCAGTCGAACAGCGAATCCGCATGATCCTCCAAGGGCTCAAGCCACGGATCTTCAGTCGACTGAAGCATTTCGCGGGGCGATGGGTGGCCGAGCTACCCTCCGTCCTCTGGAGCTTGCGGACCACGCCAACTCGGGCGACCAGGTTTACGCCCTTCTTCATGGTGTTCGGTGCCGAAGCTGTCTTGCCAACCGACCTGGAATACGGCGCCCCAAGATTACAAGCCTTCGACGAGGCTCGGGGGCTCAACTCACAACAAGACGCCATCGACCAGCTCGGCGAGGTGCGCGATGTGGCCATTCTACGATCGGCCAAATATCAACAAGCTCTACGATGTTACCACAACCGTCAGGTTCGAGGGCGATCCTTCAACGCTGGCGACCTGGTCCTGCGCCGGGTCCAGACCACCAAAGACAGGCATAAGCTCTTGCCACCCTGGGAAGGCCCCTTCACCGTCGCGGAGGTTCTTCAACCCGACACCTTTCGACTCAAGGACGCGGATGGTCACGTCCTCTCTAACGCATGGAACATAGAAAAGTTAAGGCGATTCTATCCCTAAGTTCCTTTTTCCTTGCATCGTCTTTACCTTTCCTTCCGAGCACCTGGTCGCCGCGGCGACGCCGGGCGCTGCCGTTAGCGCCTCGCTCAGTTGCTTTTCGGTCGGCGCTCATCGGGTAGGTGACCCGCCACCACGTGGTCCTTTTCGAGTGGTAACCTCTCGACCCGAGTGCTCTGACCTCGCCCAAATGGCTATGGTTGCGAAGTAGTACTTAGCGGAAGAAGGAAGTGCCCGAGCGGAGCGATCTTTGGTCGGTCGGGAACACTCCTCCCCCGCGCAAACATAGCTAACTCACGCGCTTACGTGGGTCGGTGACCCGATCAGTCACTAGGTCCTTCCCGAGCGGTAACCCTCTCGACCCGAGTGCTACGGCCTACGCCCCAGCGGCTATGGTTGCAAAGTAGCACTTAGCGGAAGAAGGAAGTGCCCGAGCGGAGCAACCTTTGGTCGATCGGGAACACTCCTATCCCTCACAAGTGCGTGTGAATGCTGCCAAAGTTCCTATCCTCTTCGCCCTTCCCGGAGTGACCCGACCTACGCATAAGCGACCCTAGCGGTCCTTAAGGCTATGGCCGGTCAAGCGCTCACCACAACATAAAAGAGGGCAAGAGGCATACTGGAACTTGCTAAGTTTTAAGATTATTTACATACAATAGTCTTTACAATAAAGGGGGACGTATCTAACTTCTCCTATTCATTTGGAGGGCACTCACGCGAGATGTGGCCGACGATCTTCGAGCGTCGCGGCTCGACTTGGAGCTCGAGCCTGTCGATCTCGTCGTCGGTCCGATTCCCGGCAACACCGCTTCTCACCACCGCGAGGTCGATGCCATCGTAATGGGAGATGGTGTTGACCAACGCAGAGGAGGCTCCAAGCGTGGCGCCCGTAGTCACCGCACTCTCGATGTGCCCCGACACTCGAGCCAAGACGCGGGCAATCAAGCGCTCGGGCCCGCCACGATTCACGAGCACCCGGTCAGACATTCGCCGACCTTCGGCGGGTCTCCAGCTCCGCGGCCAACTCGGTCCGGCCGCCCTCGGCGTCCTTCAGCGCCGCCTGCACCACATCCCGCGCCGTGACCGCCGCATCACGAGCCTGCAGGGCATCCTTCCGCGCCTCCACGGCGTCACCAAGGCTCTTCCGCAACTCTGCGGGTCGGGGTCATGTCAGAGAACGCGCCCCACAAACTACTGATGCAGAGTCAACATAAAGATCGGAGCTCTTACCGCCCGCGGAGCTGTCCAAATCGCGAAGATCGCCATCGACGGCTTGGCTCATTGGCGGCGCTGCGTCAAGGCGTCGCACTAGCTCGGCAGCCTCCCGGACCTGGGCCATCTCGCCCCGAAGGTCGGCCGCCTCCTACCGCGCAGTCGCCTCCCCGGCCACGGCCAGATCCTTGGCATCGCTCGCCCCCGCCAAGAGGGATTCGAGCTCTACCACCCGCGCAGCCAAAGACAGGCTCGCCTGGCGCTCCTTGAGGAGGACATGGCGGGTCGAGCGCCTCGGCGAGCCTCCTCCACGCTTTTGCTCACGGCCCAGGACCTCCCGAACGTCACGCAGCTCGGGGCGTAGCCGGTAGCATGCCTCCTCGGTGGCTAGCCTCCAGCCGTGCACGCCCTTGATGAATCGCGACTTGTCCCCCGAACGGGCACGCAAGCGCTGCAAGGCGCAACACTCCATTAACTCACGACGAAGCTGTCAAAAGTCACAAGAGACAAGTCTCGACGACTTACCAGGCTAATCGGAAGAATCTTGTCGGTAACCGCGTCCAGCGCCTCGCTGGAACTCTCGAGGACGAGAGCCAGGTCCTCCTGGATCCGCCTGGTCTCGGCCGTGGCGCGCTTGATACCATCTCGAAGGACGCCCCACTCGCGGCCCTCCGCCAGGTCATCCATCGAGATGGTCGGCCCGCCGAGTTGGTCGCCCACCGGCCAAGTTAGCGTGGGCGAGGGCGGCAGGTCAGAGCCGCACGGGCCGGCCCCGGCGGCTAGCGCCTGAGGGAGGTCACTCGGCACCTCCCCCCGCGATTCTGCGAGGATCGACCTGCACTCTGGATCGCCTCCAATCGGCCTCGGGCGGCGGGTCACCACCGCCGGAGCCGGACCGCATCCGTCGGCGGGCTCCTGGCGGCGGCGGCAATTCCACCCGCCTCCTCGACCAAAGGAGGGAGACCGGCCACCGAGGACGATCGGGCCGCCGCCTCTGCCGACCACCGACCCGGGAACCGTCGTCCGCTCCACCGACAGCTCCGACGCTGCCGCCTGCGGAACTTCGACCCTGGTCGGAGCGGCCAGCGTCTCCCCGACCCGTGCTCCGCTCTCCTCGGTCGGTCGCGCCAATGCTAAGCTTGGGGTCGCAGCTTGCGATCGCCTTGAGTAAACATCAGCGCCACGCGCGTCGATAACATTGCCCGACTACCTCATCACACCAAAGTCGAAGAAAGGACACTTATCGCGCTGACGGACGGCGGCGCCGCGCCTCTTCGTTGGTCCTCCTTGCGGGGGCGAGTCGGCCTTCCGCTTCCCCAAGGACGATCCGACCGGGGACATCTCCGCTTGGGGTACGGCGTTGGCGGCACCTGTGCGCTCCTCGCCGGACCCCCAACCGGATCCTCGTCGGTCGGCGTATCGGACAGATACCCGTGGTACGGATTTCCGCCCCGGTTTCCACTGCTGTCGGTGGAGGTCGACCCCGCAGCAGTGGTCTCCGACACGTCCTCGCCGCGCGCGGCTCTTGCCGCACGCTCCTTCTCCCGCTGCCTCCTCTTCTCCCCTTTGCGCTTCTTGCGCTCCGCCTCAATCTGCGCAAACTTTGCGCGGGCCTCTGCCCTCAGCTCCTTCTCCCCTGGCAGCACTGCCCGGGAGACCATCCCGCCGAGCCCCTAGGAGTGTAAAAACATCGATCAGGCAAAAAACGCCAACACGGAGGGGGGGAAGAAAAAGAAGAAAGAAAGCTACACTCAAATTACCAGGTTCGGCAGATTCCGAGCCGAAAATGGCTCGA
Source organism: Otatea glauca (assembly GCA_036346275.1). Lineage (NCBI taxonomy): Eukaryota > Viridiplantae > Streptophyta > Magnoliopsida > Poales > Poaceae > Otatea > Otatea glauca. The sequence continues at coordinate 77,865,673 of CM070713.1, forward strand.
GGTGGCCGGCCGCCATCTCGGTCGCGCTTCCGCCCATAACGGCGGATACCCGCGCCCTGACCTCCGACGAGGGGAGTTCCTCCGCCATCATCCTTGACGGGTCGATCGGTCCCTCAAATTTGAACATTGGGAACGGCTGATCCATGAGAGGCTGCACGCGCATCTTCATGAATGCGAGCGCAACGACGTCACCAGTAAGACCCCGCTTCTTCTGGGCCTTGATCTGGTCTGTTATCACCTCCACTGGTTCCTTTCCTTCCGCTTCGCCCCCCCCCATGAGGGCTTCATCTCCGTGAGCCGACCGTGTAGCCGGAGCGCTGTCCCCGAGTTCTTGGCGTAAAGCCACTCGAGTGCCACCGGTTGGACGAGGCAGCTTCACGCCAATATAATCTGCTTTGGCGCCCGCAGCGCACTGAAAGCCACACCTCCGACAGGCACCAATACATCCGAGGATTTGTCTTTCCTTAGTCGGGCCTGGAAGAAATGCCTCCACAGCACCCAGTGGGGCTCGATCCCCAGGAAGGCTTCACAGAGTGTGATGAAGATGGCGATATGAAGGACCCCGTTGGGGTTGAGATGATGCACCTACACCTCGTAATGGTGCAGAAGCCCGCTCACGAACAGTGCGTGGAGCCCGAATCCACGCCAAGAAAGAGACGGCACCACGACCTCGCCGTCCCCCGGAGCGGGGACGGCGGCCCCGGTCGGCACTCTCCACCCCGAGATATCCTGCGGAGGCAGGAACCCCTTCTTTACCAGCCCGAGCGCGCGGTTGGCCTGGATGGAGCACGTTGGCCACGACATCTCCGAGAGAAGTGGTGAGAAGATGAGAGGAGAAAGTTAGAGGTTCCCTCCCTTTTTTCTCTCTTTTGCTCTTGCGGTCTTTTTTCTTGATTCAGGCAAATACGGGAAGACGGGGAAGGCAAGGGCAAGGGGTTTGCTCAAATGCCCCCGCACCCTATCTATAGGAGCCGGGCGGATGCGTAGCCAAACAGACGCCTGGCCAAGCGGGCGACAGCCGAACAAGACGCCTCCTCGCATGAAGCGTCACGCACGCCCTCGTTTGCCGTGCCAGCCACCGAGCGAGCGCCGACCCGAGCGGGCGCCAATCAAGCAGACACCTCCTCGCGTGAGGCATCGCGCACGCCCTCGTTCGTCGTGCTAGGTAACGCCCCGTTTCCAATTCCTCTCTGCATTTAATCCTGACAAAACCGCAAGAATCGTAAAGACACCGCCTCGGGCCGCGCATCTTGAGACCTCTCGGTCTCCGCCTTTTTGCCAGGACGGTTGCCCCGAGGCGCGTGCAAGAGGCCCCTAGGGTCGCTGAGGCCCCAAAACGGCAAGAGCTCGATGGCTCACGCCAGGGGCCCAACTGAAAGCTGTGGGTTCTAAAGGCTGATCCCACCAAGTGGGCATAAGGCCGCCCCAGCGAAATTTGAGCGAGGGGCAAGTGTGAGGCGAGCCCCCAGTGGGCCTCCAGTTGGGCTGGCTGACGGCCCAATCGCCAAAATTCGCGTCCGAGATCATACTTCACACTCTCCCGGGAGCCCATCGATGGGCGACAGCCAGCTGTGCTCTGGGTCGGCGGACGACCCAGGGTCCGATACGGGATCGAGTAAAGAAAGGTTTTTATGGGTCGCCCCACAGCGGGCCCGGACACCCTACTCTGGGACCGTCCGCGGGAAGGGTTCCCTTGGCGGGACCTCCCGACCCACTCGACCACCCGTTATTTAGCTCCACGAGCACGGCGTTCAAACCAACGCGGGTAAACGCGCGTTGCTCCCCTCCAGGTCCCACACCTGCGGACAGGGCGTATACGCGTGAGATAGACGGCGGCCACTCCTCTCGCAGCTACCCTCGCCGAACAAGGACTCGGGATGGATGCCCCACGTCCAGCTACGACGTAAAAAGAGTGCCGTCTAGCTACGATGTTAAACGAGCACTCGGACACCCGAACCTCACGGAGAGGCATCTGGTCGTCCCTGCCGACCAAGGCACGGTCTAGCTACGACGTTAAACGAGCACTCGGACACCCGAACCTTACGGAGAGGCATCTGGTCGTCCCTGCCGACCAAGGCACGGTCTAGCTACGACGTTAAACGAGCACTCGGACACCCGAACCTCACGGAGAGGCATCTGGTCGTCCCTGCCGACCAAGGCACGGTCTAGCTACGACGTTAAACGAGCACTCGGATACCCGAACCTCACGGAGGCATCCGTCGCCCCGTCCGACCAAGGCACGGTCTAGCTACGACGTTAAGCGAGCACTCGAACACCGAACCTCACGAAGAGGCATCGATCGCCCCGCCGACCAAGGCACGGTCTAGCTACGACGTTAAACGAGCACTCGACACCGAACCTCACGGGAGGCATCCGTCGTCCTGCCACCAAGGCACGGTCTAGCTACGACGTTAACGAGCACTCGGACACCGAACCTCACAAAGAGGCATCCGTCGCTCTGCCCACCAAAGCACGGATCGGCTATGACGCTCGGTCGTTACCGGAAAGAGCGATCACTTCATCGATTGCCCGCTCGAGGGCCGGGTTAGTCGAAAGAGCGCCGAGACAAACTCATCGCAAAGACATTCATAAAGGAAAAGGAGATTTCATTATAGGCCAACAGCTCGAACTTTACAATGTTACATGAGGTGCCCGCGAGCTCAAACACTACGCAAAGCTACAAGATATGGTGGAGCTATTTCGCACTAAGTATCATATCTTGAGCATCAATGCGCGCGCAGCACTCACCGACGGCTACTAACCCCGAGCCCGCCGACGCCGCCTCCGCCAAGACCGACAACGATCGGCCGTGCATCGATTCCTACCGCCACCGATCGATCGCAGCGCGGCGGCAAGCACCATCGCCTCTAAGAGGGCCCTCCTTACCACCATGAGCCTTGGAACGGCCTCGAGCAGCGCATCGACGGCGGCGATACCTCGGGCTACGGTTTCTTCCTCCTCCCTGAGCTCAGCCATCGCCTGGTCGCACTCAGCCCGGAACTCGGCCGTGGGATCTTCTTCCTCTACCTCGACATCATCACCAAAGCTGAAGATCAGTGGATGCCTCGAAGCCATTTCGAGGATTAAAAAAGAGGACTCCGGTTTAAGGGACAATCGTTCAAGCAAACGGTGGCACCCTTATATACCCAGACGGAGGGAGATCGAACTTCTCCAAAATAAATGCGAGCACAGGAAAACGAAGCGCCCTTCACCAGAACCCGAGGTGGCCAAGAAGGCGTACGGTCAAGGCGCGCCAAGCCATACGCGGCGCGCTCAACGAAGCGATTAAAAGCTTCCGTCGGTTCGAATGCCCCCGACCAACCTCCGGGGCAGCCGTCGGATGCGTTGGGGCATACCTGGCTGAAGCCAGCCGACCCAGTCGGTCGGACCGACCAGTCGGGCCCGGTCTCCATTCACAACCAAGTTCAACCCCCAACCGTATCTGACGAACTCGCTCGGGGGTTCGGGGGCTACTGACGAATACTCATACCAGGGGTACCCCAACGGCCCAGGGTAACAAGCAGGCTGCCCCAAGCCCATTACCGACCAAAGGACCCGTGGGACCACAAAGGAAGCCCCTCCCCGACCGATCAGGACGAGCGTCCCCGACCAAGTAAGGCTCCCTACCCCCACGGCGGGTCGAGATCCCCCGACTCCGACCAAATTAAGGCAACCTCCGCCAAGGGCCGCGTGTCAAAGTTTCCACGCCCACGGCCACAGGCCCCATGGACGGGACAATCAAGTGGATCAGACGGAGCAGTGGCTCTTTCCAGATGGCATAAATGGTCTTTGAAGTCAAGCTTCCGGTCCCATCAACCGACCACGTATAACACGAAGGCACGCCCTCCCGAGGCGTACCAACGTTATACATCGTAACGCCAACACTCGCCGCTCACGAAGGCAAGTCGCTATTTCCGACGAGCGGCTAATCGCCTCGCCTAACGGGACTACCGACCTGCGTGGGCAAGGCGTGTGACGATCGCCGCGAATGAAGGACCAAGTTTTAGCATAGGCCACCTCCCCTTTTCCAAATGTAACCTGCCCTTTCCTACTATATAAAGGGGGGCAGGAGCCCCTGACAAAAGGGGGACGGACACACACGGACACAGAGAGAGGAAAAGAGGAAGGACGAGTTCTTTCTTGAAAACGCTGTGCAGCCATTTGCACTAAAAAGCAATACAATACCACCACACGAACTGGAGTAGGGACATTCGGTCCGAACCAGTATACACCTTGGACTCTCGAGTCTAACCATTCAGGGATAGGGAACGCGTGGCCCCTTAAGACTTACAAATTTACTTGCCGGTGCTCGAAACGCCGACATGGTCCATCTCATTATTCACCTTGTGAGGGAGATAAAGATGTGTGGGCCCGTGTTCCTACATAGCATGTACCCGTTCAAGAGGTACATGGGAATTCTCAAGTCCTACGTACGAAATCGATCTCGACCGGAGATTAGCATTATCGAAGGTTATGTAACCTAAAAGGTCATTGAATTCTACGTGGATTACATGGCTCAGGTCGAACCGATAGGTGTGCCTCGATCTCGCAATGAGGGGAGGCTCCAAGGCATCGGGACCATCGGAAGGAAAGCAATTACGCCCATTTCACAGTTTTTCAACACATGGCTGTTGTCGCCCCGTATATCGACAAGCACAAGAACTGGCTACGGCAAGAGAATTCGTCGCGACAGGAGTACTAGATCATCAGACAGCATAACCTTCAGTTCAACAGATGGTTCAAGGAGCGACAATCGATAATTGCAAGCTCCTCAAGTGATACGCTGACTGACTTGGTTGGCAAAAGGGCCAGCATTTACGGTTATAACATGGAAAGGATACGACTTAAATGGGTACACATTTTACACGAGAGATCAGGACATAAGGAGCACAAATCAGAATAGCGGTGTTCGTGTAGATGCGCTGAATACCGCTGGGTCGACGAGGAGCTCGTACTATGGGTTCATTGAGAAAATCTCGGAGCTCGACTACATACTTTTTAAGATCCCCTTATTTCAATGTCGTTGGGTTAACCTGCAACATGTGAAGGTTGACAAGTACGGTGTCACTACTGTGGACCTCGAACGTGTCGGATACCAAGACGAACCATTTGTTCTCGCTAACCAAGTTGTTCGAGTCTTCTATGTAACCGACCCGTTCAAGAAGAAGCAACACGTGGTTCTTTAAGGAAAGAGGAGGATTGTTGGAGTTGAGAATGTGATAGATGTGGACGAATACAACCAGTTTGACGAGTTGCCTCCTATCGGTACTGGCATCACGGTTCAGTAAGATCAACCTGAGGAAGCTAGCTACACCCGTGTTGATCATCGTGAAGGGCTAATTTTTATACAGAAGAATAAGCAAGTGGAGTTATGATAAGATCGTCGTGTTTATTTCAAGTGTACATGTAAGTGTTACAATTAATGAGATGTATATACCATTTAGAATTAATGAGATGTATGTGTTACAATTAATTATAATTAATGAGATGTATTTATTATTTTAAATTATTAACTTGAGGAAAAATTAACTTGGGTTACAAATGTTTGTATTATATGTTCATATTATAAAGTACTTAAAAATAGGCTTGAAAAGATTACTTCAAAGAAAAGGCTTGAAAAAACTACTTGAAACAAAATTAACTTGGGTTTCAATTAATTATAATTAATGATATGTATTTGTTAAATTTTATTTGGTAACAAGGCAAAAAAAAATTACACATCACAGACGGTTTTCATTTCGAACCATCTGTGATGGAAGAATCATAGGCGGTTCAAAATTAAAACCATATGTGATTCGCCTCTTGGCCTTGCCAAGCCAAGCCCTGTCGCGTCCTAACCCTTGGCTTTGTCATGCCCTAGCCCTCATCGCAGACGGTGGAATGTTACAACCGTCTATGTTAAAACAAAAAATTGCTTTCCCTTGAATTCGAACCTGGGACCCTACGCATGCAGGCAAAGCCTCTTGCCAACTGAGCTAAGCAGTGCTTGTTGAATGACATACATAATTTATATATGAGGAGACTTGTATCACAGACGATTCAATCTTTGAACTGTCTAGGATATGTCCCTTAATCCCCAACCCACTTCCCACACACACTTGCTGACTTGCGCTTGCCATTCGCTAAGTCTCACGCCCTCGCCCTCGCCCTCGCCCTCACACCCTCGCTGTCATCGCCGCACCCTAACCCTAGCCGTCGCCGTCACCCTCGCCCTGACGCTCTCACGCCCTCGCCCTCCCCCACACGACGAGGTGGTCACGGCCGGGCTCGGTGGCCTCGACACCCAGGAGTCGCAGGCCATCGTCGACCTCCACAATGATGACCTCATCGTGCTCCTCCGCATCAAGCCCTGCTCTTCAAGGTAACCCATGATTATGCCCTCTCTCAGATGTGTCCCTACGACATAAGTTCATCCTTGACAACTAATTTTGTGAACTCAGCCTTGAACCAGTAGACTTAATACAGTTTTGCTTAGCTTGATTAGTATTAGATATCTGCCATTACTCACTGTCAATGTTACTTCATGAAAGTGCATCTAGGCACTTATGTTATTTTGGTGATTAATGAATGTTATTTTGGTGATTAATGACAAACACTCATAATGACAATCTATGTAAATTAAGTAAATGCTTAACTTAGTGCTTAACAAATGACAAACCTCTAATATGATTATATTGCTATGAGACTAACATGTTATTGCCTAGTTGAGTATCAGTCTCATCTTTTAGAGGAAAATCAAATAGGAAGGTTAAGCAAAGATAAGGTATGCAATTTTGGTATCTATTCTATATTTGTTATTGCATTCCTTTCGTGCAAATGCATAGTGAACTCCAAGTAGCATGTTGATTATATATATGCACATTGGTTCATGTCATATTTATTTGTGCATATATATTCATTTGAGTTCATTATAGTATGCATGTATTAACTAGAGTTAAACTTCATATTGCTATAGATTGACTTGGTGCATGCATGTTTTATTTGTATATCTTCTCATGCAATTCTCTTAGTGAAGTTTATCTAGTGTTGGATCACATATTTACTCTTACTCCAAATGTTATTTGCACATGTACAATTCGTGTATATTCTATCATGTGCTTCATTTAAGTAAAGTCTGTGATCCTTGCCATGATTTAATTGATTCATCATATTGGCAATTATATATCTCTAGTGCATATAGATCAATTACATATTCATCGTGATGCACTTAGTAGAGAACATTTCTTATGTCAAGTGTTTCTATTTTGTGTTGTGCTTCTTTATATGAAACACTTGTTGTAATCAACGCTCACAAATATCAACTCTATTCATATCTATTGAGCTTTTGGGACTAATGTCTTTCATGAGTAGTTTAGAAAGAATTAGGTCCCGTCTGTATGATGACCAAGGTATCTTGGAGGATGATCATTGCCGAGGTCAACAAGACGGCGGTGTCACCAAGAGCCGAGGACTAAGTCAAGAGCAACTTGGCGTGGAGATCGTCAGAGAGGATGATCAAGTCAAGGTTGATAGGACGAGAGTCTCATGAGGTGAATCGAGTCGAGTTGGACAAGGCGAAGATGTCATCGATTATATGGTGAAGGTCTTCATGCATCGACATCAAGAAAGAAGACTGCAAGTGACTAGTTCTAGACTTATATTATCTTTGATTTAATTTGAGTCTAAGGATTGCCGTACTATTAAGAGGGATGCGATGTCGAATGACTTTTAGATGTGTCAAGTGCTCAAGTGATCCATCCTTGTGAATCTTAGAAAGAGAGTGGTGTTGGTAGTCTTGGAAAGTGAGGGTTGTAGGTCTCTCTTGATTTCTTTGTGAAATCTGTGGTTATCCTTGAGTTTTGGATAGTGAGATCTTGTTGGTTGTGTAGCCCTCGTTCTTAGCTTTCGGGAGAGTCCAAAATCTCTGAAATCGAGTCCGAGTCAAAAGTTATGCTCGTTTTAGCCGAGCTGCTCAAGTCTTGATTCGGACTATCCGGAGTTAGTCCGGACTATCCGGATCATCCGAGTATCCGGATATTCATCCGACTCTCCGGATTGAGTCTCTCTGTTAGCCTTTCTCACCAATCCGAGTATCCGGATTGAAATCCGAGACTCGGATTGTGCGCAACCAACCCCAACGGCTAGTTTTTGGGGAGTTCTATATATAGCCCTTCCTCCCTCTTTTTGAGGGAGCTTTTTGGTGAAGTTTTTGGAGTGGATTTTGAGGGGCTGTGTGGGGGGCTTTGAGGGAGCTTTTACCCTTAGATCTAAGTGATCCCCTTGTGAGAAGGGTTGGGAAGAGTTTGTTGAGTGAGATTTGAGTTGATTGAGCACTTGATTTCATCTCCAAGCTTGTTCTTCGTGAGCATTTGTTACTCTTGGAGGTTGAGGACTCCTAGACGGCTAGGAGGTCGCCTACGAGCCACCGGAGCTTTGTGTGGTTGGTCGTGGGAAGTTTGTGAAGGCCGGTTCCGCCTCCGTAAGGGAAGGAATCAAAGGAGTGAAGACCGGCGAGTGCATTTGTGCAACACCGGGAGGAAGAGGGTTGAAAGAGACCCCGGCTCAAGTGTGACCGAGCCGCCTCAACGGAGACGTAGGATCCCCTCAAGGATCCGAACTTCGGGTGAAAAATCATCGTCTCCAAGTTTGCTTCTTTCTCTTGCTTTAGCATTTGATTTTGAATCTTGAAATTGCCCGATCTACTCTTTTGTTGTGTTTGGCTCCAGATCTTCTATGCCCTCAGGTTCCTGACATCATTTAGATCTTTTGTATTCAAGTAGATTGTTGAAAAATTGCAAAGATTTAAAATCTCCATTCAAGTCCTCAATCCGAGTATCCGATCCTCGAACCCGACAGTCCGGATAATCCGAGTATCCGGATTGAATACCGGACACTCGGGTTAGGACCTCGATTGGACTATCCGAGTATCCGGATTGAATACCCCGACAGTCCGGATAATCCGAGTATCCGGATTGAATACCGGACACTCCGGTTAGGACCCTCGGATCGGACTATCCGAGTATCCGGATTGAATATCCGGACACTCCGGATTGTTCAGAAACTCGAGATTTTATTTAGCTGCATATTTTTATTCCACGCATTTAGCTATAAAGTTTTTAATTCGCCTATTCACCCCTCTAGGCGACATCCCCGTCCTTTCAATTGGTATCGAGCAAGGTCTCTCTTTTATTAGACTTAACCGCCTAGAGAGTAAAGGATGTCGACTAGAGGATTAGAACACTCACATAATCCACTTGTGCTAGATGGCACAAATTATGCTTCATGGAAATTAATTATGACTTCTCATTTTAAATCCATGAGCCCCCAAATATGGTGGATCGTAGATGTCGGTTTTTCCTCTCCGTTGAATGAAGTTGCTCCAACCGAAGGAGAGAGGAAATGCCTACATCTCGACGCTCAAGCTACTAATGTTTTATTTTGTGTTGTGAGCGATGAAATCTTTGATAGAATATGCAATCTCAAGAGCGCTCATGAAATGTGGATAAAGCTTCAAGATCTATTTGAATCATCCACTTCTATTGAGGATTGCATTAAGGAAGAGATGTCGGGAGATGAAACATCAAGCTCCACCTCAAGCTCAAGTGATGAAGAACCGACATCTCCATCAACCTCAACCTCCGCCTCAAGTGACGATGAAGATGCTCTTCCATCACAAATCCGTTGCTTCATGGCGAAAGGTAAGAATGAGGTAAGTGACGATGATGATGATGAGCTCACTTATGATGAACTTATGAATTTGCTAGAGGAGCTCAATAAATGTCTTGGAAAGGAGAAAAAGAAATATAAAATTTTGAAGCTTGAACATGAATCACTTCAAAATGATTATAACATGCTTCAAGAAAATCATGAATCCCTCCTTTCCAAAGAAATTCATAAGCCTAAGGTGGACATAGGAATTACATGTGATTTAATTGATGATATGCCATGCTTAACTTCAAATTCTAGCATTTCATCTAAAATTAATATGTCCATCTCTAGTGATGATAAGCCTTGTTGCTCAAATACAAATATTGCTTCTACTTCCTCTATGTCTTGTGAGACTAATCTTGTAGAGGAAAACAAGGAGCTCAAGGCCCAAGTCATTAGATTAGAAAATGACTTAAAGAAGTGCGTAAAGGAAAAGCCGTTTCGATGAGATCTTGAGCAAGCCAAGGGCGCCTCAAGATAAGCGAGGACTCGGCTACATCTCCAAGAGGGAGACTAGCAAGACAAGGCACAACGAAAGATATTCGAAGATCATCAAGTGCTTTGCTTGCAACAAGAAGGGACACCTCGCCTCCGTGTGCCCAAATAAAGTGGAGATCAAGCCACAACCATCAACAATGAGGCAAACCGCAAAGAGCAAGTCAAGAAAAAGAGACGCCAAAGCCTACTTGCTACAATTGTCGGAAAAAGGGACACATCGGTAAGGATTGTCCCAAAGGTATTACTCCTAAGCCTATTATTGTCAATGATCATTATTTGCTTAGGAAGGACAAAATGGCAATGTGTTTGCCAAGTTTGTCGATTCTCCCAAGTATTTGCAAAATTATGATATTCAATTGCTTAGGAGAAATGAATCTAGAAATGTGTTTGCTCAAAATGCTAGACTTCCTAAGACCAAGAAAAATCATGTTGATCATGTGCTTAGGAAAATAACAATAGCAAACCATTTGCTAGATTTGCTAGATCTTCTAAGCCCTTGCATTGTAATGATTATTATGTGCTTAGAAAGGATCAAACTAGAAATGGATTTGCTAAAAATGCTAAAACTCCTAAGCCTCCTCAATTCAATTCCAATAATTCGCTTAGGAGTAATAACAATCGCAAATCCATTGCTAGTCATGATAGTTCACCTAAGACTATTAATGTTAAGGCCATTTGGGTTCCTAAATCTATTGTGACTAACATTTTTGGACCCAACAAAAATTGGGTACCAAAAAGCGCCTAAAAGAATTGTAGGTGCTTGGAGATGCATTGGAAGTTTTGGCTTATCAAGAGAATGATTCCATCATGTGCAAAAGAAGCCAAGCTTGAAGACATTCACTTCAATCATAAACCAATGACATCTCGGGTAACAAGTATTTAAATTGATTCTTATAACTTATAGCCTTGTGTAGGTTATATTGCATTATTCATGAAAATCAATTTGAATTGCTTGTTCATATTCTTGCTCATGCCTTTTAGATGTATTGATTGCAATCTTGAGTAAGTTTGGGATAGTGGCACATTAAGGGGGAGTGCTAAATCATAACCATGTATATTACATCCCTACATGTGCCCATATTTATATAAGTGCAAATATATATTTTCAAAATCAAGCCATTTAGCCAAAAGTCAAAATTTTGTATACCATTAGTATTCTTGTGAAAACTAGTTGCAAAATGTATACAAATATATTTGAAATGTTTTTCAAAGGTTTTGGCTTCACAAAATCCATTTTGAAAAGAAAATGAGTTTCATGATCAAAATCTAGATAGTAGTATCTTGTTTTGGATTTAAACTTATAATTTTCATAGTATTAAATGTAAAATGAATTTGAAAGTAATTCCAAAACGAAAATCCTAGAGTTGGTCATTCTTAACAATTCTTGTGTTCAAAAGACTTTCAAAAGACCAACCTAGTGAAAGTTATTTGATTTTGAAACTCGCTGAAAAACTATATTTGACCCATAATTGTCATACTATTGCACTTAGTGAGTTTCTCCGCTTGGACCGGATCTTGTGTAGTATCTTGGTTCAAAATGGTATCTTAGACTCATACACAAAATTCAAATCTCTATATCTCATCTTATTCTTCATTTGAATCTTGTGTTGAAATATTTGGCTTTGTTTTACAAATAGCTATTTCAAAAGGACCATTTTGGTCAAAAGTCAAATCTTATGTTTAAAAGGCCCAAAATTGTGAAAAGCTTTGTAAAAGTATTCTAATATGTATTTCAAATGTTTTACAAGCTTTCAAAATGAAAATTCTATATTGAAATCAATTTTAGCCCGAAAAGTTTTTGGTTTGAACTAAAATAGCTTATTCAAGCATTTTGCTCAAATCTTAGCATTCAAGTTGGATTTCATTATAAATGTTGGCTAGAAACCATCTTGATAATCAATTCTAAGCCATGGAAATTGAAATTGCATGAAATCCAAATTGAGTTGTATTTTGAGGCTTTTTATGAAAAACTATTACCTATTTTAACTTGCTTCAAAAAAGGGTTAAAAGCAAAATATTTGTTTGAAATGCAAAATCTTATGAAAATAGTCTTCAAAAATGTTTTCAAATGCATTTCAAATGTTTTCAAGTATCTAACCCTTGGCTAGAAGCTAAAAGTCAAACTTTGGCTTAAAAAGATCTTTGTGATCTTGCTTTTGCATTTAACTTCAAATTTTTCTAAAGCAAAATCTATTTGGAGTTTGAAAAAGTGGTCAATACAAAACTCATAGGGTTGGTCATTTTAAGCATTTCTTTAGTTCAAAGTTTTTCCAAACGACCAACCGTTCAAAAGTTATAGCCATTTGAATTTAACCAAAATCATCCATTTGACCCAAAATGACCCGTTGTTGCATTTTGTGGATTTCGCTATTTGAATTGGATTTATTTGCATATCTTGGATTGAAATAGTATTTCTAACTCATACAAAGCTATGAAAGTTCAAATCTCCATAAATTTCAATCCGGAATGCATTTTGAGCATTTGGTGAAAATTCAATTTCTTCTCAAACCTACAAAGCGTATTTTGCCATATCTTTTGAACGAAAATTTCTTTTAATGAAATTCTTATTGGGAAACCTTCTAAATAGTCCAATGTTTATTTCTGGAAAGTTTCAAACCATTTGGACTCAATTTGAGAAAGTTTTGACTTTTCTTCTCTTTGAGTAAAAATCATGCCTACAAAGCAAAATTTGGCATATCTTTTGATTGGAGACTCCTTTTTGGAAAATTCTTTTTGGAAAAGTTGCTTGGGAGTCTAAAGAATGTTTATGCTCAATTTCAAATAATTTCAACTTAATTTGAAATAGTTATGCCTTTTTCTCTCTTTCGATCTTATTTGGCATAATCTTGCATTAAGTTGGATTTTACGATTTGAATGGATTTAATTATGCAAATAGGCTTATAAACATCTCTCTAAATCATATGAAGCCATATAAGTGCATATTACCATTCAAAACTCATTTGGTTCCATTTTGAGGATTTGGTGAAAATCTTAATGTTTTATGTGTTTCATATGCATATTTCATCATATTTCTCAAAATGAAATTTATTTATTGAAAATCCTTATTGGAAAACCTTCTATCACATATGGAGTTCATATCTGTAAATTCTCAAATTTATTTGAACTCATGTGCAAGATTGTTGACTTTATTTGACTTAGTGTCAAAACTAAACCTCCAATGCCCATTTTGATCTAATTTTTGATTGGAGGGTGATATTTGAGAAATTCTTTTTGGAGAAGTCTCTTGGATGTTCATGGATCATTTCTGCAAAATCTTATGGCTATTGGACTTCATTTGATCAAGATTTGATCCAAATTCAAAATGTTCAGTTTTAGGGATGAAGCTGAACAACCCGGAGTATCCGGGTAATATATCCGGATTATCCGGACACTCCGGATCAAAAACACCGGAGTATCCGGGTTGTACTGCTCGGCCCAAATTCTGAAATTGCTATCTACACTTTCTTGCAATATCTTGTTCATCCTATTTTTGGGGTTTCTCCTTTGCTCAAATCAATATTCAGTCTTCATAGCCCTCAAGAGGATTTCGAGCCTGATCTGCTCGCGTTGATGATTTTTGTATTTGAGCAATAGTTTAAAAGTTATAATCGACTTTGTGCTGCTATTTGAATCTTTTTGAGACTTTAAGAGTTTTAAATTGGAATCTTGGCAAGCCTTTCAAGATGAAAACTAAGTGAACTTATCCATTGCTCCAAGCTTCAAAGTGGAGCATATCTATTTAAGTTTTCATTCCAATGAAAGTGCATCTTTTGGCTAAGTTCTTTTGGAAATTGGATTTAATTGTAACTTAGCCTCAAAATGTTTTCTCTCTTGCATAACTTCGAGTTTATTATGGAAAAGAGAAAATTTCCCTTGTAAGCTCAAGAGTGAGTTTGAATGTGTTTTACTCATTGTCTCTCTTACAAGTGGATGTCAAGATCAAATTTGAATAAGTTTCAAATATTTTCATTATAAAGTGATGTAATAAAATCTTCAATTGATATCTTAAATTGTCTTAAATTGCATGCAAAGAGTATTGTCTTGTATATCATATATATCATGCATGTTGTACTTAGACATTATCAAACTAACTTGGGTCAAATTAAAAGATATTTGTTCCCGAAAATCGTGTGCTTGTCTATTGATGTTCAAGGTATTGGAAAAGGGGTCATCTTCGACGGTGGGATGAAGGAAATGGAGAGGAGCTCCATAGTACGAGGGATCTAAGACCGGGCGCGGTGATCATGACCAATTCGAACATGCGGTGGACAAGAATCGACAAAGGGACGTGTTTCTTTTCTGACCATATTCAATAATGTCTGTGCACACCATTATGCTAAATTGTGTTATTCTAAATGGTGTTGTATTTTTCAATTGATATGATTAATTGGTATCTTTCAAGAAGTATCCTCTAATCCTAAATTGTTTAGAAGTGTCATCTAACTTGCATTCGGCATTATCAAGAACTAAAAGGTACATATGGGTGACACATTGCAAAGAGGTATGCCCTTGATAAGTTTATGAAATTCTTGATCATGAAAGTGCATCTTACTTATACAACCTTGATTCATGATCTGGTATACATCTTGTGATCATATAAGCAATTCCTTCTTGTGTAACCTTCTTTATATGATCTTGATTGTTAGAATTTGATTTGATCATAAGCATGTGCTTAAATTATAAATTTGCTATATGATCTTGATGTTTAAAGAATATGTGAAATCATATTCGTGTGTCATGTTTAAGCATCACTTATATCCTAAGAATCATGACTTCTTTAATTTGGTATAACTAGAAAAATCTATTACCTAAATCTTGGAAATAATTGGTATCATATCTTGCCTAGATTTAGGGGGAGCTTAATATTATTGTCCTATTACTAGCTCCTTATTTTTATTTTATTTCTCCCTAATCTTTTATTGAGTGTGCAATCAAGGGGGAGAACAGATTTTATTGAATAAACAATAAGAATCTTTTAAGCACCTTTTTGGGATTAATGACAAAAGGGGGAGAATTTATGGATTTATCAATTGTCCCTAATCGATTGACAAAAGGGATGACTTGTAAGTATGATCTCTTATTGTATCTTTATGCTTGTTTTAATGCTAAAATATCTTAATATTGTCATTTGGTGCAATTGATAATAGGTTTGTCATAAATCACCAAAAAGGGGGAGATTGAAAGTGCATCTAGGCACTTATGTTATTTTGGTGATTAATGAATGTTATTTTGGTGATTAATGACAAACACTCATAATGACAATCTATGTAAATTAAGTAAATGCTTAACTTAGTGCTTAACAAATGACAAACCTCTAATATGATTATATTGCTATGAGACTAACATGTTATTGCCTAGTTGAGTATCAGTCTCATCTTTTAGAGGAAAATCAAATAGGAAGGTTAAGCAAAGATAAGGTATGCAATTTTGGTATCTATTCTATATTTGTTATTGCATTCCTTTCGTGCAAATGCATAGTGAACTCCAAGTAGCATGTTGATTATATATATGCACATTGGTTCATGTCATATTTATTTGTGCATATATATTCATTTGAGTTCATTATAGTATGCATGTATTAACTAGAGTTAAACTTCATATTGCTATAGATTGACTTGGTGCATGCATGTTTTATTTGTATATCTTCTCATGCAATTCTCTTAGTGAAGTTTATCTAGTGTTGGATCACATATTTACTCTTACTCCAAATGTTATTTGCACATGTACAATTCGTGTATATTCTATCATGTGCTTCATTTAAGTAAAGTCTGTGATCCTTGCCATGATTTAATTGATTCATCATATTGGCAATTATATATCTCTAGTGCATATAGATCAATTACATATTCATCGTGATGCACTTAGTAGAGAACATTTCTTATGTCAAGTGTTTCTATTTTGTGTTGTGCTTCTTTATATGAAACACTTGTTGTAATCAACTGCTCACAAATATCAACTCTATTCATATCTATTGAGCTTTTGGGACTAATGTCTTTCATGAGTAGTTTAGAAAGAATTAGGTCCCGTCTGTGTATGATGACCAAGGTATCTTGGAGGATGATCATTAAGCCGAGGTCAACAAGACGGCGGTGTCACCAAGAGCTGAGGACTAAGTCAAGAGCAACTTGGCGTGGAGATCGTCAGAGAGGATGATCAAGTCAAGGTTGATAGGACGAGAGTCTCATGAGGTGAATCGAGTCGAGTTGGACAAGGCGAAGATGTCATCGATTATATGGTGAAGGTCTTCATGCATCGACATCAAGAAAGAAGACGGCAAGTGACTAGTTCTAGACTTATATTATCTTTGATTTAATTTGAGTCTAAGGATTGCCGTACTATTAAGAGGGATGCGATGTCGAATGACTTTTAGATGTGTCAAGTGCTCAGTGATCCATCCTTGTGAATCTTAGAAAGAGAGTGGTGTTGGTAGTGCTGGGAAAGTGAGGGTTGTAGGTCTCTCTTGATTTCTTTGTGAAATCTGTGGTTATCCTTTGAGTTTTGGATAGTGAGATCTTGTTGGTTGTGTAGCCCTCGTTCTTAGCTTTCGGAGAGTCCAAAATCTCTGAAATCGGAGTCCGAGTCAAAAGTTATGCTCGTTTTCGCCGAGCTGCTCAAGTGCTGATTCGGACTATCCGGAGTTAGTCCGGACTATCGGATCATCCGAGTATCCGGATATTCATCCGACTCTCCGGATTGAGTCTCTCTGTTAGTTTTCTCACCAATCCGAGTATCCGGATTGAAATCCGAGACTCGGATTGTGCGCAGACCACCCCAACGGCTAGTTTTTGGGAGTTCTATATAGCCCTTCCTCCTCTTTTTGAGGAGCTTTTGGTGAAGTTTTGGAGTGGATTTTGAGGGGCTGTGGGGGGCTTTGAGGAGCTTTTACCCTTAGATCTAAGTGATCCCCTTGTGAGAAGGGTTGGGAAGAGTTTGTTGAGTGAGATTTGAGTTGATTGAGCACTTGATTTCATCTCCAAGCTTGTTCTTCGTGAGCATTTGTTACTCTTGGAGGTTGAGGACTCCTAGACGGCTAGGAGGTCGCCACGAGCCACCGGAGCTTTGTGTGGTTGGCCGTGGGAAGTTTGTGAAGGCCGGTTCCGCCTCCGTAAGGGAAGGAATCAAAGGAGTGAAGACCGCGAGTGCATTTGTGCAACACCGGAGGAAGAGGGTTGAAAGAGACCCGGCTCAAGTGTGACCGAGCCGCCTCAACGGAGACGAGGATCCTCAAGGATCCGAACTTCGGTGAAAAATCATCGTCTCCAAGTTTGCTTCTTTCTCTTGCTTTAGCATTTGATTTTGAATCTTGAAATTGCCCGATCTACTCTTTTGTTGCGTTTGGCTCCAGATCTTCTATGCCCTCAGGTACCTGACATCATTTAGATCTTTTGTATTCAAGTAGATTGTTGAAAAATTGCAAAGATTTAAAATCTCCATTCAAGTCCTCAATCCGAGTATCCGAATCCTCGAACCCGACAGTCCGGATAATCCGAGTATCCGGATTGAATACCCTGACACTCCGGTTAGGACCTCGATTGGACTATCCGAGTATCCGGATTGAATACCCTTGACAGTCCGGATAATCCGAGTATCCGGATTGAATACCGGACACTCGGGTTAGGACCCTCGATCGGACTATCCGAGTATCCGGATTGAATATCCGGACACTCCGGATTGTTCAGGAAACTCGGGAGATTTTATTTAGCTGCATATTTTTATTCCGCTGCATTTAGCTATAAAGTTTTTAATTCGCCTATTCACCCCCCCCTCTAGGCGACATCCCCTGTCCTTTCACTTCATTGTATTTGTACTGCTCTGTTTAGTTAATTAGTTGGCTACTGATTTAAATAATAATTGCTTGGTAAAATTGCTAGCTAACTAATCCGAACTTCATTTCATGATTCGCTTAGCAAATATTTAATCTGCTGGTCTGAATGTATGTTGAACTGAATATAATCTGTTAACAATGAGCTTGATTACCAAATCTTTAATGTGTGTGTTAAGGTGTTAAGGATTTGAGGCCTTGTTCACTTAATTAACTGTTTAGCCCATTTGTGATTGAGATTGAAGATTTTAAATCTTCAATCGAGCCCTATTTCTGAGAACAATATAAAACTTATAACTTAAAATTTGCTTCTTTTAACTTACC
This sequence comes from Otatea glauca, assembly GCA_036346275.1. Classification (NCBI taxonomy): domain Eukaryota; kingdom Viridiplantae; phylum Streptophyta; class Magnoliopsida; order Poales; family Poaceae; genus Otatea; species Otatea glauca. The sequence goes on from CM070713.1 coordinate 77,884,004, forward strand.
TTCTCTTAATGGCAAGATGGTGTCCCCTCATTCCTCGTCATCGAATGGGTCTGATGAGGTGCCCAACGTAGGAAAGCAGAGATGCGGTCCAAGAGGGCTTAGTAAAAGGCCTCAGAGGCGATACACCATCACGGCGGTCGATCCACGCGATGGTGCCCCTAACGCGCCTCCAAAGGCTACGACAGCTTTCCGGACCATGTGTGGGATCATGGGGCGTGAAAGGGTCCCCATCACCTATTTATCATGGTGAGGAGTGAGATAACTTGATGATAGAAGTATTCGTGTCGTTCGAGCTCCCACAAGACACCATGCCCGCACTAGGACGGTACGCGTTGCTAGTGACGGGAAAGGCCTGGAAGAACTTCAAGAGTGTCTTCGTCACAAATTACGAGAATAAGGAAATGATTATGTTCCAAAAGTACGGATTCATCACCGAAGACGTGTGGGGACAATTTGTTGAGTTGAAGATGACGGAAGAGTTCGTGCGTCAAAGTACGGTGCACAAGACCGTCCAGCCAAAAAACACCCACCCACACAGACTCAGCTCAACTGGGTATGCGGGCAAGATCGAGCAATGGACGAGGGAGGACGACGAGGTAGTCCAGAAGGAGGTCGCACTGCCGTTTGCCTCGATCGTGGACCCGCGTGCCCGAAACTGGGTAAGAGCGAGGTCACATCCCACGTCTTCGAGCGGCGTGTCCTTTGCCAACCCCGCTGATGAGGAAGTGTCCCAACGCGTAATATTGTTGAGCACAAAATCTTCCCAGGGCCCTTTCACTTCGGAGAGAGAGAAAGATATACTCTCCACGATCTTGGAAAACAAGGAGCACCTGGGTTACATTAGAGGCTTAGGTGTTTTTGTTCCCTAGAAAATGGGATTGCCACATAACTTCGACATGTACCGGAGTAGGAAGAGAAGCAAAACTAAGCGCGAGGAACGGCTAGTAGCCCTGATTGAGGAAAGGGTTGAGGAAAGGCTTAGAGCGCAGTTCACAAATGAGCTACGAAGCCTTGAGGAAAGGATGGAGCAAAGGGTGGATACGGAGAGACAGGCACAGAACGTGCAAGCCCAAGAAGTACAAGCACAGTTCAGCCCAACCAACCGTTGGAGCATCTACGTGTCTGCCCCTCAGACGGACGTGGATGAAGCCAGATTTCCTCCTGACGACACCTGAGTAACATGTCTGCAATGTTTTTTAGATAGACATGTTGGACGTGTTAGCTAATTACTTGTGTACCCTTATGTAGGTGGTCACGCCGTGCAATCTACAAGTGAGGCTTGCCACCAGCACTGTTCGCCTGTAAGCTGCCTGCTTGGGGACGCGTGTATGCATCTGGCGTAGGGGCGTTTGTGCACGATCGTACTTTAGAGCTAGGCTACGTGAAGGTCCATGTCAACGATGTACATGAAATTTGCAAGACCATCACGCTGGAGATACCTCCAAATGACGAGATCATCACACTAGGGGATGCCATCGGCACATTCATCCAGTGGCCCAAGAAGTATATCTTCTTCGACGCCCGCCTAGGAGCACCGAAGCTACAAGCACTACAAGAGCAACATGATGTGCCAGAGCTACCAGCACTACCGGAGCCATGTGCTGCACCGAAGGAGCCCGCCAAATCGCACTACCGTGTCCCGTTAGGCACAGACCGTTACAGCAGTTCGAGCCCAGTTGTCTCATGTAAAGACATTTGGTAGAAGGGGAGACGGAGAAAAGGGCAAATCAAAAGGGACCATGTCAACCCGTGACTTTCCGTTTGCCCTATTGGTGTGGCAATTCGAGCTGGAGCAACTGTTTGTACCGGATGAGTGCAAGGAGACACTTACATTAGCCTGCATTAGATTGCAAGATTGGTACATGAAACAAGCCAACAAGCCGGTGGCATAACGGACATCGAGTATCTGAATGAGCTTCAAGGAGGAGCATTTCTTACTCCGATTTTTAGATGGCATCTTCGTGGTCGGCTTCTCCAACTTGTTCGATCTGTACAACTTCAAAGCACTCGACACCTCACTCATAAGATGCTGGACAATGTAAGTATGTGCAACCAATGTCTACATTTCTGTCGCACCGATAAATGTCATACATATATGATCCTTGATTTTGTATATGTAGATACATGATCGTGGAAGCAATAGCAAGGAAATAACCGGTGGGTTTCGTCGACTCACACATGGTGTCCAAGCAAACCATGGACGAAGATAAACAATTCGTCCACAAGTACGTGGAAAAAGTAAGGCTGGCTGATTCGGACAAAAAATTCATATTGTTACCCTACAACTCGGGGTAAGTGCTTCGTCCAGATGTTATACTTGTTGATTTGTACTATATAACGCACCTCAAAGTTAGGTTCAGTGACCATGACGACATACCTTTGTTGGTTTCTCTGGGTTCTACTTGTAATTATACCGAAACAAAATTGAGTAAGTTACCTTGATTCCAGAAAGGGCGGCACCCACGACTTGCAGCCTATCAAAGATTTACTCGACACGTCGTTCATTGTCTACAAATATATGGAAGGGCCACAAAGAAGGGCCAAGCCACTCTAACGCATACTTATAATTTTTCGGTATCTGATAATACGCAATAATCCTTCACACTCCATAATAATACCTTCAGAATTAATTAACATATTATGTTTTAGCGGTGCCTCCAGCAGCCAAAGGGCACTGACCTATGTGGATTCTACATTTGCCACAACATGGCACTCCTCGTTGGTTCACAAAAGAGCAATGTCATACAGGTCTGTCAATCTTGCAACGATTGTCTCCACTTATCAATTTATACACACACAAAACTTTACTCTTCTCATCGAAAGGCTTAACAATGTGCTAAATCTGCATTGAAACAGGTTGACCTACTAAGTATTCGAGGATATCTCTGTGCCTTCTTGATGCGTGAGGTCTTAAATCCAAAGGGCGAATGCTACTCAGGGCCCAACTGATGAGTTTTGAATTTGTTAGATATCATTTCTATTAATTTGTGAACCTTGTGCTGTGAATTTGTGAGTTGTAGTTCTCAATTTAATTGGTTTTTATATATGTGAGTTGATTTCTTAAATGGATGCGTTGTACATTGTAATGTGCGATCAGAGTTGATTTCTAAAATGGATGCGCTGTATGTTCATATGTGATCGGAGCTCATTTATGAGATGTATATCATAATAATGCTGGTGATGCTCTGTATTTTGTCTTTTCTTTCAGAGGGTATGGCTAGCATTTTCTGAGGCTAGTCAATAAAACAAAATTAAAGAAAAAAAATAAAAAATCAACATCACAAACGGTTTCAAACTGGAACTGTTTGTAGTAAGCTCTACATCCCAGACGCTTCTAGTTTGGAACCGTCTGTAATGAGCTCTACATGACAGACGATTCCAGTTTGGAACCGTCTGTGATGCTGAGATCATCCCGGACGGTTCCAAACTGGAACCGTTTGGGATGTAGAGCTGGAACCGTTTGGGATGATCTCAGCATCACAGACGGTTCCAAAATGGAACCGTCTGTGATGTGTGATCATTACAGACGGTTCTAGTTTGGAATCGTTTGGAATGTATTTTTTCACTGATGGTTGCAAAACCGTCTGTGATGACGTATTGTCATCACTGACACTTTGATACAGACGGTTCGAAAAACCGTCTGTAATGACTATTTTGAATCATCTGTGATAAGTGGTTTTGCAGTTGTGTCTAAACCAGCTTTGGTATTCTCTCATGAAACATGTGTACTATATATATAGTCTAATACTAATGAGTAATCATAGATATTTGCATTATAATTACTAGTAGAACTTTAGTATATAGAGGACTGAGCTTATCTCAGTTGGTCAAAGTGTAGGTGAGCGTCTCGCCCATCCAGGTTCTAGCTTCGCTCGACCCGTGTGCTCGCGATGACCGGGTTCAGGCGCGGTGCATGTGTGGGTGGGTGTACGTGCGTGCGTTTATAGCTTGACTGTTTTCCTTCTTTAATAAATGCTGGTGCTCTTAATCAAATTTTTTTTAAAAGAACTTTAGTATCTAATGCTAATGAGTAATCATTGTTATGGACGAAGAGTAGTATTATACTCGTATATTTGCAAGCATAGCTAGGAATGCCTAAATTGGCGTCGGAAGATGTTTTTACTTTGAGCAGTGCTTCAATGCTTTCCCTCTCAATACAGGTTACACAAATCTTAAAGCAAGCGAAGGGGTAAGTAACCGCCATCTACCATTCATTCATGCTTTAATATTTGTACAACTGTCAAAAAAAAAGATTAAAGCACCTCTCTTCTACTTTTGTACCGGATCCGAGGTTTCTTCGCGCACACTCCTTTCGACCGGGGTCCTCGGAGACGTGCAGAAGTGGGTTTTTAGCGAGCGCAGCGGTTGGCACGCACGAATCTCTTCGATCGTTTCCGGGGGGAGACGTGCCCGTGCGGATGCGGTGGCAGAACGCTGTCAGACCTCGGGAAGGAACAACGGACGGACGGAGGGCCGCGATTCTCTCCAATGAGGGAGGCAGCCCGGATCAGACGGTGCCCTGCCACTGCGCTCTGCTTGGGGAGGAGCACTCCTCTGATCGCCACCTCGCTGATTTTTTCCCCCTTCAACAACGCTTGTGCTCATTTTTTACTCCTCCTTTGTGTTCAAAGCAAATCTGATAGGCTGGTCCCTACTCCCTAGTTCGAATGCAAAACTGCCAACGCAAACTGGTGTGTGTGTGGGTATTCTTTCCTCTTTTATATGCATTGCTTTTAAAAAAATTCCGGCAAATCGGTGGTGCAGGCAATCTCATATTTACTGATTAATAAATTAAATGACCTTGTTAGTCGTGCTTAAAAAAGTACTAACTGTTAAAGAAATTAAAGATGCCCAGCCCAAAGTGTGGCATAGCTACTCGTCATCATTACTACAGCACTGAAAACCCGTGCATCGCAAACTAGTCAGTGTAATTCATCCATTTCACCGTTTGAATATCGTCAATCTATACCCCTTTATAATGCACCTAAGCAAATTTTTCTACGTCCACCCTAAATAATGCACCTCATTAGAGATGGCCCAATGTTCGTGGCACCCAAAGAAACGTCCCGTAAACTTGCATTCATCAAAATGAACGCTCGCATCTTCCCTCGCTTTACTCATCCACATCCGATGGTCATTATTTAGTGTGTCTAATCATCCTCGTGGCCCACAAATGCACTCTCCCCACCTACATATTTGGAAGGAGAGCGAATCAAACAAGGAAATAAATAAGGAGGATCCGCATGCAAGGAAACCAGATTTGAATTTTTTATCGCCAAAATTGTACGTACTACATATTTGGAAGGAGGGTGAATCAAACAAGGAAATAAACAGGAGGATCCGCATGCAAGGAAATAAGACTTGAATTTTTATTATCCCGGCATTGTGATCGTATTTTTTCCAAATATGACCCTTTTCGAGACTTTTTACGGATCTAGCCCCATAGAGTTTAATTTCAACGCATGGAGAGCGCCAATTTTTGTTTTCATTTTTATCTAAAGAACCAACCGTCATGAGTGCCGCTTAATTTTTTCAATTTTTTCTCGCGGAACCAATAATGGCGAAAGCAATCGCTTAATTTTTATCTTTTTTCCTCATGATCCAAATGGCATGAGCGCAGCTTTATTTTTCCATATTTTTGTGAAATCATCCTGTGGCACACAATGCACCTTCCTCACCTCCAAAGATCAACAAGGAAAAGGAAACAAACTTCCGAAAAGGAAAGGACTATACATTACGTCTTTGGAAAAGGAAACCGGAGCGGGCAACAAGGGCGGAGAACGCAGGTCCAGCAATGGCTTCACCGTCGCCATCGGTGGCTTTAGCGACGTGGCGAGGTTGTCGGTCAATGACTACATACGCCGTGCCTCTAAAAATTTATAATTTAATTTTTTAAAAACAATTTTATTAAGTACAAAATAATCGAAAGTTTTTTTGATAATTTTTCTAGAATTTTTAACCTAATGTGCTATCTTTTCAAAAATCCTTCTATATTTTAAAAAATGAAGGCAAATCACCAGAGCTTCTTTTAGTCAGAGCCTGCACTGCAGAAGCTTCTTCTCTCCCCTCCTCCATTAAAGTAAGAAAGAAGCTCCAAAGCTCCATCAATCCCGCACCAAATCTCCTCTTTCCATCTATGGTGTTAATTCCCAAATTTCGTGCTCTATTGCCAAAATTTCCTCCCAACTGATTTGATCCCAAATTATGGTTTCCATAAATATGCTTGTTTCGGTGCTATAAAAGCCAATGAGCTCTCCTCCACCCCATCGCATTACGTAAATCCCAAGTGCTCCTCTTGTAAAGATCGCGGATTTTGAGGTAACCTGCCATCACCGTCATCTTTCCTCGCAAATTCACCGCAACTGTGACTCCTCATTGAAGCTTGCGGTCTTGGCGATCTCGCCGCACTCAAAGGTTGCGACCCATCATGACCGTACGGCCACCCCGGCCATCCTCCCCCTTGCTCCTCAGTTGTTTGCCCGAGAGCACACTGTGTCTCTGTGGAAGCTCAAAAAAAAATTTAAGATCGTAAAATTCTTTTTCTTTCTTTTTGATTTAAAATCTTTAGGAGCCCGTTTTCGCCTATTCGACTTCCATTTAGTTCCGCTTTTTCTAAATTCATTTAAAATTCTAAATTTCTTTTTATTATTAAGTATTGTATTCATACTTATCTTATCATTTAATTGATAAGCGGGCGTACTGTCGTCGTAGCGTTAGCACAGGCACTATACTAGTCGATCACAAACTGAAGCGCTCAGTGACTGGTACTGTTGTACACTACTGCCACTACTATAACCAGGATAGTAAGCTGGGATAGCAAGCGCTGGCTTAGCAACGCGCGGGTGGGAACGAATAATGCAGGGTTGCGTGGCGACAGATGGTGGTGTCCGTCGGGTTTCCGCCGTGTCCGCGTGGAGACTGTGGAGTGGGGCGCGCGCGTCGTCGCAGCGGTCAGAGCAGCCGCCGTGGACGCGCATGTAACGTGCGCTCGAGGTCGAGGTCCGCGGCCGCCCACCCGATACTGAGAGTAGTTTTTGGCGCCCGTGGTGCGCTCCGATGGATCGCCGAGCCGTGCGTTGATGGGGTCGCACGGGCATGGCAAATCATCCCTAGACTAGATGTGGTGCCCGTGGTGGTCAGAATCGCGCACCAATGGCCCGGAAACCCGCTCACGCTGTGCTGCGGAAGGGACGCGCGGATTGCCGGCCCTACAGCCCGGTGCTGGATACACGAGTTTTCACCCCTTTTTCCCGTGGGCTTGGGCTAGATAAGTGGTAATCGCTCGGTTGCGGGCGCATGGCCGTGTGATCCGTACACATCCAAACGATCTAATGCAATGCTAACAGTAACCAAACGGCGTACCCAAAATGTCCGCGCCTCCTTCCAAGAGCTTTGTACGGGAGGAATACAAACGTGTATGGTTGGCGTAAATGGGGCTATCTTTAATAACCTCTATATCATCTATTGAAAACTTAGACTGTCCTCTATATCATCTATAAATAGAACTACCCAACTTGTACATCTAGATAGAACTAACCCAACTTATAAGAATAGTATGCAAAGACCTGGTAGACAACATATTTCTCTCCTACTTCTCTCTCCTCCATATCATCCAAAATATTATATAACATACTCTTATAAACTCTCCTACTTCTCTCCTCCATATCATCCAAAATCCTATATAGGATAATCTTATATACAGCTGATCATTGAACATGCTCTAAGAGTACGTACATAATATCATAACCATATACAGTTCTCCTGCGAGAATAAAAGGCATCAGAAACAATACACTCAAGCACGTTATGAGCAGTGACAAATCATCTGGTATGAAAACCTATGATCTAGCAATCATCAAAACAAAAAAGTACCACAGCCCCGCCTAATCCAGCCGAAGAACATCATTAACAGGAAGCTTCGAACATCAAATGCTTTTAACACCCCCTACCAAATTTATGAAACCAATAATAACAAAATTACCACCAGATTTCACAGCTATCTATTTCAGATCAAACTCCAATCTGCTTCAAGACTAAACAAGCAAATACTCCATTTAGAAGCTACAATCATGCATATATCAAACTGTCCGACAGTCACAAAAATTCATTAGCAAGATAAGCGAAATATGGCATATCCAAACACATGGCAATGTATCATTGTTAATTCTGAGAACAAGACTAGACGCCCAGTAACAGGGCAGGTTTCTTTGGAGTTCGGATATTAAGTGCTCCAAGGAAACATCGTATTTGCAAAACCACTCGATTATACCATAAGATTTGCCTCTACTGATTTCATCTCCATATGCGACATGAACAAAAACAAACTAGATTGCAATCTACCAATACGTTAGCAAACACGAAACATGCTACCATTGTATTGTACATGACCAATAGATAACCAAAGGCAAAGCAATATAAGCAAACAAGTTACAGTCATGTAGTACACAGGTAAACGATGCGTACTCAATGAGATTTCAATACCATCCATACAGATCATAACTTGGATCAAACCAAAGTTGAATCCTAGTAACAGGCTGCTTCAAACATTATATTATGCATAGTCCTTATCAAAATTTTGAAACCATTAGCAACAAAGCTATTATCGGATATCAATGGTATCCACTGCAAATTGCCAGGCAGCATCTCAGTATGCAAACAAATCAGACTCCAATCTACTTTAATAAACAAGCGAATGCTCCATCTAAACTAAAAAAAACATGAATTGATCAACATGTTAAAAAAAACATGGGTGGCCTCAAACACATAATCATGGGTAGCATAGGCGTTTGGCTGAACATCAGGTAGCCAAAACAGACAAAGAGGAAAATATCTAATGCCTGTGAGGGAATCCAAATAATACCTCCAGACCTCTTAAGGCAAATATATAGTCAGATTTCGCTGCTACCAATATGTGATATCCACACAGCACGAACACAGGTACAATCTAGTACGCTTTAGTAATAAACGAGCAAATTTTCATATTGGAAGTTAGGTAAACATGGACTACTCAACTTGTTTATAGCACTGCAGACAACAAGCATATAACCACAAGCAGCATAAGCCAGCACATCACACCATGTACTAAATTAAACGAAGCATACTTGATGAGATTTTCATACCATCGATACAGATCCTTACTTAGGTCTTAAAATCAGAACAGTTCAGTACCAAAATCTTGCAAACAGGAACGTAACTAGTAGGGAACAGAGAGGTGATCAAGAAGCCTTGTGTGAATGATACGGGTGGTCTAGATCTACTTCTCCGAGGAGTTGGGCCCGCGCTTCTTGCCGAAGCCGACGACGGCGGTGACGAAGCGGCGGTTGTACTGCATGCGCTTGTGGGCACGGCCGCGGGGCTTCTTCTTCTTGTCCTGCTTCGCCACCTTGGGCGTCTGGCCCCGCACCTTCCCCGCGCGAGCCAGCGAACCGTGAACCTTACCTGCGCGAAGCAACAGACACCACAACAGCACTCAAAACCGCACGTCCTAAAGAATTGCAACACGAGTAGACATCAAAGAGGATGAGGAGATGGTTACCCATGGTGCCTGCGGCGTCGGAGTGGTGGCGCTCGTGCGATTTGGGATGGGACGAGGGCGCTCGAGCTGTGGCGGCGGCGTCTGTCTCGGACGGTGCCCTAGATGATGGGATATTTATATAGGCAGGTCGTAACTGGGACGAAAAAATTGAGCTAGAGCTCACGGCCCATCACGAACGTCCAAAAGGGCAAGCAGCATTCAAATTGAGGCGAATAAACGAAGAGAAAAGAGAAAAGAGAAGGAGGAAGAAGAAGAAAGAAGAAGAAAAAGAAGAAGAAAAGAAGAAGAAAAAGAAGAGAAAGAAGAAGAAAGGGGAAAAAAGTCGATTAAATGCTTTATGAAGGTATTTTTACAAATTTTATAAATCTATTATTTAGGAATTTTACGATTTTGTAGTGTTTAGAAAATTTCAGAGGACTACTTGTTATTAGAATTCTAATGTAGCATGTAATATTTAGTCGAATTTAGGATTGTGTAGCGTTTAGAACTTTAATGTAGTATTTAGTTTTTAAAAATTTGAGGATGTATAGTATTAAGTACGCTACAAATTTAGTGTAGTATTAGAAATTTATTGTAGTGTTTAGAAAATTTAGGATTGTGTAGCGTTTATATTTTCTCGGATAGTGTTGTTTAGAAATTTACTGTCGCAGTTCATATTTAGAACTTTAATGTACTATTTAGTTTTTAGAAATTTGGATCAGATAGTATTAAGTACGTTACAAATTTATTGTAGTGTTAGAAATTTATTGTAGTGTTTAGAAAATTTAGGATTGTGTAGCGTTTACAATTTCTCGGATAGTGTTGTTTAGAAATTTCTGTCATCATAGCTCATATTTAGAACTTTAATGTAGTATTTAGTTTTAGAATTTTCAGGATCAGTATAGTATTAAGTACGTTACAAATTTATTGTAGTGTTAGAAATTTATTGTAGTGTTTAGAAAATTTAGGATTGTGTAGCGTTTTCAATTTCTGGATAGTGTTGTTTAGAAATTTCTGTCATGATTCATATTTAGAACTTTAATGTAGTAGTTAGTTTTAGAATTTTCAGGATCGTATAGTATTAATTTCTGATAGTGTTGTTTAGAAATTTAATGTCATGAGTCATATTTAGAACTTTAATGTAGTATTTAGTTTTTAGAAATTTCAGATCAGTATTGTATTTTAGAGTAATATTTTTCCGTTTGACGTTGCGACATGTCGGAAAAATTGTATTTCAAATATTTTATGGAGATGGGGAGATAGCACGGGGCGGATGGGGTGGATCTATCATCATTTTCAAGAGTCGTGCAGGGCATATGCGCATCGAGCGATAGGACATACAGGGTTTGTTGGAGTGGATGTCTCGGATGTTCGGTTTGGATGCCCAGACCGTTGGCTTCTTGGTCGAGCGAGAGTGAGCCGAGCGCAAGACCGCTTTTGGAGAGTTGATTCCTGTTAACTCGACGTCCACATGGAGGAGTTATGTTGGTTTTGCTGCAGAGCGGGGTTGGCGCTCATGTTGTTGGCACAAGCTACCCGGTAGCTCCATCGGTGTCGCAAGTTCGTGATGTCGGGGTGGACATTACGGCGGAGGGACATCAAATGTAGAAGGATGCGAAGAGGAAGGCGGCGAGGAGCCCGAGACGAGGAGCACGAGATCGGCGGACGAAGGGACCGGGGGCGAGAGGAGACAGCGGTGGAGGCGCGAGGGTGGCCGACGAGGGAGGAGGTGGAGGACATTGTTGACTTGATGGAAGAGGAGGACCGTGCGGATGAGGAAGTCCTCGATGGTGAGCACTCCGACGAGGAGGACAACGCCTGGGTGCCTATCCTCGGTGCGTGGACTAATTACAATTTCAAGACCTAACAATGAATGAAGGAACATTGATGCATGGGAGTATCGTGAGAACGAGGTGACGCAGGGGCCGATATAAAGACAAGGAGGCTGTGATGGATGCGGTGAAGCATCGGGCAATGTCTCTCGGGCAATTCGAGGTTGTGAAGTCCGAAGAAGAAGGACTACGACGTGAAGTGCGTAGTTGATTCGTGCCCATGGCGGTGCATGCATACCGGGGAAGTGGACGGACTCATGGAAATGCTCCATAGTGATGGAGCATAATCGCGAATGGAAGAAGCGGGCAGGACACCGCAACTCATCGTCCACTTGGGTGGCAAATGTGTTTATGGTCGATCGTGGACAATCCCCATCTGCAGCCTCGATCTATTATCACAAAGTGGAGGAGAGGTTTGAAGACAAGATTAGCTACGCAAAGGCATGGAGAGCAAAAGGACACTCGGAAATACGGTTCGGGACGTACGAGGCTTCGTGAGAATATTCCCCACTTGCTCGGGGCAATCGCACAAAGGAACCCCAGACATCCATCGACCTTGCGGAGTTCCTCGCGGGTGGTGCGTGCACCGAAGTGGGTATTGCAACGTGCATTCTTCGCCTCGGCGCATGCATAAATGCGTTAAAAGATCGTCGCCTGGTCCTTTGCATGGATGGCACATTCCTCACGGGAAGTACAAGGGCGATTCTAATCTGCGATCGCGGTGGATGCCAACAACCGAGTTCTACCGGTTGCGTTGGCATTCGTGGAGGGGAAAACACGGAGTGATGCATCGTTCCTTGAAAGAGTGAAGTGGCGGTTGTTCTCGACAGGCACGATGTTTGTGTCATCCATGACCGACATGCGGGGCGCTAAGGGCGATCGTGGATATGCAACAAGGGTCCGCCGTCGTGGGAGCAAAGAAAGTGGCGGATCCGAGGAGCGGTGGTGCATGAGGCACATGGGTGCCAATTTTTCCGTCGATTCAGAATAAGGAGCTTATGAACATGTTCAAGCGCAGTGCAAACAGAACCAACGGAGGAAGTTCGACGCGCTTTGGAAGACGTTGGACGAACTAACGAAGAAGCAATCAATGGATCCCGGAGGTACCGCTAGTTCATCAAGGAACCCGATGGTGTACCATGAGCAAGGAGAGGACCCCACACCTTATATGCGCCGCCGATGCACCCCCAAACCTCCGTGGAGGCCGGTACCAAAGATAAAGAGTTTCACCGATTGGATACGACATGAGCCTTTGGAGAAATGGTCCTTCAAGCACGCACGAGGGCGGCTCGCGTTATGGGATCATGACAACGAACTCAAGAGATTTACAATCTGGGTAATGAAAGGCACGGATGCCTTCCATCGTGGGTATAGTTGAGGTGTCTTATTAGGGACACAGAGATATTTCATTGAGCGATACAAGACCTCCGCAGATGTATGTCCGGACAATCGATTGTCTTACTCAACTGTTGTGTCTACCTACATGTCCAAGAAAACAAGAAAGGCGCAGACACATCGGGTTACACCGAGAGTGGCGTGGAACGGAGATACCACGTGCACCGCGGTGACCGAGGTCGCAGGGTGCCCACCGGGAGAGGACTTCCATCTGCATACTCCGAGCGGTGATTGCGAGTGCTCTCGCGAAACCACGCTGCTTTGCACTTGCCGTGCTCGCGTCATTGCCGCAGCCGCGAGACGCATCAATCACGCGTCCGCTCATCTCCCGCACTACTACAAGCGAGCGTTCTCAACACGTGGCATCATGAGGTGTACGGTGCGAGTGGATGGATCGTTCACAATGACCCCTCTCCGACCATCGATGGGTGCCGGACATCCGAATGTTGAAGATGAAGGTCGGGCGTCGAAGGACAAGGCGCATTCGGAACGATATGGACGAGTCTGAGGCGCGTCGCAACCGCGGATAATGTAACTTTGCATGTTGTTCCCATCTTGTATTATTCAATGGACCGGTAAGTCAGAATGTACGTTGTAATGTTCGATGTAATTTTCAATGTACTAGTAAGTTGTTGTTCGCATCATGTTATTCTCCGATGTCCCGCTTAGTACCTACGAGGATAATGTAATTCTCGACGCGTTGTGTGCCTCGTCGAACATGTCTTTGTCTTTCGTATGTTTGCAATCTGAGTTTTTTTTTTTGCTCTCCACACTTCGGTTGTATTGTTTGTTGAGTATGGTACAATTCGTTATTTCGCATTTCATTTTGTGTGCACATGTAATTACTGATAAATCTGTTGTATTTGCTTTGTAACAGGCCACGATGGCGCGACCTTGCCACTCGAGTCGGACGTGACCGTCGATGCGACCCACCGGTCTAGGTACTCCGCAGAGGAGAACCGAGTGCTAGAACCACCGACCTCGAGTGCCTGTGAGTCGCCGCATCGACCCACGCCGGGTTCCACGGTAAGTCGCTAACGCTTGCACTCTTTTACGCACACATACTTACCGTGAATGCAATTCTAACTACATGCAAAGTTGCGGCGGTGGCTTACTTCCTCTTTGTAGGATGGTGGAGCCGGTGATCGCCCGTTAGAGGGCAAGGAGGTGCCGCGGTTCGGTACGACCGGTCCTCGCTTGCCACACTCGTGGACCGGTGGAGACCGAGACGCACACGTTCCACCTTCCGTGCGGAGAGATGGCTCGACGCTGCGGGGCGTGTCGTACCTCTTAGGCCTCCCTTGTGCGGGCCCGGCCGATGCCGTCGCCGCGACGCCTCCCGCCACGTGGCACGCCGAGTTGTCCGCTGCGTTTACGTCGAGGTGCGGCACCACCCCGGCAGCCCTACCACCCTTTTAGGGAGGCCGAGCGCCACGGACCGACGGCGTGGTCGCTTGATTCCACGGTGAGTACCTCTTTCTTTGAGAATTAAAATAAAGCGCCAAGTTGTTGATAATGTTTGTTGCGAACGCCGCAGGTGACCTTCTCCACCAAGACGCGGAGGAGGCGGGCGTGGCGCCACTTGGAGGCATACCTCCGTTGTTGCTCGGTTGGGTGATGTTCCCGTCCTCCCACGGGAACACGGTGGACCGTCACCTGATCGAGTACGCCCAGCACATCGCCGACACCCCGGTGGATGAGGTAACACACTCAGTTCCAATCTCGTCTCAACGGAGCACGTCTAACTCCCCCCTTGTAAACAGGTGATGCAGTGGTCGTGGGCCTCAGCTGTGCTTGCGGCGACGCAGAGGAGAGGTCTGTGCGACGCCGTCTCTCGGGCGGAGCACGACGCGACGATGTCAGGTTGCGTCCTACTCCTCCAGTTGTGGTCTTGGGAGCGCTTCTCCGTCGGCAGGCCTGTTGTTGACACGACACCGTACCCTGAGGAGCTTTACGGAGACGACCCGGTGGACTGGCCCACCATGGGCCACTACTGGGTCCGACGACAGGTACGCGCCCTCGTATCTTTTTCCCCACTAACGCACTTGAATAACCTTCGCCATTTCTTATTTCCTCGCAGCGGAGGTTCGCGCACCTACAGGTGAGGAGGTCCTATCAGGAGTTCGTTCGGGAGTTCGACCGCCTCCACGACGAGGACGTGCGGTGGACGCCATACACCGCGTACGACGTCCACGCCCGAGCACCTCACGGGGTCTCCGTGCTTTGCACGCGAGATGAGGCCTTTTGGCTCACCCGTAAGGTGCTCGTCTTTGACCTTTGTGTCGAGGAGTACTCCCCGCACCGAGTGCTGCGGCAGTTCGGCCTGTTCCAGTCCTTTCCTTTGCCGCCTCGTCACGTTGTCGCCGCGTGGCGCCACAGTACTTGCCCCGATCCTACTACTCCGCATCTTTGCGAAATTAATGTCTCACAGACTTCATCGCTTTTTTTTGCATTGCAGATGACCGGATGGGTGTCGCGGTGGCTCTCGATTCACGCCCGTATGCGACCATGGGCCTGCGGTGGGGCGCCGACTCGACGAGAGGTCACCGAGACCCGGCCGTCGACCATGACATGTACGATCGATACATGGAGTGGTTCGCCCACAAGACTCGCCTCGGTGGGGTACACACCAAGACCGTCGTCGCCTGGCGCAGCATCGGTAGCGGACACGTACCCTTCACGAGATGTCCCGGAGGACAACGCCTCGTAAGTGTCACAATCGAACCTACATGGGCACGTCTTTTCATGTAACTTACGTAATGCCAACCCGACGTTACATGCGGACTCGGCTCTTGGCGGAGATTGAGGTGGAGGTCGTGTCCATGTTGACGCGCCTAGGGGGGCATACAGTGACCACCGCCGAGTCCGAGACGGCTTGGGGTCGGGTCCTCGCTACGGATGAGGCGGTTGGCTCGCAGCCACCGCCGGGCGCGAGACGTCGGCGGACGCAAAGACACCACGCCACTTCGCCCCAAACACTCGCCTACCCACCCGGTGCCCGTCACGCCCCACGCAGCGCAGGGGGACGGTGGGCGACGAGGCTCCTTCCGCGTCTCGCCCTACCCCGTCGGTTCCTCGCTACGCTCCCACGCAGCAGAGCGGGGGACGATGGTGGGAGGCTCCTCTGCGTCTCGCCCTACCTGCGCCGGTTCCTCGCTACGTTCCCACGCAAGCGGAGAAGGGGCGCGGCTGCGAGGCTCCTCCTCGTCCCGCGCCCAGCGAGACCCGGTGGTTTCGGCGAGCCTTCGACGACGAGTTCGACCGGAGGAGTACCTTTCGACCGACTACCTCGACCCTCTCGGCTCGGTGCGCCGCCACAGACTTGGCCTCGCCGCAAGACTACTCTACGCTGCGCCGCAGGCCGGCCTAGGAGGGACGTCCGTTCGCCGTCGCCACTCACCTACCCCACGGGCCGATTAGGAAGCGTGGCGTGATTGACTTGTTGTACGGATGTATTTTTTAATGGCTTTACGTTCGAAGACATTGTATAACTCCGAGTTAGTAACATGACAGCGTTATCACTATAAATTGTTCAAATCATTTATGCATTGCTTGCCTATGCCACACGACGTGACAACACACCAACGCTTTGGTGCACCTATCGCCTCTAGTAGGGCGATCGCCTAATGTGAGGCGATCGCCCTTACATGGGGCAATCGCCCAAATATGAGGCGATCGCCCCATACCCGGCGATATCGCCCTTTATAACATTCGTTCTCACAAGCGGTCTCGCAAAGAACAATGGGAGAAAGAATAGAGGGTGAGCATCAATCGAAAATGCCGAGGCGTGCAAGTGCAAAGGGTAAGGGAAGGCAAAGGAAGAAGCGAGTGCATGCCGCGAATTTAGCGTACAAGATCTCTTCCTACCTCGTGGAGTCAGAAGCCCATGTGTATGTGCGAGATCTTTGCGGGCTTGTCCGCTCTTGGGAAATTTTAACTTGGAAGAGGAGGTATTGGAAGTGCACGCAACTCGCCTTCGATCCGCCGGAGAAGAGCACGAAGGATCGCCGCATGGTAACAATCGTGACGGGTTACATAATATTTGTGAATGAAACTTTGCTAATTTACGTTTCATGCAATCACCTCCGCCATGTGTGAATTTGAGCGATGGTTTGATACGGAGATCAACCCCGGGACCAGCGGCTTGACCAAGCCAACCGGCAGATGAGTTCACGCGGCGGTTTCAAGAACAGTGCGATGCCGCACGCGAGGAGGCATGTAGGAAGGAAGCGGAGGAGAAGGAGGCGAGAGAGAGAGAGCGAGAGAGGCGCGACGTGCGGAGAAGCCCACGGGAGGCATGGGCGAATGGGAAGTGGCCTCAAGCACTCAATAGACGTCTGGTGTTAACTTTGGTTTTCCTTGTTCGTGGTACTCCTTTTAGTTTTAAGTCGTAATAAGCAAATGCGGCCCAACCTTCAAGAGTATGCTCACTTTGTCCGGAGGGCTAGTATGTGTCCTCTCGCTCGGTGTCCCAAATGATGTTATTTTTCTCCATCGAGATAGGTTATAGCATTTTCGGTTCGTCATATCCGATTTCATCGAGTTTTACCATCGTTTGCGAAAGATACGGCAATTTTCATGTTTTACCGATTGCATGTTCTGACAACAATAAAATAGTGCAACCTAAAGTGACATCTAAATATTTTACATAATTGTGACCTATGCAAGCCCAAGAATGCAACAAAACTGGATTCACAAGTTTTGAGGTCGTTCGAGATATTATTCTAACTGCTTGAACAATGATTGTTATAAAGGGTTTAAACTAGCCATCTTTTATTCAAAATGCAATCATATTTAGATATTTTTGCAAAATGAAGTGCATAAGGTTGTAGTAACTTATTCTATTTATTTCATGAATTATGGATCAACACACATTATAATTCCTTCACAATCCATGATTAGAGCCTAGCATTCAACTCAAATAAAAAAATTCTGCAAACAACACATGGATTTTTATTTTACACTCTAATTCTTCATTCCAAAATTTAAATTTAGAAACAAGTTTCATTTAATTTGGACACTTACGAGGTTTATATTAAAAGCATATAGTAATTACAAAACAAAAAAAAAAAAAACTGCTGGGTCCTGTCGCCTCTCAGAGAAGCGATCGCCTCTGAGAGGGCGATGGGGGCCCATGTGCAGCTACCGCTAATCTGGCGTTAACGGTGGCGGGGCTATCGCCCGTGTATAGCGATCGCCCATACACGGCGACGACGAAATTTTTGTCATTTTTTCATTCGGACGCATAGTTTTGAAAAAAAGAATAAAAATAAATATTAAATAAAAAAAAATTCCAAAAAGGGCGCCACGCAGCCCACACGAAGCCCAGTAAAGCGTGTAGTGTTCTAGCGTGGGAAGTGGAAACCTCCCAACCCTCAGAAGCGCAGTAGCACACGAGCAAACGATCGACTCCGGCGGCGACGGCGAGAAGGAAAAACAGCGGAGACAAGATGCCTCGGCCGGAGGTGCAGGCACCGCCGGAGATATTCTACAACGAGTCGGAGGCCCGCAAGTACACCACCTCCTCCCGTATCATCGAAATCCAGGTAAGCGAGCAAGCGCCAATCGCGTTAGGTTCGAGCTTTGCCGATTGCCAGTGCCGATACGATTCTTTCTGCGCGTGATGTTTTTATCTCCTTCCAGGCGAGGATTTCTGAGAGGGCTCTGGAGTTGCTTGCTCTCCCCAGCTATGGCGTTCCCAAGCTTCTTCTCGACATCGGTCAGCTTCCTATCGTCCACTTCCAATTTCTTTGCTTCATGATATCTCGTTGCTTTGATATAACACTCAGACACTATGTTGCTTTGACAAAAATGCGATTTTTGGGGAGAATTCTTGGCTTACAATTATAGTTCGTATGTTTTGAGTCGGCAGGGTGCGGTTCTGGACTTAGTGGCGAGACATTGACAGAACATGGCCACCACTGGATTGGCTATGATATTTCACGGTAGATGCTTGGTGAGGAACTCGCGTTGTTCCTCTCTTCTGTACATATGGTTTAGTATTTATATTCCGTTTTGAGAGCTTAATGTTTTCCCCCAACAGGTGTTGCTCTGGAGCGTGAATCAGAGGGTGATCCCCTACTCGCAGATATGGGCGAGGTAAAATATGCACCATGTCACTGGATTAGTCAAAAAATTCAGTTTCATATGTTATGCTTGTGTCGTAACTTGCTTATGCAATTCCTAATGTTACAATTGAGGTATAAGTGGCAGAAGACATCCTTGGTAATAATGATATGAGACGTGATTCCATGCTTTTCTTTTTGACAGTTGCATAAATATTAAAACATGAATGAGGGGTAGATAGTTATTACTTACCCCTTTGTTTGCTTTAAGATTTGTGCAACTTGTATTGAGAGGAAAAGCATTGAAGCACTGCTCGAATGATATTGCACATATGATCCTTCAAAGCTATCTAGAGAAAGAATTTTATGAAAACTATGAATATTATCATGTTTGTCATTCTTTGCTTAATACAACTACAGCGACCTCTTCGCCGCTGCTTCACCACTACTTGTCTTACTTTAATCTTAGGATAGTCTACTTTCTGACAGTATAGGGATAGTGGACATTGGTTCCAACAGGTACAAATCATGACCGGAAATTTGGTTATTGGTATGCCTGGAAGATCAGTACTCATTTAATTGATCAGCGTTTCTCAAGTAAATATGTGCGTACTCACTACTATGTACTCATTTAATTGATCAGCGTTTCTCAAGTAAATATGTGCGTACTCACTACTATCTCGTAATCAAACTATTAATCGTTAAGTCATGTTCCAGGGCTTAGGATTGCGGCCAGGAGTTATTGATGGTGCAATAAGCATTTCAGCAGTTCAGGTAATCTTTAAATTTTATTTTTCTGCAACTAACTGATCATGTTTACCTCATTCCTAATTTCTTAGTTAACATCTGTGCCTTTTGTTGACCATGTGTACAGTGGTTATGCAATGCTGACAAGTCTTCTCACGATCCAAGACTGGGTTAAAGTATGTGTGTGATATTATTTTCTACTGTGTCTCTTAGGTTTTCTGCAACCAATTCTTAACCTTGACATGTGCACGATTTTCAGGGCTTTCTTTGGATCATTATATAGATGCCTGGCAAGAGGTGCAAGAGCTGTTCTACAATTTTATGCTGATAGTGTGAAGCAGAGTGAAATGATCGTGACTTCTGCCTGCGAGCAGGATTTGCTGGTGGAGTGGTCCTTGACTGGCCTCATAAGTAAGGATTTAATTGCCTCATAGCAATGCTGTATGTGTTCGTCTTATAGATTTCATGTCTACTGTACACTCATGGGCATGTGTTTCTTCTGACAGTTCAAAAGCAAAGAAATCCTATCTTGTCCTCACTTGTGGCCCACCCTCTCTTCATACGTCGCTTCCAAAGGGTAAAGGTCAAGATGGTGAGATGTGCAGTGATGATGATGGTGATGAGAGCAATGACAGAGATGATGACCAAATAGTAAGCTCACGCTTAACAAAACTCATTTATTTCTTGTTCATACATTTTGGAGCTATTTACTGCTTTTACCATATATCACTCTTACCTGTCTATTGCTTTACTCCTTGATATTTTTATCTTGAGGTTCTTTACCAGAATCATTAGATATGATATGTTTACGAGAAGGTCAGATTCAAGTAATCCAATTGCTGCTTGCTACAAACTAGCTGCACCTGAAACTATAGTTACATGAGCAAACCTGAAACTAGCTGCTTGCCATTTACTCTCTTGTGGGTAGCAAATGGCAGTTATTTTTGTAGTGATCTGTCGATCAATCTCTGCTTGTAATATACCTGTGTAGCTTAGTTAGCTTCTCCAGTTTTACCTAGTAGCTACTATGTGCTTAGATACTATAGATACTGGTGTTGTCCTGGACGCAGTAGCTAAATGGTTGTGCCTGATCAAGGATCATCTTAGATTCATATGATTGTTCTACCGCCTGATGATTCCTTGGTGTGCTACCGGCAATACGATTGAATGGTAATTTATTCTTTCTATGCAGGTCGGCATATATGAAAGAAACAGGCCAAGGAAGAGGCAGAAGGCGAACAAGAACGGGAAAGGCAAGGATTGGCTCTTGAGGAAAAAGGAGCAGATGAGAAGAAGAGGACGCGGTGTACCCGCGGACACAAAATACACAGGACTGAAGAGAAAGAGCTACTTCTAGCCAAGGATTCAAATTTCGTTTTCGGTTTAAATTTCGCTCTCTTCCGAAATACGAAATTTCGGTGAAATCTTGTTATTTCAGACGAAATCTGGACGGAATTCAAAAGGCAAAATTCAAATCCGGAATTTTTTAAACCGAAATTTCGGCAAATTTCAACTGAACGAAAAATGGTTCAACTGATGTAGAAAATTTTTGAAATTTTTTGTGGAGTTTTCTGACACATCAGTGATGTTCCCATAAAAATTTCAGATGATTATCAAGTCTGAGGAATTTTTAAAAATTCAAGCATTGGTACTGTCCTGATAAAACGTTGATCGGTAAGTTTGAACCGAATGAAAAATGGTTCAAACCACATTAGAAAATTTTGAAATTTTTTGTACATAGTTATGATGCAACACTAATGTTCTCATAAAATTTTCAGATGATGATCAAGGTTCATGAATTTTTAAAAATTCGAACAGTACTACTGTCTTATTAAAAGCCTTACCAGCAAACTTGAACAAAATAAAAAATAATTCAAATCACGTTAGAAAATTTTGAAATATTTTTTGAATGGTCGTGATGTAATATTAATGTTTCTATAAAACTTTTAGATGATGATCATGCTTAAAGAATTTTTAAAAATTCTAATGGTGTTACGTCATGATAAAAGTTCGATGATCAATACATAAATTTGCATTAGCAATTAAAAAAGATTTAGAATTTTTCAAAAATTTACAGAAGAGTGGTAAGGAAATGCTTAAGATCTCTTAAAAATTTTGAATCATAGTCATGCTCTAGTAAGTTTATAAAATTCTTAGAACTGTATTATTTATGTTCTTTCTCTTTTTGATTTTTGAAATATAATAAATGAAGTTCAATGCTTACATAGATTTGAGCGAGCAAACAAAAAAAGTTAAAAAAAATTTTTGAAAATTTTATAGAA
Source organism: Otatea glauca (assembly GCA_036346275.1). NCBI lineage: Eukaryota > Viridiplantae > Streptophyta > Magnoliopsida > Poales > Poaceae > Otatea > Otatea glauca. Next base: position 77,905,838 of record CM070713.1, read on the forward strand.
TAGTACTGATGCAATTATTAAGCTCTCATAAAAATTTTGGATCATGATCACATTCGAGCAAATTTATAAAATTCTAACAAGGTTATTGTCCCAATTATGTTGATTCTGTTTTTGATTTTTTTTTTAAATAACAAATGAAGTTCAATTATTTTGATTCCTACACTACTAGATATAGTATAAAAAAATTCAGATTATTATCAAGCTTGTACAATTTTATAAAAATCTGATAGTGTCTCTGCCAAAATTTAAAATGTCTCAAATTCGGTTTTTCAACAAATCTTTATAGAAGATGACTTTCTTAAGGGTTATTGGACAAAATCTGGTCAAATTTGGCTATAAAACAGCAAAAAAAACCGGTCAAAAATCCCGAAATTTCAGCTGGTTAAAAACGGATTTACTGTAGCAATTTTAAAAAAATTGCCTAACCGGTAATTTAGATTTTGTGGTGACCCGAAATCCGATATTTCAGCGAAATTTCTAACCTTGCCTCTAGCTGGTAGCTTTGGAATTGTCTCTGCCCATTGTTGTTTGATGGTCGTTTAGTTGTAGTTCATTAGAATCAGCAAGAGAGATTCTGCTCAAGAGTCGGATGAATGCGTGAGCTGTCGGCAGGGGCCGCGCCGGCGCAAGGAGCAGCCCAGCTCGCGTTCCCGCTCGTTTCGCCAGCAACCCCGCTGATGCGGAGGCCCAGGCGGAGGGGAAAGTCCTGTCCTGCAGGTCAGTAGCCTTTCTCCCGCCGCGGCTCCATCCAATTCGAGATGACTCAGGCGCTCTTCCTTTTTCCCATCTAGCTCTGACTGCCGCAGCTGTCCTGGGTTCCGTTCGTACTTCCGTACATCATTCGAAGTGCACCCCTTTTGGATTGTATCCTGAGAAGAGTAAATTTGATCCGGGGGTCGAATTCTGCCGTACTGTATCACTAGGTGTTGAAGGATTAACGCGACGAAATGTTTTGTTAAGACCCTCAGGATCAGACTAGCCATCCCCTAAACTCCATTTAAGTATACTAGAATACTAAATGTGTAAACTTTCATTCTTTTTTTTTAAGGAACATAGGCCCCTTTGGGATAGATTATGGGAATACATATTCTGGATTATGCGAAAATCGGATAGGTGATAGTTTCTGATTTTATGTATAAATTCTGTTTCTGATTGTAGGAGTGGATTGTGATTTTGTGTACAAATTCTGCTTTTGATTTTGTGTACTAAGAAATGAGGTCGTGCAAAAGCTTCAGATAATATATGCCTTCTTAAGTTCCATCGTGTATTCGTACCTTGTAGGATGAAAAATGTGCAACTATGGGTAATAATCTTGTGTGCTAAGCGAGAAAATTGATGATTTGTCCTTATTTATTTGTGACATTGATGATTTACTCTGTGATGTCTCACTGACATGCGGATCTTAGAACCATATATCAGTGAGACCTACAGGGTAAATTATCAATTGCACTAACTAAAACAGATGAAATCATAAAATCTCCCGTTCTAAGCCGGTCTCCTTTATCTCTGTAAAAGCTCTGCAAAGCTAAGCCGGTCTCCTTATCTTTGTAAAAGCTCTGCAAAGCTAGAGCTTCTGCGAGCCTGAGTGTGGAACGAGTGGCCCATGTCTTCTGGAAGAGCGTTTCTATTTCAGATGGTAACCGAACTGGCATAGACAATTGGCTGCAAAAATGAGTCAAAATACAAAGAAATAATGTTCCGCAAATCTCATACAAGTTTGCATTATTTGCGTCTCAGAACTATTCCCTCTATACATGAATACATATTATTCTAGCTTTCAAATTTTATTTATCATTCTATAATTTCAAAATGACTTAACCATTTTTTTACTTCTATACCTCTCATCTTTAGCTATTTTCAATGTTATTTACTACTATAGACTAAAGTAAATCATATCATCTAAAGATATAATGAAGAAGAGTAATACACAGTACTCTCTCCGTTGATAACTATAAGGCCTATAGTTTGAATGGTCTTGTTGAAAAATATAAAGCGTGTATTTAAATTTAATGAGCTTTTCCACTTATACTCCTATTTATTCTCTCTCAACAATATGCATTTATTCATTATCTCTCGTCTTCCAAGACAATTAAGAAGGATATGTAAGTCATTTCCTCTCATACCTTTCTCAATTTCATCACAACCTTAATCCTTGTACAAAGTCAAAATACGTCTTATATTTATCAACGGAGGGAGTATTATATAGATATGACTTTGCAGAACTGCAAGAATCTAGAATAACAACTACCGTGGAATGAAGGAAGTAGATAGAACTTGGCCACAACACATACCATAGAATATGGGCGTCCGTTTATTCTGAATTGTTAACAAAAATTTCTCCTACAGGGCCTGATATTTCAAGATGTTCTACTCCAACAAATATATATTTACAGTGCTGTAGCTTGATTGAGTTTGACATCAGCAGCCGTGACTTAAACTAATACATGCTCATGGAAATTACTGCAACTACAGCAAAAATCATACTTTACAAGGATACCAAAATAAAATGGGGCCAATCAAATTAGTTGACAAATCCCAACCTCTACGTTGCCACTTCAGGGCCTGTAAACTTTGAACCTCCCCAACAAAACGAATGCAAACAGCTCGTGGGTTCCCAATGAATTGAAGAATTGCAGATTGGACTACAGCATAACGGTTATTGGAGATAATGTATTCTGCGGTACATATTTACAGGCTACAGGTTGTCTTTCAGCCACTTCGCTGCCCCATTGGCAATGGATCTGAAAGAATTCAACAAGGAACGTGGTCAACACAAGAATATAATACACCAGTTACCCCAAATGCAAATGTTAGATGAACCAAATCAATCAACAATATTTGAATGTTTAGTTGGGTCAGTTCAAATTTCAACAAAAGTATATCTGCATCCAAACCATCAGTTACTCTGCATTTGTACTTTTCTTTTTTAACATATATTTAAGGAACCAACAGAGTTAAACAAGTGACAACTTGTTGTTTAGAAGCTACTATGATAACATATTTACTCCATTAAGTACAGTTTATGTTGCAATGGGCATTGTTAAAGATTTTTTAGCACCAGGAACCAGCAAAAGAGACATTGTACATCACCTATTTGTTCAGTATAATGAAGAAAAAGTCAACATGAATTTACCTCATTAACATATATTTTACGAAAACAAGTAACAAGAGAAGATCAATGAAAATATATTGATGGACCAAAGACAATTACCACCAGAGCTTTAAAGAATATTATTGTACAGCCCTCTGGCAATGACAACACATGAACATGACCCACACACACTGCATCAGCAATTGCATTGTAATGAAATCAAATTTAATATTTACCCTGCAAAATCTTTAAGTTTCTTCAACCAGTCACCGTCTCCTTCATCGGGTTGGCTTGAATCTTCTTGACCAACACTACTTTCGTTCTCTTCACGTATGGCTGCAACACAGATGCAAGTCTTTAGTTTCTTCTAAGGAAATTCCATCCTTATCAAGTGGTATTGACACCAACAGATTTCTGATAGTAAGGATCCAAAATGGGAATGGATTCTTTGCTGGGGAGAGAGAGAGAGAGAGAGATCTAATCTAAGCATATAGTGTGCATGCTTACGTTTTGGCTTCACAGATGCACGAGCAAAACCACCATTACTCAAAGATGCAAGTTCCTCGAGTAACTCCCTTTCATGTCCGCTGGAAGAAACACCAATTTATAGTAATTCTTAAAGATATGGATTGGGAGATTATGTAGCTCTAGAGCATTAGTATGTATGTATTCAAAAAGTAGGCTCAGTCAGAAAGTGTGTTTTCACCTTATACGTTTGGGTATAGTGACCATAATAGTGAATAGATGATCACCACGTATAGATGGCTTATTTAATGTAGGAACACCTTGCTTTGCTAGGACCACTACATCACCAGGTTGGGTACCTGGAGGTATTCGAAGTTCACTAGTTCCATGAACAGTTCTGACCTGCTTGCAAGAAGATTTTGAAATGAATACCAAAATTAAACACGGTAGCCTATACATCAAAAGAAACATCACAAGGCCAATTTGTTCTCACATTTGAAACAAACATCTACCAACATGTAATTTTGCTCTGAACCATCCATGGTTGGCACAAAAACTTAAAAATCACTTTGACCTAAACAAATTTCACCAGACCTAGAATAACAGTAGCTCTAACACTGACCATAGATCGAGTCAACATGATGAACAATCCATGACTGATATAGAGTTTCTCAACACAATACAAGATGTAGATAGTGCATCTTTAGGAATAAGAATTACAACAGTATTAGTTCTGTTCGATGATTATTGTGTGTATAACAACCAGTTTTTTAGTTTGTACAGGGCACACGCTAAGCAGGACAACGTGCCAAACGTCACTTACACAACCAATGTGGGACTAAACTCCAAACATACACTGTGGATCTCACATACACCTCCACTTGAAGTTTGCTAATTACATCAGAACTGGAATAAAGCAACCAAGCTATTTTCCTTTAATAAGATCTTAATGTTTGCTTGTTTCTAATCTCCAGTTATCAAGTGAAGTGAGAAGCTTCAGACATTCAACCGAATATTTGCTTACTGAAGAAAGGCCATGAAACATAGTTACCGGATTCGTTGTAAACCCCTACGAATTGCGAATCGGATTCATCGAACCCGAACCGGTTTATGGTACAGGGTTCGTGTTTGTAGTGAAAATTGGAAGAAAAATGGTGAACCGCGAACCCGAATCCCGTACCGTGACTCAGATGAACGGCATCTTTGGTAACTATTCAATGAAATATAACCGGAACTAAAGATCACAGCTGATGATCATAATGAGAAAGAATTTACCTTTTTAACGGTACCCAAAATAGCTTCAATGTAGCTTATTGACACAGTTGAATACAAGTTGATGCCATCCCTTTTAATATCTGATGGCTCCTCTATATCAAGATAAACAAAAAGATCTCCAGGAGGCCCTCTGTTTTCCACAGGAAAAAAGGGCTTAGGCATGGATTTATTTGGACATCCATGCAAAGAAGGAAAATATAAAAGGCAGAAGATGAGGAACTAAAACAAGATAATATTTGATGAAAGCTAACAAGGCACCGCACACACAAACAGAGAAATCTGAACAAAGTTTCTCTTAACTGCAGCCAAAATCATAATTCATAACTTACTGCAACCTTGTAAACTTCCTAAAACACAAATTAACACATGCAAAAATACAAGGTTAATCCACAATCTACATTGTTGTATGTGTTTGATGCAACAAAACATATTTTGCAAATAACACAAGCACTGAGACCTAAAATCTGAAAAAGGTTTCTTCTGCTGGCCAGTGACCACAAACATCCATTTGCCTACAAAAAATAAAAATACAACACAGCAATGCAAGAATGTAGCATGCATCTGATGCGTATGCCATAGGCAAGGTACTCTTATGCCCCCAAAAGAAACACCTATGCTTCATGCCATTTGGTATTTACCATGTTTTGAACAAAAGTTTATTCCAAAGCTATGCAACATATGGTACAAGTAAACCTAAGCATCGCAAACCAGTACCTCAATACAGAAGATCCATCTAATGCCTCTAGGACCACAATGATGATCACTTGCGAGTGTTTAAAGTGTTCGGCTAAGATGTATAAACAAGTTAAAAAATTAAGTTCTGAACTTCTGAAAAATGCTTTGCTTACCCTTTTGGTCCCGCATCACCTTCACCACGTACACGAAGAGTACTACCTTTACTGACTCCGGGAGGAATTTTAACTTTGATCTCCTTTCTGACACGAACACGCCCCTCTCCAGAGCATTTCCTGCAATAATCTGAAATTACCTCACCCTCTCCTGAACAAGTGGGGCAAATAGAAACCTACAAAATAAGAAAAAAATAGAAGTTAATGTTATGTTAAAAAATTGCAGTAAATAATCAAATTAAACTAAAATCATTACATATAAATGTGGGCTACCCAAAGGCTACAATCATAGTTTACACAAGCGAGCAAAATAGCATCTCAAAATAATAAAATACAGTGCAGTCCCTCGTCAAACAAGGATTCTTAGATAATTTAGACAAACAGGAGAATGATCTATAATGTTCTGAATGATGCTAAATTTATTATAATTTGCCATCTTCTGGTTGTTTCAACGCATTTAAATTTATCCTTTTTTAAATGAAAAGGAAAAATCTACTGCCATAAACAAGCCAACTAGGAAGCACCGACACTCCTCTAAGTCAGCGTACCGGTATCGGATACCGTATCCTATACTGATACCCCTCCAATACTGCACTGAAACATATTGAAGGAGTATCGAGCTATTTTTTATTTCAAAAAATAGAAAAACAAACCGATACTCTAGCAATACCTCCCCGATACGGCCCAGCCCAACAACAGCCCACTCCAACCATGTGGAGAAGCCATGGCGCCCACGTTGCGTTTCTTTACGTTATCTATGGTCTATGTAATACTATTATTATGCACTCTATCGTGTTTGCCTAGCTGTATTGATTGCACTTGAGACTTGCCTCTTAAGTCCTAATATTATATACAACTATCTTTCGTTTTGTTATCTCTAATATATATGTCGCATTATCACCGTATCTGTGATTTTGGGGAATTGTTGTATCGCTGTATCACCGTACCGGTATCGTGTATCGGCGCTTCCTAGCAACCCAAGAGTTAACAAAACTTGCATAGGTGCTAATCTCCCAGGTGCAGTGCCGAAGCTCATGTGATTTAGCCCCCTGTTCTTGCCCAGTTTTTCTTGTTTACTGTACTAAACGGTGAAGTGTCATTTCTGTAATATTTCAGACTTTTTTATTTGTTTAACAAAAAACATTTGTTCCCATCCTAGTTTATCTTACAATATATATATATATATATATATTTTAGCTTCATGAGATCTCGTTTATAATTTATTGCTTTTGATCTTCCTTTGTTTTGTTTAATGTTTATTTTTTGTATATGCCACCTGCCAATATGACATGTCACAAGCTATTCACTACTGCACACGGAAGCTGACATACACACTGTTGACAGCATGTCTTCATGGTAAAGCTCCGGAATAACATTGTAGAGGTTACAGGGTTTAAAGTTTGAACAAGGATTCTCCATTGTTACCTGGGAGAACAGACCAAATGGTGTTTGCTCAGTTCGCATTACTTGCCCGCGCCCGCCACATGTGGAACATATTCTCATCTTTGAGCCAACCTTTGAACCAGAACCGCCGCAAGTATCACATGTCTCCAAATGAGATAATATAATATCCTTTTCTGTTCCAAATACTGCCTCCGAGAATCCCAGAATCACATCATATCTGATGGAATAAGTCTGTCAGTCTAGAAATCACATTAGCTTTATTACAAAACGATAACAAACTTTAGCTACAGGACAAAAGACCAAATAATATGCCAGAGGTACTGTCGTATGTTGAGAAATGAGACACGAGAGTGAGGACGGACGCCGGCCGTTTCACGGGCCGCCGTCCATGAGAGAGAGGGTTGACTCGAGGGTTTATACAGGTTCGGGCGCTAAGGTAGACGCTCTACTCCTGTCGGTGTGCTCCCGAGGAGGAGTAGAGGGGTACCTCCTGGTCCGGGCTTCCCGAGGGCACACCAGTTGTATGTCTTGTATTCATCAGAGTTCCAGTTACAAGTATGGGTTACAGTGAGTTTTTATAGGCGCTCAACCTATTACACAAAATACCATCTTACCCCTACTACAGTAGCTTAAGCGTGGGCATCTTGGTCATTCCAGTGAGGAGGTAGTGAATCCCACGTCAACGTCTCGTGGGGGTAGACCTCTAACTCCGGAGTCCCACAAGGGACTTAGTGACCCCACTCGGCAGTTGGTCCCAAGTGGCACGAGGGTGCCTACCCATCTCCACGGGCACCTAAAGGGGGGCACCCTCTTGGACCGGGAGCCCCGCCATGTGCCCTATGAATAGAGGGTGGGACAAGGCCCCTTGGAGGACTGAAGACCACCCCAAGTACTTCCTCTGGAGAGCCTGCGAGGTATGAAGGAACCTCCCCTCAACACCCTCTAGGAGAGCCCATGGGGTATGTGGAGACCTCCCGCGGGGTATGAGGGGACATCCTGCGGGGTATGTCCGCGGGGTATGAGTAGACCTCCCGCGGGGTATGCCCACGGGGTATGAGGAAACCTCCCGCGGGCAAGAGAACCAAGACACTACAATTTAATGGTAATATACACTGTTGCCCACAAAACTCTTAATCCATGTAGTGTCACCAAATGACCAAATAAATGCTTAAAAATTACTTCCAGGCAAACAATGCTAGATCTCCAATGTATGCAGAATTATCGATTCAGCAGTAAATATCGTTTCAACTAGATAAACACATTGGTCCTGAATATAATTTCACTTCAACATGTCTTACAACAAACCTGATGTCTTCGCCCTGAACAGTAGTGCTCCTCCTGCGTGTCCTAAATGTGCTCTGGTCCATACCGGAAAAGCCACCCATGCTTGCTCCAAAGAATGTCTCAAACAGGTCAAATGGATTAGTCTGTATATAGAAAAGAACAGGGAAATAACTCAGGCCTTGTTTAAGCGGAAAAGATTGCAATAGTTAATAACATCTAGTATCCTTATAAGCCAAAGAACTTGAGTTGATATACATATAACCACATTCAAAGGTACTGCCTTGTAAATGATAGAACAAAGAAGAGTTGAAAAGCATTACTGTATAAGCTCCAGCGGAGCCTCCAACCGCACTTTTAACCCCAGCTTCACCATACTGGTCATACAATGCTCTCTTCTTTTCATCTGACAGCACCTGATGATAATGAGATTCAGTACTCCAAAATGGGCAATAGAAAACTAACGAAAACTAGAAACATTAAACTAATAATTCAGACAGTTAATGCCATTCAAACTGATTAAAAAGTTGGTTGGGTAATAGTATAATAGTTTTTTTAAATTGTAAGTTGGACAAGAATAGTACGATAGCACTACAGTGCTTTGTACAGTGAATGTAAAAAAAAACACTACTACCCTACAATAATAACTCAAAAGGTTTCTAAGGTGGATCATGAGTCATGACTACTCAGTTCAAAGTTGTAAACCATTACATGGAAAATTCACATTTCAATATTGTTCGTAGGAGTAGTGCTTCGATGCTCTCCCAAAAAGTGAAAAGCAAAAATTTTAAGGCACATAAACTTCTTGATTTGCATTCACCCACTACTATGCTACTAACAATATTGCTTTAGGATTTGAGCAATTTGGTTTTCGGGAGTGCTTCTATTTGTAAATACGATAGATTGTTAGGTTGCATAGTAAAAGCTAAAAAGCATATTACTTGGTAAGGTGATAAATCGTGTATTGAAGTTTTTAACCATGAAAGTCAGCTATGAACCCAAACATTTGAGGGCCTGTTAGGAAGGGGGTTTTGGGCCCATTTCCACAAGAGCCCTTATATCAGATATGCTACGAGACAAGATTCAAGAATCAAGATAATCAGAACAGTAGAGGAACACATGAAATAAACAATATGATGGACTGCATACCTCATACGCTGAGCTTATCTCTTTGAACTTTTCAGTTGCTCCAGGTTCCTTATTGACATCAGGGTGATACTAAAAAATTTTAAAAAATAAGGATGTCACAAGTCAATTTTTTTCCTTAAAATGCTTGAATATAATTTTTTCCTTTATGAAGTATTTGCAACCTGGTGATAGAGAAAAATCATATCACCTGGAAAAGTGATAGATCGCATAGTAAAAATTTTAACCTTGAGAGCCTGTTAGGAAGGGGTGTTGTAGGCAATTACCCATGTATAATCTAGGCCCCAAATAAGATCCTCTCCTGGGTGCACAAGCATGCTTTTGTAGGCTTCTAAGGGCATTCAAGTATTAGGTGAAAACCTCCGCAAGCAAGTACTTGCCCCTACCATATTGTCAAGTACTCCTTTCGTCCAAGTTTATAAAGCTTATTTTTTTAATGATCTTGTCTATCAATATAAGGCTTGTATGTAGATTTAATGAGGCCTATTTATTCTCTCTCAACCATATGCATTTATTCATTACCACCCACACAAAGCATTATCTTTCATCTTCCAAGACAATTAAGTGAAGGCATCTAAGTCATTTTCTCTCATACATTTCTCAATTTCAACGCAACCTTAATCCTTGTGCAAAATTAAAATACGTCTTATATTTTTGGATGGAGGGAGTATTCACCAACACTAACACGGATTACAAACAAACAGGGACCTTCTAAGATGGGCGAAAAGTTGAACTACTCTGGCAACATTTTCTAATATCGCCAAGGCTATGCACAAGTTAACTATAAGGCATCTCTCTACACTTGATCCAAACAAAACAATGCCACTATATGTGTTTCGACGAACTCCAATTATATACTCCAACCTTATGCCATTATTCTTACACAAACAGGATAAACACTAAGGTTTTCCCAAAAAAGCGTAAACTTGAGGTTTTATGTGGGAGAGAACAAGCGTCGAAAACCTGGCGCGCAAGCTTCCGGTACGCGGCCTTGATATCCTTGTTGCTCGCGGAGCGCGCCACGCCCAACGTCGCGTAATAGTCGGCCGATGCCCACACAACCAGGCCCCCTCCTCGGCGCAGCCTCGGAGGCCGCCCGGGATGCCGCGGCGGAGCGCACATGAGCGGGAGGCCGCCGCTCCTACCGGCGGCAGCGAAGTGAACCCCACCAGAAGGGAAGGAGGCGGTGGCGCGGGGGGAAAGCGTGGAATTGAAAGGCGCGAATGGGAACGTGGAGAGCGCGAGCTCCATGAGCGAGCTCGGCGAGAGCTCGGCCTCTGCGCCTTCTAGAAGCTTCTGGCGCGGGCGAACGGCGTTGGAGGCTAGGGAGAGAGAGCTGCAGTTTACGGATGGGAGAGGACGATATTATGAAATAGGGTGGGCCCCGGTCGTCAGTGTCCGTTAGAACCCATGGATAGTTTGTTCCACGCTTGTGGTTACAGGAAAGAAAGACAATACACGTTCGTAGCATGAAGCCGTAAGTCATCAACCATCCCAAACTCGATCGTTCTTGGTCTGATATACTGCACAAAGCTGCCATTTTTTGCATTGAAAATTTATCCAATCTGTTCAAGAAGATATACAACTATAACATAACAAAACTGATCTACAGCTGATCTGCTCAAAGCTTCATGGAGAATTGGAGACCATATACATGATGACACCATGTACATGTTACAAGCATTTCACTAGTACAGTGGGAAATTGGGATCGATCTCCTTCACCCAGGACTCAAATCCGCCGATTATGTCACTAGCATAGAGGAATCCATTCTCCCGGAGAACCTGGACGGCCATTTGGGAGTCGTTGCCTCTCCGGCAGATGACGTACAACGGGCACTGCTTATGGTGTGATGCATCCGCCACTTCCCCCATCGAGTCCCGGAGCAATTGCAGCTTCTCTTCCAGCCCGGAGAGGGGAATGTTGAGAGAGTTAGTTATGGAGGCTATCTGGAAGTGGTGCGCAGGCCGCACGTCCAGCAGTAGGTGAGGCTTGCCGCTGTCGAGCAGCCTCTTGTAAGCTCTGCAGGTGACCCGGGCATTCTCTGGGAGCAGATTCAGGCTTGGCATGGACTGCACCATATGATCAAATGTAAGTCAAGTGTCAGGAACAGTCATTACTAACCGTACTGATTCGGTTCGATGAAGAACAGTGCCAGGAGATAGCGTCTATATTCCTGAATCCTTGTCTTATGAAAGACAAGTGGATACAACACAAAGTGTTCCATTGGTATACTTGAACATCAGAACATTAGACATATATGCCATTGACAGAAATAGGTATGGAGGTAGTTCAGCATAGAGTAACTAGGAGCTTCCATGGTTTTTGTAAGCAACCGTATGAAGTAACTAAACACATATAGATAGAGAAACAACACCATCTAAGTGATGTGTACCTTACTAGACATTGGAGACTGTGTGAAGCTCTCATAATCAAAATTTACAAAATCTCGTTGAGTGAAAACAGGATTTTCTCCGCAAAGTGTGCAAGTTGATGAGCTTCCATGAATCTTGACCTGCGGAAATATGACGAACCATTTTATGAATTTTTTAAGAGCGAAACAGAACAACTGATGATGAATTATTTACTCCATCAAGCGTCAAGAAGTGCACGCCAAAAGAGTTATATTAGGTTTGAACCAATCTACTGTAAGTTTACTCTCAAAATCGACTATCGCTGCCGACCATTCTGCACTACAAAAATTCACGTATGCATATAGGTTCCAATTAGAAGGTGATGCATAATTGTAGTATAATTCAACATGCTAGAGACAGTAAAGAAAAGCTAACAAAAGCAAGCACACAGTGTTGCATATCAATCTAACTCGATGCACGTAGTGAAGAGACATACGATCCTGGTTCGAGCAGACAGTGCATCCAAGAGTAGCATTCTTCCACAAAGGGGTTCACCAACAGCAGTTGCAACTTTTATAGCCTCTAGAGCTTGTAGGCAGCCAATCACTCCTGGAACTAGCGAACAAAAAGTAGATATTACACCATGCATATAGAGAATATGGAATGGGTTATCCTGAAGGAGTTAAAACCAAGGTATTAGGTGTACATTGACAAGCATACAAAGTGCATAAATATACTTCTTGCAAATGGTTATTTTCTTCATCTTGGTACATGCAGATATTGAGCTGCAGCCTGCAGTAGTTCATCATAATACGAGCTACAATAATATAGTATAAGGATTCCATCGTCATCATCAGAAAGTAGAGGAAAACGGTAGTCTAAATTACCACAAAAGACATGCATTTCATGTTGTTCCTCTAAAGCAACTTTCGGTAACAAATGCAACATGTCTGGAACAGCCAACTGAACCTTTTTAATCTGTAAATTCTATACCATTTTGATTCAGGATGAAATCTTGGGAAGTCAGAACTACTAAGGTATTGTCCACGGTAGTTGTTACTGGATGATGAAGAAACAAGTTTACATTTCAAGCACAAATGATACTTTGAATAGAAATCCAGAAATACGCAGGCCCTTCAAAAAAAAATCCTTCAAAAGAATACGACTTTATAAGGATGAGGATATCTAGGGAGAAAAATAAATGATACTTTGAATAGAAATCCAGAAATACGCAGGCCCTTTTTATCTGATTTTTGTTACTAGCTAGAGAAGTTAATTACTTACCAACTCCAAGAACACCATTATCAGAACAACCCTGGCATGTTGCTGCTATTGGTGGATTCGGAAAAAGACACCGGTAGCATGGACTTCCGTTGTGATGATAAACAGTCAGCTGTTAGAAAAGTTTGATAAGTGTCATCAAAGTGAACAGGAATTTAAGTTGGAGTATGTGACATTTTGCCACCAACAACTTACCTGTCCTTCTAAACCTACTGCTGCACCAGATATAAGTGGCTGAAAAATAAATGACATCTCAATCAGCACTTCATCAATGAAAAAATATATCAAGTAAAACTGGAAAAGAAGATAAACATTGATAATGAGCCAGTTGTTTAGCAACTAAAATCTATAAGGCAATAAAATGCAAGGCATGAACTTGCCAATGATAAGCTAACATAATGGGGAAAATATATTTTAATTTCAAGTTATTATAACATAAAGATGATGGAGAACAAATTAAATGTTACCTTGTTCAGTAAGACACAACAATCACTGATCATGTACCGACTAGGAAGATTGTCTGTTGCATCAACTACTATGTCATATCTGTGATCATTTCAGTAGTGCTGAAAACAGGAACATTATCGGACTAACCAAAAGGCATGAATTAATATTTCATTTCACACTCTCAGGGATACTGTCTCACAATATCCAAAGCATTGTTTGGCTTCAAGGTGAGATGATACTCGAACACCTTGACAGAAGAATTAATCCTGATTCCGTAATAGCATATATAGAATTAGTTGATACCACTTAAGAAATATAACAACTAAATACAGCAAAATAAGATAGCCTTTGTAACAATCTATCTGGCGAATGACAGTATCTTACGCATGGCAAGCAGCTACTGCTGACTTCACTTTTGGTTGTCCCATATATGCTTCTATGTGTATGATCTGAAAAATGCATTCAGAGGAAAGAATTTTAAGCATAACCTCCAGATGTATTGCAATACTAGTTATTGTAAAAAAACAAGCCATATGATCATGGTAAGAAATTAAAAGTTGATAACTACTTCCATGTTAAAAGCAAAATGCAAAACTATTTGGTATTCGGAAGTCAAATAACCAATTAAAGTGTCATTCACCAATGATGCAACTCGGTCAAGCAATTGTCTTTGACTTATTCTGAGTGATACGAAATTGATAGGCAACTAGCTAGTGAGTGAGGTTGCATCTAAGGCAGTTGATGACAACGTAAGACCATCCTAGGAAATAGGAACAGTTCAAATACAGCACGAATAACATTACAGTTAAAAAAAGATACGAGAGGGCATGTCAAACAACAAATTACTGGTACCTGCCGGTGCAGGTTGTCAAGTTCAACGTCATCGCCATCAACAATGCCTAAGCAACCTATCAAAAAGTTTAACAAGTCATAAACAAAGTATGGTTCGTCCAACCAGGCCATCATCTTCTTCTGAGGAACAACTTCTATGATCCAAGTATGAAACTACCTAACTATTTCCACACTACAGAGAGAGGAATTAAAACGGTTGAAGTGATGAGCATTTTACCAACGCCGCAGGCAGCCAGATACATTGCTACAGGCGAGCCCAAACCTCCGGCTCCGACAACCAGAATCGAGGACTGGGAGAGTCTTTGTTGTCCTGTCAAGTTGCATGAAAAAATCGCGTTTTTTATGTATTCGCTCAAATTGGGCATGGTCAGGTGACCACGCATTAGTGGACGATTAACCAAGCAAGTAATTAATGAAGTGTAATTAACAACCTTCGATCCCGAACTCGGGGAGGAGGAGGTGGCGGCTGTAGCGCTTGATCATGTCAGGGGTCAGCCCGGGGGCGGCGGCGGGCAAGCCCATGGCCTCCGCTTTGGCGGACAAGCTGGGAGGAAGCGTACCGCCGATGCGGAGCTGGGACTCGAAGAGCCGGATGCGGCTGTCCAGCTCCTCCCTTTCCAAGCGCAGGCTCTCGATCTCGCGCATGATCGCCTCCGTCCTACTCCTCCGCCGCCGCCGCCGCCGCCGCCACCCATTGGGGTTGTGCACTGTGCAGCACGCGCGGTGGTTGGATTGGCCTCTCCACGCAACTTGCAAAGTGAGACAAAAAGGTAGCCACTGCTATTAGTACTGCTCCAGTAGTTGCCTGCTTAAACAGTTGCGTCTTCGAATCAATTCCGTCTTCGAATTTAGGTTTAGCTTGACTCTGTCATCATCTCAGCCTTGCGTTGACGGGAAGAAAATTGATGCATCTGCACCTGCCATAACCCAGCAAAAGAACTGGTAAGTAGTGTTGAGCAAGCAAACTAGGCTTCTTAACGTCATGTTTGGAATAATTTTTGCTGGATTCTCTAATAATCGAGTGGGTGACAGCTTTTGATTCTCTAAGCATTGATTCTCAAAGTCTCCTACAGATTTTATATATAAAATAAGAAACTAAATTGTTCGAGATCTTGGTTGGCATTGTCTCCTACAATTCTCGAAATATGTCACGCAACCTTGTAGGATTTATAACTTTTGATCCGTAGCTCGATCGTGCTAAGTTAGATTATTAGAATCTAGTTTATTTTGTTCAAATTTC
This sequence comes from Otatea glauca, assembly GCA_036346275.1. Lineage (NCBI taxonomy): Eukaryota > Viridiplantae > Streptophyta > Magnoliopsida > Poales > Poaceae > Otatea > Otatea glauca. The sequence continues at coordinate 77,921,522 of CM070713.1, forward strand.
AGGTCAATCCAACGGTTGGATCTCTGAAATTCGTGATTTACGAACACATTTACTCTGTTTTGTTGAATCTGAAGAAATTACTTGAGTCTAAATTGGGGTGAATTTTTGTAGATCAAAATTTGATTTTAGCTTAGTGCAATCATTCACCCTCGATTGCTAATTTAGTATATTTGATCTTACACATATACTTTATTCGACTCTACTATCTTTATTTATTGCTTATCTTAGTTAGTATTTTAACCATCAATGGGCGTTTTTATTTACAAGGTTTTTAAATTATGAAGAGGAACGAAGACATTGCATCTCTTTTTGGAAACATGACAAAGAAGAATTCTTCTGAGAGATATTTTCAAAATGATATAATCAAGAGTTTTATGGCATTATCAAGTAATATTATAGAAATTTTCTTAAACAGAGCCTAAATCTTAAACTATAATGATTCAAGTCCAAACACAAAACGTGATTAGTGACGCTAGACGAACGAGCCGGTTCGACACTAGAGTTGGACTGTTGGACAGGTCAGCGCCAATATGACTGGGTTTACGTATCAGCTCAGTGCTTACGTACTCCAGAGTCCAGACGTCTCGCGAGGCCGAACCAACTGGCATACGGAGACGATGGGCCTCGCAAGCCTACTTAAGTGAAGCGCATCGGCCCAGAGCCGAAAGGCATACGGTTTTGGACGGTCAAGAGCCCAGCGACTTCTCGGTCCTTCTCTAGGCTCTTTCTAGCGTCGCGTCGCGCCGCCTCGCCTCTCTTCGTTTGGGCGGCGGCGGCTTGCGCGGGGGGCGGCCGAGATGGCCCACCGGCTGCTGCGGGACGCGCCGGCCGACGGCTGGGAGCGGTCCGACGTCCACAGCGTCTGCGTCTCCTGCTTAGGCGACAACCCCTGCGTCTGAATCGTAACGCATCCTACTCGCGTAAACCCTAATCAGGTCTAGAATCTAGATGCGTCGCTTCTTCTTGTTTGTCTTCGAACCATTTGTTTCAACGAAGGCTAGTTAGGTATGCGATTTGCGTGATTCCTCCCATGTATTAGTGTGCCAAATTTTTAGTGATGCGCGTTCTACGATCTATTTGACTATTTGTTGGCGTGTCTTAGCGATCCGGGGGATTTTCCGAGACTGGGACGGGACGGTTTCCATATTTGTTCCATTTTATGCAGAAACGAAGTGCACTAGTCCACTGTGCCGAATCTGCTCCCTTAAGGTGGTGAGACTCCTGTGATGACTGATTTCGCCTCCTACATCGTTCCAATTCCTGAAAGCACATCCTGTGGGATGTTGCACATTGTGTGGAGATGAAGAGACATCTGAGGAGTTTAGTTCGCTTGTCTGCTCCCTTAAGGTGGTGAGACTCCTGTGATGACTGATTTCGCCTCCTACATCGTTCCAATTCCTGAAAGCACATCCTGTGGGATGTTGCACATTGTGTGGAGATGAAGAGACATCTGAGGAGTATAGTTCGCTTGTTTTCTTCTCGCTTTTTAATGTTTAGAGCACACTCTTTTTTAAGTGTGCTTCTTTGGGATTTTTGTTTTATTTTCAGACTATTCCACACTGTCGACACTTGGCTGAATTTGATACCACGTGCAAACATGTGTGAAGGTTTAGCTTTTGGTTTCTTTTCGGGTGCCATTGGAACTTTTCTACTTCGGTGGAGCATCCAAACATTTTACAAGCAATTAGATTGAATGCACATTTTGCCGTTTTAGTTCACAGTTGGAGAAACCATCATTTTTTTCCGGTTTATTTTACTTTGTTCAGATGAGGGCAGCATATGACAAAGAATGCAAAATATGTGAACTTCCTCTTACAGTCTTCTGTTGGAGGCCAGGTCGAGATGCCAGGTACAAAAAGACAGATCTACCAGACTCGTTGCAAACTTAAAAATGTGTGCCAGGTCTGCCAACTTGATCTCAATTTTGGTCTACCAGTTCAGGCTCGGGACACATCACTCGCTACAAATTCAAATGATGCAATCCCAATGAGTGATGTGAATCGCAAATATTTTTCAGAAGAGCATGATCGCAGGGTATGTTTTTGTTCGTTTTTAATAAATGAATCCTGGCCGTCATTTTCTGAAATATCAAATAAAAAATCTACTATACTTCGGTGCTAGCCATTTTAGTTCTTTTTCCTTTTATCGTAGTCTGCTCGTTTGGCTTAGTTTATGTTAGGAAAGTGACAACATTGAAATCAATGGGCTAATTGAGCTAACTTATGCTTTCTCTAAATGCAGGCCAGAGCTGGCATTCTGCTCGTTTGGTTTAGTTTATGTTAGGAAAATGACAACATTGAAATCAATGGGCTAATTGAGCTAACTTATGCTTTCTCTAAATGCAGGCCAGAGCTGGCATTAATTATGACTCATCGTATGGGATGGCGTGTACAAATGGTACCATCTTGAAACTTTAGAGGATAGCACCATACTATAAGAGGAATCAGGCTCATGTCTAGCTTTTACATGCGTGGGGAATGTACATGAGGTGCTGAGTGCCTTATCGGCATGAGATGCCCAAAACTAGGGAGTTATCTCAGCAGAACATTAAAGACTGTTACTCTGGATTTTTTTATGTACATTCCTCAGTAGCTATGATTTGTTTACAATTTTCAGTTGCTTGTTATTACTTATTTGTAGTTGCATAGTTATGTTATCAGATTACACTGGGAAATAACTTTTTCCTGCGTTTATTTGCCTAGAGGTTATGAATAACCTTAGTTACTTTGTTAGTTAATCTAAAGCCTCTTTGAGTGTTTGAGAAAATAAAATTTCAAATTAGATTAAGGCTGCATTATAGACCAGATACAATCTGGTTGGTAAGCTTAACAGAGAAGTGCTTAAAAGTTAAAACATATGTATGGACTTTATGTTCAATACATCGCCAGGCACATAGATGCGCTAATTTCAAATTCTCAGAGTGCTTTTATCAAAGGGAGATGCATCCAGGACAACTTCATGTGGGTCCAAAACTGTGCAAGGGCTTATCATCGAAATCGCACGCCTGCACTATGCTGAAGCTGGACATTCAAAAGGCTTTTGACTCTGTCTCCTGAGAATACCTTCTGGACCTTCTTCAGGCTCGAGGATTCGGTCCCCGATGGTGAGAATGGTTGTCAATCTCTTTTGTGTCATCCGCCTCCTCGGTACTCCTCAACGGGTGCCTGGACCCCAAATCAAACACCGACGCGGGTTGAGGCAGGGTGATCCTCTATCACCCTATCTCTTCTTGCTAGTCATTGACCCTTTGCATCACATCCTCGCCAAAGCTACTCACGACGGCGTGCTCTCCCCCTTGCAAGGATGCGCACCGCCGCTCCGCTTATCCCTATTTGCAGATGGTGCAGTTATCTTTCTTAACCTAGTCAGGGAAGAGCTAGAGGCAACTTTTGCCATCCTCAAGTCCTTCGGCGAAGTGACCGGGCTCCAAGTCAACATGCAGAAGAGCACTATAGCCACAAACAGATGTGATGGCCTAAACCTTCAAAACATCTTACAGCCCTTTCATGGACAAATTTCAACTTTCCCCATCAAATACTTGGGCATGCCGCTGGCCCTTACCCGTCTGCGCCGCGCCGATCTCCAACACATCACAGATAAAGCGACGCAACGACTGGAGGGCTGGCAAGCAAACCTCCTCACCATGGGAGGATGCCTCACCTTGGTAAAATCGGTGATGTCCTCACTTCCTATTTACCTGTTGACCGCGGTCAAGGTGCTAAAAAAATTCATCTCAGATTTTGACAAACTCAGAAGGCGATCCCTATGGGCGGGCAATCATGATATCCATGCTGGTAACTGCAAAGTACGCTGGACAACAGGGGGCTAGGGATCCTCGACCTAGAAAAGTTCGCCAGAGCACTCCGCCTACACTGGCTATGGCTTCAATGGACGGCTCCACACAGACCATGGATTGGAACGCCGATCCCATGCGACCAGACCGATCGACAGCTCTTTTCTGTGGCAACCAGGATTACTATAGGAAATGGCCGGACGACATCCTTTTGGACTGACAGATGGCTTCATGGCTATGCGCCATTGCAGCTGGCACCATCCCTCTTTAAGCACTCCAGACGGAAAGCAAGATCGGTTGCAAACGCCTTGCTAAACAACAACTGGATTCGGGATATTAGGCAAAACCTAACGGTCCATCTTCTTTCTGAACATGTCAACCTATGGCTGCAACTACAATCGGTATCCCTGCAGCCGCAAGTTCAAGACAGCATAACATGGACACAAAGCCCCTCTGGTATATACACGGCCTCCTCCTCGGCATACCACATACAGTTTGCAGGAAGCACCTTCTCATCCTTCCGTACCATCGTCTGGTCAGCATGGGGACCAGTGTGTTGCAAAGTTTTCTTTTGGTTGGCGCTCCAAGACTGGCTTTGGACCGCACAGCGTTTGCAACGACGAGAGTGGCACAACCACAATTTATGTCAGATGTGTTGCCGAAACTTGGAAACCGTCTATCACCTACTTGTAGAATGCCCTCATGTCCAACACTTATGGGCTACAGTTGCCCGGTGGCTCAGAACGTCGTCCCTCCTACTGGAGCGATGGGAACCGGCTGTCGACCTAGAACAATGGAGCCTGCACCAGTTGAACCGGCAGGACAGGTTTTAGAAGGGTATCAAAACCGTCATTGTTCTAATTTATTGGCAATGGTGGAGAGAGCGAAATAACAGAGTCTTTAGGGCCATATGCAAATCGAGCGACGAAATTCTCCAGCCCATCAAGGATGAGGCTGCAAGCTGGATCTCCGCGGGAGCAAAGGATCTGAAAAAACTCGTCCAACGACATAGTTGATTTCTTCCTTCCTTTCCTTTCTTTTCTTCCCTCCCGTCTTTCCCTTCCCCCTCATGTATCTTCTGGCCGATGGTGCAGCCTGTTGCACTATTGCCTTTTGTTTGTCCTTATCTAATATAAATCGCAGCTCCTCTGCCTTTCAAAAAAATATATTGATTTAGCATATATTTATCTGCTTTAGTATAAATTCAGCTCTACGAATTTTATACCTTCACATCTTTTTAGAATGTTGCAAGCATCTTCACAGGACGTTTTACCTCTTGTCTCTAGTGGGTCAGAATAGACGAAGGTGTGTTTGTCTGTGCTTCAATTCCTGCCAGGGCATTATAACTGGCAGAGCATGCTCTGCCTTATAACTGGAAAATGCTGAAAAGCAGAATATGCAACCCTACAAAATGAAATATATCTATGTGTTCCTGTCCTGTCTATTCCCAGCATTTGGGTTTCTAAAAGTTTTTCTCTGACAAGTCCATGAGCTGACTGGAGCCATCTTGGTTATAAATATAACTGTTGTGATAATGTATGTCATCTTTACTGTCATTTCTGCTCTATAAATTGCAGGTTTTATGTTCTCATGTTCTCTGCCTGCACAATAATTTTACAAGAAACCTTTTCTTCCATGCAGAGTTAATGACCCAGTTGCTGTTAAGCTCCTGAGTAAAGCAGGTGATATGCCATCCCGGATGCCACCAGATGATGAGAGTATAAGTACCTTGTATGTTGGTGGCCTTGATGCACGAATAACCGAGCAAGATCTGATGGATTAGTTCTATGCGTTTGGTGAGATTGAATCCATCAGGATTGTCCTCCAGCGGACAATGTGCATTTGTGACCCTACACTACAAGAGGAGGCACTGTGAAAGCTGCACAGGAACTTGCTAATAAGTTAGTCATCAAAGGTTTGTGTTTGAAGCTCATGTGAGGCGAAAGCCAGGGCAGGAGGATGCTGCAAAGCAAGGTCTCATAGCACACTGGGGATTGCTTCCAAGGGCTGTTAATCTCTCAGCAGCAGGGCAGTGAGCAAACGCAGCCTATGGGCATGGAAAGCCAACAGCAGCCGGCAGCAGCATCATACTATTTTAATACTCCAGCGCCACCTCCAGCAGATAGGGCATTGTACCCTTAAATGGATCCCCAGAGGATGGGTGCCTTAGTCCAATCACACGATGGTGAGAGCTGAAGCTTGGCTCACGAGCCATGACATACTCGGCCATCAAGTGGCTCAGGATATTACCAGGGTCATTACCCATCATAATACCCACCTTATCGTGGTCCAATGGCTCCACCCACATGTCTATCAACCATTGCTTCCTCCGCAACCCAAGTCATAAGCAGGTTCGTCGCAATAATCGTCAGAATCAAGGTCCTCCCGGGGAACCACCAGCTCGATCCTGAAGTCAGAAATCTTTACCACAGGCCTCCCGATGTTTGAGAATTGTATGAGTGGGTGGCCGGTCACTAGCTTTTGCGTTCCCTATTTTCTCAATGCCTCGAAACTGTAGTGTGTACATGGGGATAGGGAACATATCAGGTGCAAATGCACCTTTTCCTGAAAATCTGCAAATTTCGATCCAAGCCGTTGCATTGTGCATCAAATGTGCACGCCCATCCTGTAACGGCTGTGATGCTACAAGTGTGAAGTTTCAATGGCGTTTGGGTTTTACTGTGTTGGGTTTTGACAAGTAACAGTAATTAATGGTTGTCGGTATTGGTTGGGTAAGTGTAACGATGCCAGGTTGTAAAGCTGGGGTAAAAGGAGAGTATATAAGCCCTGGAGATGGCTTGTAACAGAACAACGAAAAATATGATATGAAATCCTCTCGCTTTTGAGATCATCTTCCTCACGATTCCTTTTCTTCTCTTCTGCGCCGGTGTCTCACGCAGCGAGGGTGTCTTGCAGCTAGGGGATGTTACAAGTGGTATCAGATTCTCGTCGATCCTGCATCGGGCTGTAAAATTCCACGGACGGTTTGGGAACGCAGATCGCACATTAGCGATTCTGCTGCTTCCAGTAAAATTTCGTGATTCTGGTTGGCTCGGTTGGGTGGTTCATTACGGCGCCTCCGAAGCCCTCGGTTCAGACTCGTTTCGTCTTGGACGAGATGGGGAAGTGGAGGTTCGCGCAGATGAGAAACTCGTGGCGATCAAGGAAAGTCTCGATCTCTTGTTTGAGAAGGTCGGCTTGATTGATAAAGCACAACAACAGTTGGTTGTCCGCACCGAACTGACGGCCAAGGCGGTGGAGCAAGGATCGATGGAGCAGCAGTTGCTTGCACATCAACTGGAGGCGACTGCCCAAGCGGTGGCGCGTATGGCAACTGATCGGGTGTTGGAGAAGAATCGGAGTGGTGATGGATTGGCGGCACCGGCAGCGCAGGAGTTGTTTACTCCGGCTCCACCAGCACGTTGGGATACGGTCGAGGAGGAGCATTCTCGTTCTTCTGGGAGTGTGCATGTTCGGGGTTCGTGTGGGGGGCATCAAGAGGCACACGGAAGCCAGAACAGGGCACAGAGAGATCATGGACTCCAAATGCGTTCTCCTTTACCCAAGCTATCTTTCCCTAAATTTGACGGGGCTAGTCCTCGCATTTGGAAGGATAAGTGTCTGGATTATTTTCGGTTGTTTAACATTCCAGAGGCCTTGTGGGTGACTACAGCGACTTTGCATATGGAAAGGAATGCGGCGCGTTGGTTGCTCACGTATAAAGCTCACCATACACTGGGCGATTGGGAGCATTTCATGTAGGCAGTTGAAGATAAGTTTGGTTTTGATGATCACTGGAAACTCTTGAGTGCTTTGGTTGGGATCAAGCAGATGGGTACAGTGGCGGAGTACAAGCTTCAATTTGAAGAGTTGGTGCATAACCCCTATTATGGTGAGGAATTGTTTGTCTCTCATTTTGTGCAAGGCTTGAAACCTGAGTTACGTAGTGCGGTGCAAGGGCATATTCCTGAGACGGTTGATCGTGCCGCCTTGCTGGCTCAGGTGCAACAAGAAGTGCTCGAGAGAGGTAAACCTTGGAAATTTAAAATTCCTCCTGCTAAAGTTGGTGGGGGGCCAATAAAGGTTGATGAGATGCCAGATGGGGTGAAGTTTAGTCAAGGTGACTTGTGGAAATCCAAACAGCTCTGTGAATATCGGTGCGCTAATGGGCTATGCTATCAGTGTGGCGATAAATTTGAACCCAATCATTATTTGCACTGCAAGAAAAAGCTTTCAGCTCAATTGCAAGCTATCACGGTTGAAGACTCTAATGAAGTTTTATCGGATGTCGTGTTGGACATGTTAGAAACGGTGAACCTCGGTACCAAGGACAAGTGTAATTTATCTCTCAATGCTTTATCAGGTGCGGATGCCATTGAATCCGTGCGTATACTCGCGTTGCTCAATAATCAGGTCATGCTGTTCTTAATTGATTCGGGGAGCTCGCACAGTTTTGTCGATGCTGCTTTCTTGCAAAGTGTTGGATTGCATTCGGAGAGCACAACTCCAGTTCAAGTCAAAGTTGCTAATGGTGAAGTGCTGCATTGTGATCGGTGGGTGCCTCAGATGGAATGGTGGTCGTAGGGTTTCACTTTTCGGGCGGATTTGCGGGTGCTACCCTTGGGAGCTTATGATGCGATCTTAGGCATGGACTGGTTACAACAACATAGCCCGATGGTATGTGATTGGAAGCAGAAAATATTGGAGTTTCATCTTGGGGGCAAATGTGTTCGTTTGCAAGGAGTGAAGGAAACCACCTGTACTGAATTGCAATCAGTCACGTTGCATCAGTTGGAGAAGTGGCAAAAAGGAAATGATATTTGGGCTCTTGCAATGGTAGAACAGGAACAACCGAGTAGGGAGACCAATGTCATTCCAGCAGTGCAAGAAGTGCTGGTTCAATTTGCCGACTTGTTTTCGGAACCTACTGGTTTACCACCACGACGGGAGTATGACCACAGTATTCCTCTCATTCCAGGGGTAATTCCGGTTAACTCGAGACCCTACCGGTATTCTCCTCTCCATAAGACTGAAATTGAGAAACAAGTGGCTGACATGCTTGCGGCAGGGGTGATTACGACGAGTATGAGTCCTTTTGCTTCTCCGGTCTTATTGGTGCAAAAGAAGGATGGTTCTTGGAGATTTTGCGTTGATTACAGGCGATTGAATGATCTTACTATCAAGAATCGGTTTCCTATGCCCGTCATCGACGAGTTATTGGACGAATTGGCCGGTACTCAGTATTTCTCGAAGCTAGATTTGCGGGCTGGTTACCATCAAATCCGGTTGAAGGAGGAAGATGAATTCAAAACGGCCTTCAAAACTCATCATGGACATTATCAATTTCGTGTAATGCCATTTGGGCTTACCAATGCTCCCGCCACCTTTCAGTGTCTCATGAATTCAATATTGGCGCCATTTCTTCAAAAATTTGTTCTCGTCTTTATGGATGACATACTGGTGTATAGTCCGGATTTGGCTGTTCATATTGATCATCTCCGATCAGTTTTGCAAGTATTGCGGGATCATCAGTTGTTTGTGAAGAAATCCAAGTGTACCTTTGCTCAACGGCAGCTAGAGTACTTGGGACATGTGATTTCTGACAAAGGGGTGGCTACGGACCCGATGAAAACTCAGGCTATGTTGGATTGGCCACGCCCACAGGATGTTTCATAGCTCCGGGGATTTCTGGGCCTCACCGGCTATTATAGGAAATTCGTGCGAAATTATGGTATCATTGCGAAGCCATTGACCAATTTGTTGAAAAAGCAAGCATTCGAATGGAGTGATACGGCTGAGGAAGCATTTGAGAAATTGAAGCAGGCAATGTCTTCTACGCCAGTGCTGAAGCTTCCCGATTTTAATCATGCTTTTGAAGTAGAAACGGATGCTTGTGATCTTGGTGTGGGGGCTGTTTTGATACAGCTGGGACACCCAATCGCATTCTTTAGTAAGGCGTTGGGTTCCAAACATCAGCATTGGTCCATCTATGAGAAGGAATTCTTGGCGCTTATGTTGGCTGTTGATCGTTGGCGCTCCTATTTGCAGCAGGGTGAATTTGTTATTCGGAAAGATCATGTAGCCTGTGTTATCTTGATGAGCAGCATCTTCAGTCAGACATGCAACGCAAAGCTATGGCGCGTCTTATGGGGCTGCAGTTCCGTATTGTCTATAAGCGCGGCAAGGAGAACGTGATGGTTGATGCTTTGTCTCGGGTTGGGCAGTTGATGGTTACACAAACAGTGTCGGAAATTCAGCCATTGTGGATTCAAGAAGTTGTTAATTCTTATGCCACGGACCCTGATGCGCAGCATCATTTGGTGCGCTTGGCGGTCCACAGTCCGGATGAAAATGGGTTTGAGTTGCGGAATGGGCTCATCAGGAAGCATGGAAAAATTTGGATTGGCAATAATTCCGCGTTGCACACCAAGTTAATTTCCGCGTTTCATGCCAGTGACATTGGTGGACACTCCGGCATTCATGCGACGTATCAGAGGGTAAAGAAGATGTTCTGTTGGCCAAACATGAAACAAGGAGTTGAGGATTTGGTTAAGCAGTGCGAGATTTGTCAGCGTGCCAAAACGGAGAAAACCAAGCCGGCTGGTCTCTTGCAACCCTTGCCCATACCAGAGTCGGCCTGGCAAGATTTGACCATGGATTTCATTGAAGGGCTGCCCACATCTGAAGGTTTCAATGCAATCCTAGTTGTTGTTGATCGCTTTTCCAAATACAGCCATTTCATCGTGTTGCGCCATCCTTCTACGGCTCAGCAAGTTGCTAATCTCTTTTTGGAGCATGTGGTTAAATTGCATGGGATGCCGCGCACCATTACTTCTGACCGTGATCGCATCTTCACTAGCCTCTTCTGGAAGAAGTTGTTCAAAGCTCTTCAGACCCAATTGCAGTTCAACACTGCATATCACCCTCAAACGGACGGTCAAACCGAACGGGTGAATCAGTGTCTTGAAATGTACCTGCGTTGTGCCATTCAGGATTCTCCACGCAAATGGAAATCGTGGTTGCCGTTGGCTGAATTTTGGTACAATACCAATTTTCATGCCTCGCTTGGGTGTTCTCCTTTTCGGGTGTTGTATGGTATTATGCCGACTTTGGCTGGTGATGAGTCCATGGAGGTAGCTGAAGCTGTACAGGATCGGCAACGACATTTGGAACTGGTGAAGTCCCAGTTAGCTAGAGCACATAATCGAATGAAGTTACAGGCTGATAAGAATAGAGTGGACAAGCACTTTCAGATCGGCGAGCGCGTTCTCCTGAAGCTTCAACCTTATGCCCAGACCTCCTTGGAGAATCGTCCCTATCCGAAGCTGGCGCATAAGTTTTTCGGCCCATATACAGTGACTGCCAAAGTTGGTCCAGCTGCTTATCGGCTAGAATTACCGGCGGGCTCTCAGCTTCATCCAGTCTTTCATGTTTCCCAGTTGAAGGCATTTAATCCGGATTATTCACCTGTTTTTGCTACTCTACCGAAGATCGCTGATTTGGATGTTCAGATGACACAACCTGAGGCTATTCTGCAACGCCGGCTTGTGAAGAAAGGTAACACGGCGGTAACTCAAGGGTTGGTGAAATGGACTGGTCTTTTGGCGGATTCAGCCACATAGGAGGATCTTAGCGTTCTGCGTCAACAATTTCCGACCGCCGTTGCTTGGGGTCAAGCAACCTGTTCAGGGGGTGATGTAACGGCTGCAATGCTACAAGTGTGAAGTTTCAATGGCGTTTGGGTTTTACTGTGTTGGGTTTTGACAAGTAACAGTAATTACTGGTTGTCGGCATTGGTTGGGTAAGTGTAACGATGCCAGGTTGTAAAGCTGGGTAAAAGGGGAGAGTATAAGCCCTGGAGATGGCTTGTAACAGAACAACGAAAAATATGATATGAAATCCTCTCGCTTTTGAGATCATCTTCTTCCTCTCGATTCCTTTTCTTCTTCTCTCGCAGCAAAGGTGCCCTGCTGCTAGGGGATGTTACACATCCCTCCCTCCCCCACCTCTGGGTTTTACAAAAAGAAAACCCTACAGTCCCACTTCCCTTACACGCCACCCTTCCTACCCCTCTCCACAATCACAACATCCTGTGATTTCTGTCTCGCGACCGGGCAGCTGACGAGAAGGCAACAGTGGCATGGCCCCGCTAGCAGGAGAGTGGAAGTGCCTGAGCATGGGAAGAGCACTGTGCGAAGTGCTCTTCCAGCCCCCACAGGTGCTAGATCTGCCTACCCTAGATGACGCCGGATCCGTTCTTACCCCAGCGCCACCGGATTTAGAGCTCGTAAGGCTTCTTCCTTTGCATCGTCCCCATCTTGCTCGTCGCCAAGGATGGATCCACCGCATCTGGAATGATGATGATTCTGACGATTCTGTGACTGATTTCTGCCAAATCTTCACTTCCCTTCGCTGGCAGTTGCTGAACAAATTCAAATCAATTGCTGTTTTGGCTTCTTGATGATCTGTAATTTGTATGCTGTGTGAGCACCTTTCCATTCTATACATAGCGTGGAACAAATAATAGAATTACCCGCATGGCTGACATGTAACCTTTTTACGCTTTTATACTGGTTGCGGCTGCTGGTTAATGTTAGTAGTAGTATTTTTAACTTGTCTTCACCAAGCTACAAAAAAGGAATTGTACTAGGAAAAGATCGATTAACACTAACCCCTTTACGTAGAGAACAAATGATACAAGATGGATTACTAATACTACTTCCTCAAAAGCCTAAAAGGATGTCAATCCTACACTACTACCAGCAAAAGCTGTCGAATTTTGGCTTGTTACTTATCCTGCACCTGAAATTCATTGTGCAACAAGTTTGACACCACAAATTATTCTCTCAATAAAGAATAAAACAACCAAATTGAACAATCAAATAGCAATAGTAACATGAACAAGCACAAATTCACTAATCTAAAATTCTTCATTGTAAATCAATGGATTTGCAGAGCAGTCACAGATGCAAGTAGCTCAAGCAGTCTGGCCTAAGAGAAGCATAACATCCTTTTTGCTTACAAACAATAGTCAAGCAAACGATGGTTGAAAGACCTGGGAAAGTAGGCAACATAAGCATATCCCTGTAAGCCATCATGATTTCATATCCTCATCTTCTTCGATCTTCGGAGCCAGATAAAATCTAATGTAGCCCATCTCTCCAATCTTGTACTCAACCACCACTGGCAATTCAGATGAAAGGCTGATAGTCACTTGGTTAGACAGTGGACTTGCCTTGGTGAAGGAGTTCATGTACCTCAGGGCAAAGGTTAATGACACTGGTTCTTGCATCTCTATGATAGTAGCTTCTTCTGGCTACATTGACAAGACCTACATTAGACTATTGACGACACCATACTTATGATGCTACATGTCCCCAAATTGGTGATATGGAAACAAAAGTTAAAAAGGCAGAAGCACTAGTAATTAACAACATAAACAGCTGATCAGATAGAAATGTCCAACAAACCGAGCCTTTCATTCATACCTAGAAAGTTTATTATTGAACAAAAACAGAATTAAGATTTCGTCAAATAACAAGAACTTATTCAACTTAAGCTTTATGGGGGGGAATAAGTGAGAGCAAGACAATGCTTGATTCAAGCTAGTGCTATAGGTGCCAATTAAATCAACTAAATGAAAACATAAGCAATCCTTGTTAACTTGTAAGCCTCGTGTGAGGAACAAAAAGTATAGATTGCAAAATTGCAAACACTGTAGTATTGAAATAGATATCCTATCATACATACCCTAACTAGTACTATTGTAAACACAAAAGAGAAGCATTGACAGGCAAAATCGGACAGTACTATGTATAAACAGAAGAGTCCAGCATTTCTACACTAAAGAAAATATTTTTTTAACAAAAACATAGACGCATTCTTTTTCTTACAAAAATTAGCTAATTTCTCTTGCTTGAAGCCTTGAACTACTACGTACTACTAAGTACTAACTAGTATACCCAACTCAAGGGAGGAACCCTGAATATTTGATACAATAAAGGTGTTAGTAAAACACGAGCATCTCTGCTACTACACTTCTTAACTCCCTTTCTGTACTATATTCCAAAATTCACACTACAAATGCATGGGAAGCCATGATTCATGCTAATTGGAGGGAATAACAGATTTAAGATACCTTGTCAACAGTTTTGTTCTGCCTGCAGACGATGTTTGCAGTCCCAATGTCTCCAGCAGTCGAGAACTTGACGCCCTCCTTGGTCACCGAGATGATAACTACAATGCGAGGTAGCAACCGCCCATGATGTATAAGCGTGCTGGAGAAAAAAAGAAAGAAAGAGGGAGGAAATTCCACGTACCAGTGTCTCCGATGCTGCTGAGATCCTTACAGATCCTCGAAAACTCAGCAGACGGCATGCGGACGATGGCCTGGTACTCGGAGTCAGGGATCCCGAGGTGCTCGCTGTCGATGTCCATGAGCTTCATCTCAAAATCCGCAATCTTATCTTGATCTATTCATTCACAAAAAAACCACGGTCACCACTGAGAATCACCAAAAGCAACAAGGCAGGGAGAGGCGACAAGTGATTGATCACTTACTGGGCGACTCGAACATGAAGGTGACGGTGTCCGACCCGTCGTCGGCCTTGATGGTGATGATGTCCTCGTTGCCGGCGCAGCGAAGCATCTTGGCCATGTTGTTGAGGTTCATGCCCATGGAGAGGTTGCGGTCGCAGCGGTAGTGCTCGAACCCCTCGGAGCGGAGGAGCAGGGCGACGAGGGCGACGTGGCTGGAGTCCATGGCCTGCAGCGAGAACCCCGTGCCGGAGCAGTCGAAGTTGGCGTCGGTCACCAGCTCGCGGATCGCCTCAAGGACCTTCTTGAGGAGGCTCCCCTGCACAAGCCGCAGCTCCAACATCGTGGCGGCGCTTCTCGTCGACGGGGAAGCGGCGCAGGGGGAGGAATCGAGAAACCCTAGGATTTGTGGGGGGGTTGAGAGGAGAGTGGTCGAGGAGGAATGGGAAGGGGAGATTAATAGGGAATCGTTTGGGGACGCGAAATAAAAAACAAAAAAGGGAGAGAGAAATCGGGGGAAACCACCGCGAAATATTTCCCGCTCCCTTCCTCCGGAAGATTTACCTGACAGGTAGGCCCGAACGAGGCGATGGCCCCACCTGTTAATGGTGGAAACTGGTACGGTAGGGAAGAGTATCCGCGATTTGGGAAGGGTGGGTTTTCCGGGAACCGGGCGGGAGATGGAATTGCTTTCCCGGCATTTCCCGCCATCTCGCTGCGTGCACTAGTTCGTGCCTTCCCTCCCAAGATTTTGATTTTGTTTACTCATCCGCGTTTGGAATTAGAAACCATGCAGAAACGGATGAAAGATTCAGAGTAAATTTTACAAAAAATACAAGTTTATTACAAATTATCATAAAACTATATATTTAGAAGAATTTGTATTACAAAACTATATATTTTAGAATTAACCATTTTCTATAACTGATATTACAGTCTGGACCCGTATAGCAATCCCACGTGCGAGTGAAACGAGAAATAAGAACGAGTGCAACTGCCACATGAGTCTACACTTTCGGATCTGTTGCAAAAAATACTCAAACCTAATACATGTTATTTTTACACAAGTTTTCTAAAATATATAGTTTTGTGAAATAGAATATAAAATCTATAATTTTTTTATAGTTTACAAAAACAAACTTATAGTCTCGTGAAATTTACTCAAAAGTCAAAGAACATAGGAGTATATAACCACGTGACTTTTGCAACAATTGCAATTTGCATCCCTAGACAAATGAAGCCTCGAATTAGATAATCTGCAGCACGGCCACATGTGAGTATTTGTTCATATAGAAATGAAATTTCGACTACCAATGCATCTTGGCGAATCGACTACTAGAGCTTGATCTGGACCGTCTATACTTCCGAATCTCCGATCCAACGTTCGCATCACACAACTTACAGGCTAGTTTTATTAGCAGTATTTTCTTTAAGGACTACAGGCTAGTCTAAAAAAGTCCATATGTACCCTTGAAATTGTTGGGACCAGAATGTAACACCCTAGAACAATCAAGTATCCAGAATATCACCACTTCCACATTCATTTTTAAATTTAAACCACTTTAACAGTAATATTGATAGCAATTTCTCTAACGATAATTTCCACAAAAAAAAAGGTAAAAGGTAAATAGAGATGAACTTGGAACATAGCGCATAAGAATGTTTGGGACCACACGCCCTAGAACACTAGAACCATGCCATGCACCCGGGAAAAGCCTTATCTTTGACGATGACGACAATTTAATAAATAATATTCAATATAAATAAGTCATTTAAATCTTAGTGCAACGATAGCTAGTGAGGGGAAAAACCTTCAAGAACTCAAACTAAACAGTAATAGCTTGTCTGATAGTGACATAGTTCAAAATCTCGGCGAAATTTTGGCTCAAATCACGTATTTCACTTGGGCACGAGATTCCAAATACCGGCCGAATAAAAAAAAATCAAAATGCTATAGTGTTTCAAAAAAGGGCAAGATTTTCGCAAAATCTCGGTGATTTTGACCCTTTTTTACCGGATTTGGGTCAACACCCCTTAAGAATGTCATCTTCCATGGAAATATTTGAAAAAACTAAATTTTTGAGACATTTTGTAAAAATAACAAAAATATTGTCACATTGTTATAAAAATGTACAAGCTTAATTATGCTCTGAAAATTTTCTGATATCATCTTTAGCAGTCTAGGATCATACAGAAATTTTCCAAAAGAACTTAACTTCATTTCTTATCTTTGAAAAAACAAAAGGAACAATAAGACAGTAACATTGTCAGAATTTTATAAATTCTCTCGAGTGTGATTATGATCCAAAATTTTTATGAGAGTTTAAATATTTCCTCAGCACCCTTCTTTAAAAGTTTCAAAAATTCTAAATCTGTTTTGGTTGCTCAATCAAATCTATGAAGCAATACATGTACTCAGCTTTATCAGGAAAATAGCACTATCAGGATTTTTGAAAAAAAATTCTAACGTGGTTTGAACTATTTTTCATTATGTTGAAATTTGGTGATATTTCAGTAATTTTGGCTAAAATATCAGAAATCCCGATCCAAAAATTCCGGATTTGAATTTTGCTTTTTGAATTTCATCTAAAATCCAAGATATAGTCTAAAAACGAAGTTTGAAACCTTAGTGCGCTTCCTCTAGAATGCGAGCTGATGACATGGATAGAAGATTGTAAGGCCCTGTTTGGCAGAGCTTTAGATCTCAGTTTCACCTCAGATTTGGAACTTGTAGGCTAAAATAAAATGAATTAAGTTTATATTTTTAGCCTAAAATGTAAACAAGATAACCACCCACCTAAACACTCTTAATATACACACAGCTCCAGCTACATAAATTTCTGGAGTTATGAATACCTTGCTCCACCAACTCCATGGATTTTAGTAGAGCTAGAGGTGTGCTAAACAGCTCCTAAGTTTGTAACTGTTGTGCCGAGATGTGCAAACGGCAGATGGCCCCATCATAATCGCATGTAAAATCAACAATTTCAACATCATTGGTGACAATATAAAAGATCAGGATGATCTAGAATGTCAAATGTCTTATCCTTACTAGCCCTGGTGACCAGAGTTCACGATTTCGTTTCGAAGCCGAAAACCGCTAACCCGGCGGTAGTGGTTTTCGCAAGAAACCGCGAAAAACTGAACGGTTTGCAAAATCAAAAAATTTGAATTTTGGTCAAACCTATTCGCAAAAATCGCTCGGTTTTCGCGGTTTACCGCAGTTTCTCGCGAAAAATCAGCCGACCAATTGAACGTTATTGAAAAACGGTTTTTCGAGCAGTTTTTTTTTTGCAAAAACCGCTGTTTTTAAAGGTTTTCATCGCATACATTTTTAAATTTTTTGTTTTTTTTTAAAAAAAATCCACCGGTAAACCGCTCCGAGATTTTGTTAACTCTGCTGGTGACTTCCAGGGACTCAAACAGAATGGTTGTCACATAGATGTCATGTATGGTTGGACCCAAAGCAGCAAAAATACTTGTACATAAGTGGTAATAAAGAATCCGGGAAAACTCGTTTGGAAGGTACTCTATGGCATCATCGAGCATGGAGGCTTTGCCCGTCTGCATTCGCCAAACCGTCAACCAAAAGAAACATAAAGCAAAAATGGAGTAAAAAATAAAGGGTGTTGTATCTTGCTGGAGTAAGTGGCGGAGCAAAAAACAAAAATTCAGAGTAATTGTTAAAAAAAAAACAGGTTTCCAATTATCACGTCTCACAAATCCTAAATCACCGTATCAAATCAAGTCAATCAATAAAATGACGAGGACTTACATATCCAAAGGGCTAAGAGCCTGAGGCCGTTGTCGCCTGCTGCCGTGCGAGGTGCGCCCACTCGATTACTCCTATGCCCGTCTTCCACCGTTCCACGCCGCATGCCTGTGTTGTGCTGCCTGCCACGCCTGCGTGCCACACGATGCTACCTGTTGCGAACCAAATCAAGAGGAGGGTGGGGGATTTGAGGATCAAGGTTAGGGGCTTGGGGAGCTACCGAGCAGGGGAGTGCCTTGATGGCTTGGACCCTGGAGAGTGGGCGATGGGCCTTTGATAGACTAGGATTTTCAGTAGGAGGTAGCAGTCTACTAGAGCCCTCTTTGGGACAGTTTTTCATTGTGCAGATTCTGAATTGTAGTTAGCTATCTAGAAAAGCAGTTGTCTGAAAAATATGCTGACTGGAGAATCTGGTCGTTCGGCAATCTCGATCGTTTGTTCTAATTGTTGATCAGCGTCGGCGACAAACGAGGGTGGCGGAGGGGCCTCAGGCCAGTGGCGGAAGCCCTCGGGCCTGCAACGACTCGTGGGGAGGTGGAACCCGCAGAATCTGAGCCATAATCTGCAAAATCAGGTGGGTGACAGCTTCTAATTTTATGTACAAATCAACTCTGATTGTTGAAGAAAATGTCCAAAATCCTTCAGTTAGGTAGACAATCTGTTTTTCTTTTAAGTAGAAGCTCTTCCGAACGGGACCATATGATCTATGGATGATGAAATGACCCCGTAATAATTTTAGAGTTGTTGGGAGTGTCGGTGGCCTTACGACTACGGGTCTGTTTGGGGGAGCTGTGGTTTGAAATTTGAAAAATTGTTTTTGGTTTGTTGAACAGAAAAACCAGAATCGACATTGTGGCTTTTCTTGTTATGTTTGTTTGGCAAACCGCTCATTCAATTGTAGCTTTTGAGGGCTAACCGAAATGGAAGGTAGCAACATAGTGAAGTACATCGACATCCGAGTGGGGAGGTGACGTGGAGGCGGCGAGACAGAGTGGCAAAGATTGGGAAGGCGGAGTGAGCGAGTTAGGAGGAGTTCAAGCGAAGCCATAGCTGAAAAACTCCTCCACAGCAGCTGCAGCTTTTGGAGGTGTTTCTGCTATGGCTTAGCTTTCCAACTGCTTTGCAGCCATGCTATTTGAGAGAGTTTTTAACACAAAGCTGAAGCACAGCTGCCCAAACAGACCTACAAGGCTCTGCAGCGTTCCCATCCTGCTGCTCTGCGCTAACCAAAGCAAATTAGTGTCAGAATCGATCACGCCGAGTCCATAACTGGTTCGTAAAAGAGCCTAGAACCTACACCCACATTCTCGGAGATGGCAATCGGGTAGGTGGTATGAGTGCTTCAGACCCGCCCTCTGAACCTAAACATAGGGTAAAAATGAAATTTCCCTCGCATAGAAGCTATTTTGCCATAAAAAAGTTGACAAGTGGGCTACGAAAGCAAAAAAAATTATCTTGTAACATCGGACATACTTGCTGTTCTTGGCAGCTCATAGATTGAGCGGTCATTTTACAGACTATTTCACATCAGAATACAATCTGCTGAATTAACTGCTCCAACTAGTGTTAGACAGGGTGCACCCGATGATCACCATTACTTTACTTTCCTAGTATCATAGCCTCTGCTCTGCACTGCCAAAATGAAGAACCCCAATGGGCAAATCATTCAGAAAGCCCAGCTGCCAATATTTTGTACTATAAATTTACTTTGATCCTGCCCTCAGACCTGCTTCAGTGTCGCCGTTCTGCAAGCTATCCAGAATTGGAAAGAAAAGAACTGTCAACCAATGTGAGTTAACCAAGACCTTAAAAAGGAAGAGGCATCAGTGTTCTGGATAATAGCACTGAGCATATCACAAACTAAGAGCAGGTACAATAACAAATCCCACTATTTACTCTATCTCTCATCCATGTCATCTAAAGTAAGCAATAAATCTAGGTTGTACAATAGCTATCTCTAAGGTTGTCTCAGGAGAAACACTTTTGGCTATAACATTAAAGTTTGTACGATAACTATCTCTCATCCATGTCATCTAGAGTAAGCATACTTGCTCCAACACGGGGTTTTGGCTGACGATAGCACGTTGTTTCCCATACGACGCTTCAGCTGCATGAAAGTCAGTTCTCTTCTCTCTCCTCTCACTCTTTCATGTAGGACAAAGCTGATGTGTACATGCTAATAATAAGCTGACGTGACCTTATTGTTCCTACCCTAATTTGATCAAAGATAGGAAGGACGCTGTATAGCTGAATGCTGGTTTGTGTACTTAAGAAACCTAAGTAGACTGTCTCATGAGAAGTGACAAGTTTTAAGATGGCTGTGGAATAGTTTCATCGATTTCACATAGTTAGGTTCTACGCTAGTATAATCTAAGAAACGCTACTAGTAAGTCAAAAATCAAAATTAATAACTTGAACCTAAGTTTCTGTGAGCCCCTCAAAAACAGTTATGTTTTTCAGATTGCGAGGAGGTCTAGCTTGAACCTAAGAAACCTTGCTGCAACTGAAGTGCGAAGTTATATCAGCCAGACTTACCTATGCAAGTGTGGCATAAACAGTACACTTTCTGTGTTTTTTGACATCATGTCTTGTGATTGTTCTTTCCTGAGTGAACATCTATCGAAACGATCAGTGCTCACTATGGGTGCTTCCTGCCTAACAGACTTCATCTGATGTCCTATTGAAGGAGCAAAGGGAAGGTCAGTAAGATGTCAAATATGTTCACCAGAGTGTCAACGATATTAAGGGCATTCTACAAACAGCAGTGCCAAGTGCCAACTAATGGCTGTTTGAAACGTACTACTATGATATCTAACCTGGCACATATGTGGTCTCTTGAGCTGAACATAAATGATGCTTCAACATTACATCATCATGAAAGATCATCTGCGATAGATACAGAAAAAGTCACGAACAGTACATGTGAAGTACTGCTAATTTGCTACTCTATATTTGCAAACAGAGAGTTCATGTCAAGGTTATGATCTACACCCAACAGAATGATTACCTCGGCTGATAAAGTCAACTGAAAGGATTGAAGGTTGGACTGTGATGACTCCGGAAGGAACTGAGGATCTGGAGCGATTGTATTGGGAACAATTGGCAAGACAAGAGATTTATGATGCCGTTGGTCATAATATGCTGGATCAAATGAATGAGGAGCTCCTGAAATGTGGTTCACAGGCAGCAAAACAGATGGAGGATTTGATGCTTTGTCACTGTTCTGGTTAATTGCGGCACACATTTGCGATGCTGGCAGAGGCTCAGGTGCTCCAGATAAGTTCACTGGGGGCAGATATAGACCATTCCTCGTAGACAACATCTGGAAAAGAATTTAAACAATCAAACACAAATTGAGATACAGAAATGGGGAATGCATAACTGACTTGCTGATATATTTGCCTAGTCGGTAGGGCTGCAGAAATGGTGATTAGAAGTGCTAATGTACTTTCCGGGCTACTTGATTATAACAACGCAACAACCTACGAGATTCAAGGGCACCGAAATGTGAATGATATCATTCTGTCGACTGCAGGTGAAACAACACAGCTCACGCCCTGTTTGGAATTCAGTTCACAGAAATTTTGCAGAAAGTTCACAGGAAACGGTTTAATTCCTGCAGGAATCAGGAAAAATTCCGACGTTCCAAACGGGCCCTCAATCTAGATATTATAATCACAAATTTGTCCAACTTTTGTCTGAGATATTACACTGCAGCGTGTGGCTGTCTTGCACAACATTCAACTACACTTCACCTATCCATTACACGGGAATGACTATTTTGAAGTTAACCTCAAACTAACAAATTTAAGATCACCTCCTTAGGACGCTATGTGTCATCTTCTCCATCCATCCCCTTTCCTTTTCTCTACTCACTTCCCCCACCCCCTTCTTCCTCTCTCTAATACAAAAATTTAAAATTAGAATATTTAGACTTAATTTTAAATAGGAAGTTTCAACTCGAAAAAATTTAACTCAAAATTTAAAACTAAAAGAATTTCAAATCAAAAAGTTACAACTTGAAAATTTTAAAATCAGAAAATTTCAACATGAAAAGTTTCAACTCATAAAACTTTCAATTCAAAAAACTTTCGGTTCGAAAAAGTTTCGATTTAAAATTCAACTTGAAAAATATCAACCAAAAAATTTCAAAATCTGAAAGTTTCAACTCGAAAAAATTTAAATCAAAAAAATTCAAATCGGAAAAGTTTCTGCTCGAAAAATTTTAAATAAAAAAAGTCAAAAGCTTCAAACTGCAGCTTCATGTCCTCGTGTAATGTATGACGGTCCACCAGAGGGCAGCCAAGATGTCTTCGTGTGATGCATTACCGGTGGACGTAACGTGCAGCCATGTCATTGGACCACAGGGTAGAAGCCAGCGAAAACACGTCGAAGCGATGCAAACAAGCTCTGGCCTGCCACGTGGAGTGTGAGCACACGGTAATCCCGGTGAGAGCGACAGTAAACTAGCAATTCCGCCGTTATATTGTCTACAGCTAGTAGTCAAGTCAGTGGATTGCTAAATGATGGCATTGAAACTAGGCAGCTACTTCTGGTCTATTCACATCTGTGATTCAATTGCGTAAACCAGATTGTCCAGCACATCTGAAGACCAAAAAATTCGCACTGGCATCAGTAATTCAGTAATAGTGCAGCATCATTTCACACACCTGCACTTGTAGCTGAAGCTGCTTCAGGTACACGATGGCATCATCGAGCATGGAGGCTTTGTCCGTCTGCATTCGCGAAACGGTTGGCCAAAAGAAAGGCCTTGATTAGTTTCCAACAACATAAAGCTAACCCATAGAGCAAAAATGGAGTTAAGAAAGAAACTGAAAGGGTGTTGTGACCTTGCTGGAGTTGGGTACGAGGCTCTGCAGCGCCTTCATCTTCTCGTTGATCCTGCTCCTCCTCCTCTGCGCTAACCAAATTAGTGTCAGAATCAATCGCACCAAGTCCATAACTGGTTCTTAAAAGAGCCAACAACTCCGGACTAACCTTTTCCGACAAGTTGTGCACCTCGGCGGCGCGGCTCCTCTTGCCCCGCGGCCGCGCCGGCTTCGCGGGCTCCGACTCCGACGACCCCAGCTCCTCCTAGAAGAACCAACCAAGAAGCGTTCACAAACCCACCAAATTAACCACCAATTACCAGAAAACAAAGACGCAAGCAAGCGCTTCGGCGGCGCAGCCATGCACCTCGCTCTCGCAGGGGTAGATCCCCATGCTCTGATGGCGCATGATCAAATCCAGGTGCTGCTGATTGTGCCCATCCATCATGATACCACTATGTCACTCCTACTACAGCACGGCCGCCGCCACAGGCACACAGCAATACCAAGAGCAATAGTACCTTGTAACCAAACACCACGAACCAAGAAGTCCAGCTACAGAAACGAGGGCAAGAACGCGCGAGATTTGACTTGTGAGAGCGCTATGAAATGGCTACTGCTTCTGCTGCAACTCATGCCTTGCTGCTGGGCGAGCTTACTAGTTACTACTGGTGGTGGTGGCTAGCTATCCTTCTTGCCTTCTCTCTCTCGTTCTGTTTTTGGCTTTTCTTTGGCCCGAGAAAGCTGCAGCGCAGCGCAGAGCTTTTGAGGTCTTTTCAGTCGTTGCATTCTTCTCGGTTCTCTCCCCCGCGTCAGTCTCTCTATCCGCCTCTGCCTCTCGGCAGCGAGCGAGAGGACATGGCCCCGCCTCGCACCGTCTCGTCTCGCTCTCGCGGGTGCATTTATGATCGGTGGTAGTTCATCGCTCGGCTCGGCACGGCTCGGTTTCTGCAGCTGCATCCACGCTACATTTATGCCCGCTTTTAATGGCGTGGCGTGTTCGGTTGAGCTTTCAACACCGGCCTCAACAGTGCACCCTGTGACCTTGTGCCGGCTGCTGCTGCATGCATCGGCTCCTTTCGGGAGCAGTGAGGTGAAGTCATTGGTAGCACGAACGAGAGCAGCTCTCGCGTTCATATCAGGCCAGCATGTTCAGCACTTCAGCTGTTCAGCAATTACTTGTCTTCCCGGTACTGTTCCACTGATGTTATGTATTAGCAGGGGCGTACCCTCGAGGGCCTTAGTTGGACTCGAACCCTCGGCCGGATAATCCTGTTTGAGTTATCTTTATTGTATTTTTTCTTGAAATGTGTTCATGCTTTTCTTTTCTTTTTTTTTTGACAGTTGCATAAATATTAAACTATAAATGAAAGGTAGATAGTTATTACTTACCATTTTTCTTGCTTCAAGATTTATGCAACTTGTATTGAGAGGAAAAGTATTGAAAAGTTGCTTTTTTTTTTGTTTATCTTCAATTCATATATGAATTTAAATTGCACAATACAATGTTTGTTATGTTTATCTTATTTTAGCTTACTCTCATTCAATTTTTTTAAAAAGTAACTTAGTCATCCGAGTGTACTCCTATTTCATCCTAGCTTCGCCGCTGGGTATAAAGTGTATGCAAATTCCTGATCAAGGAATCCCGGAGTGGTACTTACGACATACATAGCAGGAGGAGGAACGAAAAAAAGTATGTACACAGCACAGAAGCGAAAAATGATGCCGTCTTGCTCTGTATTCGCAGCAAGAGATAGATACCTTCAATGCCATCTCCACGCAGCCGGATGATCATGCGCTCCTTGATTCGGACCAGCACGCCGAAGTCGAAATGGACCTTGTGAGACTGGAACCTCTTCATCTCCTCGTCTTTGTTCCTCTCTATCATGTCCACGTCGTCTTTAATCTACACAAACGTTCGTACCAACACCAACAAATGAGCTTGCAAGTTACCCTCTCCGATCACATAAAAATAACGCTTTTGATTTTTATTTTTATTTTTAGAATCAACAAGATGCCACCTTGGCCACTCCGTTTTATCATCATCTATTTAAAGAAGTTATAAAAGTTAGTATCATGAAAGCATTTTTTACGATAAATTCGCCCGTAATTTTCATATATCCAAATTATACATTTTAAACAGTACCTTCGATCGAATTTTTTACTGTACATATTTTAGGGCGTTACTCCTTTTATGGCCGGATGGAGTAGTACCACTATGTTAGACAAAATTGATGAACATATAAAAGATGCTGCTTTGTGTTAGTGCATAGGATCGTGACCTTGTTGAAGTAGGTCTTGACTCTGTCGAGCTGCAGCGAGACGGGGCCTGACAACTTCCAGCCGTTGAGCGTGGAGACGACGCTGTCCAGCTTGGAGTACAGCGCGGCGGCCATCCTCAGGGTCTCCAGCTTCTTGGAAGGGAAGCCCTCGAACCTGGCCAGCACCTGCACGTTAATCATATGTACATGAGAAGGCAATCAAACACCATGTCAAGAATTAGACAGAGTATGTGCATGCATGACTGAGTTGGAGAAATCTTTGGGTTTTTATTGGCTAGGACCAGAACACACCTGTGTCTCGTCGATGAGGCACACGATCGAGTTGCTGCTCGACGTGCAGGTGGAACCTCACCAGCTCGCTCATGTCCTTGGATTGCAACGAGCCGATGCCGTCTTTCAGCTCCAAGATTGTCGTGGCATGGTTCTCCACGTCCTCCTCGATTTGTCGGAAGTAGGCCGATCTTTCCATTTTAGTAACATCCAAACAAGGAGATAATATGATCGGTAGTGATACTATAACTAGTAAGAATCTGGAGTCGTCGATTAGTTTAGCAAGCACCTCTTGGTCATCTCAGGTCTCAGCCAATGCATCGATCGGCCATGCCCTGGCCTGACGTCGCAGCTGCCGGCGTCCGAGCCTTCTTGTCGTGAGATCTCTTCGCGCCATGCGGGCAAGAAGGGCCTTAATTCCACCCTGTCCCGCAATAGCCTGTGCAGGCTGCCCATCTGCGTCGATCGTTTCAGCTTAGTCACGGCTTTCTTCGCGCGCAGCGCTTTCGCGATGTTTCCAGGAGGCGGCGGAGGCGGTGCCGAAGATCCCTTGGAAGGCGGCGCAGGCAGTACGCCTTGTACTAGAGGCGGTGGCGCATCTGCCGCAGCGGCGTTGGCGTCCTGCAGCATAGGTCCCACCGGCTGCGGCGGCGTAGGTGAGGTTGGCCGGCCTGATCCGATGGACGCGGAGCTTGCCGGACCGTCCTTGCTCTGACTGCCTACGGCTACGGCCGTGTCTTGCTGTGCCGTCGGGGCTGCCTCAACAGGCTGTGCAGTACTAGGAGGCGGCAACGTTGCCACGGCGGCACTGTCCTCTTGCATGGCCTCCCAGGACTGCAGCAGCATGGGCAAGCCCTCCACGGGCACGGGGGACGGCTGATAAACTTAGGGTGAACTAAACTATGAAGTGGCCTAAGCATGCATGATCACAAAAATAAATATGCGAAAAATTAAAACGTTAGATACTAACTCAGAGATAAGGAAGAAGACATTAAGGTTTCAATCAGTGTAGGTGATTCGGTCGGTGAGAGCACCAATGCGCGATGAAGAGAAGGGCACCACTAGATCGGATGGGTGTGTTAGGGAAATGGCAAACTCAAGTTTTTTCTCTTATTCTTTTTTAGTGCCGGCCTCCTCTTTTAATATGGTGCTGGCTATCAAGACCAAAACCAAATTTCTGTAGGTGAGCTCCCAATTAGAGCGCAAGTAAGGTGGGCCTAGCCCCAAAAATCTCGGTTTTGTTAGTTTAGCCCAAGATCACAACAACAACGGCGGCACCGACAGCAGCGGATGCTGTGATACTGACGACGGAGCCGTCTGCAGTAAGCTGTATTCGCCTGTAGGAGTTGACGGTGGCTCACCGCTCACACCTGCAGGCTTGTGGCATTTGGGTTTGGCCACCCCTGGGTGCCATTGCCCTCAGCCGCGTCTTGCATGCCGTGGTGTTGCCTCCCGAATTCTACATTGTTCCACGAGCCTCATCGTGCCGTCTTTGCAAGATGTTGCAACCTCGGCATTGTCTGGTGGATCATCGGTGTTTTCGCGGTTGTTGGAGATAACTCAATATCTCAATTTACCATATCTTTTGATTCTATCCAAATAAGTTTTAGTCAAAGTCTTCTACAACTAAGACTCTTTTGCTATATAAGACAACCCCTTATACTTAATCTTTGAAGTATTATAGTGGATTGTTTCCCGCAATGATTTTTCCACGCTAAATCTTGTCTCCAGTTATTTTACCGTGCATCTATCCCTGACAAGTGGTATCAGAGCCTAGATCGATTTACTATCGCGCCGTTCATTGTTGCCATCCTCGACGCACCTCCGTCGCCCATCTGCCACTGGCGCCCCTCGTCCATCCGCCTCCGCGCCAGGCGTCCCGCCTTCGGCCCGTTCCCCGACAGCCGCCTCAGGAGCTCACGCTGGCGCCGTGTCGGCTCTCTGCCACGTCCGGCCCCGTGACCTTTGGCCGCCCGCAACGGTTCGCTTCCTCCTTTGCTCCGCTGATCGCCGGCCATCCCGGCGTCGCCTTGATGCCATCTCCGGCGCCATATTCGGCATCTGCACGGCCTCAGCGCTGACGACATCGTTCCCGACGCATCGGCTCCAGTTGACTTCGGCCTCCACCGGCCAGTGCCCGAACCAGCTCGCCTTATCACCCCACCGGTCTGCGCGCCGCCTCGCACGGTCAACCATGCACCGCTCCAGCCGCATCGCTCCAGCCACGTCCGTCTTCAACTTCTGCGCCCTTGCCGAGTCTTGCGCTTGTGAAAAGAAGCACCGCGACCAATCTCACCCGTGAAGTTCCAAGACCGAATATCTTTTTTGCTCGTGAACTACCGTGAAGAAGTTTTGCCAGGACCAAACATTATCTAGTTGAACTCCAATCAAATCCCACATGGGATTTTAATTCTCTTTTGGTTCGGTGTGGAATATAAAAACTCGGGTACCCTCATGACAAGCCCAAGAGGGAGACCCAGAAGATACACTCCGTGTCAGACCCCGCTGCCGTGCGCAAGGGGACATATCCTAAAGGAAGTTGAACTTATATTTAGATATGATAGATACGGTTGTAATCCGAATCGTTAATAGGGTAGATAAAGATGTAAACTCTATCCTATTAACTGACTAGAATCTTGTAACTGATCGAAATCTCCAAACCGTTCAGAACTCTGTAAGCCGTCCCACCCCCGCTATATAAGGGAGAGGGCGGGCAACAACATAGGGATCCGATCATCCAAGCATAGAGCGATCAAGTCATAGAGCATAGCACACCTCATATCTCTCCTTTTTTGGTTATGCAACTCCGACTTCCAGTGGCTTCTCGGCTTCTTACTCGTGGCTCTTGGCTCTTATAGTCTTAACAGCCAGATCGGTTTCTCCAACACCGACCGATAGATTGGTTCTAGCAAGCCTGCTCTTGTGGCTGCTATGGTCGTACCATCGCGATGTCCGTGGCCATGTTCTTCGCGGGGTCTGTCTTCGCTAACATTGCCTCCGGTTATACTGTGACATCGTCTTCTTCGTTTGGGCGTGAGGAAAGAATTTTTTTTACTCTGATGACTGTTTTAGTGCTAACAAAAGTGGGATTTTATTGCAATTCTGATTATCGGCGGGATATTCATGCACAGTTAAGGGAATTGTACCTATTATTTTATGCTCATTATTGATGGGATATTATGCGCAAATTCAGGCTGTCATGCTTATTATTGACGATATTCATGGAAATTTTCTTCGACGTTTCATCGTTGGTTTCTTTAACGTTTCATCGTCTTTGGAGATTAAAAAAATAATGTCAGTTAAGGAGACAAATGATTTTGGTGTTTCATCACCGTTAATTGGAACTTGGTGTTTCATCACCATTCTCGGTGTTTTATTCACCGTTTGGATACGTTGACCATTATGGAGGTTTTGGCAACGTTCATTTGGAACTTAATGACATCCTGCTGGTAGCATTATACTCTTCTGAGTTTTCCTAATTAAGGTTTTACTCCGATGTCAATTTTAGATGAAGTATTGAGGTGCAAGAAGGAGTTTATTTCTGCGTGGATACTACAACATTTTTTTGTTGTCTTTGTTCGATATGAGGGGTCTATTGTAATTTATACTCCATTGATGGTACGAGAGTTTTCTTCGTATTAACATTTTTTGAGCAGTTTCAACCATATTATGGATTTTTAGTAGGCAGTTTGCTGAATTTTATGTTTCATGTAGAGCATTCCAAAAGTCCATATTATGAGTTCTTCACTATCTACCCAGCACCTCAGGTGATATCTTGGCTTATGCCATATGATGATTGAGTGTTTGTTTCAGGAGTTTAGTTGCACATATTCAGACTTTACTAGGCTTATGAATCCTTAAAGACCCATATTCTTCGTCTGTTTTGTTATAGCTGTGTGTTTGGATTGATTGTTCCAGTCTTTCTCTCGATCTACTGGTGATTTGCTCAATCTCGCTTCATAAGAAGCATTTGAATAAGACTATTCCAATCTTTTATACCATTTGTGATTTTTCGCACTACAAGTGTTTGTCTTGATTGTTCCAGTCTGCCTTGTTGACTTTTAACACACTTTTATTCATGTGCTTGATTACGCTTCAGGGTTTTCTGGAAACAATTTTGTTATAGATTTTGAGTTAAGGGGAGGTTTGTTGGAGATAACTCAATATCTCAACTTACCGTATCTTTTAGTTCTATTCGAATAGTTTGTTAGTCCAAGTCTTCTACAACTAAGCCAACCCCTGTACTTGTAATCTTTAAAGTATTATAGTGGATTGTTTTCCATAGGTTTTTTTTCTATAAAGGGTTTTCTAGTTAAATCTTGTCTCTAGTTATTTTTTCGTGCATCTATCTCTAACAAATGGTATCAGAGTCCTAACAGGAGTCAATCTTCTTCTTTTTGGGAGATCCTCAGGGCAAGCTGTCGTTGCATTTGCACCATCGGAGCTTTCCATGAAACTGAACATTTCTTTTGCTATTGGAGTCACCTGATCAAGTATCTGCATCACACGCTCGCCTGCAAATCGCAATCCGGTTTCAAGAGAGGACAGCGAACCGATTCATCATATGGCTTCTGACCTGTGCATTGTCTGTCAGCATAACATGTTAACATGGGCAGGGCAAAAGTACATACCGACTTGGTCTAGGCTCTGGCCCTCTATGATTTTGTGCTTCTCAGAGCATACGTGACTCAATTGCTCGTGTTCCACAAAGCAAGTCTTGAACCAACCTGAGGACCTTATGGAGGTGAACTAGACCCTGTTTGTGTTTGTAGTCAATGTTAGATGATGCATTGCAGCATACGTGTTGAAGACAGAACTGACAAAGATCAGATCAGCTTCAAGAGTTGACATGCTTCTCTGAACATGTCTGCAGAATAGGATTAGCAAGTATGGAACATATAGATTAAGGGGTTGAAGTAACCTGCTGTACAGAAGAAGTATGGTATCCAGACAAGCCTGATAAACATTTCGGGTGTGCAATCTTCAGGTCTTCCAGAGTATCCAAAAGTAACTGAATCGATTCAAAACAACAAAGGTAAAGAAATATGTCCACGATGCACAACGGGGGTGTACAAATAGAAATGAACTCAAGTTTGACATGTACCTGATCCAACGCAACCCATGACCTTTGACATGGCAGATCTAGAGCCCCTCTCAAACGAAGGATCTTGCTGATGAGGCTCCTTGCCAACGGGAATGGTTTGGTAATGCAGAACTAGGATTGCAATTGCCACCACCCTCAGCAATTGTCGTCAGTAAAGCCAGGCCTTCATATCTGTTGGGAACACCAGAAGCCTCCTGCAAACGAATCATAATTAATTGGCTAATTCATCCATCCATTAGCAATAGACTCCAATGATCCATGTGCATGGATGCATTGAATTGGAGAACGGCTCCGGGCCTGAAACGGCGAAAGGTGGCGGCGATGAACGGACAGGTTAGAGAAGGACGAGGCACGGTGAAGAATGCACGGCACCATCCTCGACCATGCTCTGTCACTCTCACTTACTTCTCATTGGATCAATGCAGTCTACATTACATGGCACAACATGCGATTGTCAAACAAAGGAGATCGACAATCATCTGATTCTGAGGAGCAGTGTCATGATGTGGGATTATTATATATGTTCTTGAGGCTGATTGTTGTGTGCGCGAAGCAAGGGGGGCTCCAAGAGGATTCAGCAATTGTTCTCAAGACATGAGGACTCTCAGAGAGAGTGGATGACCCCATCAGAACAAGGAGAGTCTACACGGATCTATGCAGGGAGAGGAAGGAGAAGGGATCAGGGGAACTGATGGGAACTGGTTGGGATTTATTGAGACAGAAACAGAGAGATGGAAATGGAAAAGGCCTATAATTAGTGCACGAGCCGTTTGAGGTGGCCGGAGCATATAGCAGCAGATACCACACATGCAACAGGCAGAGTAAGCTAAATTTGAGGATCCAAGCTAAACAGACCAATTAACCTACATGACGATCGGCGGATGAGAATCAAAGCGTGTCTATGTGCATTGTGCGGATGAGAATCAAAGGAAGTGCTATCATGCTGCTCCAAAGATGAACAGAGCCAAGGACTCGGCTGGCCAGTGCTGATTAGTCCTCTTGGCTCGAATTTGAGTGTATTTCTTCTTCTTAACAAAAGGATACCTAGCTCCAGTTTTAAGCTGTACATGTACACCACTGGTCAGCAGTGCTGACACAAACTATGTGCAATCAAATTTAACCGCGGCGCGGCGCACAGGTCAAAGTTGTAGCTTTTTACCTAGAGTATTTCAGGCTTTATCCAATCCATAGGGAACAGATGTAACGATCAACTAGGTTTACTAACGATTCATCTAACTACCCACCAAAAAATGATATGCTTCCAATAAATAATAATCCTATCACCAAGTTCACAAGAAATCCTAACAAAAGATAGTCGCGTTCCAGAGTACTTAGCCAAAGTTGAAATGACTATGATGCAAATAAATCTAACTAATCCAAACTTCTCAAATGCTGAACTAAGGCACACCATAATCTAGGATGGTCTAGCCCTTTCAAGCTAGTCCATGGGATACAACCAGCTATCTAGCCATTGACTTACGTCTAGACACAAGTATTGTCGGATGACATGGCAGCAACACTAGACTCTAAATCAATGTAAAACCAGTTACAGTCTAGATCGTCCACTAGCTAACCTTTTTACCGTTCTCTACTGTCGTAGGTCCATCGAACTAATCACCACTAGCTAGCGATCGCTCTAAATTATAAACTCACATGCAATGATCGACTAATATCTAACCTAATCACCACGATTAGAGAAAGACTAGCTAAAACAATCAATCACGTAAATAGATCGATGTTCAGAACACTGCAAGCAAAACAATCGATAAAGAAATAATAGTAGATACAATCATAACAAGAAAGATTCAGCTAAACAATAGAGATTAGATACATCTTATATGACATACATAAAGTCTCCTCGCACCTCGGCTAATTAGTTAGCCTTCTAGTTGGTAATTACACGGTCTAATCCCAACTACAGGTGTTAATTTTGTTGGTACTAGAACTAAGCTAATTCTAATTGCTAGAAACCATGGCTGCGGCCTCGCCAGAGCCGTGGGTGGTGAACTTTGGGATTGGATACTTTGGAGGGCATCCCTAAGGTTCTATTTAATTGCTAAGAGGTTGGAGGGTCTTGGACGTGGTAGAGTTGAAAACAATCTGTTTGGAAAGTTTCAATTTAGAATCTCCTTCGAATTCAAGTCGGTTTGCACTTCCTTTCTGCGTAATGTGCCTTCCAAAAGCCATATTTAGGTCATCTGAACTCCAAATTGTGTGACTCTTTTTTGTACGTTCAGATAACGAAGAGTTCTTCAAATTTCTATTTGTGAAGAGGTCCCTAAAACGCCATCTTCGATATGATGTGGAGGTTGACTCTATTGCGGACTCTTGTTCTTCGTGCAGTTTGCCCATCGGGGCCACATCTTCTAATTCAGGACTCCAAACTAGTTCAATTAGGAATCTAAAGTGGACTATTTCGAAGATATCTACAACTTTGTAGTTATGGGGTTTTTCCATTTGAAACCGGTTTGGTTGTCAAAATTGCGTTGCAAGATGACGTACATATTTTATCCCATTTGTTAGGGTGACAAATAGGGAATCTCCCATTTCCTTATCTCCTTACATTTCTTTTCTTCGAAAATTATGTGAAAGCATCCGAAAGCAAGAGAATAAGTATCCCTATTCAATTGTGGTTCCACCCAATATTTATACTCAGAATTTGACGTGCATGTAGCGATCCTCTATGTCATCATGTCACCGATCCGTCAAAGGTTCGGTGTTTCTATGTAACTTTTCCCGTTCAAACTCAAATTGAGCAAATGATATATGCATTTCGATATTCTCAACTATAGCAACATCATGAGAGCCTCCAATTTGGGATTTGAAAAATATTTTGATCACTGAAAATCTTATGGAAAGGATCTTTGAAAGCCGTCGATTTGGCGGTTCAAGAGTGGTCTTCTCCAAATGAATGATTTTGCATGAAAGTACCTGAAAAGTTATGTTTTTCTGCCGTATAACACTTTACCACGTATATCTCTAATATGTATGATTAGTAGCATAATACCTAACCGTAGTGATGCAGAAGAACATAAAATGGCACTGTAAAAAAGTACAAAATACATATAAAAATGGCACTGTAGAAAAGGTATAAAATGCATATAAAAGTAGTGCAAACACTGTTAGGTCCTTGGTGAACGGTGATCTGCAATGCCCTTATGAACCGACAAATTTGGTTATCAAAGTATCTTTTTGTATGAAGCGTTGAATATAACCTACATTTTGGCTAGCTTGGCGGAACACAATCTGCCTATTGCCCAATACCCATGCATGGGCGAGTACAAATGGATAGAGTCCTTCTACAGTGCTTAAAGGACGGTAGCCTATCTGTCGTGACTCGTGACTCGTGAGCATTGTTCATGGAAGCAATCAATGGCTCGGATCTTAAAACAGTGGATCTTAGAACAGTGTTCAGCCATAGTATTTTCTAACTAGTATTACGAAAGATCTAGATCATCATTTTTTATCCAACTATCGATATATAAGTGCTAAAATATAGACGACTGTCCTGTTCGCCAGCCGCTTGTACGATGACGCCATCTTATTTTTTAGTAGCACCATGGTTCATGCGAGGAAAAAGACAAGCTCTAGCAGCTCGTCAGATTCCATGGAATGGCCGGAGTTTCCAATAAACACCATCCTGTGCATCGCTTCGATCTGTCCGTCCGCCAAAAGCCACATGGAAGCGGCTCGATGCTTGTGTATAAATAGATGCATCCGTGCTCCTTGCAAGACTCCCCCGGCCAACCCAGTTGCAGCATTGCCTTCTCTTGATGTATGCACAAGAACAAGAAGCCACTAGTAGCTAGGTAGTAGGCAGGTGCCTGGTGCAAGAACCATGGGCTCCTTGCATGGTGATGTTGCTGCCTCCGAGTCGTTCTCCAGCACCGGGAGCAGCAGCAACGACAACGGTGGTGGCCGCGGCGAGAACAACGGCTGTGTCAGGATATACGCGTGCTTTGCGCACGGCAGCACGAACAGTCTCGAGTGTTACGAGCCCGGCGCCAACACATGGCGCCGCGTGGGCGAGCTCCCCGGCGTCCCCGACAGCCACATGCTAAAGGGCTTCGCCGTCATCGCGCTTGGCGAGTCCGTCTATGTTATTGGCGGCCGGCTGTGCCGGAGGGACCCTGGCGCCGTGGCCGGCGAGTACCGCGACACGGACGTCGGCGTGCGGGCCGACGTGCACCGGTACGACGTGCGCCGGGGGAGTGGCAGCGCTGCGAGCCGCTCCTGGTCCCGCGCTTCGACTTCGCGTGCGCGCCGTGCCGGGGCAGGATCTGCGTGGCCGGCGGACAGTGCTCGCTGTCCGGCGCCCGGGGCACGTCGGCCGCCGAGGTGTACGACACGGAGAAAGGCCAGTGGTCGCCTCTCCCCGACATGAGCACGCTGCGCTACAAGTGCGTCGGCGTGACGTGGCAAGGCAGCTTCCACGTCGTGGGGGGCTTCGCGGAGAGCACGTCGTCGGCCAGCGACGTCCTCCTGGCGCCACCGGGAACGACCGTGCCGCAGTCGTCGGCGCTGGAGCGGAGCTCGGCGGAGGTGTTCGACTGCGCTAGGGGGGTGTGGGAGATTATCCCGGGGATGTGGCAGCTCGACGTGCCGCCGAACCAGATCGTGGATGTGGCCGGGCGGCTGTTCAGCTCCGGCGACTGCCTCAACAGCTGGAAAGGCCATGTCGAGGTCTACGACGGCGAGCTCAACATCTGGAGCATCATGGACCACTCGGCCCTGCCAGACCTGTCGCTGCTCGCCAGCCTCCCACCGTCGGCGCAGCGACTGTACCTCACCATGGCCATCGTCGACACGCAGCTCTACTTCCTCGCCGGATACCAAGTGTCGGCGGGCGACGACGGCTCAAGGACAGTCTCCCTAGTGCACAGCTTCGATACCAGCGCTCTCCCAGGGTTGGTGCCGGCATGGAGCAGCTTCCAGCCCAAGATGGATCAGGACGACATCGAGGACGGCAGCAAGGAGCTCTTCAGCCAGTGCTGCTCCGTGCAGCTGTCCAGCTAATTGCAGACTTACAGTCACGTCCAGTCCACACGATATGTATCATGGTTTTGATCACAATGTTGGCACTTGTGCTGTTGTGGTGAATGCGTGTGAATCATATAACACAAGTCTGTATGAAAAAACGCTCTCTCTTCTCTGTGGAATGGACTATATATGAATGAAGTAGTAGTAATTTTTATGAAGACAAGCATAAAACAGAGTGCAAAAACTGTCAGACAATACATCATGTGATCATTCAATCAATTAATCAAAGGTTCAAACATTTTAGTTGTCAGCTAATGGTGCTGAGAAGTTGCAGATGACTGTGTGACTCTGAGGAGCTTACGCCCAAAGGAAATAGTAAAAATAATCAAATCAGCTAGTAAACGCCTGTACAATCTCGTGTCACAACTTGTTTATGAGCAGACAAGCTATCATGCTACGTGCTGCACTATTACCTCTTGCAGTCATAATCGGGGTGAAATGAATGCTTAAGACTAATTCTCCAAACCAAAAGGAGTTGAGTTACCTGTAAAGAGATATCATAAACCAAGAAGACAGAACAAATTTTGATCAGAGGCTAAAACAACAATTGTTTGTAGAACAAATTTTGATCAGAGGCTAAGACAACAATTGTTTGTAAAACTCACTCTTGAATGCTATGACCAACTTCAGGCCATCTGTCTGTAAGCATCTGTGTTGTTTGCATCACAGTGTTGATGAGTTCCAGCTTGCATCAACAGCCTCTAAAATTCTCTGGTGAAGTAATGCCCCGGAACAAGCTATTATGCCTCTATCCAAACCGTCCAAATAAACACCCCTGGAGAAGTCCAGCGGGCGGCCTCCAGCATCTGTGATCACTCCGCCAGCCTCTTGAATGATGACCACCCCTGCAGCATGATCCCATATCTTCTCCTTGTATCCAGCTCTAGCAAATTTCATGAAGATTTCAGCATCGCCTCGTGCTATTGCAGCATATTTCACCATGCTGTACACACGCAGAGGTTGCTTCCTGGAAACCAAGCAAACAGATATCAATAAACAATGCATTCAAAAGCCAAAACTTGCAATCTGCATAATACTGCTGATGACACGGAACAAGAGTCAAACGCCAGCACCATTTCATTCTACTAGCAATGTAAAATCAGTATCCTAGTCAGGAAACATCAGACACCAACGAGCATATATCAGATGTAAATCTATGAAATAATTTTTGCAGTAGCGAAATAATATCAGCAAGGTTAGGAATACTGAATAGACAATGAAATTAAGAACTGACCTTAAGCCTACACTATGAGCAAGTCCTGCAGTGAAGGAATGGCTCGAGTTGGCTTTCTCAACAGGTTCACAGAATGTTGCTAAAACCGGATCACTGACTGATGATACTCGAATCTCCCTTGAGTTATGCCAATCATGCTTACCAAAGTCATGAACCAATGGTTGCATCCAAGCTTGGCCACATCCTTTGTGAGCATACATCACACAACCCTTATGCCAGGATCCTGATGTAGGGGGAGCAACCTTAGACATCAACCTGTAGTATCGTTGGTGATAGTTGAGCCATTCCTTCTTCATTGGATAATTTGGGCACCCAAGAACACCAAGTACAACTTTCCCATCTTCAATTAAG
This sequence comes from Otatea glauca, assembly GCA_036346275.1. NCBI lineage: Eukaryota > Viridiplantae > Streptophyta > Magnoliopsida > Poales > Poaceae > Otatea > Otatea glauca. Next base: position 77,958,733 of record CM070713.1, read on the forward strand.
GCAAGAGCAATAGCGTATTGGTCCCCGCGCACAAACCCAAGTGTGCCATCCACAGGATCAAGCACCCAAAATCTTCCTTTCGGACCTCCTGTAGAGCTGCACTTCCGTATAGCTTGAAGAACATCGTGAGCTCTGAGCTCTTTCTCCGGGGATTTCAGGCCATACATTGGAGCTTCAACCAGGCAACCATTGACAGCAGTGACAACGGATTCGAGCAAAGCCGTGCCATCGCTACTAGATAGTGTCTGATCATCTTCTTCGGCTACAATCGATACGCTTTCATCATGAAAGCAATCTGAGAGTAACCAGCTTACTATCGCTTGCACGCCCCAATCTGGCATAATGAACAAAGGAAAACTTTACTGACCACAAAGGCACAAATTATTGTATCTAAATATTAGTTCTAAAAAAATGTATCTAAACATTTGACGAAGTTTCTCCTAAACTCATGGGGTAATTTTTACAACAAGTTGTGTTGCATCCGATTCATGTATGAGCTACTCCTGGTATGTTGGAACTTGGAACATGGGCAGCCATTTCGTAGTGATGCTGCAACCAGAATTGCAGTCCACCAACCAGTCCAAGTGCAAATACCTCCTAATCTTCCTCATCAAATGGCAGGGAAAAAAAGAGAGTACCACACATAGAGTACTGCAATTTGGAAGTCAACAATAATTAATTAAGCAGCATTCCATTTAGGCATGGAGATTCAACTAAGCATAATTTGTCAGGGCACTTCTTAATTCTCTAACGCGTCACAGTACTAGTTTGACTAATCCTCGTTATTAATTGTGTTTAAAGCCGTAAGGGCATTGCTAGCGTCCGATGACGGTGTGAGTAGTACTGGGAAGAAACACTGAGCGTAGTAACAATACGGACCGGCGACGGTGACGGGGGAGCGATCGAGCTTGGAGTGGACGCGGCCGGAGCCGTGGTCGGAGAGGAGGAGCGAATCCTGCACGCGCTGGCACAGGGTGCAGGCCACCTGCACGACGCGCACAGCCACCTCCATCTCCTTGGCGTAGTCCCTCCCGCTTCCTCCTCCGATGTCGCCGCCGCGGCAGTCCCACAGCCACTCGTGCTCCGTCCCGACCCGAAGCCGGCTCGCGCCAAGAGATGCCGCCGGGGAGAGCGACGCCGACGGGGCGCAGCGGCGGCGGGGGGCGAGAGGCGCGTGGTGGCGGCGACGCCCGCGCCACCCCGGCGCGGACGACGGGAAGCCTCGCGCGGAGGACGCGGTCGACCAAGCGGAGAGGCGGAGGCTGCCCATGGCGATAGAATCCGAAGCACCCAACCCTACCCAGGCTACCCTTGTCCCCCTCGCTTGATGAGCTCGGAATCCGTCCTCTCCCCTCCTCTCTGCTGCTTCGACCGATCGATCTGATATATACTAGCCGGAATCTGATCGTTCCGAGATGCTTCTGCTCTCACCTTTCGATAGGCGCCGCCTGTGATTGCGAAGCAGTGCAGCCCCCACTGTGGGTCGTAACGAACCGAACTCCATCCATGTCAACCTCTCTCCCCTGTTTCCGCATCCCCACATAACAGAACAAAAATGGAGCAACAGCATTCATACAATTTTCTTTTAGATACACACACACAGTGTATCAACTAACGTATACTCGAGTAAAAACAAATCCAACAATCCTTTACAGCCATAACATTGCTAAAATCAGTAAGGATCATTTAGTATGTGACTAGGACTCAAGAGCAGAGTCGTATCGTAGCACACTACACTGGCACAGTGCGGTGGAGTTATGGATTTGAGTGACAGTACGCTTTTTCTGAGCTGAAAAGAGACTGTAGTTTTTTTATAAGAGATCGTTTAATAAATAGCTAATTTTTCTTAGCAATAAGTTGTAAAAGTAGGTCCAGCTCAGCTTTTTAGCTTTTGGCTTTTTTAGTTATATGTTTCCTTTAGCTTATATCAAAAATCGCTTAAAACTGAGCTGTTTGAGAAAGTGTACTGACTTTTTAAAAACTGAAGTTGATTTTAAACCCAAAACAAACACTTAGAATGCAATCGATTTTTTTTTGCACTTTTTAGGCTGGATCTTTGACCATACGTCACTTTGGATTATTTTATTAGTTTTTATGCCTCCAAGTACTTAACTGAATCTGATCGGACTGTTTTGCCCCTGCGCACTGATTCTTCCTCTTCCCGTCGTATACCTCTTATGCACAACCATGGCGACCGACGCGAGCAGACCTGCGCCCACTCCGGCACGCGAGCTTGGCGCCTCAAAGTCGGGCATGACGAGAACGAAGTGGAGGCCGAGGTCGTGCGGGGAGGCGAGTGGGATGTGCTGCTGGAAGCGGTCGTAGCTGCGGCCGAGGAAGAAGACACCGAGGATGGCGGGGTAATGTTGTCCGCGTGGAAGCTGCTGATGGCCTTCTTGGGCTTGGTCTTGGCCGCGGCAGATCCAGCTGAGGTGCTCAGGCCGAAGAGGGCCTTGGTGGTCGTCGTGGTGGAATTTTTTTTTTCTTTAATATTTTTTTTTTTTTCAAAACTATACGTCCGAATTTTTTTTTTACGAAAATACCCTCCGTCGCCCCATACACGGGCGATTAGCCATGCGCCGTCACCTACCGTGGGTTCCGTCATAGTGGGCCCCCTGTCGCCCGAGACAGGGGCGACAGGGGGTTGCAGCGATTTTTTTAGTATTTTTTGTAATTGCTATATGCCTTTTTAATATGAACCCCATAACTTTTGCTAGGAGTGTCCAAATGAAATGAAACTTGTTTCTAAATTTAAATTTTGGAATGAGGAATTAGATTGTAAAATAAAAATCTATGTGTTGTTTGCAGAAAAATAATTTTATTTGAGTTCGAATGCTAAGCTCTAACTATGGATTGTGAAGGAATTACAATGTGTGTTGATCCATAAATCATGAAATAAATAGAATAAGTTACTACAACCTTATGCACTTCATTTTTGCAAAAATATCTAAATATGATTGCATTTTGAATCAAAGATGGCTAGTTTAAACCCTTTATAACATTCATTGTTCAAGCAGTTAGAATAATGTCTAAAGGACCTCAAAACTCGATAGAACCAGTTTTGTTGCATTCTTGGGCTTGCATAGGTTACAATCATGTAAAAATATTTAGATGTCACTTTAGACTGCACTATTTTATTGTTGTCCGAACATGCAATCGGTAAAACATCAAAATGGCCGTATCTTTCGCAAACGAGGTTCAAACTCGATGAAATGAAATCTGATGAACTTAAAATGCTATAACCTATCTTGATGGACAAAAATAACATCATTTGGGACAACTGGAGCATTAGGATATATACGAGCCCTTCAGACAGTGAGCATACACTTGAAGGTTAGGCCGCACTCTTTATTACGACTTAAAACTGAAAGGAGTACCACGAACAAAGAAAACCAAAGTTAACACCAGACGTCTACTGAGTGCTTCGAGGCCACTTCCCATTCGCCCATGCCTCGTGGGCTTCTCAACGCACGCCGCGCCTCTCTCGTTTCCTCTCTCTCTCGACCTCCTTCTCCTCCGCTTCCTTCCTACATGCCTCCTCGCGTGCGACATCGCGTTGTTCTTGAAGCCGCCACGTGAACTCGTCCTGCCGGTTGGCTTGATCAAGAAGCCGTTGGTCCTCGGGTTGATCTCCGTATCAAACCATCGCTCAAATTCACACAGATGGCGGAGGTGATCGCATGAAACGTAAATTAGCAAAGTTTCATTCACAAATATTATGTAACCCGACGATTGTTACCATGCGGCGATCCTTCGTGCTCTTCTCCCATGGATCGAAGGCGTGGTTGCGCACTTCCAATACCTCCTCTTCCAAGTTGAAATTTCCCAAGAGCGGACAAGCCTGCAAAGATCTCCGCACATACACATGGGTGCTACAGCTCCACGAGGTAGGAAGAGATCTTGGTACGCTAAATTGCGCGGGCATGCACTTGCTTCTTCCTTTGCCTTCCCCTTTCCCTTTGCACTTGCACGCCTCGGCATTTTCGATTGATCCTGAATTTTTTTCCTCACCCCTCTATTCTTTCTTCCTGTATTCTTTGCGAGACCGCTTGGGAGAACGAATGTTATAAAGGCCAGATATCGCCCGGGTATGGAGCGATCGCCTCATATTAGGGCGATTGCCCCATATTAGGGCGATCGCCCCTACTAGAGGCGATAGGTGCACCGAGACGTTAGTGTGTTGTCACGTCGTGTGGCATAGGCAAGCAATGCATACATGAATTTGAACAATTTAAAGTGATAAGGCTGTCATGTTACTAACTCGGAGAGTTATACAATATGCTGCTGAACGTAAAGCCATTACAAAAATACATCCGTACAACAAGTCAATCACGGCCACGCTTCCTGGTCTGGCCCGTGGGGTAGGTGAGTGGCGACGACGGACGGACGTCCCTCCTAGGCCGCCTGCCTGCGCAGCGTAGAGTAGTGTGGCGGCGACGGGGCGTGTCTGTGGCGGCGCCCGGAGCCGAGAGGGTCGAGGTAGTCGGTCGAAAGGTACTCCTCCAGGTCGAACTCGTCGTCCACAGGGTCGTCGAAACCACCCAGGGGTCCTGCTGGGGCGCGAGACGACGAGGGAGCCTCCGCAGCCCACTGTCCCCACTGCTGCTGCGTGGGAGCGTAGCGAGGAACCGCCGGGGTAGGGCGAGACGCGGAGGGAGCCTCCTCATTACACCGCCCCCACTGCACTGAGTGGGAGCGTGACGAGGCACCGCGGGGTAGGGCGAGTCTTTGGGCGCAGGACGTGGTGTCTTCTGCGTCGCCGACGCCTCCGTGCCTCCGACAGTGGCTGCGAGTCAACCGCCTCATCCTATCGAGGACCCGAGCCCAAGCTGTCTCGGACTCGGCGGTGGTCACCTGTATGCCCCCCGTAGGCGCGTCAATTTGGACACGACCTCCACCTCAATCTCCCCATGAGCCGAGTCCGCATGTAACGCCGATTGTTATTACGTAATTTACAAGAAAAGACGTGCCCATGTAGCCGGTTGCGACACTTACCGAGGCGTTGTCCTCTCGGGACATCTGTGAAGGGTACGTGTTCGCCATCGATGCTCGCCGTCGACGTCGACGGTCTTGGTGTGTACCCCACCGAGGCGAGTCTTGCTGGCGAACCACTCCATGTAATCGATCGTACATGTCATGGTCGTCGGCCGGGTCTCGGTGACCCTTTCGTCGAGTCGGCGTCCCCACCTGACGCGCCCATGGTCGCATCACGGTCGCGAATCGAGTGCCCACTGCAGCACCCATCCGGGTCATCCTGCAATGCAAAAACAGTAAGTACACACCACATTAATTTCGCAAAGATGCGGAGTAGTAGGATCAGGGCAAGTACCTGTGAGCGCCACGTGCGACAACGTGACGAGGCGGCAAGGGAAAGGACTGGAACAGGCCGAACTACCGCAGCACTCGGTGCGGGGAGTACTCCTCGACACACAGGTCAAAGACGAGAACCTTACGGGTGAGCGAAGGCCTCATCTCGCGTGCAAAGCACGGAGACCCGTCAGTGCTCGGCGTGGGCGTCGACGCGGTGTATGGCGTCCACCGCGACGTCCTCGTCGTGGAGGCGGTCAAACTTCGAACGAACTCTGTAGGACCTCCTCACTGTCGGTCGCGCGTACCTCGCCGCGAGGAAATAAGAAATGGCGAAGGTTATTCAAGTGCGTTAGTGGGGAAAAAGATACGAGTGAGCATACCTGTCGTCGAACCCAGTAGTGGCCCATGGTGGGCCAGTCCACCGGGTCGTCTCTGTAAAGGCCCTCGGGGTACGGTGTCGTGTCAACAACAGGCCTGCCGATGGAGAAGCGCTCCCAGGACCACAACTGGAGGAGTAGGACGCAACCCGACATCGTCGCGTCGTGCTCCGCCCGAGAGACAGTGTCACACAGACCTCGGTAAGTCGCCGCTAGCACAGCTGAGGCCCACGACCACTGCATCATCTGTTTACAAGGGTGGAGTTAGACGTGCTCACGAGACGAGATTTGAACTGAGTGTGTTACCTCATCCAACGGGGTGTCGGCGATGTGCTGGGCGTACTCGATCAGGTGACGGTCCACCGTGTTCCCGTGGGAGGACGGGAACATCACCCAACCGAACAACAACAAGAGGTATGCCTCCAAGTGGCGGGCCACGTCCGCCTCCTCCGCGTGCGGGTAGAGAAGCTGAGCCTGCAGCGTTCACAACAAACATTATCAGCAACTTAGCGCTTCTCTTTTAATTCTCAAAGAAAGAGGTACTCACCGTGAACTGAAGCAGCCACGCCTTCGTCGGTCCGTGGCGCTCACCCTCCTTGAGGGGCCGGTAGAGGGCTGCCCGGGGTGCCGCTGCACCACGGCGAAACGCGCGGATAACTCGGCGTGCCACGTGACGGAGGCGTCGTGCGGCACGACTGCCGGACCCGCACAGGGGAGGCCTAAGAGGTACGACACGTCCTGCAGCGTCGGAGCCATCTCTCCGCACGGAAGGTGGAACGTGTGCGTCTCCGATCTCCACCGGTCCACGAGTGCGGCCAGCAGGACCGGTCGCATTCAACCGCGGACCTCCTTGCCCGCTAACAGGGCAGTCACCTTCTCCACCATCCTACAAAGAGGAAGTAAGCCAGCCGCTCGCAACCTGCATGTAGTGCATTGCGTCGTTAGAATTGCATTCACAGGTAAGTACATGTACGTAAAAGAGTGCAAGCGTTGGCAGCTTACCGTGGAACCCAGCGTGGGTCGATGCGAAGCAGCTCGTTGGGCACTCGAGGTCGGAGTGTCCCTAGCTCTCGGTTCTCCTCTGCGGAGTACCTAGACCGGTTGGTCGCATCGACGGTCACGTCCAACAACTCAGGGCAAGGTCGCGCCATCATGGCCTGTTACAAAGCAAATACAACAAATTTGTCAGTAATTACATGTGCACACAAAATGAAATGCGAAATAACGAATTGTACCATACTCATCAAACAATACAACCGAAGTGCAGAGAGCCAAAAAAAATCTCATATTACAAACATACGAAAGACAAAGACATGTTCGACGAGGCACACAACGTCGAGAATTACATTATCCTCTTAGCTATTAACTGGTACATCGGAGAATTACATGATGCGAAAACAACTTACTAGTACATTGAAAATTACATCGATCATTACAACTTACATCACAACTTACTGGTCCATTGAAAAATACAAGATGGGAACAACATGGAAAATTACATTATCCGCGGTTGCGGCGCGCCTCGGACTCGTCCATATCGTTCGAATCGCTTTGTCCTTCGACGCCCGACCTTCAGCTTCAACATTCGGATGTCCGGTACCCATCGATGGTCCGGAGGGGGGGCTGTTGTGAACGATCCATCCACTCGGTACCCGTACACCTCGTGATGCCACGTGTTGAGAACGCTCTGCTTGTAGTAGTACGGGGAGATGAACGGACGACAGGATTGATGCGTCTCGGCGGCTGTGGCAATGACGTGCGAGCACGGCAAGTGCAAAGCAGCGTGATTTCGGCAGAGCACTCGCACTCACCGCCGAGTATGCACGATGGGAAGTCCTCTCCGGTGGCACCCTGCGACCTCGGTCACCGCAGTGCACGTGGTATCTCCGTTCCACGCCACTCTCCGGTGTAACCCGATGTGTCTGCGCCTTTCTTGTTTTCTTGGACATGTAGGTAGACACAACAGTTGAGTACGACAGTCGATTATCCGACATACATGCTGTGGAGGTCTTGTATCGAATGAAATATCTCTGTGTCCCTAATAAGACACCTTCAACTATACCCACGGTGGAAGGCATCCGTGCCTTTCATTACCCAGTTGTAAATCTCCGCCAGGTTCGTTGTCATGATCCCATAACGTGAGCCGCCCTCGTCATGCAGAAGGGACCATTTCTCCAAAGGCTCATGTCGTATTTGATCGGTGAAACTCTTTATGCTGGTACCCGGCCTACGCCGGAGGTTTGGGGGGTCTGTCGGCAGCGCACACAAGGCTGTGGGGTCCTCTCTCGGCTCATGGTACACCATCGGGTTCCTTGATGAACTAGCGGTACCTCTGGGATCCATTGATTGCTTCTTCGTTAGTTCGCTCAACGCCTTCCAAAGCGCGTCGAACTTCCTCCGTTGGTTCTGTTTGCACAGCGCTTGAACATGTTCATAAGCTCCTTGTTCTGAATCGACGGAAAAATTGGCACCCATGTGCCTCATGCACCACCGCTCCTCGTGTCCGCCACTTTGTCGCTCCCACGACGGCGGACCCTTATTGCATATCCACGATCGCCCTTAACACCTCGCATGTCGGTCATGGATGACACAAACTTCAGAACTGTCGAGAACAATCGCGCCTTCACTCTTTCAAGGAACCAGCACCAACTCTCCGTGTTTTCTCCACGAATGCCAACGCAACCGGTAGAACCTGGTTGTTGGCATCCACCGCGATCGCAGTTAGAATCTGGCCCTTGTACTTCCCCGTGAGGAACGTGCCGTCCATGCAAAGGACCGGGCGACAAGCGTTTAAACGCATTTATGCATCGCGCCAGGCGAAGAATGCACGCTGCAATACCCACTTACCGGTGCACACACCACCCGCAGAAAACTCCGCAAGGTCGATGGATGTACCGGGGTTCCTATGTGCGATTGCCCTGAGCAAGTGGGGAATATTCTCGTACGAAGCCTCGTACGTCCCGAACCGTATTTCCAGAGTATCCTTTTGCTCTCCATGCCTTTGCGTAGCTAATCTTGTCTCAAACCTCTCCTCCACGGCCGTGATAATAGATCGAGGTCGCAGATGTGGATTGTCCACGATCGACCATAAACACATTTGCCACCCAAGTGGAAGACAGATTATGTGTCCTCGCCCGCTTCTTCCACCGCGATTATGCTCAATCACTATGGAGCATTTTCGGTAGTCCTTCCACTTCCCCGGTATGCATGCACCGCCATGGGCACGAATCAACTACGCACTTCACGTCGTAGTCCTTCTCATTGGACTTCACAACCCCAATTGCCACGAGAGACATTGCCCAAGATTTCACCGCATCCATCACAGCCTCCTTGTCTTTATATATGGCCCTCCGTCACCTCGTTCTCACGATACTCCCATGCATCAATGTTCCCTTCATTCATTGTTAGGTCTTGAAATTGTAATTGGTCCACGCACGAGGATAGGCACCTCGGTGTGTTGTCCTCCTCGTCGGAGTGCTCACCATCGTGGACTTCTCATCCGCACGGTCCTCCTCTTCCATCAGTCAACAATGTCCTCCACCTCCTCCCCTCGTCGGCCACCTCGCGCCTCCACCGCTCTCTCCTGCCCCGGTCCCTTCGCCACCGCTCGTGCTCCTCGCCTCCGGGCTCTCGCCGCCTTGCTCTTCGCATCCTTCTACATTTGACGTCCCTCCCCGTAATGTCTACCCGACATCACGAACTTGCGACATCGATGGAGCTACCGGGTAGCACTGTACCAACAACATGAGCGCCAACCCCGCTCTGCAAAACCAACATAACTCCTCCATGTTGACGCGAGTTAATAGGAATCAACTCTCCGTAAAACGATCTTGCGCTCGCTCACTCTGCTCGACCATGCAGAACACTCTGGGCATCCAAACCAACATCCGAGACATCCACTCCAACAAACCTGTATGTCCTATCGCTCGGTCTACATATGCCCTGCATCGACTCTTGAAAATGATGATAGATCCACCCCATCCGCCTCGTGCTATCCCCATCTCCATAAAATATTTGGAAATACAATTTCTCCGACATGCTGCAACGTCCGACGGAAAAATTTTACTCTAAAATACAATCTACAAAACGTACATTGATCGTACTACAAAATACGACTATGAATAAGTGATTCGACTAGCCTACTATACGGCCTAATATTCAATTTCTACTACATTACATTTGTATATATTGCCTAATACATTATTTACATAATAAAATTAGTAATACACGACACTACTAAATTAAATTCATACCACATTACATTTGTATATATATTGCCTAATACATTATTTGCATAACAAAATTACTAATACACAACCCTACTAAATTAAATTCCGAAATATTGTCTAATATTTCTGCTGTATTAAATTTCTACGTACTAAATACTACATTAAATTTGCACATTCTAACATACTAAATTAAATTTGTAAATACTACATACTACATTAAATTTCTGAATATTAACTGCTATATTAAATTTCTAAACAATACATAATCCTAAAATTTCTAAATACTACAACAAATTCCTAAATATTAAATGCTACATTAAATTTTAAATCTGCATAATCTAACAAAATTCCTACATTTACCTCTACAAAAATTGCTAAACTAACTCTACAATAAAATTCAAAATTTACCTAAATTTCTCGGCTCCTTCTCTTCTTCTTCTCTTCCTCTTCTCCTTTCTTCTCCCTCTCTTTTCTCTGCTGGCTCAAACTCCCCTCTCTTCTTTTTTTCTCTCACACCGACCGAGCGGCGTTGAGGCGTTTTATACGGCCTGTCGCCTCAGATGGGGATCGATCGCCTATCTGGGCGATAGGGGGCCCACACGCGCGCCGTTAATGCACTAGCCGTTACTGGCAACGGGAGGCGGAGCTATCGCCCGTGTATGGGGCGATCGCCCCATACACGGGCGACCGGAGGTTATTTTTGTAATTTTTTAATTCGGACGCATAGTTTCGAAAAAAAGAATAAAAATAAATATTAAAGAAAAAAATTCCGTCGTGGTGAAGGTGGAGCCAAATTTTGGAAATTAATCAACACTTGTAATTGTTGGCTTGCTGTGTCCTACGAGATAAGAAAAGATTATGATGTAATTCGGTATCAATCAGCTTTGTTTCCTTCTTTAATATTTTCTATAGATAGACCTATGTATGTATTATAAAATATTAACATGAAGGTTAATATAAATAACACGAGAAAATTATGTTAAAACTTCTATGCTATCTCGTATAGTCGCATGTGTTTCTTTAATCTGCTATTGGTACATGTATGTTCCTAGAGCTGAAACCAGATTTTTTTTAAATCTGCTATTGGTACATGTATGTTCCTAGAGCTGAAACCAGATTTTTTTTAAAATAATACATTTTTTAAAAGTAATTGCGATATTAATACGTGGATTAAAAAATTTGCAAAAATAATATTACGTCGCCGTACCGGTTGGCGAAAATCAGGTAGTCGCCAGATGGTTCGGCGAAAATAATATTTTCGCCAAACGGTGTGGCGAAAATAGGCTAATTACACAATTAAGAACGTCTGACAAAGCAAACGACCGGAACACCCTATTTTCGCCAAACGGTACGACGACAACTTATTTTCGCCATACCATTTGGCGAAAATAGGTGGATTTTATTGGCCCTAGTTTTAACTACATGAATTATCATCAATAAATTTATTATTTAAAAATATTTCGTATTTATTTTAAAAAAACCACATATTTTCGCCAAATGGTATGGCAAAAATAGGGGGGTGTCTCGGCCGTTTGCTCTGTCAGACGTTCTTAATTACGCAATTAGCCTATTTTCGTCACATTGTTTGGCGAAAATAACATTTTCGCCACACCATCTGGCGACTACCTGATTTTCGCCAACCGGTACGACGGCGTAGTATTATTCTTGCAAATTTTTTAATCTGCGTATTAATATCGCAATTACTTTTTAAAAATATATTATTTTTAAAAAAATCGCTGAAACCAACAACAACGGAGAGGGCGTCAACGGCCTTGCTTTGGCCTCGGCCGAGCGCCGAGTGGGAGCGGTGGCCTTGACGGCGGCGTAAACAATGAAGGAGTCGAGGTCGGAGCCATGGCTACAGCAGCGGCGAAAGAAGCGGCAGAGCCGATAGGGAGGCCCTTGCTGAGGTGGATGGGGATGGCTTGGAAGCAAGCGTCGAGGGCATAACCAGAGAGCACAGACTTGGTGAATCGGAAGAGTGGAGTTGGAGGTGCTGTGGGCATGGCTGAAGGCAAAAGAAGAAAATAGGAGGAAGAAGAGAAGTGAAGCAAAATGGTCCAATCCAATGGAGTTGAGTGCAAAAACTAATAAAATAATCTAAAATAACATATAACGAGAGATTAAGTCTAAAGAGTAAAAAAAATTAAGGGTAGACTAAGGGTACCACTAGTTTGTGGTTGCCCTCAAACTGAAAAATTTAAATACATCCTCCTAAGATGCCATGTGTCATTTTCTCCATCCACCTCTAACCTTCCCCTACTCACTTCCCCTATCTCCCTTCCTTTCTCTCCAACGCAAAATTTTCAAATTATAAAATTTTACTCTGAAAATTTTAAATAGAAAGTTTGGACTAAAAAAAATTCAACTAAAAATTTTTTAAATAAAAGTTTCAAATGAGAATTTTTAACTCAAAAAATTTCAAATATAAAATCCTCAAATTAGCAAGTTTCAACTCAGAAAGTTTAAAATCGAAAATTTTTAACTCCGAAAACTTGCGATTCAAAAAGTTTCAATTTTAAAACTTTCGGTCCGAAAAGTTTTGAATCAAAATCTTTCAAAAATGGTAAAAAATACTTTTTATTAAAAAAACTTGGAGGGAAATTTTTTAAAACAAAAACTATTTTGAGTTTGAGGGAAAGAGAATTAGGGATGTTGCCAAATATCTTGATGAGAGAGCTTTGGAAGGAAAGTGGGAGAAGGGAGTAGTGCCACTTTTTACAACGAGAGGATGAGGGCGCTCTTAAATTAGCAATTCTCAAAAATCAATTGGATGGCATTTTATAGAGGGGTATGACTAGCTTAGGTATATTTAAGGATACCCTCGTAAGATGCCATGTGTCATCTTCTCCATCCACACCCACCTTTTCATCTTCCCTCCTTCTTACTCACTTCCCCTACCCCTATTCCTTCCTAACACACAAAATTAAAATTAGAAAAAATTAACTTTGAAAATTTTAAATAGGAAGTTTCAACTCCAATCAATTTAAATCGAAAAAATTCAAATAGAAAAGTTTCAACTCGAAAAATTATAAATTATAAATTTTTAATTCGAAAAGTTCCAACTTGAAAAAAATCAAATTAAAAAGTTTCAACTCGATCTTTTAATTTTTTTTCTCAAATTAGAAAGTTTCAACTTAAAAATTTCAAATTAGAAAGTTTTAGATCAAAAATTTTAAACTAGAAATTTTTTAAATCAAAAAATGTAGAATTATAAAGTTTCAACTTGAAAAGTTTCAGCTCAGAAAAGTTCCAAGTCACAAAACTCAAAAAAATTCAACTCAGAAAACTTCCAATTCAAAACCTTTCGGTACAAAAAGTTTGATTCAAAATTCAACTCGAAATTTTCATCTCGAAAAATTTCTAGTTAGAAAGTTTCAACTTGAAAAAAGTTAAATAAAAAAATTTCAAATTAGAAAGTTTCAACTAAAAAAAAATCAAACCGAAAAGTTTTAACTCGAAAAAATTCAAATCGAAAAGTTTCAACTTAGAAAATTTCCTACTCAACAAACTTTTGGTTCAAAACAGTTTCGATTTAAAAACTTTCAAGAGTTATTAAAAATTACTTATTTTCAAAAACTTAGAGAAAAATTTGAAATAAAAAAAACTTTTTTCAGTTGGAAGAGAAAGATAATGGATTAGGAAAGGGGACAAAGCCGGTGATGCCATTTTTTACGAGAAGGGGATGTCGATTCCCCTTTATGAAGTGTGAGGGATTGGATTCTGTCACTATAAGGACCTCAACTTAAGCGGTCCTGAACCATCGATCAAGACAACAGAAGGTGGATTGGTCAAAAACATGATAAACAATGTTTTGCTTAATACTATAAATAGTGTTTTTAGCCTATCCAGATGGTTCATTTTTTGATCGGACAGTCATTAGAGCAGAGAACAGCACCCCATCCCTGTCCGGAGTGCCATATCGTCAAATCCCTCTTATCGACAGGGGCAAGCAACTGCAGTGAGCAAGCGGACCCGAGGGAGATGAGGGCGGTGGTGATCGCGCGAGCCGGCGGGCCAGAGGTGCTGGAGGAGCGCGAGGTGGAGGACCTCCCGGCGCCGGGGGAAGGCGAGGTGCTCGTCAAGGTGGCGGCCGCCGGCGTCAATCGCGCGGACACGCTCCAGCGGCACGGCCGCCATCCCCCGCCGGCCGGCGCCTCCCCCTACCCTGGGCTCGAGTGTTCCGGCACCATCCTCGCGCTCGGGCCCAACGTCCCTCCTCGCTGGGCCGTCGGCGACCAGGTGACTTCACCGCCTCCCTGCCTGCGTATCCCTAACTCCCTAGGGTGATTGCCGCTTTTGTGATGCTTAGTTTTGTGCTCCTGTTGGTGCTGTGCAGGTATGTGCGCTGCTTAGCGGCGGCGGGTATGCGGGGAAGGTGGTGGTGCCAGCGGGGCAGCTGCTCCCGGTGCCGGAGGGCGTGTCGCTGACGGACGCGGCCGGCTTGCCCGAGGTGGCCTGCACCGTCTGGTCGACCGTTTTCATGACCAGCCACCTCTCCCACGGCGAATCATTCCTCGTAAGAAAGCTCTCTCTCTTCTCTTCTCCATGCCTCCGTTCAAGGGAGGATCGCACACCGTACATCAATTCAGTAGATATGCTAGTTACCGGGAATGAGATGGGATTGCCTATAAAAAATCTGCACATGCCTTGACTTGACTCCAATGTCGTATGGATCATTCAGTCACAACCACATATGATTTCTATGAGTTTAATATTCACTTGGATATCTTTTGCCACGGTCTTGACTAACTGAAAAATAGCAAAGGGAGTATGGAATACTTCCTTGGCAGGTCAGCACCAACTGGGTTGCACGAATCACTCAGAAAAGATTCACAAATTACAATTGGTGTTGTGACCATGGGATTAAAGGTGAATTTCTCGGGCTGTGTTTGTTCCTGATGATTGGGTATATTCAATGTGCAGATCCATGGCGGATCAAGCGGAATTGGTACATTTGCCATACAGATTGCGAAGCACCTTGGAATTAAGGTTTTTGTTACTGCAGGTTTGTTCTTAAAAAAAAAGATATAGCCAGATGTTCCTTAAAATGCCCAAATAATTATGTTCAGTGTTCTAAAAAAAGGCTGTTAAGGCCCTGTAAATGGCCGTTAAAACAGTAAATGTCCCGTGACTGTTATGCTTATGGACATAAAGTTTTGTCCGCTTTATTGGGCCGTTTATTCGGTTTAACCAATGTTCTAAATAAAGGCTGTTAAAAAGGTAAAAGTCCTCTTGCCCGGTTATGTTTATAGACATTTTAAGGTTTGCCCGTTTTATCGGGCCACTTATTCGCTTTAACGGCCGTTAACGTTTAACAAACCTGTTTTATTGCGCCGTTTATTTAGGTAAAATTGCAAAATTGTCATGTGACATAGAATATTGTGACATACATGAGATGTTTATTCATTCAATTATGATTCTTTAATTACATTTGCATCATGTCATCTTTTTTCTTCGTATCACCATGTGGACAATTACTGATAACCTGGTAGTTCCATTCTATATGCATGAAAGAAGATGAATTAGATGCTTATTTTGCTACTACAAACACATGTATATATTTCTTTGAATTTTAAATAGTAAAACTGTTTACAAGACCGTTTACAAGGCCGCTTACCATATAAACACTAAAACGTGGGGTGACCGTTCATTCACCATTTACCGTTATTTAGAACATTGGGTTTAACAGCTGTTAACGATTAACATGCCCGTTTTATCGGGCCATTTATTTGGGTAAAGTTACAAGATTGCTATACGACATGGAACATTATGATATACATGAGATGAATGCTGGCTTTGCTTTTTATTGCTACTTGAGCTGTTCATTCATTCAATTATGATTCTTTAATTACATTCACATCTTGCCGTCTTTTTCTTCATGTCACTGTTGTGGACGATTGTTGATAGCTGGGTAGTTCTATTTTGTATGCATGAAAGAAGATGAATTAGATGTTTATTTTGTTACTGCAAACACATGTATATATTTATCTGAATTTTAAATAGTAAAACCGTTTACAAGGTTGTTTACAAATCCGCTTACTGTATAAACACTAAAAGATGGGGTGACCGTTCGTTAGCGTTTACCATTGTTTAGAACATTGATTCTGTTATGCTATTCTAGGAAGTGAGGAAAAACTGGCTGCCTGCAAAGGTTTGGGTGCGGATGTGTGCATAAACTACAAAACTGAAGACTTTGTAGAGCGTGTCAAAGAAGAAACCAATGGAAAGGGTATATCCTACTTCCTCGTTATAATGTTTGATACTCTGATGCAATTTTTTTTTGTTGGCAGCAGCTACTACCAAGCCATACCTGTCAAGTTTACATACATTGAACTGACTGTAATATGGAAATATCTCTACCAGGTGTTGATGTCATTCTGGACAATATCGGCGGATCGTATCTTCAGCGCAATCTGAACAGCTTAGGTGTTGATGGTAGACTTTTCATTATTGGTTTCCAAGGAGGAACTGTAGCTGAAGTGAACCTGCAGGCTGTGCTTGCCCGACGATTGACCATACAAGGTTTTGATCTATAGGCAGTAGCATCCCTTCTGGATTTCTGTGGTTCTTATTATGCCATTATGATGTTTACAATCTTATGTCAATGTTTCTCGTTTGCTTCATTGCTATACGTGATTGTATGATTCCTAAATGTTAGCACTTGGTTGAATTGACATGATCTTGTGCAGCTGCTGGATTGCGCAACAGAAGCCTTGCTAATAAAGCTCTGATTGTCAGTGAGGTGGAGAAAAATGTATGGCCTGCCGTTGTGGCAGGCAAGGTGAAGCCAGTGGTTTACAAGACTTTCACTCTATCTGAAGCAGCTGAAGCTCACAAGTTGATGGAAACAAGTTCCCACGTCGGCAAGATACTTCTGGTTCCATGACTGGGTGTGGTGTCGTGCCCGCTCTCACTTTCGGATCCACTTTGAGCATTTGTGTAGTGAACTCTATGTATGTACTGGCATGCCTTTTTATCTTGTAAGGTTGGTCCTTTAAGTGCTGATGAGTGGACATATGTGTTGAAAATTATCTGTTACAAGACATGTTGGAAGTCATTCTCTGATCTAATGGACTTGGTACGATTGCTAGGATGAAGCCCCTAGCGTCTGTGTTCCTGATGATGATGTTATTAGACCAGATCTTTCCAACCAGGATTAGCACCAAATGATGATGATGATAATGCTTTGCATTATTATTACTTCAGGCATTTGAATAGGTTGCTGGAGCACTGGTTATTGTTGGCTTGGCGAACAGCGTATACAAACCAAACACAACCTTATATTTCAGCATGATCAGGGAAACTAAGCAGAATTTCACACTAGAATAGGCTTGCTCTCATTCAGCGATGAGAAACAGTTGATACAAAATACTGAAGGGAAAAGCCTGGGAATTCTCTAGAAAACAAGGCATGTGAATTCATTTGATTCTCTCACTAGGGAATGAATTAAACTGTCCTCTTATTATGCTACCTGTAGGCTGTAGTCCTACCCATTGCAATCGATGGATTTGCAGGGGTCAATGAAAATTTGTACATCTGCGGAGAATGTAAGTTGTCAAGGAAAAGGACCTGGATATGAAACTTAGCACAATGTATATTTACAACTACCAAGCAATCTTACAAACCCAGCAAAACAAAATTGACACGCTGAAAAATGAGCGAAAAAACTGCGGTTTGCATTGCTACGCATGAGTGACCACTTCAAATATGGCGTGTGTGTGTGATCACTAACAATTGCAAACAGAAGAAGAAAAAGCTACAGTAGCCATTTATCCTATTTCATACTCCCTCATTCCACTTGATACTCCCTCATTCCACTTGTCCTCCCTCCAGTTCATATGACAAAGGAATATAAGTGCTAACCAGCCAAAGAAGCCTGAGACTCCAGTATTGTCCTTATTATTGTGTAAGGTTCATGCAATTGCATTGCAATTTCATGGATTCAATCTGCTTCTTCAACATCTCATTATCCTGTTGGGATCAATATGAGCATAAGCAAGGCATGCACATAAGAGTGTGAAAACAAATGCAGAGGAAGCATAAGCTCAGATTAAAGAGGAGCTATAGAGCTAAGATTATGATAAAGATGAGAAAAACACCGAAGTTCACCCCGAAATTACCTTTTGCAACAAGTCAAATCTCATGGTTGAAGCAGACAGTGAGGCCTTAACCTGTGAACAAAATTCTCAAATGAGCATTGTAAATGTAAATTGAAGGAGCGTAGCTGTGTACAAGTACATATACTAAAAGTAGAACAGACCTTTAAAATTTCATCTTGCAGCTGCCTGTTTTTCCCAAATTCTGTGTCATATTTCATTCTCCATTCAGCTGATTCATCCATTGCTTCTAGGTTAGCATGTTCAAATTGCCTCCTGTAAAGGTTGATGCAGGGGGTTAAAAATAGAAATGCTTCGTCTTGTTTCTACTGAAACGTCAATATAACATGAACAAACATAGAATAAGTTGGATAGGTCTGGCTTAATATTTCACCACAAACAAACAACCGATATGGAAGAATGTTCTATATGAATCAGGCAACAGCTTAGCCTATGTCAATCAGAAGTTTGTTGACAAGCATGCGTTTCAGACGGCAATTGCAAACACGTACTTTTTGAGGAAACAAAAATATAAGGCAATGACATCCATCGATCTCCCCTTTAACATTGGCATGCTAGTTCTCAAAGCATCTAGACTGACTGCAGGTAGTCAATAAAACTAGAAAAGATGCAAATCTAGAACCTCTTTCGTGTATGCGGGAGCAGGGTTTGGTCGTTTTCAGAGTTGATCTGAATCCATGGATTCTTCTTACACACAAACGAATATGGTAGCACATGGTTAGCACGAAGGGCCAAAAATTCGCTCCTAGGAATGCACTCTACAAAAGCAAGGTGTCCTGAATTCCCCCCAGTCATGATCCATCCATCAAACAGAATATCCAGTCTACCGAGAAGGCCTAAGGATTCGTCGGAGAAAGAAAAGAAAGGAAGTAAGATTGAGGGGAAGGACAGGCGAACCGGAGCTCCTCGCGGTCGTCGGCGGTGAAGGAGGGGTCGTTGGACTGGCGCGCCCAGATGCGGAAGTAGACGGCGGTGCCCGTCAGAAGCGCCACCGCGAACACCACCATCAGAGCCTTCCTCTCCTGCCTCCGCCCCATCCCTCCCCCTCCTCGTCCCCCCACCATCGTCCTCCGCTTCCCCCTTCCTCCTGCCCTGCCCTCACACCAACACCTCTCCTCGGGCTTCAGAGTTCAGACAAGGGTTGGCGAAATGGTAATGCAAGGTAATCCGAGGGCCTTCCAGTAAAAAGCTACAAACTACCTCACGCGCCTTGCTCTGGACCGCTAAAGATCGATCGGACGGTCAGCGAAGGAAAAAATTTAGACCGCGATTATCCTTCGCGGTCCACTTCTGGATGGCCGTAACGGTGATATAATGTAATCGTAGGGTCTAATGCAAAAACAAACCATCAAGATCTGGACCGCGCAAGTTCGATCGGACCGCTCGGGGAGGCCAGGTGTTGCAGAATAGCACCCGCCCGCAGCCTCTTGTCCACACGGAACAGTTGCTCGCCGAATTCCGCCGCCGCCGCCGCGCTCGACGGATTCTGCCGCCTTACGACCGCCTGCCTCCTTCTCGTCCCACCCGGAGCCGGAGCCCTCTCGATCGGCTGCGGTTGTTTCTTCCTGCTCCCGCAGTTTTGCATCCACGAACTGACTCGTCTCGTCGGTGACCCACCTTTCTCGCCGTTGGTGGCTCGCCTTCCTCTCCTCCCGCTCGACGAAATGCCTAATTCCACTCCCTCTGCTGCGTCCACCGGCCGCACTGCAATACGCCAATACCGCATCCGCATTCAGCCTTTGATCCTACCAGGCTGAACCATTTCGAGCCCAACACTGTCACGCCGGGCAAGGACATGTGGTCGAAAGAACTGGAGTCGTGAACGGACGGCGTGACACAGGAGTTCAGAAATGGATCTCATTTGTTTGCCACGACCTTCTCTTTTTTCTCGACACCCGATGATATCAAGCTTCACTAACAGATCAAGATAAAAATTACAACCAGGATAATAAGATAGGTGAGGATCAATCAGTACAGGACAAAATGCACGGAGAATTAAAAATGTAGAAATTAGCAACATAAGGGACGGCTTATCATGACAACGTTTATATACAACTATCCAGTATCACGACGCGTCGTACGAAATTTCGGCACGTGACGCTGCGACGTGCGAAATTTAGGAAATTCGGTCGCGCGACGCTGTAACGTGCGAAATTTGGTCTGACGGATATTTCGAAAAAAACACGTAGCTTCAGTTTTTTGTTTTGTTTTATAAAAAAATGGGCTGCTAGGAGCCGTCGGTGAATCTGTGGATTTTTTTTGGAGAAAACCGCGGAGGGATTTAAACGTCATTTAAATTTTTTTGCGTAAAAATGGGTCGGTAGGTGTAAGTTCAAGCTCTATTAGTTTTGGTGATTGGTTTAATATTAATGTTTAATCATTGTTTAATGACAAATCTAATCATTATGAGACTAACATGTTTAATTGAGCCTTATTCTTATTAGTCTCATATTTGGATGGAAAATGAAAAACCTAAGGTATGCACTTGTATTCACTCTATTGACTTAATGCATAATTAGGATTCAAGTTAAAGTATGAACTCTTCCTTTGCTTTAGTCCAAATATGTGCATTATGTTCCTAATTCATATACTACATGAATGCACACATCTAGTGGGAGTTTATAATTTAACTTGTTATTTCAATAGTATTGATCCATGTCTTATTGCTAAATAACATATAAAGGATCAAGACTTTGAAACAATCATTTGAGTATATGAAACTTGTGTAGTTATATATATACTCATATCAATTTAAATGAAATTTAAATTGAGTTCGATTGTCTTTCAATCAATAAAAGGACATTTCAACATGTGTTGATGGTGTTCCTTGTTGATTAAAGACAAGCGAAAAGTTCTTGAGTATAATGAAGCATTAGTTGCATCAAAGTACTCAAGACAACAATTAATCATTCAAATTGTTTTGGGTTGTGCTCAATCGATCTTGGAGGCATCCATTATGTGTTAATGGAGTGCGGTGATGATTGAGACAACCATGTTTGTTGGACTAACATCTTCCATGAGTTGTGAAGTAGGTTGAGTCCAAGATGATAAAGAATCGGGAAGAAGAAGAAGAAGTCATCATGTGTTGATGAGCCTCAAGAGGTGATCGCGAAGTAAAGAGAAGGGCTAGAGAAGGTTCATCATGTGTTGGTGAACAAGAAGAAGAAGATTCGATCCCGAAGAAAAGATGATTGGAAATCATAAAAGCTTCAAGTGGATCGCTAGAGGCAAAGGTATAATTAGCTAGGGCTAAGGATGTGTTCCTAGTTTTTTACCGGTCTCGGTGTTTGGTTGCGAGACTGGGTTGCTAGTTAGGTGCCGTAATATTAAGAGGGGTTGAGTCTTTTAGCTTGAGCTTCATCATGTGTTGATGAACTCAATCCGGTTCACTCTAGCTCACTCTCTTGGTTTGGTTTTTGCATTGAGCTAACCATTTGGCATGTGTTGCAAATAGGTGAAGCTCGTGCTTTAGATTTTGTATGAGCTAAGTATTTGCATGTGTTGAAAATAAGGGTGCTCATACTTGCATCTTAATTGAATCTTATTTGATTTGATTATTGCTTGGAGCTAAGTTGTGCATGTGTTGCAAAAAGGAGAGAGCTTAAGCAATTTGGTTTAAAATAGTTGCATGGAGCTAGAGATTTGCATGTGTTGCAAATAGAGAGCTCACGCACTTGAATTTGTTGTGGTTGTTTGCATGGTGCTAGAGATTTGCATGTGTTGCAAATAGAGAGCTCATGCTTTTGTGTTTTAGCTTGTGATTGGGTCATGTGTTGATCATCACAAGGCTAAGCTTAGTTTGGTTGCAAAATGTGTTTTTGCAAAGTGTTGGCTTGTTATTTGCAAATGAGTTTTGCAAATAAGCTGAAAGTTATGAGGTTCGATCCTAGAGTATGGTTGGCATTTGCAAATGTGTTTTGCAAAGTGTCGGGATCATGTGTTGATCCTTACATGGCTAAGAGGATTGATCTTATAGGTTCGTGGTTTATTTGCGAATGTGTTTTGCAAATAAGTTGGAGTTGTTATTTGCAAATGTGTTTTGCAAATGAACTTGAGATTATGGGTTTCGATCCTAGAGCATGTGAATAGGGTTTGCAAATGTGTTTTGCAAATTGACTTGATCATGTGTTGATCATCACATGACTAAGAGGATTAATCTCATAAGTTCTTGGTTTATTGGTAAATGTGTTTGCAAATAAGTTGTGCTTAATGACATTCTTTGGAGTATGTGATTAACATGTGCAAATGTGTTTTGCATAGTATTGTGATCATGTGTTGATCCTCACATAGTTCAAAGAATAAATCTTTAATGGTTTGGAGAAAAGTTTTTGTGTAAAACAGTGTTTTCTCCCTAAGGCCGGTCGTACCGCCCTTGGAAGGCCGGTAGCACCGGGAGGTCCGGTGCTACCGGCCTACCATCCGGTGCTACCGCTCCTCTGACCGGTGTGAAAAATCCAGAGGGGGTGTTTTTGTGTTCGGCTTGGGCCCGGTGCTACCGGGGTGAAGGCCGGTGCTACCTCCCTAGCGGTAGCACCGCTCCCAGTTGGCCGGTGCTACCGGACATCCCTGCAACGGCTAGTTTTGTAGCCGTTGGCGAGGAGGCCGGTGCTACCGGTCCTAGTAGGGCGGTAGTACCGGGTTTGATGAGTTTTTCCAGATTTCGCCACCAACGGCTAGTTTTCGCTTGGAGGCTATAAAAGGAGGCATTGGGGGGCATTTGCTGGTTGCTGAAATCAAGTGTGAGTTTTTGGGGGTGAAGTGCATGTGTTGCCTTCTTCCATTTGTTTCTTGAGCTAGTGTGAGCCTCTAATTGCATGTGTTGCAATTAGGAGAGGATTGAGAGCCTCTTGTGCATGTGTTGCACTTGAGGAGGATCCTAGTGCATGTGTTGCACGTAGGAGGTCACCGGAGTGCATGTGTTGCACTAGGTGAAGTTCAAGCGGAAGGGCTTGACTTGTTACTCTTGGAGGTTGCCGCCTTCTAGATGGCGTAGAGCGTCGTGCGCGGTGAGGTTCTCAACGGAGGTTGTGAGAAGTCCCGGCGAAGTTTGTGAAGGTTGAAGCTCGCCTACTGTCGGCGTTTCGAGCACCGGCAAGTAAATTTGTAAGTCTAAGGGGTCGCACGTTCCACTCCCTGTCGCACGTTCCACTCCCTGAATGGTTAGACTCGGAAGTCCAAGATGTATACTGGTTCGGGCCGAAGGTCCTTACTCCAGTTCGTGTGGTGGTGTTGTATTACTCTTGGTACAGATGATCGCACAAAGTTTTACAAGCGAGAATGCCAATGGTTGTGAGATGGGTTTGATAGCGCTCTCTCTCTTTTCGCCCCTCTTCCTTTCCCGCCACTACGGGGTTCTGCCTCCTTTATACGAAAGGAAGGCGGCAGTTACATCGAGAATTGGGGAGGACGAGATGACCTATACTAGGAGCTTGGTCCTTGGTTCTGCTGACCGATCATTTGCCCGTCTTGCCCATGCTTTGGGTCGGTAGCTTAGTGGTCGAGCGGTTAGGTATTTTCCGGAAATGGCGTACACGCCTCTGCGAACCTTTCGAGTGTTGACGTTGTCGCGCTGGCGTGGGTGTTGCCTCGGGAGAGGCGCGTCTTCGTCTTTATCGTGACCGGTGATGGGATGGGAGCATGACTTGGTCGATCATTAAACCTTCTTGGGAAGGAGCCACCGCCTTGTATAGTCGCTCGATTGACCCGTTCGTGGGGTGCGTGGTGTTGGTGGTGGAAGTTTTGACACGCTGCCCTTGGCGGGGTTGTCTTGGCACGATCGAAGTCGGGGATCCCGACTGCTGCGGGTCGGGAGCTCGCTCGGTCGGGCCGATGGGTCTCGCCCCGCTGCGAAGTCGGGAGCCAGCAGTCGGAGACGCTCCCTCGGTCGGTCGGGAAGGTCATCTCGCGTGGCTTTGTCGGTGCTTCGGCCGGTAATGGGCTAGGAGCGGTCTGTTGGGCTTGAGCCGTGCTTGAGGCCGTCGGCTCGTCGCCGGGCCGTTGGGTACGACTTTGTTATAAGTATTCGTCAAGAGCCCCAACCCCGAGTGATTTCTGCAGATTCGGTTGGGGTTGAGCTTGAAGAAAATAGTGACTGGCTCGGCGGTTGGCCCGACCGATTAGGTCAAACGATTTCGCCAGTGTACCCCAACGGATCCGACGGTTGCCGAAATCGCCGGTATTGAATCACGGAGGCTTTGAATCACCTCGTTTAGCGCGCGCATGGCTTAGCGCGCCTCGCCGCTCGTCTTCGGTGCCGGGTTACGGTGAAGGCGCCGTTTCGACGCGGCATTTACTCGAGACGCGTTTAATCTCCATCCGTTCGGGTATAAAATGATACCACGTACCGCTTGAGTGATAAAGCTTTAAAGGAGAAAACTTTCTTTTGCTCTTTGGGATGGCTTTGGGGCACCCTCAGTTTTCGGTTTTGGCGATGATGTCGCGGCGAAGAAGAAGACCCTTTGGCGAGCCGGTGAGTATGATCGGCGATGGCGAACTCGGGAGGAAGAAGCTGCAGCCCGTGATGCTGCTGCCGTCGACGCGCTGCTCGGGGTCGTCCCGAGGCTTGGGGTAGCAAGGGAGGCCCTTCTGGAGGCGATGGCGCGAGGGCGCCGACTGTAGTTGACGCGGCTACGTCGATGTCGCTGAACGGCAGCAGGCGCATCGGCTCATGATTCCGCAGCTGCGGCAGCTGACCCGTCGACCAGGCAAGGGCCTTCCAGCGTGCCGTCGGTGCCACCGATGCCGTGCGGATGTTGAAAGGCTTTGGCGCGGAGAAGGTCCTGCCGCAGCGTAGCTATTCTTGTGTCTGTCGAGTACTGTATGTAAAGTCGTGTAAAGCTTGAGCCTGTTGGTCTATAATAAAATCTTCTTTTTGTTCGTGAATGTCTTTGTAATGAGTTTGCTTTGTGCCTTGGTTAACAAGGACGACCGCGATGCCTTTGAGGTTTGGGTGTCCGAGCGCTCGTTTAACGTCGTAGCTAGACCGTCCCTTAGTCGGCAGGGACGACCGCGATGCCTCTGCGCGAGGTTCGGGTGTCCGAGTGCTCGTTTAACGTCGTAGCTAGACCGTGCCTTGGTCGGCAGGGACGACCGCGATGCCTCTGCGCGAGGTTCGGGTGTCCGAGTGCTCGTTTAACGTCGTAGCTAGACCGTGCCTTGGTCGGCAGGGACGACCGACCGTGCCTTGGTCGGCAGGGACGACCGCGATGCCTCTGCGCGAGGTTCGGGTGTCCGAGTGCTCGTTTAACGTCGTAGCTAGACCGGGCCTTAGTCGGCAGGGACGACCGACCGTGCCTTGGTCGGCAGGGACGACCGCGATGCCTCTTCGTGAGGTTCGGGTGTCCGAGTGCTCGTTTAACGTCGTAGCTAGACCGTGCCTTGGTCGGTAGGGACGACCGCGATGCCTCTTCGTGAGGTTCGGGTGTCCGAGTGCTCGTTTAACGTCGTAGCTGGACCGTGCCTTGGTCGGCAGGGACGACCGCGATGCCTCGCGCGAGGTTCGTGTCCGAGTGCTCGCTTAACGTCGTAGCCGGACCGTGCCTTGGTCGGCAGGACAACCGCGATGCCTCTTCGTGAGGTTCGGTGTCCGAGTGCTCGCTTATCGTCGTGCCGGACCGTGCCTTGGTGGCGGGGGCGACCGCGATGCCTCTGCGCGAGGTTCGGTGTCCGAGTGCTCGTTTAACGTCGTAGCTAGACCGTGCCTTGGTCGGCCGGGACGACCGCGATGCCTCTTAGGGAGGTTCGGGTGTCCGAGTGCTCGTTTAACGTCGTAGCTCGACCGTGCCTTGGTCGGCAGGGACGACCGCGATGCCTCTGCGCGAGGTTCGAGTGTCCGAGTGCTCGTTTAACGTCGTAGCTAGATCGTGCCTTGGTCGGCAAGGACGACCGCGATGCCTCTTCGGGAGGTTCGGGTGTCCGAGCGCTCGTTTAACGTCGTAGCTAGACCGGGCCTTAGTCGGCGGGACGACCGACCGTGCCTTGGTTGGCAGGGACGATCGATCGTGCTTTGGTCGGCAGGGACGACCGCGATGCCTCTTCGTGAGGTTCGGGTGTCCGAGTGCTCGTTTAACGTCGTAGCTAGACCGTGCCTTGATCGGCGGGGGCGACGCGATGCCTCTTCGGGAGGTTCGGTGTCCGAGTGCTCGTTTAACGTCGTAGCTAGACCATGCCTTGGTCGGCGAGGGCGACCGCGATGCCTCTTCGTGAGGTTCGGTGTCCGAGTGCTCGCTTAACGTCGTAACTAGACCGTGCCTTGGTCGGCGGGGACGACCGCGATGCCTCTTCGGAGGTTCGGTGTCCGAGTGCTCGTTTAACGTCGTAGCTCGACCGTGCCTTGGTCGGCGAGACGACCGCGATGCCTCTGCGAGGTTCGGTGTCAGAGTGCTCGTTTAACGTTGTAGCTAGACCGTGCCTTGGTCGGCAGGGGCGGCCGCGATGCCTCTCTCGCGCGAGGTTCGGTGTCCGGCGCTCGCTTAACGTCGTAGCTAGGCCGGCCTTAGTTGGCGAGGACGACCGACCGTGCCTTGGTCGGCGAGGACGACCGCGATGCCTCTTCGTGAGGTTCGGTGTCCGAGTGCTCGCTTAACGTCGTAGCTAGACCGTGCTTTGGTGGCAGGGACGACCGCGATGCCTCTTCGTGAGGTTCGGGTGTCCGAGTGCTCGTTTAACGTCGTAGCTAGACGCGGGCTCGTTTTACGTCGTAGGGCCGGGGCTCGTTTCGTCGTAGCCGGGCTCGTTTTACGTCGTAGGCGGGCGCGGGCATCCGTCCCCAAGTCCTCGTCTGGCGAGGGTAGCCTGCGAGAGGAGTGGCGCCGTCTATCCCACACGTATACCCGTCCGCGGTGTGGGACCCGGAGGGGTGAGCGACGCGTTTACCGCGTTGGTTTGAACGCCGTGCTCGTGGAGCTTATAACGGTAGTCCGAGTGGGTCTGGGAGGTCCGCCAAGGGGACTCTTCCGAGCGGACGGTCCCGAGTAGGGTGTCCTGGCCTGGCGTGGGCGACCCATAAAAACCTTTCTTTACTCAATCCGTATGGATCTGGGTCGTCCGTCGACCCGGAGCACACCGGCCGCCGCTCATCGATGAGCTCCGGGAGAGTGTGAGTATGGTCTCGGACGCGGTAGAGGTGATTAGGTCGTCGGCCGACCTAACAGAGGGCCCACCGCGGGCTCACCTCATACTTGCCCTAACTCGAGTTTATTGGGCGGCCTTAAGCCCATCTAGTGGGTTAGGCCTTTTGATCCCACAGCTCTAGCTGGGCCCCCGGCGCAAGCCACAAAGCTTTTGCCATTTTGGGGCCGCAGCGGCCCAGCGGGCCTCTCGCGCGCGCCCCGGAGCAACCGTCCCGCCCAAGACGCAGACGCGTCACTCGGGGCGGCGTCTTTACGACTTGTCCTGTCAAGATTAAATGCTGGGTGGAATTGGGAACGGGGAGTTACCAGGCGGGCGTGACAGACGAGGGCGAACGCGACGTTTCGCTCGAGGGGGTGCCGGTTCGGTCGGTGCCTGTTCGTCTTCTATAAACACGCCCCTGGAACGTTTCTGGCAACCACGCTTTTTGCCTCCCTCGCCTCCTGTTCCTAAGAACAACAAAGAGCCAAGGAAAGAAAAACTTAGCCTTCTCTTCTTCTCCTCGAACATTTAGCAGCAAGTAGCCCGAACGACCACTAAGTGTGTTTTGTGACGTGCAGCGCCTACACGGGTGTGACCGTGGTGCGTCCTGCGTCGACTCCGCAGGGGATGGCGCCGGTCGCACCGTTGGCGGTCGAGGCCGCGCCTGCCTGCGGAGGGATGGGGCCTCGCTCGGAAGCCGAAGTTGGCGAGGGGCTCCCGCCGGCCGGTGTGATGGTCCTCGCGGAGGAGGATGCGACAACTCGGTCGGCGATCGCGCGGCCGAGACGTAGCAGTCTGGCGCCGACCCTTGCCCGAGGCGCGGTGAGAGGCCCGCAGCGCAGGTCGCCACGAGGATCCCCGGCGATCGGTTCGCCATCACTGCCGATGGTGCTCAGCAGCAGCGCCCGCCCGAGCAGACGTCAGGGGCTGCTGCCGGAGTGGCCCTTAGGTCGGAGTCGTGGCGGATCGGAGGAGGGCGAGTGGGTCGCCTTCACAAAAGCTCTGGACACCGGCGAGAGATAGAGCGGATCCGAAAGGTCGACTGCTTCTCGAATCTTCGGCAAAGGCGCTGGGCGTGGTGGCCGAAAGTCCGGCCGATCTGTTTAGTAAGTTGATGGAAAAGCTTTGGTTTTGTAAAATTCACTCACCCGCGGTGGCGTAATGGATAGCTCGCTTTTTGCAGCATCTACGCCCTTTCGGAAGCGAGCCGAACTCTGCGGCCTTCGGATAGCCGTGGCGGCGCCGAGAGAGTGCGGTCGGCCGCGAGCTACGCTGACCCAAGAGGCTCTGGCGGTCGGTGGTCGGGCGCGGAGCCGCCAAGGGCGGATGAGGCCACGAGGTCCTCTTCGATGAACGCTGAGGGGCCAAATCTTGGGGCGAAGATGGCGAGCTCGAGTCCTCCTGGCGAGGCCAACGAGGCCAAGGATGCCGCCACATCGGCGGAGGACGCGCAGCGCAGCGACCCGTCTGCGGATCAGCGGGACCAGGCTCGGAAGGGCGCCGACCGAGTTCGCTCCGGCGGGGACCGCCCGAAGGACTTAGCTTCACGAGGACTTCTTACGGGCGCTTAAGGAAGAAGCCGCAATCGACCAACTCTGCTGCGGTAAGTGTCTTGATTCTTCAATTAACTCGGTGGTGCGACCCGCGAGCGAGCTTATCTGAGACGCCGAAAGCTGCGCAGAGCGCAGGAATCGAGCATCGCCGTGGAAGCGCGAGAAGCGGCGGCGGATGCCCGCGACATGGCGATCGCGGCGGGACGAGCGCGCGGCGGCGAAAATCGCCGAGGCGGTCGGGCCTCGATTGGCGCCGAGCAGACCCTTAGCGAGGCTGGTCGGGAGTGCGTCCGCGTCACGAAGCGATGCAGGCCAGCGCGCTCGCCCGCTCGGCCGAGTGCGAACGCACGAGAGAGCGGTGGCGGTTGGCGCGCGCTGGGGGCTTCCTCTCGTTGGTCAATACCATCTCGCACTATGGTGGCATCGACCTCGCAGTGGTGAGCAGCGGCGTCGCCGGGAACCGGACCGACGACGAGATCGATAGGTTCGAGTTCTTGGTTAAGCCGCACGCCCGGGAGATCGCCAGCCACGTCTCGCCGCAGGTCGCCCTCGAGGAAGAATAAAAGTAGTTAGATTTTATCCCTTTCATTGATTGTAATGGCTGTCAAGTTTTATAGACAATCTTAAGTTTAACAAGTTCCGGTATGCCTCTTGCCCCTTTTGTGTTTTTGGTGAGCGCTCGACCGCCATAGCCCTAAGGACCGCAGGGTCACTTATCGTGGGTCGGGTTGCTTCGGGAGGGTTAAGAGGATAGGAATCTTGGTTACTCGGCAGTTATGCGCACTTGTGAGGGAGAGGAGTGTTTCCGACCGACAGAGGATCGCTCCACTCGGGCACTTCCTTCTTCCACAAAGCGCTACTTAGCAACCGTAGCCGCTGGGGCGTAGGCCGTAACGCTTGGGTCGAGAGGGTTACCGCTCGGGATGGACCTTGCGGTCGGTCAGGTCACCGACCCGCACGAGCGCGTGAGTTAGCCGAGTTAGCGCGAAGGAGGAGTGTTCCCGACTGACTAAGAGGTCGCTCCACTCGGGCATTTCCTTCTTCCGCAAGCGCTACTTAGCAACCGTGAGCCGCCGGGCGAGGTCGAACGCTTCGGTCGAGAGGGTTACCGCTCGGAGAGACCACAGAGTCACCGGGTCACCGACCCACATAAACGACCGACCAGAGCGGCTGGCGAGGGCGCCAAGAAGGCGGCCAGCGTCGCAGGGCGACCAGGTGCTCGGAAGGGTAAGAGTAAAGACCAAGCCAGGAAAGAAGAAAAGAGATTAGGGATAGAATCGCCTTAACTTTTCTATGTTCCAAGCGTTTGGCGAGATCTGACCGTCGGCGTCATTGAGTCGAAAGGTGCGGTCGGAGAACCTCCACGACGGTGAAGGGCCTTCCGAGGTGGCGATAGCTTGTGCTTGTCCTTCTGGTTTGGACCGACGCAGACTAGGTCGCCGATCTTTGAAGGATCGCCCTCGAACCTAGCGGTGTGATAGCGCCGCAGAGCTTCTTCGATATCGGCCGATCACAGGATGGCCACGCCACGCCTCGTCGGTGGTCGATGGCGTCTTGTTGCCGGCGAGCCCAGAGCCTCATCGAAGCTTGTAGTCTTGGGCGCCATACTCTAGGTCTCATTGGCAAGGCGGCTTGCCAAACACCATGAAGAACGGTGTACACCCGGCCGCTCGGGTGGGCTTGGTCCGCAGACTCAGAGGACGGAGGTAGCTCGCCACCCACCGACCGGCCGGTGCTTGAGCCGATCAAGATTCGTGGCTTGAGTCCTTGAAGGATCATGCCGTTGCACGTTCGACCGGCCGTTGGTTCGTGGATGGGCCACGGCGCCCAATCGACACGGATGTTGAAGTCGTCGCAGAACTCGAGGAACTCCTTCCCGTGAACTGCGTTCGTTGTCGGTGATGATGGAGTTTGGAACTCCAAACCAAAAACGATGTCGCGGAAGAAGATGGCGCTGTCGCCGGCGTGGCGCTCACGACCGGCAGCCTCTATCCACTTGGTGAATTTATCCACCGCGACTAGAAGATGAGTAAAGCCCCGGGCGCTTTCTTGAAGGGCTCGACCGGATCGAGTCCCCAAACGCAAATGGCGGATAATGGGGATCGCTCAGAAAGCTTGAGCCGACGGATGTATCTGCCGCAAAGAAGCGGCACCCGCCGCAGTCGCGCGACGATCGCCGGCGTCGGACACGGCGGTCGGCCAATAAAACCTTGCCGAAAGGCCTTTCCTCTGGGATCGGGCGCGGCATGGTGACCGCAGACCCGCCATGGATATCGGCGATGAGCGCTTCCCTTGGTCGGTGAACGCATTTGCAGGACCCGGAGGACTCCTCTTGTAAAGGTCAGGCCGACCAAGGCGAAGGTTTTGCTCACGAGCGAGCGTCGGGCCTCGGTCGGTCGAGGGGAGCGACCCGTTCGTCAAGCGGTCGGTGAAGGGCTTCCTCGATCGGATTCGATTACTAACACGCGTGGGTTGACCGGTCGAGTCTACACGGCCGTCGCGGCGTCGGGGTGACCGTCTTTGGGTAGGTCGAGAGAGCCGCTCGCCATCGAGCCCAGATTGGACGGAAGGCGCGGGAGGTCGCAGACGAAGATCGAGCGGGGATCGGCCCTCTGCTGGAGGCAAGATTGGCTAGGTGATCGGCTTCACCATTGTAGCGTCAGTAGCTATGGTGGAGCTCAAACCCTTAAACCGTTCTTGAGCTGCGCGCTTCTTGACAAGATGCTGCGGCCATGCGGGCGTCCCGGGGTTCTGCGGCCTTCATGACCTGGTCGACAACAAGCTTGGAGTCCCCGTGGACGTAGAGTCGGTGAGCACCGAGGTCGGCAGCGATCCGGAGACCGTTGACGAGAGCTTCGTATTCGGCGATGTTGTTGGTCGCGTCGAAGAGCAACCTGATGGCGTATTGAAGCCTGTTCCCGAGTGGGGAAATAAGGACGACTCCTGCGCCCGCGCCGTTCTTGGTGTAGGACCCATCAAAGTACATTGTCCAGTACTCGGGATCTTCTATCGCCGGTGGCGCCTGGGCTTCGGTCCACTCGGCGACGAAGTCGGCCAGGGCCTGGGACTTGATCGCCGTCCGAGGGACGTATGTTATGCCGCGTGGCGAGCTCGGCGCCCACTTGGCTATCCTTCCGAGGCGTCGCGGTTGTGGGCGATCTCGCCGAGTGGGGACGCGGTCACCACGGTGATGGCGTCTTCGGTCGAGTAATGGACGAGCTTTCTCTTGGCGATGAGTACGCGTAGAGCGCTTCTCGCACTGCGGACACCGAGTTTTGGACTCGGAAAGCACCTCGCTGACGAAGTAGACTGGCCGTTGCACCTTGAGTTCACGGCCTTCCTCCGCTCGTTCCACCTCAAGGGCCGCACTAACGACTTGAGCAGTGGCGGCGACGTAGAGGAGTAGTGGTTCGCCTGGTGCCGGGGCGACCAGGACCAGAGGTGAGGATAGGAAGGCCTTTAGGTGAGTGAGGGCCTCCTGAGCCTCCTGGGTCCAGCTAAAACGGTCGGATTTCTTGAGCAACCTGTAGAGCGGCATTCCACGCTCGCCAAGGCGAGACACGAAACGGCTCAAGGCTGCTAGACACCCCGTTAGCCTCTGGACTCCTCTGAGGTTAGGAACCGGGCCCATCCTTGCGATTCTGAGATTTTCTCTGATTGGCCTCGATACCTCGCTCGAGATGATGAAGCGGCGGCTTCCTTTGGGAACCCCAAAGACGCATTTCTGGGGTTGAGCTTTATACGGAATCGTCGAAGATTCGCGAAAGTCTCTTCGGATCGCAATAAGGTCGGCGCATTCTTGGTCTTCACGACTATGTCGCCGGCGTGCGCCTCAACGCGTTGCGGCCGATCCGGTCATTGAAGCACGTTTGCATACATCGGTGGTATGTAGCGCCGCGTTCTTTAGGCCGAACGGCATTGTAGCGTGCGAGCGAGCCGAATGGCGTGATGAAGGAAGTCGCGGTGGTCGGACTCCTTGATGCTATCGGTGGTAGCTGAGTAGGCATCCGAGAAAGAAAGAGACACACACCCGTGGAGTCAATGACTTGGTCGATGCGGGGCAAGGGGAACGGGTCTTTGGGACAGGCTTTGTTGAGACCCGTATAGTCAACACACATTCTCCATTGCCCATTTTTCTTTTTTACAAGTACGGGGTTGGCTAGCCACTCGGGGTGGCGCACCTCTTTTACAAACCCCGCGGCCAGAAGCTTGGCGATCTCCTCCCCTATGATCTTGCGCCTCTCCTCGTCGAAGCGGCGCAAGCGTTGGGCGACCGGCTTTGAGCCTGGTCGGATGCTCAAGGAGTGCTCGGCGACTTCCCTTGGGATTCCTGGCATGTCGGCGGACCTCCATGCGAAGACGTCTTTGTTGGCGCGGAGAAAGTCGACGAGCGCGCTTTCCTATTTGGCGGGGAGCGTGGCTCCGACCCGCACGGTCTTGGTCGGATCGCAGGGATCGACCGCAACCTTCTTTGTGTCTTCGGCGGACTTGAAGGATCCTGCCCCCGACTTGCTGGATTCGGGGGCGGACTCGGAGGCTTCCCTCCTGAGATTTACAAGCTCGGCGGATGCGATGATCGCCGAGGCAAGCTACGCAATCTAACTGCGCTTCCTTGATTAAGCGGTGAAAAGACGATACCACGGTTATGGCTCCCCGAGGTCCGGGCATCTTCAGCTTGAGGTAAGCATAGTTGGGGACTGCCATGAACTTGGCGTAGCATGGTCTCCCCAGGATAGCGTGATAGGAGCCGGGGAAATCCACAACCTCGAAAGTGAGGGTTTCGGTGCGGAAATTTCCTGGTTCCCCAAAGGTGACGGGCAGGTCGACCTGCCCGAGCGGATGGGCTCTGCGGCGGGGATGACGCCGTGGAAAGGAGCCTTGCTCGGTCGGAGACTCGGCGAGAATCCCCATGGCGTCGAGCGTCTCCACGTAGAGGATGTTGAGACCGCTGCCACCATCCATGAGCACCTTGGTGAGGCGCTTCTTTCCCACGATGGGGTCGACTACCAGCGGGTACCTTCCCGGCTGGGGGACGTGATCGGGGTGATCGGTCCGATCAAAGGTGATCGGAAACTCCGACCACCGGAGATATTGGGGGACGCATGGCGCGACGGTGTGGACCTCGCGGTAGGCGAAGTTTAAGCCGCGCTTGTCGGCGAACACCGCCCGCTAAAGATCATGAGGCGGCCGTCGAGTTGAGGAACTCGTCGTCGCCTTTTCTCCGCGCCGTGGGAAATGTGGCGGCTTCTTTCCTTTGCCTTGGGCGTTGCGGCGCTGAAGAAGCATCTCGGACTTCGCATCCGATATTTGTGCTTGACAGGAACCCGTGGTTGAACGCAGGTACATCCATCAATTTCTCAAAGTGGTGGGCGCGACGGTTGGTCGCACTCGCCGCTTGGCGGGCGATGGTATGGCGACCACTTGAGGTTCGCGGATCTGTTTTCCATGCCGCTTAGCTTGTCTCGGAGCGGTGGAAGGGATCCGATCGGACGCCGGGCCCTTGCTGGCCTTTCCTTCCTCGAAGATAGCCCCCACAGCCTCCTCGCCGGAGGCGTGGTTGGTGGCGATGTCGAGGAGCTCCTTGGTGGTCCTGGGCTTGAGACAGCCCAGCTTGTGCACCAGGGCCTTGCAGGAGGTGCCGTAGATGAATGCTCCCACGACATCGGCGTCGGAGATGTCGGGGAGCTCGTTGCATTGGCGGGAAAACCGCCGGATGTAGTCCCGGAGAGTTTCCCCTGGCTGCTGCTTGCAGCCCTTCAGGTCGCAGGAGTTACCAGGGCGCTTGTAGGTGCCCTGGAAGTTGTCGGCGAAGAGATTCTTGGTCGGCCAGCCTCGATGGTTCTCAAGCGGGCGGTACTCGAGCCAAGCTCGGGCGAGTCTGCGAGGTAGATGGGGAGGTATTGGATGATGAAGAGGTCATCCGTTGCTCCGCGCGCAAGATGCGAGCCGTAGTCTTGAGCCAAACCCACAGGTTCGTGGCCCCGTGTACTTGGCGATGTTGGTGGCGCCGAACTGGCAGGAAATCGCTGGCGGATCCTGGCGGCAAAGCCCGTGGTCCGGGACCATCGGGCTTGAGTCATGGCGGTGGCGCCCGCCGTCCACAACACGTGAGTGGGCGGCCTCCTCGCCGCTTTCTCCGCGCCTCGAGGGTGGCGCGAACATCGTAAGCGTCGCCGGCGGCTGGCGTCACGGGGCGCGTGAGGCCCGGGTGGTTCGTGGTGTGGCGCCGTCTTGGCGGACCACCGGCCAGCGGCGGCAGATGCGGCCCGGTGACGGAGGTGGCGCCCGAGCGGTAGGAGCCGAGGCTGCATGTGTTGCACGGCCGCACACTCCACCGGGAGGAGGTTGTGGTGCGTGGCTTTGGCCTCGGTCACCGGCCCGGAGGCCTCGGCGGCATCGCACCGCAGCCCACGCTCGCTTGCATGGGGAAGAACCGAGGGCGTGATTCTTCCACCCGCTTGTGGTATACATCGCGCACAAGGTCCGCGTCGCCGGCACTGCCGGCCTCGGGCTCATCTGCCCGGAGTTAGCTGGAGTGGTCGAGCTCGACCTGCGCTTATCCGGCTCTTGGCGTTATCGGCCGGAGTTGGCGCGAGCTTGGCGTGTTCAAGACTTCGCTGGCGGTGTTCCTCCTCCTGCGCCTCGGTCGCCGGATGGGGCCCCACTGTAACCGTGGGGTTATGATTAAATCGGCAGTGCGCCATGTTGCACTCGCGAGTGCCGCCACGGCGGGTACTCCGTGTCGGAGCTGAGTCGTGGTGGAAGAGTCTTCCAAGCTCGTGGATGGAGGCCGGCATGTAGCCGACCATCGCCACAAGTTGTGAGCTGCGGAGGTGACACGGTCACTGCCGGGCCCACGGAGCTTCGCGACGCGGCGAGCGCTCTCGGGCTCCGGCTTTGGGACTCGCGGTGCTCCAAGCCGGAGCTTGGCGAATCGCCGGAGATGGCGCCGGGCTTCCACGTGGCGCCGGGCCTCGGTGGCGGCGAGGATGGCGTAAGCCCTCCCGCCGCGTGGCGGCAAAGTTGAGGGAGCCGGCGGATCGGCTCTCGGCGTGGTCATGCCGTCGTGGATGAAAGATGCCATCGGGAGGCGAGCGGAATCCGGAGATGGTGATGAAGACGCCGAAGACCCCTACCGCGCCAGCTAACCGGCGTTTGAGCACCGCAAGTAAATTTGTAAGTCTAAGGGTCGCGCGTTCCACTCCACTGAATGGTTAGACTCGGAAGTCCAAGATGTATCTTGGTTCGGCCGAAGGTCCTACCCGATTCATGTGGTGGTGTTGTATTACTCTTGAGTACGGATGATCGCACAAAGTTTTACAAGCGAGAATGCCAATGGTTGTGAGATGGGTTTGATAGCGCTCTCTCTCTCTTTTCCCCTCTTCCTTTCCCGCCGCTTACGGGGTTCTGCCTCCTTTTATACGAAAGGAAAGGCGGGTTACATCGAGAATTGGGAGGACGAGATGACCTATACTAGAGCTTTGGTCCTTGGTTC
Organism: Otatea glauca; assembly: GCA_036346275.1. Classification (NCBI taxonomy): domain Eukaryota; kingdom Viridiplantae; phylum Streptophyta; class Magnoliopsida; order Poales; family Poaceae; genus Otatea; species Otatea glauca. The sequence goes on from CM070713.1 coordinate 77,994,928, forward strand.
TCGCCGGCCCGATCATCGCCGTCTTGCCCATGCTGGGTCGGTAGCTTAGCTGGTCGAGCGGTTAGGTATTTTCGGAAATGGCGTACACGCCCTCTGCGAACCTTTCAGTGTTGGCGTTCTTTGCGCTGGCGTGGGTGTTGCCTCGGGAGAGGCGCGTCTTCGTCTTATCGTGACCGGTGATGGGGTCGGAGCATGACTTGGTCGATCATTAAACCTTCTTGGGAAGGAGCCACCGCCTTGTATAGTCGCCGATTGACCCGTTCGTGGGGTGCGTGGTGTTGGTGGTGGAAGTTTTGACACGCGCCCTTGGCGAGGTTGTCTTGGCACGATCGAAGTCGGGGATCCCGACCGCTGCGAAGTCGGGAGCTCTGCTCGGTCGGAGCCGATGGGTCTCGTCCCCGCATGCGAAGTCGGGAGCCCGCAGTCGAGACGCTTCCTTGGTCGGTCGGGAAGGTGTCTCGCGTGGCTTTGTCGGTGCTTCGGTCGGTAATGGGCTAGGAGCTGTCTGTTGGGCTTGAGCTGTGCTTGAGGCCGTCGGCTCGTCGCTTTGGGCCATTGGGGTACGGCCTGTTATAAGTATTCGTCACCTACCCGGGAGGGAAAAGGAGCTACCACTAGTGGATTCGAGGTGGGTGCTCAATTCGTGGAGCCGATCCAATGTGTTTGGGCTAACCTCAACGTGGACTAGAGGAGACCGGCAAGTCTCCGAACACCACGGTAAAAAGTATTGTGTCTCTTGTGCTTGCATTGTTTTCATTATTTATATTCAATCAATTTATATTTATAAAATTAAATTGATTGATTGCTTGTCTTTAGAATTGCAATTATTGTTAAAGACATAATTAGTTAGTGCACATAGTGAGCCTAGTTGATTTAGGCTTTAATTGTCAAAACCTTAGTTTATCGCTTCCGCATTTTTATTGATAAGGTTTTGGCATAAGGGTAATTAGGGATGAATTGCTTTGTAGAAATTAGTTAACGAGAAATTTTTTAAAAGCCGCCTATTCAACCCCCTCTAGTCGGCATCCTCGACCTTACAGTAGGACCCGTCGGCTAATTTTGTGGACTGCTATAAACCTTCGGTGAATCTGTTTTTTTTGGAAGGGCTACTAGGAGCCGTCAGCGAATCTGTGAATTTTTTTAGAAAACCACGGAGGGATTTAAACTACATTTAATTGTTTTTGCGTAAGAATGAGTCGGTAAGACCCGTCGGCTAATTTGTGGACTGCTATAAACCTTAAGCGAATCTGTGTTTTTTTAGAGAAAACCGAGGATGTTTTTTTGGGTCCATTCTGCAAAAAAAAATGATTTAAACGTCATTTAGTTTTTTTCGTAAAAATGGGTCGGTAGGATCCGTTGGCTAATTCGTGGACTGCTATAAACCTTCGGCGAATCTGTGTTTTTTTTTAGAAAACCGAGTCCATTCTGAAAAAACGATTTAAATGTCATTTAGTTTTTTTGCGTAAAAATGGGTCGATAGGACCCGTCGGCGAATTTGTGGACTGCTATAAACTTTCGGTGAATTTATGTTTTTTTTGAGAAAACTGCGGACGTATTTTTGTTTTTTTGGTCCATTTTGAAAAAAAACAGCGAGAGGAGTTGAACGAAAATCGTAGAGGTACCTAAACGTATTTTTTATTTTGCAGGGTCCGTTCTTATAAAAACCTCGGGAGGACCTGAATGTAAATCGCAGAGGGACCTAAACATAATTTTGGTTTTTTCAGATCCTTTCTTTTAAAAACCGACCGGATGACCTAATCGCGATTTTGGATTTTTCGAAAGGCCTTTTCGCGAATGTGCTGAGCAGGCATCCCGAAAGCCGGCAAAATCTCACCGCTTTAATATATAGTATACATTAGTAACTCATTACACGTGAGGCCAAGTATCTTCTTCATGTTCTCGACCTGGCTGCTGCTCTTTTATATACTCCGTATATTAAACTCTGAAGTTTTTTCGATTGCTCCCCGTGTCCACCTCATCTTCGGCACAACGTGGCCTCGCGCTGCCTTGTTCGCGCGGCCCGCCGTTCGTATGGCTCGCACCGTGTTGAGCCACGTTGCCCGCGTGGCTAAACCGCTGGTATAGCTTATATAATTTATCGCCATCTGTTGTCATAGCTGAACGCACGACATATCGATAAGCTCTTGCGCCCTGTCTCGCAACCCGCGTTTGATCCTTGCCCGCGCGAGATTTTTCCTGACCGATGCGTGTCGCCGTTTTTTTGCTAAACACCCCTAAAAGATCAGGAAATTATTTTTTCGCCATTTTATACGAAAAGGCCCTGAAAAAAACTTTTTTTACGCAAAGACCTATGAAAATGCAAAAAATACGTTTGCATCCCAAAAAAAGACGAAAATAGATTTTTTCCGCGATGGCCCCCTCGAAGATTCGAAAAATATATCCGAGTTCGTTTTTTCGCGAAAGGCCCCCTCAAACTTCTAAGATTAATTTTTCTTCTGCAGGGCCCCAAAAATCCAGTTTTTGTAAAGAAAAAACCAGAATTATAGAAAATCTATTTTTTTGTAAAAAAAATCCACAAAAATTATAGAAAATATGGCCGAACTCACGAAAATTATTCTGTTGATGCGTGTGTGCATTACGGTTGGCGCGGCGTACATCACGCTCACGCATCTTGTACTCTTAATCTGAAATAGCCGCGGCGGAGACAGATGGTGGCAACGTGGGTAAGTACTCCGACAAGAAAACGATGAAACGGTGCACGCCGATCGCAGAGGATATGACTGAGATGACGAGCATGTTCCAGCTCACCCTAACCATCAGGATGGGCTCCTCTCTTATATCCCTGAGAAACTTGGAGAATATGATCTTCAGCCTGCGATCTCTTACGGCCTCCTGGAACGCCATCAGGGTTGACGCTTCTTTGGACAACCCCAGGTCTCCCTCGTTCTTTCCTGTAATCACGCGCGCATGAGGCTCGAGATGTCTGACTCCTTTTTAGCCAGTCACCTTCTGAAAGGACCTGCCTATTTAAAACTTCGTAAACGAGGAATTATGATAACATAATCTAGATTTCAAAAGAAAAATCAGCAATTGAAATTATTCTTAGTAAACCTCATCAATTCCTTAAATAAACCATTCGGCAAAGAGCAAACAACATTTTAATTTCATTAACAAAATGTCATTCATATCCATACATCACAAATTACACATATATCAATTACAACAAGAATAATGGCTATCTCCATCCACTAACAACAATTTCATACATGAATTATACATTCGAAGTTCATACAACTATTAATTACAACAATTGGAATACACAGAATAGGTTACAAATGATGTGTAATCTAATTCTAAAAGGCCTTGGTTTAGAATACCTAAAAACGTTAGTCAACAATAACATAAAGGAAGGCAAAGCAATGGAAAAGATAAAAGATAAGAGTTACCGTCAGACCCAATCGTGAATAGGAAACGCTCATTGAGATACCCGATCCATCCAGGGCTAGATCGGCACCTTTCGCTAAATTAGGGTATCGTCATCCGACGAGCACAACTTACCGTTGTCAGATAACCTAAACACGAATACCTCATGGTAGAAAAGTAAAAGTCTCATGGTAAAAAGTGAAAGAACCACTGTAAATAAGGATAAGCACTAGCCAAGCCGAACCCCATCCCCCATTTTTTTCCCCTCCACACTCCAAGCCAACCCAAGAAACCAGAGCACAACTAAGAGGCCTCCAAGCCAAAAACTCTAGGAGCAAGCCAAGAGGAGGCCCCAAGTCGAAAGCAAGATCAGGAGCAGAAGGGAGCTAGAAGCAGGAGGTCCAGATCTGGACTACATCTCCATCAACACACCCCAGGGATCCATAACACCGAACCGTACGCATCCCACACCTCAACATCACAGGTACTTCACCTCACTAGGCATTCGTTAGTACTAGGAGCAAATAGTCCCTGTGTGGAGTAGAAAATTAGACAGCCAATAGGTCGAGGATCTATTAGGGGTTTCAGAAGAATGACTGCGTTAAAGGGCGGCGTCGTGCGTGCCCGACGAACCGGTGCCCGTCAAAACTCCAATCAATCACTCCTAAATCATCATCACCCATGTTTACTCAAAGCATCACAATCAGATCCACTCCACAACAACACATTCAACCTCAGGTGCACATGAGAAAATCCATGCTAGCTCTAGAATCAAGTAGCTCTAGTGCAGTAGCAGGGTAGACAACAGAGGGAGTAGGAGTACCGCAGGTCTCAGAGAGTGACGCCCTAAGGGCGGCATGGTGCGTGCCCTGCAACTACCTCGCATTCCCCAGCATTCGGGTGTTGCTGGACGTCGTCACCACGCCACCAAACCTAGAGTGCAACCCCAAATCATCATCGACCCAAAAACAATAGTATACATGCTTCCATTCACATCACAAACATGTACAAAAACCACAATAATAGGCCCTGTAAAGAAGATAACGGAAGAAAGAGTCTCTTACCAAACCATGGAATTTGGCCATGGCAGTAAGTAAGGGCAGGGGAAAAGGCCTCAGCCATGGAGGCGAGAGGGGGGAGACCAGGGAAGCAGCAGTTGGTCTGGGCCGAACTGCAGACGCTGACCACACATGTAAAGGCGCATATGAAGAACCCAGTCGCGATAATTGATACCATCGAAGATAACCAGACAACGAGGAACAGAGACAGTGCCCGAAGAACCAAAAGATGACAACATTTTTTTACCAGGCTCAAAACCTTTTCACTGGACTTAAATTGGTTTGAGGTCCGATCGTACTTGAAACGAGATCCGGCGAAGGATCCAGTAGAAAGCTCGGTGGGTTGGCGTCCTGAGCGATAGCCGTGGCGGGTTTGCTTCATGAGCGACGGCGGTCGGGTCACGGGTGGCGGCCGGGTCGGCGACGACGTCACAGGCAGCGCACAAGGCGATGGGAAGCCGGCGGTGCCGTAGGCGTTGGGTTGCCGGAAGGCTGCCAGAGGAGCACCAGGAGCCAAAAGCAGTCGGAGGAAACGACGCGTCGGCGGCGAGGGGGGGGGGTGAGCACCAGATGGCCAAGGAAACGAGCTCCGGTCAGAGGCGAGGTTCTTCCTCGCGTGCCGGAACAGAGGCGACCAGCCAGGAGAAGGACGATAGTCAGGCAACCAAAAGGCGACGAGAATAGCCGCTGGGAAAAAGCGCAAGTGCAACGTTGGTGAGGAACCTAACCCTAAAATCTTGCTCTAATACCATGTTATGAATAGTACTTGTATTCAACATGAGGCTAATGGGTCAGTATATATACATGTACATAAGGGTATAGAAGGAAAGCCTATATAAGACAATATCTATGTTAGAAAATGCTTCCCTAGAATCACTCCTGCAAGCCATATCTCTCATAATGGCCAGTCATTATATCTATTTATTCTTTCCTGATTTACAGCAGCCATATCTCTCCAAATATGGCTGGTTATTATAGCATTTCCCTGATTAGTGCTGGTCTTTAATAGCCAGCCAATCATACCTTTTTGTACTATATATATATCCTGTACAGACTTCATGGAAAGTATCAAAGGAAATCATCCTAGATCAATTTCTTTCAATCTATACAAGGCTAGCAATCTCTATACAAGGCAACTAGCAATATCTGATATAAGGTAACTAGGATACTGTCAAATCATAGTAAAATGTATATTGTTATGAGTTAAGAACCCCTTCTCTTTGTCGAATTGGTAATGACATAGGCAAGTAGATAGTTGAGTGGTCAACGAATCCCACAACATTTTTTGAGAAAAAAATCATATATTAAAATACCATATAATGGTCTGAAGGAAGTATAAAGCTTAAAAGTAGCTGACCCTACTAAGCATCCATGATCATTGACCTCATTAGTAAAGAAGTCTGGATCCACAACTGTCAACTAGAATGCCTTTACCAGAAAATTATTTAGCTTTTGGCAATGCATTCTAAGAATACAATCAAACCCTGATTAACTAGTTCTACTTCCAATCCAAATTTCATTTAATTGTTGTCTTGTGTTCAATCATTTCATTTCAGCCAGCCATCATACCATGTAAGTGACAATCTTCAACAAACTAAAGGCTAAAATAAATGATGTCACTCGGCAGGAAAGAGCATGACTAATTATCCCAAGCACCGAAAAAACATATTTTGTAGTTTGATGAATTACCATTGTCACTCGGTGTAGATTAGTTCTTGGTGGAACAGCATCCATTTCAGTCAAATCATAAACAAGGGAAGCCCAATCACCATTTACTATGTGCACGATGCTTGCAAGCATAGCACGCTGATGTTTCTTCTCCATCATGCAAAGCAAACCAAAATCAAGAAACCTAACATATTCAGGAAAATGTTGCCATAGCTCAACAAATATTTCATCACAAAATCTGCATGCCCACTGTAATTCCACCAAAAGAACAAAATATCTTATATGAAGCCATACATTAGTGAAGGAAAACAAAACATGAGCCTATCTAGCATGCGAATATATGATTCTACCGATTTTTGTTAGAAGTCATTTACTTGTAGATGAATTGCCACTTACCCAACACGACCTTCAGGTGTATAACACAAGTTATCGGGATGAGGATCAGCATGCAACAAGCCTGTCTCAAGAAGCTGCACTAGCGATGCCTCGACCCCTTTATTGACCTTATTATCAGGATAAGTAACAAAATGTTAAACACATTGCTCAACAAGCTCAAACTGAATATTGAAACGTACAAATTGTTGGTTATACTACTAGCACAACAGGCAGAAAATAATAATACCCTTAAAGATTCCAGAGAAAGATATTTTAAGTTCCATGATTCTGAAACAAGAACAAGATGGTACTGAACTACCTAAATTGCAACTTCTAAGTGATAAAGAAGCCCTTTCCAATGAACACAACTTCAATTCCAAATATTTTATATTAGGAAGCACAGTTGGATGGTAATAATTTTATTTATCGCACTCACCTTTTGTCAAATGAGATAAATAGTTAAGGAATTATTTATGCAAGCTATTAATAAACACCAGGTCAAGAAGGCGGGCTTTTTCTTCCAACTTCTGCTTCTCTGACGATTCAGTAATATCATCAGAAATTCCTTTAGACAAAGAAAGCAACTCCTTGGGGTTTTCGCCAGCCACCCACTCCCTTGTCAAAACCCTCTTCCTAGTAAGTTGTTTGAGAACCTTCGGAACCAGCATAAATGAATATCTGGAATGAAAATCCTGCAAGAGGAGTGGAAATCATAAGCTAAAACAAAACCAAGACTGGACATATGTTAGTAAAGCATGGGTGGGAGACAAGACCAAAGCAGAACCAGGAATTTGGTAGCAATAGGGGCTTCCATATTGTAGTCCAACTTGCCAACAAAACCTCTACCCAACTCATCAGCATAGAGGGAAATGTTACTTTCTCGCTTTGCTGCCTTCCTCATGAAAGCAACCTAAAACAAATGGTAAAAAGTAAACAGCTGAATGGAAAAGGCATCACAAGAATGAGACTACAATAATAGAAAATGATGCAATGCTACAGTCATTGGTTCACCAAAAGAGCCAAAGGAAGTTCAAGAAGAGGGAAGCAAAACACAAATATTACTAGGATGAAAGCAAAGCTATCCACATAGGAAGAAACTATTGTGTAGTGTTTCTTGTGTGAGGACAGGTTCCAATAGTTACACTACCACTCTGAAGCCACAATTTTTGGAAAAAGTAAAGCTTGTTGGCACTGAAAATTACCATGAATAGGTCAACACAAACAATAAAGTCATACATAGCATGTTAAGAAATGGTAGAATAAAAGCACCAACAACTATGCTCATGCTCAGGATCATATGATGAAGCATGTAAAGAGAGTCATAAGAACGACAAAAACCACTTAAAGAACAAAGAGCTTATAGATTCAATGCAGAGATAGGACTGTTTTAGGAAACGGAAATTTACATACCCCGAGGCACATAATATAGATGTCCCTCAAGACAAGGAAGAAGGTTCTGTCGCTGAACCTTTATGGCCACAAGAGCACCATCAACTGTACGTCCCTGATAAACCTGAAGTAAAACAAGCAAGAGTTCATTGAGCATAACAATAAAAATTGATGGAGATGATACAAAGAAAAAAAAGGAGAAAGAATAGAATACATCAGCAACTCCAAACAACTTGTAAGATAGCAGAAGCAATGGGGAAGCTCTTGAAGAAACAATTACCTGTCCAAAGGAAGCTGCAGCAATAGGCTCATCAGAAATGTAACTGAAAACGTGCGATACAGGGCATTCAAATTCTCCTTCAATGATCTTCATTGCAGCTTCTCTTGGGAAAGGAGGAACTCTTTCATGTAACTCAGCGAGTGCCTAAATTGAGGAGCTATGGGCCAGTTAATTTCTAGTGAAAGAATATGAGCACTATTTAACTATCAAGCAAATGCTTGTTACGAAGATGAAGCAATGAAAATGCAGAAATGTGGTGGTATCCTGGAGTAATTTTACCTAACCTCAGAAATCTCCGAGCCTATGATATCTGGCCTGGTTGAGAGAGATTGTCCAAGTGCATACAAAGGATAAGACAGACATGTCAAGAGCAAACCGAGCTGGGTGATAACTACCATGGCTTAAAGCTATCAAACATGGATAACCTTTAACAAAAGTAGGGCCAAGGTCAAGAAACATCTCCTTGAGAAGCTGGCCAACCATGAATTGAGAAGCATTGAAACCTTTGCTACTGATTCTACCGCTGTAGGTAGCATCTGTGTTCAAGTTGGTTCTTTTAGAGATTTGCATCACCGCAGCTGAGACAAACACGAAGAGTATCTACGCGTATCACATCGAACCATTAGATAATTCAGCGGAAGCAAGTAAAGCTTAGTAAAAGCAAAGGAGGTCAACTGTAGCTTACCTGAATGGTGCGAAATGCGAGGAGGACGCGAGGCGAAGAACCAGGCGAGGAGGTCGGAATTGTAATGCTGGGGCAGAGGAGTGCTGAGAATGGCCGAGTAGTAATTGATGTACGACTTGAGGGCTTCGAGATCGGCCATCATCAGCTCCATACAAGACAGCCCTACCAAAACTCAGATAATAAGTTAACAATGTGATCAGTGAAGCTTAATTGATGTCTAATCCCGCTGCGTAGTGTGAGGAACCTGGTGGGTAGGATGGGGGAGGGAAGACCGGGGGTTGAAGCGTCTGCTGCTGCTCTTTCTGCAGTTCCTGGGGTTTGGGTTTAGGTGGCTGTTGAGATTGAGGTTGCTGCTTGCTTCCGAGGAATCGGAGCGCGAAATTGTGCTGTGAGTGGCCGATGTACAGTTTGAGGGCTTGGAGATCAGCCATCATAAGCTCCACGCAAGACAACCCTACCAAAATTAGGAGAAATGCGGTCAGCAACAAGGCAATGTGAGCTTAACTGAGATGTGCTATCGCTGCCGGTGAGGAACCTGGCGGATAGGATGGTGGAGGGAAGGCTGGGGCTTGACGAGGCGGCTGCTGCGGTGTAGGCCTAGGTTTCGGTTGCTTCCGCTGTTGCTTCTTCTCGAGGAGGCGGAGCCAGAAGATGTTGCGGAGCGGGCCGCCGGCCGCGGCCTGGAGGAACTCGCCGTCGCGGCGGAGCACGCCCAGCACCTGGTCAAGGGCTCCGGCCCCGCCTCCTCGCCCCCCATTTCCGCCCAACGGCCGCGGCTGGTGCGGCAAGCTTTGCTTGCTCCTGCCCCACCACGACCGCTACGGCTGCGGCGTCCACTTGTCGTTGCCGCCCCCTCCGCCGCCGCTCCTCATGGCGCGTACGGGCAGCACGGCTGGCTGCGCCACCGCCGCCATCGCATTGGCCCGGATTCCAGAAGCTTCTAGGAGAAGGAGAGCGCGAGTGGGCGAGGGGTGGTTGTGGTATGGCGGCAAAAGTGTGCAAGAGAAGGCTACTGGCCACACGCGCGGCACACGTCATCGGCTGATCGCTCGTCTCGCCAATCCGCTTGGGAGTCATCGTTTGTCGCTGAAGGACCAAGGCCCGGCCCAACAAAACAAAAAAATCTGAGCCGTTAAAAACTCGAATTTTTATTTTAAATAATACAATTTTTTATTCAAATTGCAATAATATATGTCAATCTCAAAAAATTACAAAAATATACTTTTTGGCGTCCGTACATGGGGACGAGGCGATCGGTGCGACTTTCAACGCGCGATATTTCCTCTGTCTGCGGTCAGTTCCTAAAGAAAATCATAACGTGTTCATATGATGTCGGATGGAGATGAACTTTATATGAAAATTGTAGCTCTCGACGGGATCTAAAACTTTTGTATACAAATTTTTTCATTTGAATCCATGTAGATAGCCAAAAATAGGATAGAAGTTTCAGATCTAAAAGCAGATCTATTTTTAGATCTGAACATTCTATCCCGTTTTTGACCATCTAAATGGATTCAAATTGAAAAAGTTTGTATACAAAAGTTGTAGATCCCATCGAGAGCTACAGTTTTCATATAAAGTTCATCTCCATCCGACATCATATGAAAAAGTTATGATTTTATTTAAAACCGACCGCATGATAGAAAATATCAGCAGTTCGCTTAGCGCACGGTCGCCATGACAAAAGTATATTTTTGTAATTTTTTGAGATGGACGTATATTTTTGCAATTTGAATAAAAAAATTATATTATTTAAAATAAAAATTCATAAAAACTCCACACTGCCAGGTGGGCCCATCACTACAGCGTCCAGCCCAATAACAAGGGTGTTTTAGGACGTCATATTTGCAACGGAAACGAATAGGAACATAGATATACAGCAATAAATAAGTTTTTCATTTCATCATAATGCACAAGAATCCTTACTGCATTGAACAGTTTTACCATCTGAATAACATTTCACACATACCATCCAAAGGGCCAAGAAGAACAGCAAGAACTCAAGCGCACGATAGAGGAATATTATCACAAGAAAGATGGGAACATTTGTTGCGTCCACGTTACAGATACTACCATAAAAGGACATGGAAAACGAAAAAGAGACTATCCTCGCGAATTTAACAGCCAAGCACACCCTTCCATAGTCCATACATATCAACTTATCAAGGATACACGAGTTGATGCTTTGTCAGGCTCCTAGGTACGTAAAAAGGAAGCTTCCATGGACTGTAGGATACTTGCGGTATCAAACCTGAAGTTTCTGAAGCTTCTACCGGGGCGGTTGTCAACAGGTTGTGGATCAGATCCTGCAAGAGTAATAACAGGGTTCTCAACAGGTACAACGCCACCCGAGGAATTCTTTGCTCTCCACACGGTACCTGTGAAGTGGTGTGTTACCATAGAGGAGGTTATCACGACCATATGCGAAAACGATACAAGTTACACCAGGTTTACCATGGGTATCTATGTACACTAAAAACACTAAAGCACTAAAAGTTGCTCAAAAAGATAACCATGACTATGTCGGACTTGAATCTGTTCTATTTATGTACTAGCTGATATTTGGTTCACTTTAGATAGAACTCTGTGGATTGACTTTTGAGAACAGAACTTGGTAAATTTGAAGTAAAACTGTTAACGTAAAATTGGTTTGTGATTATTCAAGAACATTTTTGTCATCCTGACCACAATGTGTAGAAGAGGGGGCAGAACAAACCTCTAGAAGATGTATCTGACTTCTGATACAGTTGGGGAGGATGTGTGGCTATCCAAGCTTTTAGACCCCTGGAAAAAAGAAGAAAAAACAGTAAGGCACCAAATAATGCAGAACCAACAAATTTACATGTAGGAAATGTACAGGAGCAGCAGAACCGAACAAACATGTTAAGATATTAACTACCATGGTGGTAATGCCAGAACAGCGTCTGCACAAATAAATAATATAAAAAAGTGGGTCAAAAAGATACTGACGTCAAAAATGGTGCAACCATATAGAGCTTCAGCCCATTCACTCCCCGAGATATTGCATCATCACTAGCAGGTAGGAGATCATCGATTCTATGCCAAGAGATTTCCTGTCAAATTTGCAGAGGGCCATAGCTTAGCGGTGGTCATTTCACTTTTTTTAAACCAAAAAAGGTTAAGAAAAGAAAAGCGAGTAGTAAAGGAAAACCAACCAATGCAAACAACACTAGCTTCAAATTTCAGAAGTAGTGAACACAAAGTTACAGCTAATAGTATAGCATACAATAACAATTGCAAGCAGTTTGTAGACCAGAATAAAGAAGACAGTGCTGCGGTTACAAGCCACATGTGACTACAAACCACACAAATAAGAGCATGTAGTCATTCAGCAGTTAGAATAATAATCATATGATTACATTCCACAAGCCTGCAACACTACTGCTCTTCTAGTCTTCTCAGCCGAGTTGCAATCTTGCAGAGCATTATGATCATTCTATTATCTGTATTACAACCTGTTATTCAAAAAGGAGAAATCCTTTGCTGCAGACTAAACAAACATGAAGGTTTTATGGGTCAAGCAACCATGTCATATCATACCATTTCCTTTTACTTCTTGAGATACCAAGTCTGACAAGCTTTTTGAACAAAATCTCTTTACAACATGTTCTACATATAATCAAGCAGAACAGCAACGAAAAGATAGAAAAACAAAAATTGTATTTTACCAAATAGAAAGATGAGAAAAAGGCTTTGAAAATTAGCATACACTGATCTCCTTCTTAGTTTGAGGTGCAAAAATAGTATCTTCCTTAACACCAGTTATGATATAGAGTCGAACTCTTTGTTGTCCAATTGAAACTTCAATGTAATCATCCATTTTCAAAAGTTTAGAAACATCACACCCAGTTTCTTCCAGAACCTGCGTTGTTATGCAAATAAATGTCACTTAGGGAAATTAGTTATGTAATAAACAAAGTGCAAAATATGGCAAGATGTGCTTCAAACTGGACAAAAGCTAAACTACAATCACCAGCAGATCTTCAAGTAATTTATGCAGAAAGCTAACAGGCAACACTGCTGCGCTAAATCGTTTCATTAAGAAATGAGACGGGCCGCTAGGGAGTTTGACACTCCCACTTAGCAAAGAACTCTTTGTAAAATATAACCTAACCTATCTTAAAATATACATCTAAGCAGGAAATAATAGCTCTAACATAGTACCTTTTACTTTCATTGTGCAAAATGCTACAAACTGCAGATCCACTTCTTATCTTTGGCATTGCTATATGGTTCATTGTTAGAGGGAAAATGTTAAAATGGCCTAAGGAGACACCAAAGCGCAATAGAGAAAAGATGCAAACGTTAACTTAAGAATGTGAAGTGTTGGAGTTTGGTAGAATATCAGGAGCTTTGAAATTTGGATTTTAGAGAAGTAACCTGTAAGCTTAAACAACCAATCAAGGACTTTGATTGTTCGGCAAACTGGAAAAAGGATTGTTCATCAATATCTAAGAACATCACTGCTTTTCTACAAGTGAGATTCGCTTGACGGAAACTGCAAATCACAACGTAGATCCAGCCCAGAAGTTTACCTCTCTAACAGCACAAGTATGATCTTCTTCATCCTTGCTCCTCTTTCCACGAGGAAAGCTCCAGCTGGCGCTAGCCTTCCATCCCTTGACAAGTAAGCACTGCAGAGAAGGAAAAGGTGAATGAACCTTGAGATGCAACAAAATTCCTGATCAAATTGAGAGCTACAGTTGTAAAAAAACCAAAGCTGGAAATTTATGTTCAGTGCAGAACAGAGTGCAAAACTGTATATATTGAGGTTTGAGGCAACTATGTGATAGACCATCTATAAGAGACTATGAATGAAAATAGCACATAATAAAGTTGTAATTTATCCAAGCAGGGTAGTTGATTTAAGACATGCTCATTTTTCAATCTTTAGTAAAGCAAATGTTGTTGTTGCAACCTAGCAGTCCCCCTCTTAATTCCTAATCCCCAATTAAGGAGCAAGTAAGTAGTATGGTCTAGGGTGGGTGTGAAAAAAAAAGAATAAATTACACTCTCATAGGTGTCATTGAGGATGATGGCGCCGGAGACGGGGACGCGGAACTTGTAGTGGGTGAAGTCCTTGTAGATGTCGTCTAGATGCGCGCGGTAGGGCCTGAGAGCAGCACAGCTATTGAACACTACATAGACAACGACGACGATGGCAACGGCGGAGTTAGTGATCAAACCAATGATGGCACCGAGGATCTTGGAAGGGCTTTAGGGCTCTAATGCACACACTGAGAGAGAGATTGAGAGGGAGAGAAAGAAGAAAGCTTACTGAGGGAGGTGAAGTCCTTGAAGGAGAGGGACTTGAGGGAGGGGTTGTGCTCCACGGAGTTGTCCTCGTAGAACCAGTGCGCCTGCTCCAGCAGGAACAGAATCCGCTCGAACGACTCCAAATCCTCCTTGGGCACGTTCAGCACGAAGCGGCTGCGAGGCGATTTCATTCGATTCGGGTTTGGTTTGATCTGAGCCAAGCCAGGAACTTGCGAGATGGGGGGGATTGGGGGTTAGGGCAGGGCTACCTGCAGAGATCGTCGAGCAGCTCCTGCGGAGGCAGCTGCCCCCTCGAAGACGACCGGTTCAGTCCTCCGCCGCCCGCCATCGCCATCCACCGACCGCCGCGCGCACCCCTCCACTCTCTCGTCTCACTTCTTCAGGAACTGGCAACTAGCAGCGCAGCGAAGGCCGCCCGGAACGAGGAGAAGCACTCGAGTCGGAAAGGCGTATAAAAATACATTACGTAAACCAATTGCTAAGACGTATTATTTAGTCATGTAAACTACGAAAGGAGACGGTACATAGTATCTTACGTAAAGTAGTCTGTGAAAGCTTGTCCAGCTGCCCTTGTGCAGATTAAATCGGTGGTGACCGGAGAGTGCGAAGGAGCGGAGGAGCCGAGGCGGAGGTCGTCGTCGGAGGAGGAGGCCATGATGCCGCCGGCGCTGATAAGCTTATCTCGCTCTCTGTCATCGTCGGTCTCCTCTTCTCCTCGTTGTCCCGGAAACCGATCTGCCACTGCCGTCCGGCACCACCACCCATCCTCCTCCTACAAACCCGCCGCAGGTCCCTCCACCCTCGACTCGATTCTTATTCTTGGCATTAATCGCATCTAGTCCCTGTCGAAATCCTCTGTACGATGGGAGCATTGGGTTAATTAATCCGGCATCCATAATTCTATATTCGTGTCTCCTGATTGAGAATGGAAGTTGTAGCTTAGTAATTCGGCCCAGTTATGTTTGATGAACACGTTAATCTCCTTCTTATGTATCCGATGAATCGTGAGCTCATGCGCTCAAGGCTGTTTCATTTAGCGACCAATTTTGGCATTCGGCTTGTAGTGTGGTCGATGCCTGGTTCCTGTACCGCCGCAAAATGAACCTAATTCGACAAATTCAACCTAGTGCATCTGCACATGTAGTGCGTTACATATTGTTCACATACTACGCAACCACAAATTTACTTTCGTTAGGGGCATTCTTTATTTATAAACATCATCTTAACAAGAAACCGTCTCACCTTGCTGTTCAGTGGTCATTTGCCTTGACATTTTTGGCGTCCATGGTTATTACAGGAATATGTGCTGTGCTAGTGAAGCAGTTGAATTATTGCCGTTTTTGTGCCCGGATATTGTTGTTCGAGATGCACGGCTAGAGGACTGCTGGGAAGTAGCTGACACTCACTGCAGCTCTTTCTTTCCGGGTTACACTTTCCCGTTAGACCTTGTTCTACGGATTGGTCGCTACATTGCCCTCCTGGCTCCTATCCAGTTTTTCGGTTCCACCTGGCTGCATGAGAACTTGCCTTGTCGCGGTTAACACTACTTCAGCTAACAATAGTGTCAGCATCGAATGTGGAGATTTGAGAGATGCCAAATTTCAGGGGATATACAGTCTCGGTAAATGCTCCATATCTGGCATTCTTACAGTCGACACAGTGGTAGACTATCTTCCAAGAAGGGGACCTCTCAAGCAGACAAGGTACGACGTTACTTGCTTGAAGCTTAAAAAAAGTAAGATTTTCTTTTGTCTCTAGATGCTTAAATTGTTAAGAAAGATAAATGCAACAACAATAACAGCAATAATAATCAAGCCTTTTGTCTCAAACATGTTGGGGTAGGCTAAGAAAGAAACCTAATCAAAGTCAATAAAACTCACCTTAGATCTTTGGTCATGGTTCCGGTACATGGATCGCTAACTTTCATGCACTCATATCCAACGCCAAATCTTTGGGAACGTTTCAATCCCGCAAGTCCCTTTTAACTACTTCTTCCCATGTCGGTCTCGGTCGACCTCTGCCCCTTGTTATGTTTTCGCGACGACTTAGAATTCCACTATGCACCGATGCCTCAAGAGGTCTCCGTTGGAGATGTCTAAACCATTTCTGACGATTTTGGATAAGCTTTTCTTCAATTGGTGTTACCCCAACCCTATCACGTATATCATCATTGTGGATTCGATCTCACTTTGTATGACCACATATGCACCGCAGCATCTGCATCTCTGCTGCGCTCATCTTCTATATATGTTGTCTTTTTGTCGCCAAACACTCCGCTCCGTACAGCATTGCAGGTCTAATCGCCATCCTATAGAACTTAACCTTTAATTTTTGAGAGACTTTTCTATCACATAGGACACCATCCTATAGAATTTACCTAACTTGGGACTTTTCTATCACATAGGACACCCGATACTTGATGCCATTTCAACTATCTCGCTCATATCTTGTGGCTCACATCTTCATTAATCTCGCTATCACTCTGTAGCATCGATCCCAAAACTTTTCCATCCAGACTAATATCTCCATCACCTACCATAGCGCTGCTGAAAACACACTTCATATACTCAGTTTTTGTCCTACTAAGTTTAAAATCCTTTGATTCTAAAGTCTTCCAAGACAGATAGATGCAACTGCAAGCTATAAATGTTCCTATAGCACCTGTATCATCAACGTCATCTGCTTATTCCTTACAACTTTAGTGCTTTCACTTACATTTTGAAAGCTTGCCTATTTTATCCTTTCTACTTATATGTATTTAGTACTACCTTGTTGTCTTGACATTGATGTTCCGTATGTTTGATATCCACAAGCCTAGTCGTTACTCATCTCGTTAGCATTTAAATTGTATGATTATCAACTTACTAAATATCAACAGGACATACCAAGCTCATAAAATGGCAGAAAGCTAGTATATTGCTGCAACGCCTTTCAATCTCTGAATGACATGTAAAAGGGAAGATCAATATCTCAACCTGTCATGTAAGACTAATATTATGTTCTAGTCAAGAACTTAGATTTATAGTGTGATTGGAGGTAGTAACCAAGATCACGTGCCACTCATGGTCGCTAATTCTCTACGGAAGGCCAGAAAACGAATCTGATTATCGTCTACTACAAAAGCGGGGAACACCTTAGCAAACATTGGGTTGACCTGAAGATGAAAATGCTAAGTTGTTTAGTACATATACATTTAGCAAGCCAAAACATACTCAATAATATAACCTTTGATACCAGCAAAACTCAAAGGATAAATATGCTTTAACTTAGCTAGTTGTGGTAGATGACTAGAAGCATAGGAAATAAACAATAAATAGTTGACTAAAAGCACAACGATGGTCATTTTGTATTCTCCTTGCTCAAATAGAAACAATTGCTAAAGTTATACAATGTTTTCTTCCCCAAAATAGAAACAGGCTGGGGAGGCAATATCGAGGGTTTTGCTCAAAATAGACGGAAGTTAGGGCTCCCTTCTCTCTCAATAAAGACAAGGTAAATGCTCCTGCCTCAAAATACTGACCGAAGGCAACCATTCCGTTTAACCTACTGGAGGCAAGGACCTGAACTATGTTGTTTAATGTCTTGTTACAATCGCATTTCTAAAAACTAAAATAATTGAAAATAACTACTAGAATCAAGATATAAAATGGTTATTGATTCTAATCTAACTAGGAATGCAAAGTCCAACATTAATGATGTGGAATGCTAGATGTGTATAGAACTCATCAACTCAAATAAAAATCTATCTCTGCCATGCTAACAGCAAGAGTGGAGAAACTTTAACTGACCACATTGCTTGTGCATGTCACAGCTTTGCGAATAGCAGTATCATCATCTTCTCACCATCTCAATCTTCTAAGAACCCATCTCCCAGATGGCATAAACCTACACAACCCATAGATTAGGTCAGTCACGATCAACAAAATTACGATCTTAAGCACCTAGGACGTGGTGTGCTCCTTGTTGTGGTCCAGGATTGCATAGTCGATCTAGTGATAGGTTGTAATGTAACATGATTTATACCTTATTGCACTAAAATGGGCCGTTGCACGAATTCCTCCAAACTATGTTGCTAAGTAATTCCGCATCCTTGTTTTTTTGTAATACTCATGGCTCATGTCATTCTCAACTAACTAATGCATTTCGATTTCTCAAAAAAGTTGTATCTTGTCTGGAAAGCTTGTACATGACTTGTGCTGCTTCCTTTTTTGGTTATGGATTGGTTTGGAATTTGGGGAGCCCATACCCTTTTTTGTTTGCTTCTTTTCTTGCATTGCTTAGAACCCGAAGGTGAAATAATCATGTAGGGACTAGCGCTAGACAACACAACTTCATGTGCACCCTCCTTTCTTGTGTTGGCAGTCCAGTGTGCCCACCAACAACATAGCCTGCCAAATTAATGATGTATTTGCAGATGACCCTTTCCTTTAATGCAAATAAACGACATGATTCGAGTACAATTTGAACCAGTAGGTCTCACCCAGTTTTATTTGTACTAGATGAAAAATACCACCTGTGTAAGATTATAGAACACAACCTACCTACAGGTTCTTAAAGAAAATGCAATACCGAACCAATTTAGTGACAAATGGATAAACATATTACAGGTTCGTTGTTACTTATTTCAAGAAAGTCTTGTAAACAGTGCTGGAATTTGAATTTCAGCTTGATTAGGATGAGATTAAAAAACTTGCACATACCTTTGATCTTTTCAGAGAACATAAAATATAAAAAAATGTGCAGTGCAACTAGTTAAAAGAAAAACATCAATTTGATCGTAATGTCTAGCATAGTTTGAGAATTCGCCACTCGACTGAACTAGGAATCTAGGATAGGACATGCTTCAGGTATTTGTATTGCAGTTTAATCTCACTAAAAGTCTATTCAAGACAATGAAAATTTCATTTCTCTTCTCAATTTGTCATTCCTTATTCAACAGTACCTGATTAGATAATAGATCATATTTCCCTTTTTTTTATTGCACAAATATTAAAACATGAATGAAGGTAGATAGTGATTACTGTTTCATCTAGTATCTGGTTTACCTTAGTAGTCAAGTTTCTTTGAGATATCAATTTCCTGATATGTACTTTATAGCTACTGAAATACTGATAGGAAGTATAGGCTCTTTTCCTACAGAATGTTGGAGAAATATGAAATAATACCCCAGCAGCAGAGGGGGCACCATGATGTGCGTCCTTTGCAAATAGCATGGAACCTCTCTGACATCCATCTGAGTATCTGTCACAATTACTGGAGTCACCTCACATTCTGAAATATTAACTAAAAAAACTCAAGTTCCAAAACAATTGTGGTAGTCTAAACGAAACTTTTGGCATTTAGCATGTTGGGATAAGTTATATTTGGTTAAATACAATGAATCTGTTCCGCTGATTATGCTATTCTTCAATATGCATGAAGTGCTCAAATGTGCAAAGCCTTATTTTCATGCACATCACTCCATATTGAACATTTGCCATTATTGCATTTTTAAGATTAAATATGCATGCACAAGCAATTTCTGCCCCTTAAAAATCATCCAAGTTTCTTCCAAATTTATGCAGGACAGGTATTGCAATATAGCAAATGTTGCAGTCCGAAAGGAGGAACATCGAAAAGGAATTGCTAAAATGCTTGTCGCAGAAGCAGAGGCACGAGCAAGGAGTTGGGGATGCCGGTCCCATGGCCTTGCATTGTGATGTAAATAACCTTGCTGCACTGCGGCTGTACAAAAGTCAAGGTTTCAAATGCATCCGTGTACCAGAAGATGGTTAGTGGCCAGAACCTAAGATAGCTCAAGGAGTGCAATATAACTTCATGACGAAGCTAGTGCCCAAGGTTTAAGTTGTATAATTAAGATGAGACAAGAAAAATTGAGATATGTAGATACTACAGTACATAGATGCCCCAGTTACGCCCTTCTCACGTATAGCACTTGGTGTATAGTGGAGGGTACATTGTCTGTTACATAAAAGTTGCGTATACTTTCAAAATGGTAAGGATGTAATCATTTCTTCAGACGAACTGACCCAGAGCTCCTGACAAGTAGCCTGGACAACAAAAGAAAATCTGACTACTTCCATACTTCTTCATTGTTGTCATATACTATATATGAGTTTCCTTTTTTCAGCACAGAGTTTATTCAGTTATGCTCATTTTCTTCTTTGGCGCATCTTTTAACCAACAATATCATGAAGAGTGTTCCAAGAAAAGACCAGATATCCAGAATGCACAGGCACAGCCATGGTCTCACTGTGCTGGTTCAAATAGATTTCTCTGGTCGGTATCATGTAACTGCAATGTATGATTTTCGCGTCACCTTGAGGTACATGCGTTCCACGTAATTTTCTGCTTCCTGATTAATTGCTGATACAGTAATACAATGCTTGAATCCTAAACAATGCATCCTGGGACTGATGCATGTTAACAAGAGGGTGGTAGTATACAATGGGGTGTGTGGCCTTTATGATGTTTGGCACCAACCTGGTAACGCCTTTTCTGAACTGTATTGTTGTTGGAGCATTGCTGACAATGTTTTTGTAGACGCTGCTCTGCTCTGATTCCGTTGAGGAAATGGAAGAGATTTTGCTGTTGAGTGGGTGGGGTGGGGGAGGTGTTAGGAACTGAAGAGGAAGAACATGTCACATGGGATGCACGCATGCATTGTCCTGGAGGCTGGAACAAAGCCCCTCCCTCATCATCTCCACACCAACAGCATAGATCGTCAGATCTGTGCATAATGCATGTGACCCAACGAATTTTAACATCATTTATCTCCCTTTGGCACCCCCTAACATTATGCAATACACAACCGTACATATTGCCTTCCAGAATACTCCCACATGAACAGCGCTCAATGCCAAAAAAAAATGACAATTGAGATCGGGCGGGAAATTTTTTTACTTAATTTCTTGTGCTCTTAGCCTCTTAATCTCGAACTTGATTTTCTGATTGGACGGCCTCTTAATGTGAAAGTTGGATCGCCTTTTGTCAGCGTCTTAGATCTTCCTCATGTAGTACGTGCTAGCACGGGAAGTGGTAAAAAACAACAAGAGTTCTTTGCTTGTTTTACGTGTTCAAGCATTGTGCATATTCGGAGCCATGTAGTGGTATTTAGTTTAAGATTTGTTAGGTACTAGAATAACTATTCTTGTAACGTGGTTAGGTAGGGTAATTTGACCGGGGCCATTTGACATCTCTGCTTCGATGGAAATCCCGAGGCAAAAACAAATACTAATAAGATGCGAATCAATTTTATTAGTCGGTATAGAAGAGGAGTGCTAGCTCACCGGCGATCGCCGGTGCCGGGTACATGCTACAGGCGGTGGAGTCGCCGTGTCGGTGACCGACGCTCGTGCCGCATCGGTGCCCGGAACATAGGTATCACCAACACCTGATACTCCTACCATGACCCCACATGGCCGACGCTCCCTTCTTAGTTCTTTCCCTTCTGCAGGTCTTCCTTTTCTTCAACTTGCCGATTCCCTGGTCATTGTTGTACTGGCAGTAGTATTCAAGCCGACATTATTTATTAATAAGGAATTCGTGATGTACCACTTCATTTGTTAATATATTAGAAAATGTTATTAGTTGTCTCAATGAAATATTGAGATAACGAGCTGTATTTATTAAAATACCAACGAAAGAAATGGTATATCTTAAATTATTTCTTTATTTTTAATTTATGAGATTTTTCTCAAAAATAACTACAAAAATAAAGTATGAAAGTGCAATGTGTACACATATTCTTCTATGAAAACGGTAGGACCATCGGTTACTGTAATATGTGGTGTCCTATTGAATTTTATGTGCCTTTGGGACCGTACGTCAGTGATTGTTTTGAACGATTTTACATGGTGAATTGCTAAACGTGAGTAAATCGGTAATGCTACATTATTCTTGTTTCCACTTTCCAAAGTGATAAAACAAACCTAAAGATTAAAGATTCTCCTTTTTCTTTATACGCGCGTAACATAATCAATAGATTAGTTAGCCACTCGGTATAGAATACGGAGCCATGGTGCACATGCAACCATCGTGATCCCATGTTTTCCACTTCTTTCCCAATCTCTTTTCCTTTTCATTTTTTTCATTTTCAAATGATTTCTTTTATGGTTGATCATGCAATTCCAGATATCCCTTGACAAATATCATAACCTAATACTACTAACTCGAATAGTATTTGGCAATAATGATGCAACGTATCTTAGAAGCAATACCTACGCAAGTACATGAAAAAGCTGGTACATGCATATATACATCACATGTTCATATGCTTGATTCAAATACTAGAGGCTTTATAAATTAATTTTATATACGTGCGTAAATAGGCTTGCTCCTCGTATTAATTGGAGTAGTTTAGTACTCCAATTGCAGGCGTATACGTGATTAAGAAATTGCGACGGCAGCAGTGACTAAAGAAAACACCACAAGCTTTTGTTCTGGGTGTGCGTCCTACGTGGCGACGGCAACAGCTTGTGCCAGCTAAAAGCTGCAAGTGGCACGTCGGATTCAGGGGCGATGCCAGGTCAGTGTTACAGGAGAGGTCACAACTCACAGAGCAGAGTACAAGTCCCATGCATGTAGCAGTGATGTAACAATATAATAGTACAATACAATACAGTAGATGAGTATATATAATAAATGAAAAAGATTAATAAAACGGAATTGAAATGGACAGTTTTTTGTTATGTGATTGTACTATAGGTGTTCTGTTGGTTCAGCTGTGGTCAGGGGTTGTGCGCGTCACCGTCAGCAGCCATCGGAGAGGAAGCTAGCGTCCAAGAGCCCTGCCTAATTGCCATGACTTTCACCGAGCTCGATCGATCGATGGATCGGTTCTACTCTAATTAAGCTTAATTGTTTTCATCATGTTCACCTCCAAGTCTTTGCATGTACCCAACTTATACTAATCCATCGCACCGTGAAAGCGATGGATCAATGGCTAGCAGCTAGCTCTAGCTCTACGTCGATCTCCGAATACATTGCACCGTTTCATTTTGGGAAAAAATTTATATGTTAAGTCCATTTTACACCTCTTGGACCTTCAAAAAAGTATATTTAATACCTCTAACTAAAAAACCAGTTATTTAACACGCTTATCTTTTAAAATTGTATTAAATCATACTCTATAGCTGTTTGGTATAACTGTTTTGCTTACGTGGATTTGATTTTGACATATGTGGCACAGGTGGCACACATGGTCACTCTCTTCGCTTCTACTTTTCTCTCTCCACCCCCGTTGCATCCTGCTCCACCGCTAGCTACCTCCACCTCCCCACTACCACCCCTTCCCATCCTGTCTCTACTGCCACCTCCCCCCACACCGCCGCCCTCGCCCCCTCCCTTTATCTTCCCCCGCGCCCTCCACGCCATCACCAACCTTGGCCTCTCAAGCCTCCAACTCCATGTCCTCCATGTCAAGACTGGCCTCCTCAACCACACATTCCCCACCTCCACCTTACTCCACCTCTACGCCACCCTTGCGACCCTCCCCTGCTCATGCCTCCTCTTCGACAGGATCCAGAACCGACGTCCTTACCTTTGGCCATCGGATCGGGCATCCTCCTCGTCGGATTTGTCATCGGCAAGCTCGTGTAGGCCACCATGGAGGACGACAAGCTCAGATCCAGCTTCATTGACTGGATCAGCTTATCACCGTTGTCACTCCCCAACTCGCACCTTGAGCTCATTATGCACCTCGAAGAACGCCGACACGCACCTGATGGTGATGGTGTCAAAGGTCAATCACTGCGATGGCATATCCCCTGGTAGAACTTTGCCTCCATAAAGCATTAACAACATGCGGTGGGAGCGGTGCACACGGACGAGCCATGCATGCAGGCTCGACAGCGATGGTGAGTGTGGGATGGTGTGCTCCTTCCATGGCCACGGGCGTGACTCGAGCGTTAGGAAGGTGAAGTTCTCGATCCCCTTGCCACCTATGTATGCCCAAGTGGCAAAAACAGCCTTGGAACACTCCACGTCGGCAGAACCACCATGAAGTGTTAATTAACTTGGGTTTAATAGATGAGGGTGTTAAATAAATGGGTTTTTAGTTAGGGTATTAAATAGAATTTTTTTATAGTTTAGGGGTGTAATATGAACTTATTCCTTATAATTATTTCAAATCCCTAATCTGCCATTGCAAAGTAACCTCTCTCCATCGAAACATTACCTTATTTGCCATTTTTAACTAGTTAAACCGTGAGGTGGTTGTACAAAGACTATTTTGCCCGTGTCTTTCTTATTCTTCCTTTGTCTTACTCTAAGCATTCCTTCTTCTTCCTCAGAGAAAAATCAGCCATGGTAGCCACGCCAACCAGAATAATGTTGATTTACCACCATCATCACAACACCATCATCCAAACAAGCTCGCATACACATGAGAAAGGCGAAGATCTGCTCGACTTCATCCATGGTGGAAAAATAGAAGAAGGAAAGGGGATAAATTGGAGGAGCTCACCGTCATGCTTCCCTATTGCATCGGCAGCTGCAAAATAGTGGACCACAGTGAGCCTTGACACGTAGGCACTCGAGGGTGGGTTCCTCGGCACAGCGACGGCATCCACCGTTGTGGCTTTGGACGGAGAAGGCAAGGGCGGTGGTGACACCCTCATCAAATTTGCCACCATCGAGTCCAACTCAAGTTTGACCGACGAAGAGCTTGTGCACCATGATAAGCAGATCTAGGCTCCATGAGCTCGATCCAATTGTGGGAGAGCATGGGGATGATGAGAGCTCCTTGTCCTCGTTGCATCAATAGGCACCGTCATCGTCTCCGCATACCTTGGTCGGGTGTTGGCAGCAACAGTCGAGTAGGGGCAAACAAAGAAGGGGGAGGCAAAGAGGGAGTGGTAGGGGCCGACACACAAGTGAGTGAGAAAGAAGAGGAGAGGGAGGAAGAGAGAACAAGAACAACACAGATGGAGGAGCTCACCCCCGACCAAGGCAACGATGATCGTGCAAGCAAAGAGAGGCGTTGGGTGAACTAGAGGAGAGAGAGAAGCATGAAGGAATGGGAGGAAAAGGAGAAAAGAGATGAAAGAAACAAGGACATTTTGGAAAAAGATGACGGAAAGAAATTAGTTGAGTTAACGGCAGTGGCAAAAATGAATATTTCAGAAATATGATGACACGTAAGGAAGAGGTCACTATGCAATTGTAGATCAAGGATTCAGAATAATTACATAGACATAAAAATTTCCCAATCATTTTTTATTCTGTTGGAGAATACCTAATCGGTGACCGACTATACAACATGCAGATCAAAGAATTACAGTTATAGCCTAGCTGTTTCCATGAGGGGTATTTCAGTCATTTGTACAGGCCCTAGAGCCTGTAAATACCACGTGTATATCTCATTTGTAACTTGTGCTCTCTTGAGCAATATAAATGAACATTTGAACTGGCGAGCCCTCGGGGCCCTGCTCTCCGGAGACTACCTCCGTAGGCTCGCCGACAGGAGTAGGGCGATTCTCTCGGACCTTCCAAACCTGTATAAACCCCCATGTCATTTTCACTCTTGTGAACGAGGGCCCGTTAAACGGCCGACGTCCACCCCTTACTCGTATTCTGTTCTTACACCTACGATATATTCCTTCTTGCCCGGAGTTTTGATCCCTTGAATATATATTGCATGATCATTTCTGCAAATCTGATAAAAAGAAAGACGTAATGATTTAAGACCGAGCGTGAGAAATTGGTGTTTCAATTCCTCGTCATAAACAATCAATTTCTGGTTGTTATTCGGTATTAACTAATGGTTTCTGTTTTGTCGATCAGTTGTTAATTAAGGGTTGTGATAGCTAGATGTGGCAAATTAGCAATGCAAGTGAGGGTTCTGTGTGGCTTACAAATTTCCATTCACAAAAAATAAGAGAATTTATGGATGGAAGCTGTGCTGTACACGAAGGGGGATGCATATGGGTGCCATCACCTGATCGATTATCTGAACGCGAATAAGTCCAGAAGCATGAGCTTCACGAGTTGTTATTAAATTTCTTTTAAAATTGGTATAACTTGACATAAAATTATTTTATTTATTATTTAAATGGTTACTTCAAATTCGAGCTAACGAGCTACTATCGAACTAAGTATCATTAATTTTTCACTTGAAATGGACTCATTTCAATTTTTAACACATTAACCATTGTAATCAAAATAATTTTGATTTGTGTTAACGAGCTTTTTTTGCGCCCCTAAATGTTTGCCTTTAGCTATGACTGTCGAGTGGGACCCCAGCATGATAGACGCATGAATGATGGCTCCCCCTGCCATTCACTTTGCGTCATGCATCTCTGTGTCAGTATTGAAGTCCTCCAAACTTAAAATGGGTTGACATTGCTCGCTCTAGCTCATGTCGTTGCACGCTTATTTCACTCAAATACGTGCAAATGGAGTATATATATATGCTTATATGTTGTTGAATTGAGTTGTACAATTGTAAACACTTACTTTGAAAAGGGGTCTGCCCGATTAGCCGGCCAAATTTGTTCCAGAGTTTCAATATGAAATTAAGCAATGCAGTTTGCGCTCTCTACAAGTTTTTTTTTAAGGAAATAACCCTGATTTATATTAAAAGCTGAACAGTACAACAAACCAAGCATTACAAAGAGGACCTCAAAAAAGGAAATTACAACCATGCCCCCGAGGGTAAGACTCTACTCTCATCTCATCGCAGTGCTCCCCCATAACGCACTTGGAAGAGCTCCGCCGATGATGGTGGTGTTGGCCGGAGATGACCTGTAGAAGACGCCGGTGATGAAGAGTACGGCCGGCGCTAACCTGAAGGGGAAGATACTCGACAGGGGGCGTCGCTTGCTGTGAGACCGCCGATCAATTGCCCGCAGCCACCCTCGGCGAACTGACCAAAGGTGTGTGTGAATAGTACCTATATTAAACGCCGCATGTTTCACGGCCTCTCGCCGCGTCGCACTGGCTCGCCCACGCAGCCGGCCGTGCATACGGCGGGTCACCGCGTTGAGCCATGTCGTCCACATTGTTAAGTTTGTAATCCGACTTAAGTATTTTTTTTTCTGTTGGCTCACACGCAAACGAACGTGCGGCACAACGATAACGCGCGTCGCTGAGACGCTCGCAGGGCGGTTTTTCGAGCCTGTCCGATCGCGCAACGCATGGCGCAGGTGTGCGCCTGCCGCGCGCGACGCGTGGCTAAGGCGCGGGGCTGACTCGTGGCATCCTGTTTTTTGCAAAAGGATTCTTAGAAATTTTCGAATTTATATACCGATCTTTTTTTGCGGGAAAACCCTCAAAAGATCTTTTTCCGCGGGAAGGCCCTCAAAATTCCCAGAATTCAGTTTTTTTTTTGCGCAGGCCCTTCGAAAAATCCAAAATTACGCCCGAGTAGTCTTTCTCGAGAAGACACCCTTAGAAATTATTCGAATTACATCTAGGTCCGATTTAGCGTCGGGTTTTTTTTCTCTAAAAAGACACCCTCAAAAAATTTGAAACTTTTTTTTTATCCGCGCGATTTTTGCCCGTTAGACACGTGACGGCTGGCGCGCCGTGCGCCGCGCCCGCGCACCTAGTATTTATGGTCGGCAACAGGGAAGAGGGTAGATGAGACAAAGTTAATATCGCTAATGCAGGGTACATGCATGCGGTTGCCTTAGAATTTTGATTTGGAAAGAACCTAAAGGTGAAATTTAGAGGTGACGATAGGAATTTGGTATAAACAAATTATTTTGAAAACTGCATTCTCTAACTTCGATCCGTACCATGGTATCTCTATCGACGACGATGCGCACCTGCGAGCTGTATATATATATTATCATGACATGTTTTGTTCCTAAGTACTACAACATCAATCGAGCGGCTTACTTGAGCCAGTAATCGAGGAAAATTAATCATCACATCTAATTAGGCGAAAGAAACCTCAGTTCGTTTATTAATTACAGAATAGGATACGAAATTCTCCACGATTAATTCCAACTCACTGCGATGCATCCCTAAAACTGACCCGCTGATCATCTTGAGACGCTACAAGTCCACTCGCCGACGCGTGATTCCAGCACAGAATTCCCTCTCATTTTTATGTGCTTCAATCCGCGCCCATTGGATCCGCGGCCGACGGCGACCATGGTAGCAGGGAGAGAGAGAGAGTGATTATCACATGGGCGATGGATAATATGCCACTGTCTCACGTGCGGCCGACCGCGCTGCCCGCCTTGTGCCGTTCTGCGTGAGTGAGGTGTCCCTTGTATCTCATTCTTATCTTTAGACTGTTTCCATGAGTAGTAATTTTTTTAAAAAAAAATAGAATTCAGCTTAACCTTAAATTAGATCTTAAAACATCTATACCCCTTTATAATGTACCTAATCAATTTTTGCTACGTCCACACTAAATAATGCACCTCATTAGAGATGGCCCAATGTTCGTGCACCCAACAAAACGTCCCCAGAAACTTGCATTCATCAAAATGAACGTCCAGATCTTTCCTCAGTTTTACTCACCCACATCCGATAGCCATTATTTAGTGTGTCTAATCATCCCTGTGGCCCACAACAGACCTCCCACCTACATATTTGAAAGGAGAGCGAATCAAATAAGGAAATAAATAAGGAGGATCCGCATGCAAGGAAACCAGACTTAAATTTTTTTACTGGTCAAAATTGTATGTACTACATATTTGGAAGGAGTGTGAATCAAACAAGGAAATAAACAGGGAGGATCCGCATGCAAGGAACAATACTTGATTTTTTTATTGTCCTGACATTGTGATCGTATTTTTTTCCGAATATGACCATTCTCGAGATTTTTTTACGGATCTAACCCCATAGAGTCTAATTTCAGCGCACGGAAAGCGCTGATTTTTTTATTTATTTTTTACCTAAGGAACCAACGGTCTGTGAGTCTTTGCTTAATTTTTTCAATTTTTCTCATGAAACCAATACGGCGAAAGCACTTTATTTAATTTTATCTTTTTTCCTTGCGGATCCAAATGGCCTACGAGCGCAGATTTATTTTTTCATATTTTTCGAAATCATCCTCATGGCCCACAATGACCTTCCTCACCTCCAAGATCAACAAGGAAAAGGAAACAAACGTCTTGAATCAAGGAAAAGAAACAAACGTCTGGAAAAGGAAAGGGCCATACATTACGTCTTTGGGAAAAGAAAACCGGAGATGGGGCAACACGGGGGAGAACGCAGTCTGCAATGGCTCCACTGGTCGCTATCGGTGGCTTTGCCGACGCGGCGAGAGTTCTTTGGTCGTGACCTCGCGTAAATCGTGCCTCGACAAATTTATAATTTAATTTTTTTGAAAATAATTTTATTAAGTACAAAATAATCGAAAGTTTTTTTGAGAATTTTTCTAGAATTTTTTAACCTAATGTGTTATCTTTTTCAAAAATCTTTCTATATTTAAAAAAAATGAAGGCAACTCACCTATAGCTTCTTCTAGTGCATGCCTTGCACTGCAGAAGCTTCTTCTCTTCCCTCACTCCATTAAAGCAAGAAAGAAGCTCCAAAGCTCCATCAATCCCGCACCAAATCTCCTCTTTCCATCTATGGTGTTAATTCTCCAAATTTCGTGCTCTATTGCCAAAATTTCCTCCCAATCTGATTTGATCTCAAATTATGGTTTCCATAAATATACTTGTTTCGGGGCTATAAAAGTCGGCGAGCTCTCCTCCACCCCATCGCATTGCGTAAATCCTCAAGTGCTCCCTCTTGTAAAGATCGCCGGATTTTGGAGGTAACCCAAGCCATCACCGTCATCTTTCCCGTGAAATTCACCGCAACCGTGACTCCTCCCACAGCGCGGCGGTCTTGGCGATCTCGCCGACTAATGCCACCATGCTGCGACCGGCTGGTCACCCTTGGCCTTCCCTCCCCCTTGCGCTGGCTAAGCCTGCTCTCTGTTGAAGCTGCAAAAAAAAAATCTAAAATTAGAAAATTCTTTTTTCTTTCTCTTTCTTGATTTAAAATCTTTTGGGAGCCCGTTTTCGCCCATT
This sequence comes from Otatea glauca, assembly GCA_036346275.1. Lineage (NCBI taxonomy): Eukaryota > Viridiplantae > Streptophyta > Magnoliopsida > Poales > Poaceae > Otatea > Otatea glauca. The sequence goes on from CM070713.1 coordinate 78,025,045, forward strand.
CGACCTCCATTTAGTTCCGTTTTTCTTTCTAAATTCATTTAAAATTCTAAATTTCTCTTTTATTATTAAATGGTGTATTCATATTTATCTTCTCATTTAATTGATAAGCAGGTGTACTGCCGTCGTAGCGTTAGCACAGGCACTATACTAGTTTTAATAAAATATCCGCAATCCAAACACCTCGTGGTCCATCCTCTTCACTCCTATTCTGTTTCCCGATTCGTGATCCCTGCGTGCTGCTGCACCACCCTCACTCAAATCAGTCATCACACGGGCTATGCATTTTGTGCATTGCACCCCCTATCCCTATCTCTCTTCCTGATGGGACCCAGTTACAGCCAGAGAAGAATAACAGTGGAATCTGAATATATAATAGATGCACTCCATGGGATGGATGGATGGATACAACTAATAAAGTAGGTAATCCCAAACTAGCAAGCGCATCATGCACATGCTGCGTTGGTGAAAAAGGCCAAAAGTAAGTGAACTTGTGCTTGCACCCACGTTCTGCATGATCCTCCGTGTACTCACTAGTCACTGGTCTTCTTTCTTTCTGGTCATAAGGCCGTGTGCCAATCAATGGAAGGTTTTCCTTTTCCATCTCTTTCTTTTTTTTTATTAAATACTTTCACTATTTAGAAATATAAGGTCTATAGATTGAATAGTCCTTTTAGAAATATAAGGCTTATATATAGATTTAATAAGATTTTTTCTACCGTATCCCTATTTATTCTATCTATATCATATACATTTATTCATATATCTATTATAATATTAAAGCAGAGGCAAAAGAAGTCATCACGTTCGCTCTTAAGACTAGAAATTCCTACATTAATTGGAGGGAAAAAAAAGAAAGATCAACACTATTAATAGTGATGGGTCCAAATTATAACGGTCTAGATTAAAACAAAGAGTTTATGTTATGTACAATACAGAAATAACTGAAATTCAGAATAAAAAAATAATAAAATTAGAAATTAGATTTCCATATGATTAAAAGACAGAGTCCGTGTAAAGTACAATAAAAATTCAGAATAAAAAATAAAAGATAATTAGTAAGTTGATTTCCATGCAAACATCAAAATAAAAATAAAATTCGGAATAAAAATTAATAGATGGATTTGTATACGAATTCCAAACTAAAAAACTAAAATATTGGAATAAAATAAATAAATAGCAATTTGCCATATGATTAAAAGAAAGAGTCCACGTCAAGTACAATAGAAAAACTGAAATTCACAGCAAAAAAATTAGCAATTTTATTTTCATACGAACAAGAAAATAAAAATGAAATTTTGACAAAAAAATAATTGAAATTTAGTAATTGGATTTGTATACAAATTCCAACCAAAGATGAAATTCGGAATAAAAAATAAAATAAAATTAGCAATTTGGTTTCATTACGAACTCCAAAATAAAATCACTAAATAGCTTAAATTTGGAATAAGAATTAAATCATAAATACCAATTGGATTTATATACGATTCCATCTTAAAACTATATAAAAAACTCTATGCAATGTATGATCCAACAACATGCAAATTTGAAATAAAAACCAAAAGATAATTAGCAATCTATTAGAAAATTACTAATTTGATTTCCACGTTAACATCAAAATAAAACTAAAATTCGTAAGAAAAATTAAATGAAAATTGGTAGTTGGATTTTATACGAATTCCAAACTAAAAACAGAAATTCAGCATAAAAATATCAATTTGATTTCCATACGATTAAAAGAAAGAGTCAATGTCAAGTACAGTAAAAAAATTGAAATTCAGAATAAAAATAAAAAGTAGCAATTTGATTTCCGTACTAACACAAAAATAAAACTAAAATTTGGAATAAAAATAAAATGAAAATTAGTAGTTGGATTTGTATACGAATTCCAACCTAAAAATGAAATTCGGATTAAAAATTAAGTAAAAATTAGTAGTTATATTTGCATAGCAAAAGAAACTACCACGTTTGCTCTCAAGGCTAAGAAATTTCCACATTAATCGAAGTAAAAAGAGAAAGATTTACACTATTAATCGTGGTGTGTCCAAATTATAATGATCTAAATTAAAAGAAAGAATTTATATCATATACAATATAGAAATAACTAAAATTCTACATAAAAATGAAATAAAAAATTGATTTCCATACGAATTTCTATGTAAACTCCTCAAATAAATTTAATTTGGAATAAACATTAATAAAAAATAGCATCTAAATTTATTTACGAATTCTCAACAAAAATAACTAAAATTTGGAATAAAAATAAAAAATAAATTTGGAATAAAAGAGGCGGCAATTGTTCTCCATGGAGACGGCGTGTAACCAAGAGGTGTCTTCCCGCCAAATGGTGTCTTCTCGCTAAAGGTTGCCTTTTTCCAGAGATAATTTCTGGGCAGTTATGTATACCTATCAGATAACTCTTCGCACGGAGACATGTGCTGGGTAACCGCTTGTCCCGACTAATTCACTAATCGGGGACGACCAATGCGAAGCAAAGTTTATTGACCACCTTAACTGAATTGGTCGGAGACGTAACTGTTCGGATAAATGTAGACTTCATTCTATATATTTTAGGCTTTTTGATTTGCAGGCCCATTAATAGAGTATAGTCACGAATAACTGAGGGCCCAAATAAGTAACAGACTTTTAATCCTCGTCAGCTAGCATCAGAGAATATGATCGCAGTTAGTGAGGAAGCAATATCATTGAGTTGACCAGCATCGAATAAGAGAAGCGATTGACATGTGACAAGCAGAAATCAAGCATATATAACATTCATCATGTGTACATACATGCATGAATTCATATGAATCAAAGTAAGGAGTAAAAAGATCAGAGTAGAGATAGCGCTACTGTATGGAATAGGTTTGTGGCCACTGGTGAGAGCGTGACGAGTGTTCTCGGTAGGGATAAGCGACAGTTGTACATGTATGCATATTGATGTCGTAACATTTAGCATTAAGTAATAATTGAAGAGAAATAGAAGATAGATATGCGGTAGAGTATTGCATTAAAAAGGGTAGCAGCTGAGAGGGATTGATCAAAAATTTGGCTTGCTATTGGAGGTTGAAGCAGAAAAGTTGTAGGACAATCAAAAAGAGATAGAAGACATACGGTTCGATGGGGCAGTCAGCGTGTGAGAAAGGTAAATTCAAAGTAAGTTGCTCATAATGCATCAGTGTATAAATGAGAAATTTACTCTAATACCCTGATAGAGAAAAAAATAGGAGTATATAGCTACATGATCTATGCAAGATAAAAGAGTTGTTACATTTCTAAAAACCTCATCAACTTATTATGCTCAATGATTTTCTTTCATCAAAGCTTAGACTTCAATTACATTCCTTTCGTTGAATTTTCCTTCAAGTTTCTATTGTCATTTCTAATGTTTATAATGTTTTAAAAATCTAAATATCCTATAAAATACATTAATATATTCTCAAGCATATAAATTATATCATTTGATACTACAAACTTTAAACGAAATCTAGCCATGCAAATACACGGCCACCCTGCTAGTTACCACATATACAAAGTATTTTCCTTCATCTCCCAAGATAATTAAGTGATGTATCTAAGTTATTTTATCTTGTACATATCTTTATTTCACTGTACCTTAATCCTGGAGGAAGTATATTCCCAGAGACGTGTATAGCTAGCTGCAGTGCATGTACCTGAGCTTGCTGTACCCAACCACGCTACCTAGTAGAAATATGGCCCGCTATATGCGCCACCGTCACCAGATGCGCTTCCCCTCTCGTGCTTCGGTCGTTGCATACTTGCATCCCGTTTTGGAAAAGGTTCCAGGGTCAGCGACCTGCTCCTCCTGCATCATCATCCAGAATAAATCAACGGCAGTGTTTTAACGCTTTCCCTTTCAATACATCTTAAAGCAAATAAAAAGATAAGTAATCATCATCTAACTTTCATTCATATTTTAATGTTTGTACAGCTGTCAAAAAGAAAAGCAAATAAGAACCTCTTTAAAATTATAGACAACTTCTACAATAGATGACATCTTAAGGTTCTCTATGAGATTCCATAATCTTTTAATTATGGTATGAAAAAGTGTGTATTACGTACAATAACTCATGTAATGATGTTTTATACCGTCTATATGGTTGTCTCTTCACGAAGAGACAGCTATACTCTCTCCTCCTTCCCTCTCTTCCCTATCAGCAAAAAAATCTTACGTAGCAAAACATATAAACAGCTGACATCGTATTATTGTATATACCTTTGGTAGATTCGTGATGTCAGGAAATTAGAAAGGCCAAATAAATTCCAGGTTTCGGCTGTAACTAGCTAGTAAGTTTATCCGGTCAAATTAGATCATTGAAAAATGAAAATCCACGATCTGGCTCGCCCAAAAGCGCCTGGTTGGATATATGACACGTTTTTTTAAAAACTAAGTGATCCAATTTGACAAACCATGATCCACATGACGTGTCTCAGCGGCTCGCGATCGAGTTACCTCACAAAAAGGAATCTGCAACGCGCATATTACCTCTATAACGTTTGACAGAGAGAAAGGGGAAAGGACATTTTGACAAGAGTACATGTCCGAAATGAAAACAGACGAACCAGTCATTCGCATTTGCTGCGGTCCTAGGTTGGTCAATCTCAATGCTTATTCTAAAAAGACAGTGACGCCAAGATTATTACAGAGTAAGTTAATTTGTTGTATATGGATCATTCCGAGGCTGATTATGGGTAGACAATAAGGCCACGTTAGGTGGCTCTTGGCCTGTACACATCAGTTTTGATTTATGTGGAGGAGTGAGAAAAAGAGAGAGAAGAAAGCTGGCTCTTATTTAGTAGCCAGTTTTGCATGAGAGCATAAGTAGATCATTTATATACAAGAGAGAAAATATAGTTATTGCACAACATTTAAAGACAACATTTAGAGACAGTTATTGTACAAACTGACTTTTAACTTACTATTAGCCAGTAGTTGACTTTTCTATTGTACTTGCCTTTAGAGGCTACCGGTCTACAAGGCTCGTTAAGACAGTTTAGTCTCACATTTCTTATTGAACTATGAATAGGGACCTCTTCCGCCTATATAAAGTAGGCAAGATGGCTCTTATTGTACAGACAAGGCTACGAGCAGAAAAATCAATAGATAGAAGATTGAAACTACACCTTTATGCTCTTGTCTACTTTGAATTCTAATTTACGAATTGAGAGCTTCGTTTCGGCAACGTCACCGCGGATATACAACAAAGTTAACACCTACACACGGTTAATCTAATCTTATCTCATGGCGACCGGGCATTCCTTTCTTTACTATGTTTTTCCTGCGTTAGTTAGTCCAAGGCTAATCTGGCTCTGGTCGATGCAACGAATATGTAGCTACTACACGACTACTAGTACTACTATGCACTAGCTACTAGAATATAATAGAGGGGAAGCACATGCATGACATGATCGCCTTTGAATCCGACTGTATCAATGTTGTGCATGCATGCGATGCGACGCGCTGACCATGGACGGCGTGCAACATGGTGGTGGCATCTCTGGATCAGCATCCATGCACGCAGATGCAGCAGCTAGCGACCGGGCAACCAACATGGCGCCAGGGTGAGCTTGCAGCCACGTGCTCGTCGTTCGGTGGGGCATCGATCGCACCACACCCATCTCACTACTTGTGCTCGATTTTAATTCTGTTCATAATTCTATTTCCAATTCTACCACCTCATTTAGAAACCATCCATCCACCAGTGTCAAACTGATTACTGCTCTCTCCCTCCGGTCACAAATAGCTATTATTTTGGATATAGGTGCAGTCAAACTCTTGAAACTTTAACTGTCGATATCTTTTTAAATATTTAAGTTGGGAGAGGTGCTTCCATGCTTTTCTTTTTTACAGTTGCATAAATATTAAAGCATAAATGAAAGGTAAGTCGTTATTCCTTACCCTTTTGTTTGCTTTAAGATTTGTGTAACTTGTATTGAGAGCGAAAGCATTGAAGCACTGCTCGTAAGTTGGATACATGAAAATCATATGTGTAAATTTGTCTCAAAAATTACTTTCATAATATTATTATTTTATTTGGTTATATAAATATTTTATAATAAAATTAGTGGTCAAAGTTGTGTTTTAGAGACCTTGTCGATGTCTAAAACAACAACTATTTGTGATCGGAAGAAGTAGTATTTATTAATTCACCATTCGGCCGGGTTGATCCATCTGCTCCACTTTTTCTGTTTGTCTCTGTCTGCTCATTCAAAAGCACAATTGGGCGATCTAATTAAAATTAAATTTGGGCCGGTTTGTCCTTTAACTCCAGCCAACTGACTTTGTGGTTACTAGTAGAGTGAAATTAGAGAAAATTCTAAGCGGTTAACTCGGACGTCGCTTATCTCACTAGTTATGAGTTAACAGAGTTCCTTCTTTTCCCTTGAAAACAGGAATCCTCCTCTTCCGTGTCTCTACCCTTTGTCACACTGAAAAATAACTGTTGTAAACACTGATCTGAGATGCATTTTGAGTGTGTATTTATATGGAAAGCTAGCTACTGATGCAGTCGTAAAATAGTGCCCGATCGAGCAGGGTAGCACCAGGATGCCATACAAGATACGTGACATGATGCCGGATGGATGCATGTTTGTCCTGCTCTACGAGTACTCACCATGGCAGATGAGGAAGAGGCCATGACAGTACATGTGACAAGCTAATCCCATGTTACTCCCAGCTGTTTCAGCGAACGCTCCTCTCATGCTCTTACCCAGCCGGCCGGTGGTTGGATCGTCACTTGCTACACAGCACAATCGTATTACAAGTACGCATGGCTCTCTGCCTCTCTCTGCCTGGAATGCTTTTAGTTAGACGGGAGAATCTTCCGGTGATCCACCATCAGTCACAGACTAAAATTTGAGTAGTAGTAGTAGTACATTTGAATGATTGGCCTGCTGTAACTTTATTTGTTAAACTGCACTGCACTGCACAGCACAAGGGGCATGTTCAGTAATCATAATTCGCTCCCCTAGCGATCGATGCAGGGACTTGTATATCCCAGAATTGTCAGAGATCGGGTGCTCTTTTGTCGTCTCCCCTACTGATTATTACCCCTACTGCTGCTGCTGCATCTTGCCAACGCAATCCAATCTAATTATCTGGCTAATTAAGTACAGTAGTAAACTAGTAATACTTGCAGCAATACAGCTCTGAGTCTCGAGTTCCCCTTCACAGAACAGCCCAAAAGAAACGATGCACATATGACATATCCATGAGAAACCGTTCTAGTACATGTTTGTTGGCTACTAATACTACACACCAAAGGGTAGTTAATGACTCGTGCTAGCTACGAACCGGTCCCGTAAGCTGGTTGTGGGGCTAGGCTCGCTCGCAACTAACGATAATTAATCCCTGTCTGCCCGGAGCGCACACATATATATGTTGAAGCAGTGACGGATCCAGGATATAAATTTAGAGGTGCTAAACTGGCCTCCAAGTTCCAAACTTTTGGTCAGTTTCCATAACGACGGTGTGGTGGCATCCCACGATGGGAAGGAGGTGCTAGGGGGTACCCATGGTGTGCTCAGGGGTAGGGTGCCCTAGCCTCCTGACCCCTGATCGGTCCGCCCCTGTGTTGAAGCCTGCGAGGTGAGACAACCTACGTACCTCGTAGTACCAGTAATATATGTATTCCTTCCGTCAAAGATATATATTTTTTAACGTTTTTGTTCATAAAAATAAGACGTATTCAATATTTCAATACAAATTAGCGTAGTGTTTTCTTTATACCTTTAATAAATATCTAGATTTACTTTCTCTATTCAGAAATATAAAACATATTTTGACTTTGCACAAGGATTAAGGTTACGATGAAATTGAGAAAGTTAAGAGAGAAATTAACTTAGATACTCCACTTAATTATTTTGGAAGATGAGAGATAATACTTAGTACTGTGGGTGGTAATAACTAAATGTATATGATAGAGAGCGAATAAATAAGGATATAGTAGAAAAAACCTCATTAAATATGCATCCAAGTATTATATTTCTAAACAAATCATTCAAACTATAGGCCAACGGATGGAGTATTTTACATTAGCTACGTACATGTATTGAATACAATGCTTAAAGATAATTATTAGGAGTAGTCTATTAGTTTTATTATCTCTTAGTCTATATATCAATAAAAATACGTATTATAAATTTAGATGGACATAGTACATACCGGTACAATATTTAGCTGGCTTCGTTTCGTATATACAAGAAAGCGAAGAGACCATATATGCATGCGAGAAATCAAGGAAATTAGAAGAGGTGAAATGGTTGCTTGCTAGCGATGCAACGAGTGACGGATGGACGAGGGTGAAGTGGCAGCTGCTGGATCGATGAGCTAAGAAGGGACGGAGCCACGTACGCACGAATGATCCGACACCAACAAATTGAAGCCGTACCTAGCCAGTGAGCAGCACACAAAACGCCCACTCGCTTCTGCCCCCACAACACTGGCCATCGACGGGTTGGTGCCGCGGCCGCCTGAAGTTAACTTGCTAATCCATCGACCTTACTGTCACTGGCGTGGTAAATGAGCCGAGTTCAAACAAGTTTGAGTTAGGATTCTAGCTTGATCTTGGACTCGAGCCAGATCCATCAAAGCTCGAGTAGGCTCGATTAAACTCCATAAGAGTTAACATGCAATAATATTTATCTAAAAATTTATCGAGATTCTTGAGCTATTTGAGCTCGATTCATTAAAACTCGTGAACGCGGGACCAAGTTTAAGTTTGATTCATTTAGAGCTCGAATCGACCCTAAAGTGAGCTTAAGCTGGATAAGTTCGCGTGGCTCTTAGCTTTTTTTACGGCCCTGGCTACCACCCATTGATAGGCAAAAATGGGATTGCACAGTGCTCGCCGCACGCTGTACAAGCTATAGCTAGCTTCGGCCCAACGGTTGCCAACATGTCACACACGCATTCCTGCTGCTTCCTCAGCAAAAAGCCATGATTATTAGGCTCAACCTAAGCCTGGCGAACGAGTGAAAGCGGCAGTGACAACCGCAACTACTGAAAAAACGCAGTGCCTTTTTTCAGGAAAAAAAAATGGTTGTGATGTACTATACTTGGTCGTGCCTTTTCGATGCTGCCGTGGACTGGCCTGATGCTCGATCTGGCTGGATATGGGTAGCGACTACAGCGAGCGAGCGTGAGTGAAAGGGAGAGTAAAGCGGAAGGCATGGAGGATGCAAGGAGTGCAACCCAAGTTAGTTATGCAAAACTAGGCAGAGGAGGCGAGAAAAGGGGGGTGAGTAGTACTGAGTAGCGGAGTGGGTCCGCCATATGATTTGCGGGCAGCGAGGCCCGAACAACCATCGGTTGTGCGGTCACTTTACTCTTCCCTTTTCTCTCCCCTTAATTTTCCCTCTTCCCCCACACTTAATCCTTGATTTTTTCGTGCGCGGCAACAGCTAGTAACTAATCACATGTGCAGGACAAGTTTTATGCGGTGCTACTAGCGCGCATCCACCGCATGCATGAAAAATACGGACTCCCAAGCTACTATGAGGATCTATACCTCTTTATAATACACCTAAGTATTCTTTTCTACATTCACCTCAAATAATACACCCCACTAGAGATGATTCAACCTTCATGCACCCAGCGAAACGTCCTCAGAAACTTGCCTCCATCAAAATTAACCTCTCAGATCTTTCCTCAGCTTTACTCACCCACATCCGATGACCATTGTGTAATGTGTCTAACTCATCTCTGTGGCCCAAAACAGATCTCCCCCCACCTCCAGTATCATCTCAAGGAAAAGGAAACAAATATCCTGGAATTAAGGAAAAGGAAACAAACGTTCTAGAAAAGGAAAAGACCATATATTACGTGCTGGGAAAAGGAAACCGAAAGACAGGGCAATATAGGGCACTATACTAGTTATAAATAGTTGTCGTTTTGGATATCCACACGGTCTCTAAACCACAGTTTCAACTACTATTTTTTATTACAATATTATTTTCAAAACCTAATAAAATTATAATCCTATAAAAGTATTTTTCGAGACAAATCTATGTGTATGATTTTAATGCATCCAATTTAAATATTTAAAAAGATATTAACAATTAAAGTTTTGAAGGTTTAACTACATCTATATTGAAAATGATCTATTTGTGACTGGAGTGATATATCGGCTCGACCCACTCATGTGCTGCCGGTGGCGAATTGTCAGGATAATATTAAATTACGAGAGGCCTTAACTATATGGAGTACTACTACTAGCTTATGTTTTCCTACTGATCCTAAGTTCGGTAAAGATCGATCACTTGAGATAATCGTGCATGCCTACACGGGTTGGGCAACGTACCAGAACAGGAGGAGTTAGGCAAGGAAGCACACTGATCAGTGCAAGCAGACAGAGATCGAACTGAGTTAGATAAGTTTTGAATCCATCGTCCGAGCATCGTCTTTGGAGTTTGGACCGAGAAAACGAGAGCGAATTTTTTTCAGCTGTACAAATCAGATGCACACAACTCATATATACCATACTCACATACCACATGTATACATGTCTTCACGTGTCCTCTGTACACGCTAAAAAAGTAATCGAATGCTCTATGACCTCTGAAGCATAGAAACACGTTGTCTTATTATGAGCTCTTTTACATACACTAAATTAAATATAGACTTCATATTTTTTTTGATCTAAATATTATATTAGCTACTATTTATTTATACTTCTTTCGATAGTATAGTAGTAGAATTCTCTCAACAAATCAATGCCTAGATCTGAATTTTCCTACCCGTTATATACTACCACTATAATGCACCATAAAATCTATTATAATATTAAGCAGAGGCAAAAGAAGCCACCACGTTCGCTGTAAAGGCTAGAAATTCCCACATTAATTAGCAAAAAAAGATCTACAACGTTGATCATGATGGTCTAAATTATAACGGTCTAAATTAAAAGAAAGAGTTTGTGTCATGTACAATACAGGAATAACTGAAATTCGGAATAAAAATAAAACAAAATTAGAAAATTGATTTCCATACTATTAAAAGAAAGAGTCCATGTAAAATACAATATAAAAATAAAAATTCATAAAAGAAAGGTAATTAGTAACCTAATTTCTTTACAAAAATCAAAATAAAACTAAAATTTAGAATTAATTTTTAAAAAAATTGAAACAAAAAATAAAACATAATTAGTAATCTAATTTCCATACGAATTGAAATAAAATTGAAACTTGGAATAAAAATAAATAAATATTAGTAGTTGGATTTGTGAACGAATTCCAACCTAAAAAACTAAGATTTGGAATAAAAAAATAGGAATTTGATTTCCATAGCATTAAAAGAAAGAATCCACGTTAAATACAATAAAAAATAAAATTCACAGTAAAAATAAAATAAAAATAGCAATTTGATTTCCATACGAACATAAAAATAAAATTCAAAACAAAAATTAATTGGAAATTAGTATTTAGATTTGTATACGAATATCAACCTAAAACTGAAATTCAGAATAAAAAAATAAAATTAGCAATTTAATTTCATATGAACTTCAAAGTTAAATATCTAAATAGCTTAAATTCGAAATAGAAATAAAATAAAAAAATACCAATTGGATTTGTATACGATTCCAACCTAAACCTATATAAAAAAAACTCTATATCATGTATGATCTGATAACATGCAAATATAATATGCAATAGAAATAAACAAAAAAAATGACAATTAGTTTTACATAAGAATTCCAACAAAAGATAACCACATCCAGAATAGAAATATAATAAAACCATAAATTTAATTTCAATATGAATTTATAAATAAAATTCCTAAATAAATATAATTCTTCATAAAATTTATGAATATTAACCATTGGATTTCTATTCAAATTCAATTAAGAACACAAATTTTAAATAAAAATAGAATAAAATTGGCAATTTGATATTGATATAAATTGTAAAGTAAAATCCCTAAAAAACTAATTTGGATTAAAAATTAAAAAATATTAATTTATCTGTACAAATTCTAAAAAAATAATATATAATTAAGAATAAAACTGAAAGAAAATTTGCAATGTGATTTCTGTAAGAATTCCAAAGTAAAATCCCTAAATAAATAGAATTAGGAATAGATGTAATAAAATTAACAGCTTGATTTATATATGAACAGAAAAATAGAGGCAAAAGAAGCCACCGTGTGTTGCTCTCAAAGCTAGAAATTTCCACATTAATCAAAGGAAAATGAAAAAGATCTACTCTATTACTCAATGTGGGTTCAAATTATAATGGCCTAAATTAAAAGAAAAAGACTCCATGTCATGTACAATACAGAAATAACTAAAATTTCAAATAAAATAAAATAAAATAAAAAATTACTTTCATATGAATCTTTCTGTAAACTCTCTAAACAAATTAAATTCAGAATAAAAATTAAACAAAACATAACAACTAGATTTTTATACGAATTCCCAACAAAAATAACTAAATTTGGAATAAAAAAATAGCAATTTTTCCTATATGAATTACTAACTAAAATTTCAAAAGAAATATAATTTGTAATACAAATAATCAATACTGTCAATTTCATTTCCATGAGAATTCCAAGCAAAGATAAGTAATTGCAGGATAGAAAGTAAAAGAAAAAACGACAATCTGATTTCCATACGTATTCTTAAGTAAAATCCCCAAATATATATAATCCATCTTAAAATTTTAATAAAAATTAGCAATTTGATTTCTATACGAATTCCAAGAAAAAACAAATTAGGTTTAAAAATAAAATAAAAATAGATATTTGATTTCTAAAGTAAAATCCCTAAATAACTAATTCAGAATAAAAATAAAAAAAGTGATCAACTGGATCTGTATAAAAAATTCTTAAAAAATAATTGAAAATTAGGAATAAAAAATAAAGAAAGTTTGTAATTTGATTTCTATACGAATTTCAAAGTAGAATCCATAAATAACTAAAATCCAGAATAAATTAAATAAAATTAGCAATCTAATATATATATGAACTAAAAAAACTAAAATTTTGAATACAATTGTTGTGTGTCACCACCTCCCACCTATCCTACACATTAGATCAAGGTTGTCCTGCCCTTTCAAGTTGCTTTTTCGAAGAGCTCACTGGATCAATTTTCCATTCACCCAATAATTGTCAGAGATACAAAGCAAGTGCATCGGAAAAGAAGGGGAACTGAGTCGATCTATTCCATGGCGATTATAAGTTATAACGTATATATCACGCATGTTGTCGGAGAGACCACACACGAGTGCAGTGGCATCGATCTGTAAAGCAAGAAGATATTGCCTCATGGGGAAGCAATAGGCGGAAGTGTTTCGTTATAGATGAGAACAACGTTGCGCTGCTCACCGACGTCATTGAACAGAAAGGCCAAAGCCAAAGGTGCCAAAACATGCGACGACTGCGTTGTTAAAGAAGTCAGTAACAAAAGAAACTTGCTAATGGGGAGGCCTTGGTAAAGAGGTGATGAAGCTTTGCACGGAAGACAAACTGTAGAAGATATATATCCATTGGGTAGCTAGGAACGTGCCATCGCTGTTGAGGGACACAACGTCACACGCGATGATGAAAATATTCTCCATATCGTTAGACAACGACTAAAGCAAACATGCTAGCATCAGAGAAGATCAAATGTCTCCGTAGTTAGTGAGGAATCAATATTATTGAGTTGGCCAATGTCGAATAAGAGAAGCAACCGACATGAGACAAGTAGAAATCGAGCATGTATAACATCAAGCATGTGTATATACATACATAAATTCATATGAATCAAGTAAAGGAGCAAAAAGTTCAGAGCAGAGATGGCACTACTGTATGGAATAGGCTGAAAACCACTGGTGAGAGCGTGACGAGTGTCCCTGATAGGAATAATGACAATTGTATGGGCCTGTTTGGTGGGGCTGTGCTTCAGCTTTGGTCCAAAAGCTCCCCCAAACAACATGGTTGCAAAACAGCTGGGAAGCTAAGCCATAGCAGAAGCACCTCCAAAAACTGCAGCCGCTGAGGAGGAGCTTTTCAGCTGTGGCTTCGCTTGACCACCTCCTATCTCGCTCACTCCGCCTCCCCGACCTCCGCCACCCTGCCTCGCCACTTCCACGTCACCTCTCCACTCGTTCGCCACAGCTTCGCTAGGTTCTCGCCTCGCGCTCGTTTGTCCCCAAAGCTACAATTGCAAGACCAGGTTTGCCAAGCGGCATAACAAGAAAAGTCACACCCCATGACTCTGATTGCTTTACAGCCCAGTAAACCAAAAGCATCTATTCATGTTGATGTTGCAACATTTATTGTTAAGTAATAATTTGAGAGAAATAGAAGATAGCTATACGATAGTGTATTGCATTAAAAAGGGTAGCAGCTGAGAGGGGTCGATCAAGAATTGGGTTTGCTATTTGAGGTTGAAGCAGAAAAGGTGTGAGATGATCAATAAGAGATAGAAGACACACGGTTCGGTGGGCTAGCCAGCGTGTGAGAATATAAGTTCAAAGTAGGTCACTCATGATGCATCGGTGTATATGTGAACAATGTACTCTAATACCATGTAAAATAATCAGTGTATTATTTGAGATTAAATAAAGGTACATACGCTGCATATTTTTTTTTAAAAAAATACTAATGGAGACAGAACATGTATATATAGCTACATGATCTATGCAAGATGAAGAGTTGCTAGCTTTTTAAGAATCCCAACAGCTTATTATTCTCAATGGTTTTCTTTCACCAAAGCTTATACTTCAATTACGTGCTTATACTTCAACTACGTTCCTCAAGTTGAATTTTCCAACAAGTTTCTATCGTCATTTCTAATGTTTATAATGTCTTAAAAATCTAAATAGCCTACAAAATAAGTTAATATATTCTAAACGTACAAATTATATCATACTCTGCTAGTTTCTTTTTATTTAAGTGTACATGTATACACTTGTTTCTATTATTTTGCTGAGAAAAGAAAAGTTGAACCCCGGATAGTTGGGCAGGATGTTCAATGACTCCATTGCCAACCTAGCTACCCTGGGTCCTCAACGAGCACGAAATTGGGTCCTCGTCCTTCTCAATCAGGAGGCAATTCCGCAGCGTCTCAAGCCGGCCGACCCAGCGGCGACCGTGCGAGAGACGTACGCAGGCAGGCGAGACACGGCCCGCCTCGCGCGTCGCGGTATCGCAATCGCACGCTGCTGCCAGTTGCACAATGGGTACAGAATACGAGTCAGCGCCGCCCATACGCCACACCAAGGCGCGGTGCGCGACACAGCCAAGCCCGCCCGGTCAATGCGCGGGCGAGGACGCGGCGGTGCCGATTCTTAGGCAGCCGCGATGGTTCCGTGGAGCTGCCACTAACCGCGATGCGTCTGGGACTCTGGATCAATGTTTAAAATCACAAAATTTCGGTTGAGATTTTGGATTTCGATGGGGTCGAGATTTGAAATCTCGGTGGAATAAAAAAAAAGTAAATTGCTACAGTGATTTTATAACTTTTGGTAAATTCAATCGGAATTTTGGGTATTTTAACTGGATTTTGCACCATTTTTTTTTTAGAATTTTAATGACTTTTCTAATGAATACATATGAAAATTTTGTACTAAGATGGGAACTTGACTTTAGCTCAGTTGGTAGCATAGGGCTAAAGTCTATCCTTAGGTCGCTGCTGGTTCGAGTTCCGCAGGCAACGGATTTTTTTTTACTGGTTAGGAGTTGGCTCTCACCGAAAAAAGAAAATAAAAAAATATTAATGTTGAGAGTGGGATTCAAACCCATGCCCTTTGGAAGCAAAGCCTTAATCTACCATCGTATACCAGCTCAACCATCTCCTCTTCATACCATAGCATCATGGTTATAATTTTTTCTAGTCTCGAGAAACCTTTTCACATGAGTTGAAAATGGTTGAAATTTCGGTAATTTCGGCCTAAACCTTGGTAAAAAAAATTCGAATTTGAATTTTACCTTTTGGATTTTGTTCGAAATTCTAAAATCTCACCA
Organism: Otatea glauca; assembly: GCA_036346275.1. Classification (NCBI taxonomy): domain Eukaryota; kingdom Viridiplantae; phylum Streptophyta; class Magnoliopsida; order Poales; family Poaceae; genus Otatea; species Otatea glauca. Next base: position 78,041,009 of record CM070713.1, read on the forward strand.
AATTTCAAATTCCGATCTCCTCCGAAATATGGGCCAAAAACGAAATTTGAAACATCGGTCTGGATGTAGTAGCGTTCTACTCTAGTAGCAGTGTGTTGCAACTACGGACGGGGTGCAGAAGATCCGGGGGAGCGAGCGGTGGCTGTCGGTTAGCAGTGTGAAGAGAGGAGGAGGAGGAGAAAAGTACAGTGACAGAAAGATCCATGGACCATGGTGGTGGTGCACTGCAGCTGCCACAGCGGCAGTATCTCTCATGTCATGATCCCATGCATGTGTGTAACGCCATGGCCCATGGGTACACAGAGAGAAAATCCGAGGTAGTGTTTTTCTCTCTCTTATTTCTTCTTTCTTTCTAGAGTTTTTGTTCGTGGGTTAAGGAAAAGAATAAGAAAAAGAGAAGAGGGAGAGATGAAAAAGGAGGAAACTTCAACGTCACGACAGGAAAGGAAGGTGAGGACAGCTAGCAGGGAGGAGGGCTCACCAACCGTTCTCTCCCTCTCTGTGACTCTATCTATCCAAATCCCTGTAGCACTTACTGCTAGTGCGCAGCCCAGTTGTGGTTGCTTGCCGGTGCTAATTACCACTAATCGTGTCTGTAATCGTAATTTGGTGGAGTGGTAATCGATCCAGTAAATAGCAGTTGCTGGGTCTCCGGCCGTGCTAGCGACTGACCGACGGGTGCACCGTGCTCTGTGCAGCTAAGCTAGCTGTTTGCACCACCTCGTCGTCCCGTTCCAGCTCGATGCATCGTCGTCTCTCTCTCTTTCGTCCTCTCCGCGTGTGCCAACAAGTCAGTCGTGTGTGTAAAACGGGGAGAGGAGTGGATCGCCACAACCTGCCTTCCTGCCTGCCCGCCCTCCAACGTTCAAAACCCAGGAGCTACAAGCCCAAGACTCGCACACACGAAAACCTTTTCTTTTCTCCTCCTTGTTAAAGCTGTACTTTGTTTACCTTCCCTCACGTTCTCCACCCACATTTAATCCCCACACACCTCCATTATTTTTTTCCTCCGAGCTCTGCCTGCCTGCCTGTATAATATACTCGTCCCAGTCTTCTTCTCTCCTGTGCTAGCTTCCTCCTCCTCCTCCTCTTCCTCCTAGCTCTTAAGAGGGGAGAGGAGCTGCTAGAATTGAATTCCACCGACCCACGCACCTCTCACCCTTTCCATTTACCTCCACCTATATAGCTCTCCATAATTCCACCCCTCTCTCTCTTGCGAGTACAGTGCGACAAGGCAGGCAGCAACTTTCTTTTCTTCTTCCACTCTTGGAGTCAGACCAACACAACCATGCAGGGGGAGTACTAGATAGAGTTCGCTCGCAGCTGTTCCCTTATTTACGTACGCATTCAAATAGCTTCCTCCTTGATCGGCAACAGCAGCTAGCTAGCTAGAGTGTGCATAGCTAGAATCCAAAAGGAGTTCTTTTTTTTGTGTGCACCAAGCAAGCCAAGAAGGAAGCATCAGCCAGCCGGTGATCGAATCGATTGGAGGAAACAGAGCAATTCACAATCACAGGTGAGTCAATCGCCGACGGCGCATATATATATACATATAAATATTCCCATTTCCGCTAGCTCCCAGTTGTCTCTGCAAATTAGCCACTTCTTCCCATCCAAAAAATGGCAAGAAATGATCAAAAACAGGAGCAGTCCTGCGTATTCTTTCGTTTCTTCTGGCCATTTTCGCATTTTCAGTTACCATTTTAAGCAGCTACCCTGGGGCGCGGCCATGTGCTTCGTTGCCATTTTCACGCACGTACGCCTTATTCGCATGGTTGCACCGCACCCATTCATAGTTCGTGCATTCATTCATTCATCGGCCCGGAAAAGATCGACAGGGGGGAGGAAAAAAGCCTCCGATTCGGACTCTTTCCCAGTTTGAGGTTTGAGAAAGGAAGCTTCCGATTACAACGTCATGGCATGGCGTGCTACTAGGTGGCTGGCTAGACGCGTCCGAATTGGAATGGGTGAACGGATGGGATGCTCAGGGTCACACGGTATTCCGTTCGCATTTCCGCCCCCACCCCAGCCAGCTTTTTCCACCGCGTCCCTGTTTTGTACTTCTGCACCACCTCCCGTGCTACCACTCTCTTCCAGTTTGGATTCGAGAGAGAGAGGGGGAAGAAAATGTGCAAATATGGAGCGAAAAAAATACGTAGGCAGTAGTAAAACAAAAAAGATTCCTTCCATTTACTCCTGCCATCGCCAAGATTCGGTGCATGATCCGTACCGTACCTAGTAACGTGATCGGAGAAAAAAAATTGGCAGTGGAGTAGAGGAGAGAATTCCTCGGCGTTTTCACCCGAGGGCTCGATAATAATTAGCTGCTTTACCGAGAGGGCTGCTTCGATTCGAAGCGGCCATGTGGCACGCCAGTGACGCGTCCGGGCCAATGGCGCGCCCCCACGTCAGCGCGTCCTTTCTGACAAATTCCTTGCGCTGGCCGCTTTGACCTTTACACCACCTCCTTTGTGGCGAATCAATCAACCGAGCAAAGCCGCACTCTGATTTTTTCTTTTCTATTCTTTTTCTTCACCGTACGCCATCTGTATCGCATGCTATGCTTGCTTCAGAATAAAGAAAGCGAGAAAAATCCACCCGGGATCACATGGCGCGTGGGCCCCGCCCCACCCGCCCCGCGTCATCATGCACCGCGTACATATGGAGCCCGCCCTGCAGTCACTTTGAAAATAAAAATCTCTTCCTTCCTCTCTCTCTCTCTCTCTCTCTCTCTCCATTTATTTACAGCTCAGGAGAGATTACATTTCCGGATTAGTAAGGTATCATGTTCATCACATCATCCATTCATAGTATTCTGCTGCTACTACGGTTGTAGGCAGCCAATACAATCCATATATGCGAGGGAAGCATATCTTTGGAAATAATAAATAGTAGGTGGATAATCCGTGTTGTCTTAATTTGCTTCCATTTTATCGCGGATGCTGGTTAATGTGTGCATATCCAGACACAATCTCGCATGAGCATTAGTCCCGCGTTCCTTGCTTGTACTTATATATGTGTGTATGGGTTCAGGCGAGAGATTGAGAAGCAGCAAGAAGGAGGCATGGCGAGCGGCGGGTTCATGGTGGAGATGATGAGGGAGCAGAGCCTCTTGGAGGAGACGTGCGGCGACCTGTTCGACCACATCGACGACCTGCTCGACTTCCCCAAGGAGGACTCCGCAGCCGACGTGCTCCTCCTCGACGCGCCCGCGCCCGGCAGCCCGCTCTCCGCGCGCATCATCGACGTCGGCCGCGGCAGCTCGCAGGAGCCCCCGCCGGCGGCGTTGGAGCAGCCGCTGATGGCGCCGCCCGCTTCGCAGGGCGACGTGGCGTTCTTCGGCGCTCTCGGGGCGGAGGTGTTCGACGGCAAGAACGGCCACCTTGGCTCGGTGAGTCCCCGACCTCCTTCCCTCCCCGTGCTGGCGTTTGGTTGGGCGCTTGCGCGTACGGCCGATTTTAAGGTGGAAATGTGGAATTTGGCCGAATCCTACTCATCGCTCCCTGGCATTTCCTTGCATTGCCCTTGTCGGTCGTGCAACTAGGTTTGGCTATTACTGGGGTTAATTCAAAATTAACATTGTACAACGTCAAAATCATTTTATTTACTATGCAAATAGTTATTTTAAATTCAAACTAATAAGCCACCGTCTAGCAGAGCCTAATTAACCATTTTTCATTCAAAATAAACTTATTTAAATTTAAAATCTATTAACTTGCTGTAATCGGAGCAATTTCTATCCGAGCCATAACAGCTTTTTCTTTGTCCCACCCCAAGTGCAATGCAAAAAAACATCTGGGCGCCAAATAATGAAAATCGAATCGACCACCATTCAGCACTGTGTGACGTCTGTGTCTGTGTCTGTGCGTGTGAATGGTCGGGTCATGGGTGGATGCAGTGCGGGAGGAGGAGGAGGAGGTGTCGGTGGACGGCGTGAGATCGTGATCAAAGTTACGCACGCACCTTGGTTTGGTTGGATTTTACGGCCGGGCCCTCACCTCCTTGGCGTGGGGCCCAATCCATGTCCATTATGTCTCCCGGGTGGGGGCCCATCGATTTCGGTAGTTAGCCAGCCCAACAACTGCTAAACCTGTGTAGTACGGCTAGTCCTGTCCTGGCAGTAACTTTATCCCCCGCTTTAAGCAACCAAAATGAAACCATGGGGCCCTGCAATGCAAGTGATGTCATGGCAGCAGCGGCTAGGCGAAAGAACCCACGACAAAACAAACTGCGGTGAAGTGAACTGGAGTAGCCTCGTGTTGTTCCTGTACTGGAAGAATTTCATCTGATCTGAAGTGGCAATGGCTCTTGCTTGCTTGCAGTGTGATGAGCTGGACATGATGGACATGGCGCAGCTGGAATGGCTGTCGGACCTCTTCGACGACACCTCCATCCCGCACGAGCCCGCCTTCCCGGGCGCCAACTGCGCCGCGCCGATCAAGGCATCCGCGCTGGCCGCCAACGCCGGCGTCGTGCTGCCGGGCAAGATGGAGGACGCGCTCTTCCGCAGCTCCAGCCCCATCTCCGTCCTCGAGCACAACAGCTTCAACGTCGCCAACAACGGGGGTTCATCGTCGTCGTCCTCCTCCTCGGCGTCCTCCTACTCGGAGTCCTTCTCTGGGAGCGGCCGCCCGTGGTCGGCGCCCATGTCGCCCCGCCCGGACCCGCCGGTCCTGGTCATCCCGGCGCGAGCGCGCAGCAAGCGGTCCCGCCTGTCCGCGTTCACCGCTGCCCGCGCCGCACCGGCTACCGAGGAGACCACCATCCTCGTGCCGACGCCAATGTACTCGTCCACCTCCTCGCACTCGGATCCCGAGAGCATTGCCGAGTCCAACCCCCACCCGCCGCCCATGAAGAAGAAGAAGAAAGCCAAGAAGCCGCCGCCCCCTGCCGTGAACTCCGATGCTGACGCCGAGGCCGACACCGACGCCGACTACGAGGAAGGCGGTGCGCACGAGCTCCCCCCTGGCGCCGTGCGGAGGTGCACGCATTGCCAGATCGAGAAGACGCCGCAGTGGCGCGCGGGGCCTCTGGGGCCCAAGACGCTCTGCAACGCCTGCGGCGTGCGCTACAAGTCCGGCCGCCTCTTCCCGGAGTACCGCCCCGCGGCCAGCCCCACCTTCGTGCCGTCCGTCCATTCCAACTCCCACAAGAAGGTGGTCGAGATGCGCCAGAAAGCTACCCGGAACGGCGACCCGTCCTGCGACCTCCTGCAGTACATCCGCCGCTTGGATTGATCTCCCGGCGGCGACGTGCGTCGTCGTCGGACGGTCGGTCTCGTCTCCCTTAGCTATATATGTATACATATTAGTATGTATGCATGCATGCTTGCTTCGGTCGTCATTCATCATCGTCGTCGTCGTCATCATCATCAGTTCATCACCATGGACATGGACATTACTCAGAATTCCATCCATAATCGCCCTGCATTGGTTTCTGTCAGCATCCATCCATCGCCGGTCATCCTGGCGTTAGTTCACTAGGGCTTTTCTTTTGGGTTTATTTTTCTCTCCTTTTTGTCGATTGATTAATTTGTTCCCCCTAAAATGATTTTTTGTTTGTATAGAGGGTGAGGAGGGCAGGAGAAATAGATGAATCACAGTGGTTGTTGCATTGCAGTTGCAGTTGCTTGCAAATTAGGTAGATGAGAAGGAGAGTTAAACCAGCAGCAGAGGGAGACAGATTTAGTGCAGCTAGTCAGTCAGAAAGAGAAGTTTGTTGGTTTGCTAATTAGGAATCTCTGTCAAGTAGCTATCAGGGGGTGAAGGAGAGGGGGACATCCATCAAATAGTTTATACTGGAGCTTGGTGTACTCAACTCTGAAAATTCTTTTTGCAGTTCATCTATGTCTAGGGATTGATAAGTGTTATTTGGTTTCTATACTAGTAGTATTACCTTTAGCCATTAATTATATTCCCCTTTTGTTTTTCCTCCTGCCTTGTTGCCTCTGTATAAGTTGTGATCATCCAATTTGAGGAATTATAATCCTTAAAGCTCTTCTTCACTTGTTTGTGCTGTGAGTTACCTCTGTTACAAGTTACAACTATGCATCAACACTGACTACTGACCGGTGACGAGTAACTTTGCGGCTCCTGCAAGACACTTAGCAGTGTGCTGGACTACTGACTGAGCACATGAACATTGCTGCTTCTGCCATGAAGAACATGCATACCTACTAATTTGCTGGATCAAAACACACAGAATGCAAACTAATGCTGACAAACGAGGAGGAAATATAGAACGGGATGGAGACAATCTTCTGTTCCAAGGTGTAGCTGTTCACTGGACACCATCAATTAAAGCCATTCTTATTTGAACAGCCACTCCTGGAGCACACTTATATACGGCCAGTCCATCTATGAAGATTATGATGACTATGAACATTCCCCTGCTCCACCCCAGATACTGAATATTCATACGTTGATCGTGAGTATTCTAGTAATCTAGTTCAACAACTTATCGGTGTATTTTTTAGATCAAAAGGACAGGTCCCAGTTCTATTAATGAAACTGGAAGGTGGTCTGAAGCAACGTCATACGTAGCTCATACAAAACTTCTCAACAACTAAACAACTTCCAGCACAGCTGAAACATTAAGCAAGAAAATAACCAGCTTACATATTCTTCTCAGCTAAAGCATTGAAATAGACCGACAGCCTGTAGCTCATCTGAAACAACATCTTCCTTTTGATCTTTAGAGACCAAACTTTCCTTCACAGTCACGTTACTCCGCATTCCAAGGGCAGCGGTGCCTGAATATTGGCCTCTAGTCAAAACAGGTCCATCTTGACCTCCATTTCTTCCTTGTACAAAGGTCGTCAATCTCTCAGTGATATAAGCAGTTAAGCACTCCTCTCCACACTGTTTTTACACTTGACCAGCTCTGTAATCGAAAAACCATATTATTTCTATTCTTCCATAAACTCCAAAGAGTGGTAGCACAAATCGTGTTTAAAACGCCATTTTTTGAATTACTCAACCAAAACTGAGCAACCGATTCATAGTATAGCCAATATTCAAACCAAAAAACTTAGAAATCATATTCCAAATATTCTTGGCTACAACACAATAAAAAAATGTGATTAACCGATTCATCCTCATCACAGAAGCTACAGGCAGACCCTTTGTCAACACCTCTCTTCAGCAAATTATCTTTAGTCATAATCTTGTTAGGGGATAAGAGTCAAAGAAAGAAATGAATCTTTGGAGGAACAATCAAAACTCCAAACTGACAGAATGAAAACGGGAACAATCCCCCTAAAATTGATAATAGCATAAAGAGACTTAACCGAGTATATACTGTTAGATAGTATCCTTCCATTGCTACAATACTGCTAACCAAAGTATCCTCATCAACAGAGAACGTTATACCGTTAGCCACCTCCACTAATTCGAACCACCTGATCATCATTCTTCCAGAAAAAGTTCTTCTAAAAGTACATCTAACATTTGGCACATCCCAAATTTCAACAATTGAACAACCTTTTTCATTAACCAACACATAAAGATCCTAAAATTGAATAGCTAAGCAAGAAGAGCCAAACCAAATGTCTTCCCAAAATCTAATTTTCATCCCATTCCACCTATAGCCAAACTTGGTAGCCTGCATAGCCCACAAAACCCCTTTCCAAAAAATAGACACATGCTCAGGGTAGCAAGCAAAGACATTAGGATTATCAGTCTTGTATTTAGACCTAATCAAATCTTTCCATTGTTTATTTTCATAAGCATAGAATCTCTTGATCCAAGAAGCTAAAAGGCACAAATTAAGGTCCCTAATATTAGGAATCCCAAGACCACCATAATCCTTCACCATACAGACTAAATACCAATTTGCTAAATGAAGCTTACTATGACCTTCATAATCATTCCAAAGACAATTTGCCATGTGAGAGTTAATAAGATCTAGAGCCCACTTAGGAAATTTAAAGAAAGACAGTAAATACAAAGGAATACTCGCTAAACAGGCTTTAATAAGAGTTAAACGCCCACTACATGAGAGTAGTTTACCCCTCCAACCTGCAACCCTTTTCAAAATCTTGTCAATCAGAGGTTGTAAATCTTCCCTATTGATATTATCATAATGGAGAGGAATACCAAGATATTTAATGGGGAAAGATCCTACTTTACAACAAAAAATATTGGCATACCTATCTATCTCACTCTTTTCACAGCCAATGGGAATCAATTCACTCTTATGAAACTTTATCCTTATATCAGACATTTGTTCAAAATAAGTCAAAAACCATTTAAGATGTAAAGCAAATCTCTCATTATTCTCTAGAAACAGGAGAGTATCATCAGCATATTGCAAACTAACAATGCCTCCGGGACAAAAATCTCCACAAAGACCTTTTAATAAACCATTATTATTAGCTTTCTGTAAAATCCTAGTAAAAACATCTGCAACCAAATTGAAAAGAATGGGAGATAAAGGATCACCCTGTCTCAAACCCTTACCAGTTTGGAAGAAATTGCTTTCAATATTATTTATTTTGACCCCACAGAGCCTTTATCCAACATAGTATAAATTCCATAATTGCCATTTAGCCCCCAAAACCCCTGTTAATCAAAATATCTATTAAGAAACTCCAGCTAATCTTATCGTAGGCTTTCTCAAAATCAAGTTTAAGAACAAGATCTTTTCCTTTGCTCAGATGAATTTTATGAATAACCTCGTGAGCAGTAACCTTATCGGTGTATAGATCAACATCATCCATGCCGTAAGAGAACGGGTCACATCTTGCAGCCATCCAAGCCATAATAAGAGTCACTTTGAGTCGTCTACAGGGTGGAATTATTAGTGTTTCGTGGTAAGGTTCCACTGCTTGAGAAGGAACCATAGGAAGCAGAGAGGATTCGTGGGAACAAACAATTGATCAACTCCTCTTTAGACGGTTTGCTGCGGCCTGCTAATAGGGAGCCTGTCCAAGCAAGCCTTAAACATTATACATATGGGCTTTTCAGGCCTTTAGGGTCAAAAATGGTAGCAGAATGCTATCGGTTCTTCGTAAATCACAACATCATCTCTGCATTGTTTACTGGAAACCCAGGGCAAAAACCCCCGTCCCATTTTTGCAAATGAAACTGGAACAATCTCTGCATTGTTTTCTCTGGAAGGAAAAAGGATTTGAAAAGCCATACCAGAGCATTATTTCCAAGCTGAATGCTATAAATAAATTCTAGATAATCCAACCGTTAATTTGTTAAGATTATTTCTACTACTCTACTACTAGAGAAATTATAAATAAATTCGAGCTGATGTGATTCATTGGATAGAAAAGAATGAACATTCATATTAAATTTAGTCCACAGTAAAATAGCTCAAAAAGACTACCATTCCATTGCTTGCGTCTGGTTGACAGGTACAAACCATCACATCACATGGAGGAGCACTCTATTGTAGTGCATTGCCTTAAGCACGACCATCCCAAGATTCTCTAATTAATCACCATACAAGATACAGCCAACACCATTGGCACAAGAGAGGAGAGGAATTGAAGACTATACATACATCTAGAACATGCCTTATTGAGTCGTTGTATTCCCCATGAATCTGTGACAATAAAGACGAGCCACTTTTGGCTACATCTTTACAGATCACCCCACGCAGCGCCAAAACGCGCTCCACCTCCTTCCATTTTCAGTGCTAAATGGTAAGAGTACAAAGAAAACGAAATAACAAAGTCACAGGAAAGTGCAGTACGTACAATACATTGTAAAGGGAAGATCATGAAGAAAAGAATAGATCATGCACGTGCAGTGCGCAGAACGAATTGAATGAGAAACACGTGTGGAGACTGGAGATTATCATGCATGCAATGCAATGCAAGCCGTAGAGCTAGCTGGATCAGAGCGCGGTGCAGTTTCTAGGCAAGCCAGTGACGTGATCGACGGCGACGAGCTGCGTGGCGCCGCAGCTGATGACGTCCTGGCCGAGCTTGGCGCCGGCGGCCTTGATCCCCTTCATGGAGACGGCCTGGTTGAAGAGGTTGAGGACGGGCAGCTGGGACGCCGGCGGCATCTTGCCGGAGGGCAGCAGGGGCGCGAAGTCGTGGGCGACGAGCGGCACCTCGAAGTCCCTCTTGTCGTGCTTGACGACGTTGTCCTTGGCGCTGATGTGCGCGCCGGGCTCCATGTGGTTGGTGGAGAAGCTGGTCTGATTGGGGAAGTTGGGGTAGAGGCTGACGTAGCCGCGCAGGTACATCATGTCGATGAGGAACTTCTTCCACGACGCCTGCCACCCGTTGGTGCGCGACCGCGGGATCTGCACCGGGTTCTGCTTGGCGTCCTCCGTGAAGCGCGCGCCCATGTAGGCGTAGAACTCGCGCCAGTGCTTGGGGAAGAAGACGGCGCCCCAGCTGCAGGGCAGCTGGTGCAGGTACGGCGTGTTCTTGCCGAAGAAGGCGGTGGCGTTCCACCTGGGCCGCTCCTTGACCACCTCAACGAGCCGCGGCGTGTAGAGCGAGATGGACGACAGCTCCGGCAGCGACACCGCCGGGTCGTAGCGGTAGGCGAGCAGCGCGTACTTGATCCACAGGTAGTAGTAAGGGGACACCTCGATGTCGTCCTCGAGGAGGAGCCCGTAGTCGTCGTCGGAGGAAGGGTACCAGCTCTCGCTCACGGCGCGGATGAGCCCGCCCTGAATGATGCGCCGCCGCAGCGTCTTGGGCCCGTGCGGCCACTCGAAGGAGCTCACCACGTTGAGCGTCGCCGCGTCCACCCGGCTGTCCATGTTGAAGCTGATGGGCACCTCGTCGCCCAGGTAGTAGGCGCTCCTCAGCGACGTCAGCAGCCGCAGCAGCGAATTGGCGCGGTTCTGAGTGATGATGTTCACCGAGATCCGCATTCTGTTCCAGTCTGCAGCACAAGCAGATCCAAGAAAGAATCCATCTCAAATTAATTCACAACCTGATGCAATGCAAATCGGGTGTGCAATGCATGCAGAGCTTGAATTGCATGCTTACTTGGCAGTGCGGTGGGTCGGAGGGTGGCCATCCAGAGCACCTTGGAGATGGAGCTCCTGGGGAGGAGGACGAGCGCGGTGCGGTTCACGGCAGCGTCGGCAGCCATGCGGAGCGCGTCCTTGACCTTCCCGTCGATGTCGGCGATGGCAACGACAACGCTGGGGTTGTGCATCCGGACGAGGCCGCGCATGCTGGAGTAGACAGCCTGCAGCACGGGCACCTCCGACCGGGACGGCCCGGACAGCGCGCCGACGCCGAGGTCGAAGATCTTGAACCGCCTCTCTTTGCACACCACTTTGGGCCACTTGAGCACCCTGGCCGCCTCCTCGCAGGGGCAGTTCCCGCCGCCGGACACGACGAGGTAGGCCTTCCTGCCGGTCGTGGTGCGGAACCGCTCGAGCAGCGGCGCGAGCGCCCTGACCTCGCCGAGCGAGTGCGCGTAGAAGAGCGCGTCCACCTTCTGCGGGTGCATGGCCGCCCACTGCGTGACGTAGCCGGAGGTGAGCGCGTGCCACCACTGCTCGTCCCGCACCTGCACGATGTCCTTGAAGATGACCGTCGTCTCCGAGACGTAGGCCAGGCGGTGCTCGCTGTCGCCCCACGTCTCCCTGTCGCTGGGGTCGACGGGGAGCACGAAGGACCCGGCGCCCATGTACTTCTGCAGCTGGTAGCTGAGATGCAGGTCCTCGCCGGTCATGAAGGTGAAGGGAGTCTCGATGAAGAGCGCCTTGACGAGCTCGGCGGGGAGGAACCACGAGCTGGAGAGGAAGTCCACCTGCACGATCCTCTCGACGGTGATGTCGTAGGCCGGGTCCGGCAGGTAGAGGCCGGCCTCCTTGGAGCGGAACTTTCGGTAGCTCGGGAACGTGAAATCTTTCTGCCGGAACGGCAGGATCCGACCGATGCTGCCGAGCACCGCGTTCCGGTACTTGTCGGTGCCGCCGACGTGGGACAGGATCTCAAGCATGCGGGTGCCCGGGATCATGTCGTCGTCGAGCACGTAGACGAAGTCGGACTCAGCCTGCAGCGCCATCTGGAAACGGCCATAGTACTTGAAATCGTAGCTGGAGGAGACGAAGCTGACGCGAGAGTCGTTGTAGCTCTCGACGATGCGGCGGAGCGGCGTCTCGTTGGGGCTCCCGAAGGCGAGCACCCAAGCGCGGTGGAACGGTAGCGTCTGCCGCCGCAGCGAGTCCAGCTGCGCGCACAGCGTCCGCCGCTTGAAGTGGTTCAGGATCACCGTCACGCGCGGCGCGTTCGGCCCCGGCGCGGCGCTCCACCGCGACCGCATCCGCAGCAGCTCCGGGAGCGTCTCGGCGCCGAAGCTCCGCTGCTGGAAGGCGAGCACATCCTCGTAGAGCTCTCGCTTGAGGCGGATCATGAGCGCGTCCTGCGACTTCTTCTGCTCGAAGTCGATGCTCTCGTGCTCGCACACGTCGAGCGGGGAGAGCAGCGGCTGGTCCTGCAGGCCGGGCTGCGTCATGATGTTCTTCCAGTGCTGCGCGATGCGGGTCGCCCAGGCGAAGTCCGGCTTGGCGCGGAGGTCCACGGTGGGGCTCATGTAGTAGAGGAGGAAGGTGGCGTACATGGCGAAGGCGAGCTGGAGGCAGGTCAGCGTGGCGACGAGGCGGGACGAGTGCTTCGCCCCGCGCGTGGACTTGGCCGGCGCCACCTTGCCGCCGACGTAGTCGCCGAGTATGCCCTCCAGGGAGTCATTCTTGACGATGTGCGCGCGGGTGATGCCCATGGCGGGAACGCGCACCCAATGCGACGCGCCTGCTGGTTTGATTTAAAAACCACAGAAACAGACTTCACTTATGCTACCGACTTGCTGCTAGTTTACTGTCTAAAGAGAGAATGTAATTGCAAATTAGCATGCAACGATTTAAGAGCTATGGATTGCAAATCTCTACTAAATATTTTAAAGAGCATATAAGCTACGACGAATTGCTTAGTCAGTGTCGTAAATGATGCAGTGGAAATTCAGCAAGTGAACAACGATTCAGCGAAGAAACAGCTACATATGACTTGCTTAGGTTCTCTATGCCGCTAGTTGCAGCCTAATGCCTGCTAGTTCAAGGAATGACGCAAACAATTCAAGTAAGGAAAATGGCACGGAAGAGAATAGCAAATGCAATCCAAAGGAAGTATTGTTACCTTAGTAGCAAATAAAAATCAGCAAGGACTCTTTTCAGAAGCACATTTGGCAGGCAAATTAAACTGATATGCAAAAGCAGCTAGCAATTTTGCAGGAGCAGAATGAACAGCTGTTTTTGAAGCTGAAGGTCAAGCAGAGAGTTGCAACATGGAATCAAGGACACTGATGAATCACAGGGAAAAAAAAGAAACTAAGATACAGGAGAGTCGACCACAGATAGAGGAATTAAGGCAAATGGTCATGCATGGACTCTAGGTTGTAATGTATCATATCCTCTCCCTTTTATAAGCTAATGCAACTAGGGAGAGAGAACTGAGAAGTGGCAATGTGGCATTGCACAAATCAGCATGCATATCAAATCACTTGGTGTTTTCGCAAGAAAATAAAGCTTAGAGAAAGAGGAACAAGGATGTGGTGGGAGTGGGAACACTAGGCACGACGGCGACGAGTGTGAAGAAAGCGAGCTCAAGCGAGAGCTGCACCGCCTGCACAAATGGCTCTGGCCTCACATGGAAAGATGGGGGTGTTGAACACAGAACCAAGCTAGCACACCATGCATGCATCGCGTTCATGCATCATGCAGTGGCGTTACCTTCACATCTTGTCTTGCAGAACACCATGGATGGAAAACTTCTAAAAGCCACATTTGCATCCGTAGATTGTGGCAGCACAGTCTGAATTTTGTGTCAACCTCTAGCACATCGGGCAATGTAGCATTCTTGTTGATGCAAATCGTATGGGCAATCTATCAAGAAACACATCGGGCAACGAAGCATTCTTGTTGATGCAAATCGTATGGGACAAAGAAACGGCGTTTGAGGAATTTCAAAGCAAGTAGAATAGCTCGAAATAGCGTTGAAGTATAAGTGAATTGTCCATCTTTACTCATCAGCTAAAATTTTTGGGTGAACTGACTAGTGCATGCAACTTAATATGGTATAATAGCCAAGAGGCCGGTTGGTGCAATCTTTTTATATACTAATTGGAAATCCTCTTAGAAACCCCACATTAATAAGAAAATAGTAGAAATTCCAACGTTAATCTAAAAAAAGAAAAATTACTAGAAAATCCCACATTATTCTAAAAAAGAGAAAATCTTGGACATCCAATCTCCTTAATTATTTTCATCCATAGGTTAAATCTATTTATCTATTCATAAGAGATATATGGTAAATCAGAGAAGTACCATATGAAAGGGAAGCTTTGCTTTTCTTATCTACTCGCTATCTTCAAGCGTCTAATAAAGTAGCAATGACTTGGAAATAGAAAGGAAGATTATCTTTTTATATACTAATTGGAGGTCCTCCTAGAAACCCTCACGTTAATCTAAAAATGATAGAAATTCCCATGTTAATCTAAAAAAGAAAAATTGCTAGAAAATCCCACATTATTCTAAAAAAGAGAAAATCTTGGTCGTCCAATGTCCTTAATTATTTTTATGCACGGCTTATATCTATTTATCTATTCATAAGAGATATATGATAAATCAGAGGAGTACCATATGGAAGGAAAGCTTTGCTTTCTTTATCTACTTACCATCTTCAAGTGCCTAATAAAGGAGTAATGATCTAGAAATATAAAGGAAGATGAGAAGATATTATTGCATGCGTTACGGATTAGATCTATTTATAGAAATTGCTAACGTGCAGGCGCACGGGTTGACGACTAGTTAAAAAAATAATTGCAGCTCACTCTTATTCCACATCTTACACCTAAAGGAGCCTACACGTAAGGAGAAGTGTTAAAGTACTATACGTGAGGGGGAGTATAAGTGAATGCAACTAATTGGTAAACTAGTTTCTCATCGGTTTAAGTTTTTAGGTAAACTAGTTGGTGCATGCAACTCAGTAAATTGAACATCAGTCACGCTTGAGTTAAGCTACCAAGACTGCTAGAATGTAGAGTACCCATAGTTAGAAATCTCGGCAAAATTTCGGAATTTCTTGTCGAGATCTCGGATTTCGGCCGAGGATGAGATGCAAAATCCTGACCGCATAATTTTTTGGATAAAAATTCAAATTGTTACAGTAATTTCAAAAATTTCGACCGAATTTCGGTTCAAAGATTCTGGATTTTAAATTTGCTTTTTGAATTTTGACTGGATTTCGTCAGAAATTCTAAGATTTCGCCAAAAATTTAGATTTCGCTCTCCTCCGAGACATGAACCGAGAACGAAATTTTAAACCCTGAGAATACCTTAAAAAAATAGACCGCTAGAATGTAGAGTACTAACAAACAAGCAATTAACGCATTAATAGGTCTCCAAGACTCCCAAGTTATTGTAGACTTGTAGTAATTGCAAGGGGTAAAAAATTAGTAGTACATACTACTGGTGATTACTAGTCATTAACCTGTGTACGCACATGCACGAGCTGCATAGGAATAATCTTTGATCAGTTTTAATAGATCGAACTATTTTTAGTTGGAATGATGGGCTTCTAATAAGACACTATAAGCGACCTACAAATTTTGAACATTAGAATTCCATAATTTTAAATTTTAGAAATTAAAATCCGTATTCCTTGATTAAAATTTTAATATGAACATTGTTTCCATGTGCGCATTTTTTGAGTCATGATATAACCAAATTGGGTGGATCTATATATTGACGTTTAATTTCTAATTATTATCGGTAAAGAAGGTTTAAATTCAATTTTGTTAACGTAAGTTTTATATGCTATAATTTTCATAGTTCCATCCCTAATTAATGTTTAGTTTTCATATTGTCTACCCTTAAATCATATAAATCGAGATTTAAATCCTGATATCTACCTTTACACACACGAGTAAGACTTACTAAAAATTTTGTAAGGTCACCTATTAGATTGGTGATTGGAAGCACTCGCATGTGGTGAGGGGACACACTCGTCGGTGTGGTGTGCATGTGTATGTGATGGTGTGTATCCATATACATATACCTTGTAATTGAAAAAAAAAACCAATTAGATTAGAAGACATTTGACTAGAATCCGTAATGCACAACCTACCGCTACAAATTTCTTCCAGATGGACGAGTCTCAACTATTACTCTCACTTATCCGGCTAAAACTTGGAAACATTATTTCAGTCTAATCAAGAGTTCAAGACATGATGGCCCTCGAATGCCTATAGTAATTCTTTTCAAACTCTTTTTCGAGGCTACTCGAACTTCAATTGTTTATTGTTCCGTACGTAGGATCTCAAAAGACAATGTACATTGGCTATATCAACATAAGCATTTTAGGATAGCTAACAAAGAAACCAAGTTAACATATTTTAATATTACTAGTTGAATGCTCGTGTATTGCAACATAAGACAAATAAGTCACTTTGTAACAATGTTACGAATTTTTTATGGGTAGATAATTGGAACCATCTGTTAGCACTTGTTGATAGGAAATTTTTAGAGTCTGTATTTGTTTGTTGATAGATTGTTTTTTCTATTTTTTGTTAGAGATATTTTTAGGAGGACCCACATGTTAGCACGGAATTCCTATGTGAGGGGAGTGGAGAAGAGAGATAGATTGTCTTTTCTATTTTTTTTGTTAGAGATTTGTTAGGAATACCAACACGTAAACCTTACGTGAGAAGAGGGGAAAAGAGAGGCAAACCGACCAACAACCACCGGCGTCTTTTACAGTAGTAAAGATAAATTACAACAAAATAACATTAAACAGGGAGATAAAAATCACATCAAGTTATAATACATCAAGTAAGCAATGATACAATGTAAGCGCTGATGATCGGCTGTAGGGAGACTAGAGCCCACCTTATCCGCTCCCTTGGGTCCGCCCTGGCCTACGTCATAGCTAGATCAGGATCTTAGATTTAGTCTGAATTTCACAAATAGTCTTCGACCACAGCCATTCGAGTGAATTCCTGTCCAAACACTAAATAATTTAGTGCGGCTATGCCCGAAAGTCAAAAGAGCAGAGTTTGTTTAGAAAATTTGGATAAATATGCTCATATTGTTGGAATTATTAGGAATTTTCTCAATATTTTAATCTACAAAATTAGGTAAAACATGATTAACCAATTGCACAATTCTAATTCAAAGCCTAAGGTACTAGATAACAAATTATCTATCTCATACGCAAAGACTAATGAGCAAGAAATTAACATGATTAACACACAGTATAAGTTAATATACCCTTGAGCCGGTGCCACCATAAGCATAGGCGCAGGCGGAACTTTCTCGTTCGCCATGACGGTCGGAGTAGAGGATCACAAGTTGTCGCAGAGAAACCTTGGTGCAGTGGAGAGGTCGATGCAGTCGAATGTTGGTGCAGTGCAGATGCGCTTCCAGGAACACCTTTCCCGAAAGTTTCGGCGCACTTGAGCAGTCGAGTGGTACGCTTCCCAAAAACCTTATCGGCCTTCTATCTCGAGCAAGATGTTAAGAAGGACGAGGTTCCGAAGGCCTGCTCCCTCCGCTACTTGTGCACGCAAGAAAACGAAGGCGAAAATGCAAAGACGGCAGCGGCTACAAGAGGAAACAATAGATGGAGTATTGCGGGAAAGCTCAGGTGAGAGCCAGCTGATGGAGAAAGGCATCACGTCCGGACTGGCCTGCGCCGCGCATGTGCTCGACTCGACTCGCACATGCCATGCCACGGCTCGGCGCGCGCGCGCGTGTGGCACCGCCTTTTCCTTTTTCCACTTTGCTAATTGGGAGGCACACAACTCAACTATTTAAGTTGAGGAAAACTTCTCCCAACTTCCCCTATGGTACTAAACCAATTTCATAACTCGTAATATTTTAATGGACCTTTTAGAATTTCTATTAAATTAATTATAGGTCAACCCCATAGTAATCTAACACATACTACATGCATATACCATTGTCAACTATTGTATCTAATCCAGACATAGATTACACCCCTCTACAAAAATTAATGGCTTCGATATTTCATTTTAAAGTGTGAATTTCAAGGTATTTTTCTTTTTCATGATGGTTAACGTGGTAATTTCTAGCTTCTTTTACTCTAGGATTAATTTAGGGCTGCTGGTTGATGGATTTGATGGTTTAGAATTCATTTCTTCTGCTCTAACTATTGTGGGAATTTCTATTTTTTTCAGATTAATGTGGTAATGTCTGCCTTTTTTCCTCTTACGATGTGGGAACCTTTAAACAAGCCTGCGATTAGTGTGAAATATGCCAGGATATAGTAAAATATATATGTGGTAATAGATTATTTTCCTATAGTAACACATTATCCAGTAATCTCAGTGCCACAACATTGCAAAGATTAAGGATGTCACGCATGCATCCTGGTGTGTTCATCATGCAATAAGGCATACATGCAATCATCTCATTGACATAACACTGCAAAGTTGTATTAGGACACATGCAAGGCTTATTTTGGCTGATCACGCCACTTCTTTTTCTCATGAGATGTCTCCGAATAGATGCACGCTACTTTTTTTACTTGATTAAAATCCGGACATGGATAGCTGTATGGTATTGGCATGGTTTCCAATTGAACTCCTTCAATGCGTCGACATCGCATAGACAAATATATCATATATGTTGTTGATAAAAATCATTCAGAAAATTAGACGGTCAAGATTTTATCATTTTTCTTTGATTAATGTGAGAATCTCTAATATTTTCTTCTTTGATTAATATAGGAATTTCTTACTTTTTTTTACCTTCTAATATTAATGTGGGGTTTTTTGAGTAGCCTCCAATTAATAAAGAGATACATAGATTGAAACCGCGAGCGAGAGTGTTGGATAGCCAAGATTTTATAGTGTTTTTCTTCGATTAACATGGGAATCTCTAATATTTTTATTTTCTTTGATTAAAATGAGAATTTTTTACTTTTTACCTTGTAGTATCAATGTGGGTTTTTTTTTTGAGGAGCCTCCAATTGATAAAGAGATAGGTAGATTGAAACCTCAGCGAGAGTGTTGAGCCTAAGGGCATGTACAATAAGGCCACGTCAGCTGGCTCTTAAACTGTACACATCATCTTTGGTCTATGTGGAAGAGTGAGAAAAGAGGAGAGAGAAGAGAGCTGGCTCTTATTTAGTAGCCAGCTTTGCACGGGAGTATAGGTAGATCATTTATGTACAAAAGAGAAAAAATAATTATTGCACAATATTTATAGACAACCTTTAAAGACAGTTATTGTACAAACTAGCTTTTAGCTTACTATTAGCCAGTAGTCGGCTTTGCTATTGTACTTGCTCTAAGAGAGAATTCTTACAGAACTAACTGTGCTCAGTTCCCAAGAAGGGGAAAGAATCTACGCACAATGTCAAAGACGTAGCGTGAATCATATCCTAGTTAAACCACTGTACAAGGTGCCAGATATACGAGTTAAAACGGGACGAGAGGACCACAGGCTGAGAGAGGCGAAGGAAGGAAGGAAAGGTGGGAAAAGGGTGGCGTGCATGCAGCTAATGCAAGCGAGAGAGGCGCATTGAAGTAGACCACCGGCTTTCATGGATCTCACGACCTCTAGAAACATCGCAATCGAGTTTGCTGCAGTTTGAGGGCAAAGATGCTAGTTTCGAGTTGAAAAATCGATCTTTCTTGTTTCCTGAGCCTGGGCGATGGATTGTACTCAACAAAGTGACAAACAAGCAAACAGCAATCCCTCTCTCTGGAGTCTACAGACCGGAGATTGTGAAATCATGTGCTGAAAAATTGGATGAGTAATGAAATTGGCATTGCAATGTGGTTGTGCTCATGGCATGTGTGGTGCTTTGGTATGTGCTGTTTCAGATGTTTACTTGATATGCTTGTGATAGCATGGTAATGGTTTTGCTTGATGCAATGCGCTCGTGTGAGTGGTTGCATAGACTGATGTGAGTCAAGTCGTGGACTTGTGCTCGGAATTGTTTCTTGTTTATTCATGTGCAGGTGTTGCTCGAGGGCGAACGTGGTCGATGACAGGACCGGAACTAGGTTCATGGAGGAACTGAGGTTCGAGACTAGATTCAGAGAGGAATCGAGGTCTTGGTGGTCAAGGATGTCATACGGAACGTTCGGGCTAGAGAACATGCACATGGAGGCTGGTTAGTCACGTATTTACAGCATGTGGGCTGTACATGCGTGCAAGAGTTGTTTTTGGCCATGTTGGGCCAGGTTGAGATGTATACAAACTCTTTCCATGTTGGAAGTGGAGTTGTATTCAATCTCTTTATGCTTGCTCAGTATAAATAGGGGGAGGTGTCTCATGTTTATGATGAGCACTGAGGTTTTAGGGTTTGTACTCTTTTGTTTGGAGTGCTGTAACCAGACTAGACAAAAAGAAATAAAGATCGATTTCTTTACTACCAAAAGTTCCTCATGGTGATTTTTCCTCATGCTCGGCAAATGCAATGACACCCGAGCGAAAGAAAAATTGACGATATGAAGGTCCAGCCAGACTACTGATGAAACGCGTGCTATAGTATTTCGTTTCTACAGTAAAGCGCGGGTTACTGTTCATGCGCGCTTTGATTCAGTGATCGTCTTCTGGTTTGTTTGCACGGTTCTTGTTTTTATAGATTGATTCATTGTCTCTCTTATTTCAACAAGTTTAATATTGATTTGATCCATACAAAACCTTCCTAGAGTATGAACTTAGAGTTCCTGAAAGTTTCGTTGGTTAATCTTTTGTAGATTGTGATTAATCACGAAATTAGGGTTTGATCAGTTCTCGTCATAATCTGTCACAGCATGCTTGCGAGGTTAATAAATTTTGATCTGTAGGTCCGATCGAGTTGATTCTTGTTGGGTTAGATTCATAATTGAATCTGGTTTCTTCAGTTAACATTTCACACTAATACAACGGTGGGATCTACGGTTAATCTCATTGTTTGAGTTTGGTCCGTTGCTAGTTTGATTTTGGTCCGTCGCTGTTAGATCGTTTTTTGTTTCAGCCGTCTTGCAAAGAATATAACTATAGATCCATATGTCCGATTGAGTTAATTATTTTTGTGTTAGCTTCGTAATGGAATCTAGTTTCTACAGTTAAAATTTCATATCAATCTAACGGTTAGATCTTCATAAATCTTAGTTTTAGTGAATATATATCAGTCTGTCTCGTTTGGTCCGGCGTGAATTGATTTGGTTTTGCTACCGTAGAAATTTGGTCCGTAGTGCATGTGAAAATTTGGTCTGGCAAGAAGTTTGGTCCGGCGTACAAGTAAAAGTTTGGTCCGGCGCAATAAGGTTTCTGTTGAATACAAATTAAGCGATCTAAGTTTGTTTGGGGTGTTTCAAAAATCATAAAAATTTTATTTTAGCTTCCGCGCAATCATTCACCCCCCTCTGATTGCTAGATTAGTATATTTCGATCCTACAAGTGGTATCAGAGCAAGGTTTTTCTAATTATTCTTAACCGGTGATTAGAATTCATACCAATGGATCGATATTCGACAAAACCTTGTATTTTCGATGATGTTGATTTTCAGTTTTGGAAGGCCAAGATGGAGGCGTACATCCAAGCACAGGGCTTCGCAATTTTGGAGAAGGTTTACAAGCTGTACGAAGTTCCTGAGAACGACAACGTCAACGACGTCAATCGCGCACATGTTGAAGCAAACAGCAAGGCACGCAACTTGATCATCCAGGGCTTGGGACGCAGCGACTTCGATCGAGTGGTTCATCTTCGATCCGCATATGAGGTATGGAAATCTCTTTGTGACTATCACGAGGGATCAAACACTGTCAAAGAGGTTCGCCAAGATATTTACAAAAAAGAATATATGTGTTTCGAGATGAAACTTGGTGAGTCTGTAGATGACTTTTTTGCACGCTTTAATAAAATTCTTAGCAATCTACGTGTTGTTGGGGTTAGCTATGACGATGCTGCTAATGCTAGACAAATGTTTAGTGCTTTGGACATGTCAGTGTGGGAGATGAAGGTAACATCTATACAAGAATCTACTATCATCAGCACACTCACATTAGATGTTCTTTATTCTAAGTTGAAGACTCATGAATTAGATGTTCTTGCTAGGAAAGGTAATTCTAAATCAATTGCTTTGATCTCTAACCCTAACATGTCAAATGCTGATTCTTCTTCTAGCTTTGCTTTGTCCTCCTTGTCGTCTTTAACAGATGAACAAATTGAAGAATTTCCTGAAGAAGATTTGGCACTACTCTCTTCTCGCTTTAATAAAGCTTTGCAGAATGTCAGAATGAGAAAGAGAGTAGGTGGTAGTCCTCCTAGGTGCTACGAGTGTGGCGATCTCAACCACATTCGTCCGAATTGTCCAAAAATTTCAGGTAAAAATTCAAAAGAAGAAAAGGATAGGAGGAACGACAAGAAGAAAGCTTCTCAAGCAAAGCAAGAATAAGAAAAAGCTTTACAACCATAAAGTTGTCCACCGAGTTCTTTCCGCTCTTGAACAAGTCAATTTGAGCGATGTGGACTCGGGAAGTAGCGAAGAAGACACAACAACGCCAACCAAGCGTGAACTTACTGGTTTGTGTCTTATGGCAAGAAGTGATGAAAGCCTTACTGAAGATGACCACGACAGTGACTTTAATGAGGTAGAGCCTTCTTATGATGAATTAGCCATAGCTGTTGCTCGTCTTGGTAAATTGCTTGATAAACGCGACAAGAAAATCAAGAAACATGATTTTATTGTTGAATCATTTAATGCTGAAATTGCTATACTTAAATCTTTAATTCCTGATGATGATGCTTGCAAATCATGTGACTTAATTTACAATGAGCTCACTTTGCTTAGGAAAGAACATGCTTCCTTGATTGAGCAAAATAAGAAAAATGAGAAATATGTTAGACATGCTAGTTGTTTCACTGATGATTTGCATGATTCAATTTCTTGTTCTAAATGTTCAATTCTTGAATTGAAATTGAAAGATGCAAATGCTAAAGTTTCTCAAATGATTAATGATATGCTCACTCATGAGGTTCTTTCATGCTCAAATTGTCGCAAGCAAAAGACTAAAGTGGACGTTCCATGCAATAATTGTTTAACTCTTGCTATGAAGGTTGATTACTTGCAAAATTCTTTAGAACGTTTCACTAATGGCAAGAAAAATTTGAACATGATTTTGGACCAATCTAAGGTTAGCTCAAACAAGAAAGGTTTAGGTTTTGATCCTTATGCTTCATATGAAACTAAACCTCCCATCTTGCTCGTGCTCTTTGCAATGACAAAATTGAGATTATTAATGAGCCTAAGAAAATTGTCTTTAAGTCTGCTGGAGTTTTATCTTCTACTATAATGAATGCAAATGTTGCTTCTACCTCTAAAGCTAAACATCGTGTTAAGTACACTTGCACTCATTGTGGTAGAGATAGACACTTAGTAGATTTTTGCTTTAGACTAGCCAAACAACAAAAGAAAGAAAAGGCTAAGGCTAGGTCTAATTTCGCACAGCACGCTTTACTCCTCATTATGTGCCTAGGGTGATGCAAACACCTTTTGTTGCTAGAAACACGGAAAGGGCAAATCCGATTTTGTGCATAAGAATACTCATGTTGTGCCTACTCTTGTGTGTCGTGTGTCTCAAGATCGATTCCTAAACATCTTATTTCTAACCCGATCGAGGCCTCGACATTTTCTCGCTTTTATGTAGGCTTCTCGCGAGGAAGGAGAACATATGGCTAGTGGATTCGGATGCTCACGCCACATGTCCGTGATGAAAATTGGTTCTCCTCCTCACTCGTGCATCTCGTCTTTGAAAGTGTAACTTTGGAGATGCTTCTTTAAGCTCGATTGTGGCAAAAGGTACAAGATGTAAATAACAATTTTATGTTTAAAGATGTGGCTCTTGTTGAAAACTCAAATATAACTTGTCATCTCAGATCTCAAATGATTGATGAAGATCTTGAGGTATGCTTTAAGAAAATGAATGCAAAGTGTTAGATGCTTCAGTGAACTTGTTTTTGGATTTCGATTTGGAAGAGTGTTTAAAGTCGATTTTGATGTATCACCTTCTTCTAAGCATAGGTGTCTAGTTGCCAATGTTTCTAAAGATTTATTCTTTTGGCATCGTAGACTTGGTCACGTTGGTTTTGATCATCTAACACGTGTTAGTGGTTTAGACCTCATTCGTGGTTTGCCTAAGCTTAAGGGTGATAGCGATATAGTATGCTCTTCTTGTAGACATAGTAAAATGATTGCAGGTTCACATCCACCTCTTACTATGGTGACGACAAACGCGCCCGGACAACTACTACATCTTGACACGGTTGGACCTTCTCGAGTTCAGTCTTATGGTGGTAAATGGTACGTTCTTGTGGTTGTTGATGATTATTCAAGATACTCTTGGGTCTATTTTATGGCATGTAAAGATGAGGCTTTTAGTCATTTTAGAAGTCTTGTTCTTAGATTATCTATTGATCACCTGTGGTCTCTTAGAGCAATTAGAAGTGATAATGGAACCAATTTAAAATTCTTCATTTGATCACTTTTGTGCTAAAAAGGAATTGATCATCAATTTTCATCTCTGGAGTACCTCAACAAAACGGTGTAGTTGAACGAAAAATAGAACTTTGGTGGAAATGGCTAGACCATGCTAGATGAATATCAAACTCCTAGAAAGTTTTGGGCTGAAGCGATATCAACTGCATGTTATGTTTCAAATCGTGTTTACTTAAGATCAAAATTGGGTAAAACTGCTTATGAACTTCGGTTTGGACATAGGCCTAGCGTTTCTCATTTCAGAGTTTTTGGATGCAAATGCTTTGTCTTGAAATCTGGAAATCTTGATAAATTTGAGGCTAGATCGTTGGATGACATTTTTCTTGGATACCCTGCTCATACACGTGGCTACCGTGCACTTGTCTTGGAGACTAACAAAATTGTAGAAACTAGTGAAGTTACTTTTAATGAGATTAGTCCAAATAATGCAGGTACAGGTGCATATGTTCAGGGGGAGAGTATTTTTGTTCATGAGGACGATGATGATGTTGAGGATGAGGTATTGGTTCCTCTCAGACAACCAACTGTAGCACCTTTGGCACCTACTGCTACATCACATACAATTGAGCATCCTCAAGCTACAACCTCATCTGTACATCTTTGAAAATGAAGATGAAGAAGGAGAAGTTTCAAATTACAGCTCCTTGCATATTCAAAGGAGGCATCCACCGAATGATGATTGGAGATTTAAATGAGAGAGTCACCCGGTCCAGGTATATTGCTTCTGATACTCATGCTCATTCTGCTTTTGTTGCTTCTTTTGAACCCAAAGATATATCTCATGCATTAACTGACGAATCTTGGATCAATGCCATGCATGAGGAATTAGAGAATTTTGAACGCAATAAAGTCTGGAAACTTGTTTCTCCACCTCCTGATTTTAATATTATTGGAACAAGATGGGTTTTCAAAAATAAACAAAGTGAGGATGGTGTTGTTGTTAGAAACAAAGCTAGATTGGTTGCTCAAGGTTTTTCACAAATTGAAGGTTTAGATTTTCATGAAACCTTTGTTCTTGTTGCTAGAATTGAAGCCATTAGAATTCTTTTAGCATTTGGTGCATCTAAAGGTTTTAGATTGTATCAAATGGATGTGAAAAGTGCTTTTCTAAATGGCTATATCAATGAGGAAGTTTATGTTAAGCAACCACCTGGTTTTGAAAATCCAAAGTTTCGAGATCATGTTTACAAATTGTCAAAAGCTTTGTATGGTTTTAAACAAGCCCCTAGAGCATGGTATGATAGGCTAAAAACTTTTTTACTTGAAAAGGGGTTTTCAATGGGAAAAGTTGACAAAACTCTCTTTTTACTCAAGCAAGGCAATGATCAATTATTTGTTCAGATTTATGTTGATGATATTATCTTTGGTGGTTCCTCTCATGTTTTAGTGTCCGAAGTTTTGAAATCATGAAGAAGGAATTTGAGATGAGTATGATGGGTGAATTAACTTACTTTTTGGGACTGCAAATCAAACAAGTAAAGGAAGGTACTTTTGTTCATCAAAGCAAGTACACAAAAGATTTGCTTCATCGCTTTGGGATGGAAAACTGCAATCCGATCATGACACCGATGGGAGGCACTTGCACACTTGATCCGGATGAAGATGGTGAGCCGATTGATCAAAAGGAATATAGAAGCTTGATAGGTTCACTTTTGTACCTCACTGCATCAAGGCCGGATATACAATTTGCTGTGTGCTTGTGTGCACGTTTTCAAGCTTTCTCATGTGCTTCACATCGCCAAGCTATCAAGCGAATTTTCAGGTATCTTCATGGTACTCAAGAATTTGGCATATGGCTTTCTGCTTCCTCATGTATTAGTTTAAGAGTATTTTCTGATGCTGACTTTGGAGGTTGTAGAATTGATAGAAAAGTACATCCGTACATGTCACTTCTTGGGTAATTCTCTTATTGCATGGTCATCTAGAAAACAATCTTCATTGCACAATCAATCTTGAATCAATATGTAGTCTTGCTAGTTGTTGTTCTCAAATTCTTTGGATAGTAGCTACACTTAAAGATTATGGGGTTAATTTGGATAGTGTGCCTCTTTTATGTGATAACACTAGTGCAATTTGTATTGCTAAAAACCCTGTGCAACATTCTAGAACCAAACATATTGAGATCAGATTTCACTTTCTTAGGGATCATGTAGAAAAGGGAAATATTGTGCTTCATCATGTGGATACTGAACATCAATTGGCGGACATTTTCACAAAACCTTTGTCTTCTTCTCGTTTTGCTTTTATTCGGGGAGAACTTGGGGTCGTTCATCCAATGGGTTTGTTTTGAGGGGGAGTTTTTGAAAACTTTGTAATATTTTGCAACATACTTTTTATTTTGTGTGTCTCTTAAATAAAAACAAAAAATGAGAAAAACAATGAAAAAGTAATGAGCATTGTATTTAATACACATATGTCATTTGAAGCCATGTTTATGCTACAAAGTCTTTGCAACTTCATATTTATGCATATATGGTGTAGTTTATGTCATGACTATTTAATTGGAATGATAACTTGAATTAAATCTTGTCATGGTTGAACTTTCTTGGCTATCTTGATCCTGCTCAAAAAGTGCTAAATATGAAATTTATCAAGTTAAGTGCTAAAGCTCAAAGAGTGATTGTTAATAAATGCAAGATCAAGGTTATGTACTATCGCACTTCTTCTTTACAAGACTGCTTATCATTGCACTTTGATATGAACTTGGAAGAGGTTGTGTGTGACCAAAACCATGAAACCTTAAGCTTGTGATTGCTTGGCATGGTTGAAAAGTAAGGCTGATGGTGCATATAATTCCTTGCAATTGTTATTGTTGCAATCAATCAATGAATCAGTTTTTCAAGCATAAATAAAATGCACAAAAATTCAATGTTTTTAGGTTTTTAGATTGTTGAGAAAGCGAGATCATGCCATGCAATAAATTGTTAACAGTACTTGATTTCTAGTTATGCTTACTCTACATTGTCTTTGTGTAGATTTGAGGGTGCAAGTATTTTTGATAGCATGGCTTGGTGATGAATTTGCTACATTTGTGGATGACTTATAATGCTCATTACATAAAGAAAATGAAAAACTAAAAACAAACAAAAATATTTTGTTTTCTCTCTTTTGTATTCTCGATGAATCCATTGTCAAAGAGGGAGAACTTTGCCACTCTAGAGAATTTATACATGCACTTTACACATGCACATGTTCTTGTATAAGTGGTATTCATTACATTTACAATTTGTCAAAGGGGAAAATTTTGTGTTTTTCACTTTGGCTTTTGATTTTAGAACTTTTTTATTTCAAAAAACTTTTCTTGTGAGATGAATGCCAATGTTCAATTCTAAGTGGTGTTGCCAATGTTTTCATCAAGGGGGAGATTGTGAAATCATGTGCTGAAAAATTGGCTGAGTAATGAAATTGGCGTTGCAATGTGGTTGTGCTCATGGCATGTGTGGTGCTTTGGTATGTGCTGTTTCAGATGTTTACTTGATATGCTTGTGATAGCATGGTAATGGTTTTGCTTGATGCAATGCGCTCGTGTGAGTGGTTGCATAGACTGATGTGAGTCAAGTCGTGGACTTGTGCTCGGAATTGTTTCTTGTTTATTCATGTGCAGGTGTTGCTCAAGAGCGAACGTGGTCGATGACGGGACCGGAACTAGGTTCATGGAGGAACTGAGGTTCGAGACTAGATTCAGAGAGGAATCGAGGTCTTGGTAGTCAAGGATGTCATACTAACGTCGGGCTGGAGAACATGCACATGGAGGTCGGTTAGTCACGTATTTACAAAGATGTGGGCTGTACATGCGTGCAAGAGTTGTTTTTGGCCATGTTGGGCGAGTTGAGATGTATACAAACTCTTTCCATGTTGGAAGTGGAGTTGTATTCAATCTCTTTATGTTTGCTCAGTATAAATAGGGGGAGGCGTCTCATGTTTATGGTGAGCGCTGAGGTTTTAGGATTTGTACTCTTTTGTTTGGAGTGCTGTAACCAGACTAGACAAAAAGAAATAAAGATCGATTTC
The DNA here is from genome assembly GCA_036346275.1 of Otatea glauca. Classification (NCBI taxonomy): domain Eukaryota; kingdom Viridiplantae; phylum Streptophyta; class Magnoliopsida; order Poales; family Poaceae; genus Otatea; species Otatea glauca. The sequence continues at coordinate 78,069,519 of CM070713.1, forward strand.
TTTACTACCAAAAGTTCTCCTGGTGATTTTTCCTCATGCTCGGCAGTATCTGCAAATGACACCCGAGCGAAAGAAAAATTGACGATACAAAGGTCCAGCGCAGCTCTGAGAACGCAAAGTACACTGATTTCGTTTCTACAAGAAATCGCGGTTACCGCTCATGCACGCTTTGATTCGTTGATCGTCTTCTGGTTTGTTTGCACGGTTCTTGTTTTTATAGATTGATTCATTGTCTCTCTTGTTTCAACAAGTTTAATATTGATTTGATCCATACAAAACCTTCCTAGAGTATGAACTTAGAGTTCCTGAAAGTTTCATTGGTTAATCTTTTGTAGATTGTGATTAATCACGAAATTAGGGTTTGATCAGTTCTCGTCATAATCTGTCACAGCATGCTTGCGAGGTTAATAAATTTTGATCTGTAGGTCCGATCGAGTTGATTCTTGTTGGGTTAGATTCATAATTGAATCTGGTTTCTTCAGTTAACATTTCACACTAATACAACGGTGGGATCTACGGTTAATCTCATTGTTTGAGTTTGGTCCGTTGCTAGTTTGATTTTGGTCCGTCGCTGTTAGATCGGTTTTTGTTTCAGCCGTCTTGCAAAGAATATAACTATAGATCCATATGTCCGATTGAGTTAATTCTTTTTTTGTTAGCTTCGTAATGGAATCTAGTTTCTACAGTTAAAATTTCATATCAATCTAACGGTTAGATCTTCATAAATCTTAGTTTTAGTGAATATATATCAGTCTGTCTCGTTTGGTCCGGCGTGAATTGATTTGGTTTTGCTACCGTAGAAATTTGGTCCGTAGTGCATGTGAAAATTTGGTCTGGCAAGAAGTTTGGTCCGGCGTACAAGTAAAAGTTTGATCCGGCGCAATAAGGTTTCTGTTGAATACAAATTAAGCGATCTAAGTTTGTTTGGGGTGTTTCAAAAATCATAAAATTTTATTTTAGCTTCCGCGCAATCATTCACCCCCTTTGATTGTTAGATTAGTATATTTCGATCCTACAGAGATTCTGCTGTGTGCTCTGCTCATCTTGAGGACTGCAGGACACGCAACATTTCAGAGGTCGGAGTGTGTCCTGCAGGCAGGAGGGAGCTTTGAACCTGTCCCAAGATGCAATGTGCTATTGCTTTTCAGAGGTTGTAGCGTTCGACTAGAGCTGTTATGGATTTTGGCTACACCACGAAAACGTGCAGTTGATTCAAGGTTACATTCTACAGCATATCATTAGTACCACTCCCTGGATGTTTCCGTAGGTTGATCGCCATGAACGTGTATCACGTTAGCAAGGCAAGCCACGGCCTGAGTGGGCTCTCTCTCGAGCAGAGAGTGCCTTCACTACAGTGGATAACTGCTTAGAGGCGCCGTGATTAGCGCTTTGGGAGAAAATCTTGTTGATGTATATATGATTTTGCCAAGTGGTAAAGAAATGTGGATGCACTTGAGGCAAAATTCGAGTATCAGACGCAGCGATGAACTCTATGTCATGGAGCAGTTTCATGACTACAAGATGGTCGATGACCACTCAGTAGTAGAACAGCTCATGAGGTTCAAGCCTTTGCGAAAGAACTTGAGAATTTTACATGTGCATTACAGACAAGTTTGTGGCGGGATGCATCATGTGAAGCGCCACCTTCTTGGAGGATTTTGCCACTACTCTAAAACACAAGAGACAAGAGTTCACGTTGCTTTGGTCTCATTGGGTCTCTAAATGTTGAGGAGAAAGCGAGGCAAAAGATATACGTGGAAAGAAAGTTCTAGTGCCAATGTGGTACAAAAGAAAATCTTTCAATTCAACAAGAAGAATAAAATAAGTCTGAAAAGCCCGAGAACAAGAACAAGGCCGCTCAAACTACTAGCTTCAAGAAGAAGAAGAATAAAGGAGGGAAGCGCTTTATGCGTAATGGTGCGCGATCATTGGGCAAAGGATTGCCCTGATCAGTAAAGACAATAAGCGAAAAAAGTGCATAACGTTGTTATTGGCAATACTGAGGAGGAACATCCGGGTATGTTTCAATACCTACCGCTCTATCGGTATGTCGTTCACTTTGATTGGTGGATTGACACGGGGCCAATATACATGTTTGTCTTTGACAGATCCTTATTCTCTTTTACCAGTCGCGAGGCTACCTCCGTGTTGATGGGGAATGGGTGCGCAGCATTTGTCGTGGAGTCGGCGCGATTTGACTTGAAGTTTACTTCAGGAAAAATCGTGCGATCGAGGAACGTGCATCACGTGCCGCGATAAATAAAAACCTTGTCGTGGTCTCTATTGTGTAGAGATGGTTTTAAGCTAGTTTTGAATCCAATAAATGTGTTGTTTCTAAAATTGGACCTTTTATTGAAAAGGCTATGAGAGCGGAGGCTGTTAAAGCTTGTCTTTGACGGACATGAATAAAATTGTGAATCATGTTTGTAATCATGAGGTGATGTTTGGCATTCACGACTTTGTCATATTAATCTTGGTTGCATGATGCGGTTAGCTTGATATGAATTTAATCCCAAAATTTACCCAAGTCAAAGGTTCTAAGTGTCAAGTATGTGTGCAATCTAAGCAACCTCGCAAGCCTCACAAGGCGTGAGAGGCGAGAAACTTGGCACCGTTAGAACTAGTTCATACCGATTTATGCGAGATGAGCGGGGAGTTGACAAAGGGTGGTAAGAGGTATTTCATGACTTTGATTGATGATTCTACTAGATATTGCTATGTGTATTTATTAAAGTCAAAAGATGAGGCTTTTCACTATTTTAAGATCTATAAAGTGTGAGAACCAACTTGAGAGAAAAATCAAGCGGGTTAGGTCGGATCGTGGTGGAGAATTCTTTTCTAATGAGTTTAATTTATTCTGCGAGGAACATGGAATAATCCATGAAAGGACGCTCCCTATTCGCCCCAATCAAACGGGGTTCTAGAAAAGAAAGAACCGTACTCTAAGCCGAGATGGTTAACGCCATGTTAGAAATGGGGACTTTCCAAGGAATGGTGGGGTGAGGCTATATTGATTGCATGTCATGTCCTAAATAGGGTTCCTACAAAGAATAAAGAAATTACACCATTCGAGGAATGGAAGAGGAAAAGATTAAATTTCTCCTATTTACGTGCTTTGGGGTTATTTGGCTAAAGTGAATGTGCCTATCCCAAATAAGCGTAAACTTGGACCAAAAACCGTTGATTGTGTCTTTATTGGTTATGCTTTTCACGGCGTTGGATATAGATTCTTAATAGTGAAATCTGAGTACGATATGTATGAAGGTACAATTTTTGAGTCCAATGATGCCACATTCTTTGAGGACTTATTTCCTATGAAAGAGACACTTAGCTCATCCGCCAAGAATCTATCTTCTCTCCTAAACCTTCCACTCCTATACAAATTGAGCCCATTTTTGAGGAAAATCCAATAGATGAGGGCAATGAAATAACTCGTAAGAGTAAGAGACTAAGGACTACAAAGTCTTTTGGTGATGACTTCATTGTATATCTAGTGGATGATACTCCAAGAACCATTGAGGAGGCTTATTCATCTCGTGACAGACTATTGGAAGGAAGCGGTCAGTGAGATGAATTCCATCTTGAGCAATGGAACTTGGGAAGTTGTTGAACGTCCATATGGGTGTAAACCTGTAGGATGTAAGTGGTGTTCAAGAAAAGGCGAGGCCTGATGGTACGATTGAAAAGTACAAGGCAAGGCTTGTGGCCAAGGGTTATACCGGAAAGAAGCGAGACTTCTTGATACTTACTCACTTTGCGGATGACCACTATTAGAGTACTCATCTTTGGTTGCCTCCTACTGATGCGATCATTCATCGGATGGATGTAAAGACGGCTTTCCTTAATGGAGAGTTGGAAGAGGAAATCTATATGGATCACTGATGGATTTGTAGTAAAGGGTCATGAAGGAAAAGTGTGTAGGTTGTTGAAGTCTTTGTATGGCCTTAAGCAAGCACCTAAAGTTCGACAGTGAACTTTAACATCTGCGGCTTTGTTGTGAATGAAGGTTGACAAATGTGTGTATTACCGCTATGGTGGGGTGAAGGAGTGATTATGTGTCCGTATGTTGATGACATACGATCTTTGGGACAAACCTTAATGTGATTAAGGAAGTCAAGGACTTCTTGTCCAAAACTTTGAAATGAAAGATTTGGGAGTGGCGGATGTCATCTTAAACATTAAATTGTTAAGAGAAGGTGACGGTGGATTACTCTTGAGCAGTCCATTATGTGGAAAAGGTGTTGAGTCGCTTGGCTATAGCGATTGCAAACCTGCTCCAGCGCGTATGATCCAAGTGTGCTATTCAGAAAGAACCAACGAATAGCAAAGGATCAATTGAGATATTCCCAAATTATTGGTTCATTGATGTATTTAGCTAGTGCAACAAGGCACGATATCTCGTTTCTTTGAGCAAACTAAGCCGTTGTTTCAAACCGGTTGATAATCATTGGCATGCTCTTGAGCAGAGTAATGCACCTCTAAAAGGACATCAAGTTATGGAATTCACTACAGAGGGTACTTTAACATGATTCAAACCGGATATCTTTGTTGATGAAATGAAGCCACAAGTGGATATGTGTATTGGGTGGTGGACCGCTTCTGGAAGTCTTGCAGCGGGTGATCTTAACGAGTGATTATGGAAGCGTATGTTGATGACATACGATCTTTGGGACAAACCTTAATGTGATTAAGGAAGTCAAGGACTTCTTGTCCAAAACTTTGAAATGAAAGATTTGGGAGTAGCGGATGTCATCTTAAACATTAAATTGTTAAGAGAAGGTGACGGTGGGATTACTCTTGAGCACTCCCATTATGTGGAAAAGGTGTTGAGTCGCTTTGGGGACTATAGCGATTGCAATAGATGCTCCAACGAGGAGATGGGCTTGATCCAAGTGTGCTATTCTTAGTGAACCAACGAATAGCAAAGGATCAATTGAGATATTCCCAAATTATTGGTTCATTGATGTATTTAGCTAGTGCAACAAGGATGCGATATCTCGTATTCTGTGAGCAAACTAAGCGGTTTGTTTCAAACCGGAGATAGTCATTGGCATGCTCTTGAGAGAGTGGGTGCTCTCTAGAGGGACATCAAAGGCTATGGAGTATGACTTACAAGCTCCAAACCGAGGGGATGCATTTAGTACCTAGTATCGATACTTGAGGGTTATAGTGATTCAATGAGTGTAACCTTTGATATCAACTTAACTCTTCTCCATCAAAAGCTGATGAAATAAAAGCCAAAGTGGATATTGTTCATTATTGGGTGGTGGAAATTCAAAGGCCCATGAATTCTAGGAGTCATGAAATTGTCTTGCAAGAGAGACCATCTTAACGAGGTCTACAAGGTGGAAAAGCGTAAAGGTGCCCACACAGCCTTAGATCACCTGCGCGTGTCGTGAGCCGAGTCGCTAGTCGTGAACTTGTGAAGGACTTACGGTGGTTGAGAAACGGTGCGGTATTCTTTTCCGTTTAATGCTAGAAACCGTGTTTATGACCAAGAACGCGTGACAATCGGACGGTGATTGTTAAGGTAAACATTTCTAAGGATAACATGAAGTCATCAAGGCACGTTAAGAGGCGGTTGAAGTCTGTCGAGAAAATGAGAACTCGGAGTTATAGCGTTGGACTATGTCCGCATGGCTAAAAACTTGGCGAATCCTTTACAAAGGGACTATCACGGAATGTGATAGATGAAGCATCGAGGAGATGGGCTTGAGACCCACATAAAGTCATGTCTTAGTGGTAACTCATCCTATTTGATCGGAGATCCCGTGAACTAGGATGTTGAGACAAGCTAGTGATTGGTGAGAGGAGAGTATCTTGCCTACTTAGTCCACTCGTTTGAGATGCAATAACTCTCCTATTACGTATGGCGCATTGGTTATACCTTAATGTATTTTCTTGTGGCTTTGATAAGCAGAGATGTTGTCCTGCGGAACATCTTATGAGGAATACACCTATATGAGTTCATTGCTAGTCACATATGAGATTGGGTGATCTCTAGAGGCTCATGAAAGGCTAAGGAGTATGACTTATAAGCTCCAAACCGAGGGGATGCATTTAGTCGACCTAGTATCGATAAAGGACTTTTGGTGAAACTTGTTCGTCTACATCGACCGTCAATTCAAGGCATAGTCCATTGTTCGGTTGTGGATGAGTGTAACCTTTGTTCTAGATGGAAGTTCAACTTATACTGTCTCCATCGAAAAATTTCTGGTATATCAAACTACATTGGGCGAGAGTATTTCAAATGTGCAGAAAAAAGAGGGGTTGGGTGCCTATTTACCACTGAACAAATTATGCTTGCTCGTAACATGTGTGAGTTAGACCCCTCATTCATTGTTCTATGGTCCTTAAACAACGGAATCGACAACCATTTTTGAGCCCTTCACATGTGGCCAGAGCACCAAAAAGGACCTATTTGAGTCCACGTACCGTTTGCAATCATCTTGTGCTCTTTTTCCAATCGAAGCAAGGGATCCTGAGAGCTAGTGTCAGGTGAAACTTACATCACAAACGTGGCACGTCACAAGTGAACTGAGTAACAGCCATCTCTGCACATATGGGATTACTGAACGGGGCACCTCCAGGATGCAGGGGTCAGATTTTGACTAGAGTAGATCGCACTGACTTGTGCTCTTTATAAGTAACTCGGCAAGTGACAGAATATGGCACGGTCTACCATGCTCATGCTATTGCGCGCGCGCACAGAGACTATATATACTAGTACTGTATATGAACTAGCGTACAAGCATAAGCCTACTTTTCTTTTACTGCTAACTAGTGTTTTCTCTCTCTCGATCAGCTAGTGTTGACTTTAGGAGGCGTCGACTTGGGGTGACCCTGGGATTCTCAGAAGGACGAAACCGTGGCGACGAGATTGAGCTAGGATGCAGCAAGTCAAAAGGGGCTTAAAAATTAGGATACTTGCGTACGCCGATGCATGCACGCTTGATGATTGCCACTTGAACTTTAGAAGAGCAATTCCAAGCTCTCCCTATGGAGTTCCTAGCATGGTTAACAGAATCGTTTTGCAGTGCAAAATAGGGACCCCGCCGATACCAATTTATCACGAAAATCATCAAAAATTAAAGGGTTTCAAAATCAAACGGTTAAAAAAAATCAAAATCGATTGACAAATTGAACTTTTCTTGCAACCGATTTTTTTCGATTTTCGAACCAACTCGATACAACCGATTTTCGCAATTTTCGACCGATTTTGTTAACCCTGGTCCCTAGTTCCAACTGCCCGCAAGCTGTTTGCAGGCATTTCACACCCAAAACAAAAACAAAAACAAATCATCAATTTCAAACAGGATATGATATGGATACCCCCAAAAAATGTTCTTTACTGTTTCAAATATCGTTTGTGTGTTTACCTCGAAGTGTAGCACAGATAAAAACAGACCACCCCAGTAATGTTCCAAAATCAGGCAAAATGGTAATTCCATACACAGATGGGCCAAATCAAACAATATTTCATCCAAAAAATGCGATTGTCGAAGCGATACAACGGCTGAATCAGGCCGCAACACCGTGTGGGCCAAACACTTGCGACTCAAAATGGGGTTCCAGACAAGATCAAGAGGGCATCGTGAACAAATAGGGACGTTACAGATTCAACAAAATGGTACGGCCTTTTATTGTCCATCCAGCATGAATGCTAAAACCAATCATAAATGTTTACTGAAAAAAGCAACCTGTAGAGAAATTATACGACTACATCGAAGCCTGTCATATGATGGCTTTGCATCCAACACACCACAGCAGAATGTAACATTGCCTTCATTCGCATATCATACATTTAGTAGATACAGTAACCAAATGGACAGAAGAATAGTGATGAAAATTATAACCCCCCCTCCCCACCCCCCAAAAAAAAAGAAATTCATACATAAAGAAAAACCAGGTGAGCAAAATACAAATGCCTGCTAAACTGTTTCTCAACCTATCGCTCGTCCACACGGCACAGTATAATCTCACCTGTACCCACCGTATGGCTGCTGCCCACCGTATCCAGTACCCGATGGATTGTATCCAGGAGCAGGAATTCCACCTGGACCCATCCCCATAGGAGGCCGCATCGCCATCCCCTGGTTCATCCCCATCCCCATTCCCATCGCCATTGGTTGTTGGTTCATCCCCATCCCCATTCCCATCAGTTGTTGGTTCATCCCCATCCCCATCTGCTGCTGGTTCATTCCCATTCCCATCCCCATGCCCATTGGCCGGTTCATTCCCACCCCGCCACCATAGCCAGCACCGATACCCATACCAACACCCCTGCCTGCACCCATCGGGTTGGAAGGAGGTGCCATAGCGCTCGCACCAGCCCGACCAAAGCCAGAACCAGCTCCCATGGCTTTGCCCATGGTAACTGTAGATACCACAGGTGCCTGAGAGGTTTTCTTTTCTTGCCTTTTCTCCTTGCGATTGATTGAATCAAAGTCGACTCCAATATCAGCATGTGGATTGATTTTTGCTGTAAAACACACATACAATTTAGGGCAGATCACGCAAAGGTAGAATGTTGGCATTGCAGAAAAAGACAAGAAGAAACGAGCCACTTACATCCAGAAATATTCAGATTGACTAGACCTCGGCTCAATGTATCGGCCCAAACTGTAGATTTGGGCTCAAATTTCTTCACTGGCTCAGTCTGACTAACTTGCAAAGCTGAAAAGATTGTTTCTGGGGGAGCTGATGAACTTGACTGCAGTGGAAAGTTGGCACCAGAAGGCATTGAATTTGGCACAGCAAGAGGCTGAGACGCCCCTCGAGAAATTGCCTGTGGAGCCGATGTGGCAGGTTGCGGGGGGAAGCTTGGCTCAGATGGGTGTAGATTTGCTGGAGTTGCAAGTTGAGGAGATTGTGAAGGAATGTAAGATTGTGCTCCATTCTGTGATGGAACCCCAGACAGGCTATTAATGCCGGTCCCTGAAGCTGGTTGCATAAAAAAAATCGACTGGTCTGATGACAGATTCGGTGCTGCAGATTGAGGCACCTGAGAAGGAGCAAATGATGTAGCAACAGCCTGAGGAAATGGAGAAGGGTTGGTGGCTGCAGGATGAGGTGCTTGCGAATAAGAAAATGAGGAAGCAGCCTGAGGAGCATGTGGATTGGGTGCCACTGCTTGAGAAGGAGCAAATGTTGCTGGAGCGACGTGAATAACAGGCGATGGGCCAGTAACTGCAGGCTGAGGTGCATGGGGGGGAGGAGCATAAGTTGGAACTGCCTGTTGGAGAAGTGCAGGTGATAGCTCTGAAGGCAAGGAGGTGGTGTTTTCAAAAATATCATTCTGTCCAGGTGCAACATTTGATGCAAAAGTGAGATCACCAAGAGTATCTCCAAAACCGAAGCTTGCAGCTGAAGCAGGCTGGAAATGGTTTGCATCTGCACCAGGTCCAGTTGCCTGGAAAGAACTAGCAGGTGCAGCATTTGTCTGAGAAACCGCAGGAATATCTTCATGAACCGCCTTGAAAGGAGTAGGATCCCCAAAAGGATTTGTAGCATCAATCGGCTGCACGGTTTAAAGCCAAAAGGATAAGCTGAACAAATGCGTAGATTTAGCTATTTTGACTAGATATATTAAAAGAGAACACAACAGCCATTCCATCACCAAAAGAAGCTACTTGATGTTGAATTCAAAGCATTTCTACTGACCGAAATTCTCTTATCATTACTACTGATGCTTCAAGGTTAAATACAGTTCAAAATAACAACACCAATAAGGCTTTGTACTTTATAATGCTTAGCTAATCCAATCTGTTAACCTGCACAAAATTATAGGGCTATTTACATTGTTTTCAGTAATACAGATACAAACCAATTTATGAAACCATCCCTATTAGGACAAATCATTAATATAACGTGAATGGCTGTAAGTTTTGCAGATGCATACCTCGCTGAATCCAGTAGAAGCTGGTGGCATGCCCATAAAACTATTCATCTCAAAACCTGAATTTGCTGGTGGCTCAACATTTGGAGTGGTAGTTGGCTGAGGCACAGATACCAAAGCCAATGGATTAATAGAATCTGACCCAAATAAATCCATCTCCAAGCTATTCACTGCTGGTGAGGGGTTCACTGGAGGCGAGGCATCTGAAGAAGGATACAAATCATCAAAAGAAAAGCATTAGTACTTATGTACCACCAAAAGATATCAATAACAGCAACATGGCAAGATAAGCACCATTCTCCGTACAGCTGTTCTGGTATATAAACAAACCAGAAAATAAACTGTTCATACAGATGCTTTCCATTACTTTGGTTTACTCATGCGATGTATTGACTGCCTAAAAAGAACAGACTATACCTGGAACTGAACCACGTGGATCAAACTCATCAAAACCATTAGGTTCAGTGTGAGCAGGTGGTGGAGCAGGTACATCTTCCGCACCATTATCATGAACACCGTTAGCAGGAGGAGAAGACACCTTTGGTGGAGCAGCTGGCACACTCCCTCCATTTCTGAAATTGATAGGTGATTCAGAGGCCACTGTGCTTCTATAAATTAAACATTCTAAAATAGAATACTGACCTTTCATTGTGAAGATTGTCCTGGGCATCTCTTGTGACATCTTCATAGCGCGGTGGTGAAGCAATCTGCTGGTCAGAAGGCTTGCGCTCTATAGGCCTGTCAGAGCAGGTAATAAAATTTAGTCAGCTTACTCCAATAAGACAAGCTAAAATGTTTGAACTTGACCATTATTTACCTTTCATCCTGAGTAGGTCCATCAACGTTGCTGCCACGGCCGCTGCAATGGAAGCAGAACAATATTAGGGTCCACAAAGAAACATAAAAAAATAAACAGGACCATATTAGTGATTTAAAGAAATTAGAATATATCTTGTACATTATTTATTGACACTCCTATGAACAGCATGTAAGACTTTTAAGTCAAAACAAGCAATGGAACAGACCGGGATGAATAAGCCTCGTCATCACCATATGAATCCCTCTCTCGTCCATAGCTCCTGCGACCCGATCCTTCAGCATATTCATGGTTGCTATGACTTCCTCTGTATTCATCTTCTCTATATTGATCTCTCCCATAGCGTTCATTAGAATCCCTTGAATAATGATCTCCTTCCCGATTGGGTGTATCTCCAGCACCACCATATCTGTCATCATCCCTATATCCATATTCTCTTTCCCTTCCATAGCCATTTCTGTTATCGTATCTATTGCCATAGCTGCCTTCATAGCGATCATTGTCATAGCCGCCACCATATCCACCTGGGCTCCTGCCACCAGTGGCAAATGCACTCCGATACCTACAGATGAAGAGAGAAATGGGAATATACACGTCCATCAAACACTATGCGCCGATCAGATATCTGAAGCAAACATAATGTAAAATTAAGAGTACACTCACTTGTCCCTGGTAGCTAGTGCTTTCTGCCTAACTTCCTGTATCCTTTCTTTATCATTAACTAAACTAACGAGGCTCTGGGATTTCCGCCGTACATTGCTACCTTGATCTCTCCCACTAGAATCAATATACTGGAAATCAGCTAGTGCCTGCGATTTTAATCATAGTGTCAGAGCATCAAGCAAGTATGACACAGAAATCTAGGATGTTGACACCAAACTTGAAGCAGGTATTACATTAATTATATGATACAGAAAGAGGATCAATAGCATTACCGATATCTGATAAGCATGCTCCTTTATGTCATCAATAACTCGCTCGGTACCATGTGCTACCAGGTAATCCAAAACAATCAATCCCTACATCTCGGCAAAATATAGCATCAGACTCAACTGCTCAAACATATTTTGTTATTATTTCCACTCTCCATCCATGTTTGCTGAGAAAACCAGAGGTTGAGAAAAAAACAAATATTCAAACCACACCTTGTAAACATGCCGCCAATTTTTACCAGTATCATTGATCCTCTTCCACACAACATTCATGATCATCTGATACTCATGACTGCAAACACGCAAAGCACATTAGCACCGGGAAAATTGGGTTCTGTTTGGTGAAAAGCCAATCGAATAACAAAAAGCCAGAAAAACATACTAGTTATGTGTTGCTTGGGCAATGTCTGCCAGGAGTGATCCATGTGGGCCCCACGGCTCATTGCTTGTGGCATCAAGAATCTGTTTCAGGCGATTGTGAAAAATGGAATAAGAAGAGCAATCCCATGTTAGGACTACCAGCGGAGTGCACGTGCATTGCAACGGAATATAATTAAGATTGCATGATACAAATTGAAACTTTAGATGTTTTAGGGTTTTTTCAGCAATTTTTGCGTCCAGAACTTATTTTTAATAAACTAAGGACCTGCAGGTAATTTCAAAAAATCCAAGAGCTTTTCTGCAAAATAGCGTTGACAAAACCAGCTGGCCACTAACCCTAAATCTAACCTTATCTACCCACCCCACTCCCTCAATGCCGCCTCTCTCCTCTTTCCCACTCTCTGTCCCAGGCGCCACCACCTCCGGCGGCCTCATCGGCTTCCCTTCGTCCACCTCCACCGATCCCCCTCACTCTCCTACGCCACCACCGTCCGCAAGCACATCACCAACACACCCTAGTGCGCCGGCCGATCTGCCAAGTCCGACGGGAGGAAGATCTCCCTCTCTCTTCTCCACCAATGGCGGCCAGCGGTGGGTGGTGGCACGGCGTCGCAGTGGGGGAGACCAGATCCGGCAACATAGCGGCGGGAGCAAGCCAGATGCGGTGTGGTGACCGAAGACGTGGCTCCTCTCTCTCTTCTCCATCAATGGCGACCAGCTGTGGCCCTCCCTCGCCGATCCCCCTCACTCTCCTGCATCACCACCGCCCACAAGAATCACCAACACACCCTAGTGTGCTGGCCGATTTGCCAAGTCCTCCCTCTCGCTATTCTCCACCGATGGCGGTCAGCGGTGGGTGGTGGCACTGCGTAGCGGCAGGGGGAGGCTGGATGCGACAATGGCGACCGGGGACAGGGCTCCTTTCTCTCCTTCTCGCTCTTCTCCGCTGATAGTGCCGGTGGTGGATGGTGGCACAACAAAGTTGTTTAAAGAAAAGTTAAAGAAACGGTGCTTTGATGTGATTGTTTAAAGAAAATTTGAGTTTATTGGGTTTGTTAACAGTTTGTTAGGTAGTTTGCTTGGTACGATTTTTTAGTGGTGAGACGTGTGCACAAAGAGGAAGGCCCATATGTCGGCGCTGAGTCTTGGTGAGAAGGGGAGGAGAGGGAATGACGCACCAACCACCACTACCTTCTTTTTTAGTAGTAAAGAACTAAAGATAATGATGATTCACAGCAATTGAGAATAAGAGCAATGGAATGAATTTGCCAAATAGCATGCTTAGCACAAGTTTTTGCATGAGAAGGCGCCAGAGATCTGACCTTTTGTTCTATACCAGGCACCTTGAGGACCTTTTTGTTCACCTCTCTTTTTCTGCAAAAAAAAAAAGGAAGAGCAGAGCAAATTAAATTCCGACGACGATCTACTATACCAGCAAACGAACAAAGCTCGAATTGCACACGATCTATAACATGATGGCATGGAAATCACGTACATGTCCCGGACCGTTTGACCGAATGCTTTCTTCATGGTGCCCTTCCGAATCTAGCTTCTTGTACCGAGCTCTCTACCCCTCGGTAGGAGACCTGTAAAATCCATTCGTAATATCGAAGCAAGCATCCATCACTACCATTTCGATTTCGATTCCGAGATGAAGCATGATAAAGCATCACATCGCAGCGCCCCCAAAAGCAAGCTCAAAACAAACAATCCGAACAAGTAGAGCAGAGCAGAGGAATCCGACACGAAAAGCGGGGTACAAGTCCACCAACCAAAAAACCAGCAGATCTACGCGAACCGCGTCGGTGGCAAATTCACAGCAGCGTGCGTACAGCACTCCCCAGATCTAGCAGCGCCGACAACCTCCGATCCCTGGAGAGATCTAGCACCCCAAGAGCGGATCTGACGGCGCGGCCGGGGGAGACACAGCAGTAGCGACAGGAACTCGAAACGAACCTGAGGAGGCAGACGAGCAGCGAGATCGGGACGCCGGGCAGACGCGCCGACGCGGCGGGCGGGGAGGCGGGAGTCCAAGGGGATTCCACGGGAGGAGAGGATCGGAGGCGAGGAATGGGGGCGAGGTGGTCAGGGTCGGGCTCTGGTCACCCGCCTCCTTCGCTTTCCTCTTCGTTTCTCCCTGAGTTGTCGCTCGCTCGCTGCCTGCGAGGAAAGCGAAGTTGGAGACGAGAGGGAAGAGAAGGTGCGCGAATAATAATAATTTGTTTCCTTTTTCGCTTTGCTGGGTGCTTGATTAATTAATTAATTAACGGGTTTACAAATTACGACGCGGGAATGCGGGATTGGTCGCGCACCTCAAAAATCTAACGCGCTGTACGGGAAGCTTAAAGAGCTTCTAGCCCCGTCTGTATTCTTTTTTACGAAAGTTACGGACACATCTACGAATGTATTCCTAGATTTAATCTTTCTTTCTATCGTGAAAGACCCTCCCGCACCAAAGAGTGCAGAGCCGATGAGCTTGAGCAGCAGGAGGTGATCACGGAACTAGCCTATTCCGCACCTAGGCAGCACGGAAGGAGCGTCGGTCCCATAGCCGAGGAGAGCGGAAGGCATCTTACAGCTGTCCCAGCAGCTCCCGCAACCTTTCGAGGTAGAGACGCGAAATATGACACGTGTCACTTTTCGGTTTCTGCGATTAGGATAAAACTGCATCTGTAAATCTACTTATAAGAGGTTAGATTTGTAAAAAAAATAGAACAAAAAGATAGAAGAGACTAGAAAAAAAAGTGATTTCATTGTAATGCTTGTATTTGTTGATATTTTACCTCTCACTGTTGTGCGTGACATTAAGAATGAGCTGGAGATTGGGAAAGGGAAAGGACAGGCAGGAATGGAACTGAAACAGGTTTTTTTTTTCTTTTCTAGTCGGGATTATTATACCTTTCGTCGAGTGATTGCTTTGCTTTTATCGGTAGTTTTCTCGTTATTCCTGGCTGGATTGGCTGGCTGGTGGGTGGGTCCTCCTGGGAATAATGCATGCATTTTACGACGGTGTCAAGCATGGATGTCAAACTCCTTCTAGAGAAAACTCCTACGATTTCACATTCCGCGTTGAGACGGAATGGGTTTATTCTTCTTTACGTGGAAGCATCTATATTACTCTCTTCTTCCAAACTTAATAGACATATTTCTTCCTGCACATAGGAATTTTTTTTTGAAAATAACTAAATTACCCTTAATTATAATCACTAAAAACTATATTTAATGCATACATATAGAGAATGTAAAGTAAAGATAGATGTTTATTATGGTATATATGAATCACACTAATTTTGCATTAGAATATGAATACGTCTTACATTTATAGACAATACCGTTAAAAAAACGTCTTATAAATTTAGACGGAGGGAGTATGATTTAAATATCGAAACTTATGAGAATAAATTATGACATAAAAAAATATCAAAAGTGAAGTTGCACGATGAGTTAGTCCGCGTCGATTGCATTGTTAGTCCTGAACTTCTGGCTGGCTGAAGTACAACTGTACAAGCTTCAATCTTAATAGCAATTTTTGCATGGATGTGTTTCGTGGCTTTTGCGTCGTAGTTACACCTCATTCAGCTTCTTACTGGTAGTAAGAGCTGGTGTTTGATCTAGCCTTGGCCTGTGTTTTTTTTTTCTTGACACATTTGTTAAAGGTGAACAACTGTGAAGAAAAAAGAGTGCAATGTACTGGTTATGAGAACATTTTCAGCTGATTAATTGCCCAGCCACAGAAACGCCAAAACTGATTTGTTCCTTTCTCTCGTGAGCAAGAAATGGAAATGGGGTTGACGATGCGTGGTGACAACCGACAGGTGACCATGCATGTTTTCGTCACGGATCTTAGCAATGAAAACTGCAGATCTACCTGGCTCTTGTGAACCCAAAAATACAGCAAACAACGGGTGGTTGGCTACGAATGGGATCTGTCTGTCTGTTGGTTTGGCTCCCCTTTTCCATTTTTTTTTATTTCTAGAAGAGGCCTCAGCTGTCAGCTCTCCTCTCAACCAGCACCAGCAACTAGCAATCAGTTTCCTGTTCTTTCTTTCCTTCCTTCAGTTCCATCAGCAGTGCACCGACGCAGACGCCGCCCATGGTTAAAAAAAGATCCAACTTGTTAGTGTCTGACAGAGATCAGTGCATCTTATCTAAGCCGTTTATTTTCAGATCCAACAGTATAGATTCGCACGATACAGTACTTGCCTGCTACAGCAAAAAAAGGTTTCTACAGTAAGATCCAACGTCCAAATTTGTACGATACAGTACTTGTGTTGCTACATAAAAAAAGGATGCTGCAGTACGTGCGCGGTTTGTGCCGCCCAGTTGGATTCTATGGTGCTAACTGCTTAAGTTACAGCTACAATAGCAGCTGCACAGGAGCCCGTCCATTAGTGACTTCGATCTGGTGCTAAGCACGGAATGCTTGTTTGTTGTGGATTGTATGCGCGGGCAGGCAGAATCCAATCCGAGAAGGTGATGGGCGATGATTTGCGGTGGAGGGGCGAGACCAAAGGAAGTCGAAATGCTTCCAGTGCTGCCACAGGAGTACTCCTTGAAAAGAGGGAGGGGATGGGGAATGAATACCAGCAAAAAAAAAAGCAGAATACGAGTACGAATACGATGGTCACACAACACACTACCACTGTACCACAGTAGAGAAGATCCGGCGTGTCAGTGCGTGCGTATGCATCAATGTATGAGCCGCTCGCACGCTCGCTATCAGAGAAGCAGCGTCGGTCGTCGGAGACGGAGGAACAGGTCAGTCTAGACGAGCGTTGCGGTTGAAGCATTCACGTCAGCCCACCAACCGAACGGAACCGTCCGTCCCCACCCAACCCGTCGATTCAAGCAGGCCAGGCCTATCGATCGCCATTGGCCCAACCCATATATATGTATACGGTAAAAACCTAACTATTGTAAACCTAGAAAAATTCCAATATATATACACACACGGTACTCGAGTGTTTTTTTTTTGTGTATGCGAGTACTTATTTTTTCCATTAGATGTTGCTTTCTATCCATATTGTGCTTTATGATTTTGACTTTCTAATTTTTTCCCTCCAGTGAAAAATGTGATAAAGGGTAATCAATTTTTTTAGGTCGTCGGGAGCCATAACATAAATAAATAAACAAGCAGGTTTTTTTTATAGTTTTTGTTTGTTGTGTTCCTAATAGTTTGTTTTGTTCCTATTTTTTTTTTACAAATTGTCATATTATTTTTTACATAGTTTAGTTTGTGTCAAGCTACTGCATAATTGACATAAAAAGGTCACGTAGAAAAGAAAAGGCTACATTGAGCATTTCTTAATGTATCATAGCACATGCTAATAACTAATGAGCAAACTAGTTGACGGAGGTAGATATGCATCTAACGTATAAAAATGAACTACTCCTTACAAAATAGTAATCGAATGGGAGAGAAAA
Source organism: Otatea glauca (assembly GCA_036346275.1). NCBI lineage: Eukaryota > Viridiplantae > Streptophyta > Magnoliopsida > Poales > Poaceae > Otatea > Otatea glauca. Next base: position 78,086,971 of record CM070713.1, read on the forward strand.
AGGCAAAGTGATTTCATCCCTTTCATCAGTTTCTCGTCAATTCCTACCTTCTGAGGGTATACTTTCTCAGCTTCCTTGTCATGATGGTCGTGTTTAGAATGGTGTTGCTGAGCACAAGTATTATCACATAATTGAGATTGCCCGTACTCTTCTCATTTCCTCCTTTGTTCCCTCATGCTTTGAGGGGAAGCTATCTCTACGTCAGTCTATCTCATCAACTGTCAGCCTTCTTCTAAACTTCAAGGCAAGTGTTCTCATGAGGTCATATTTGAAGCACCTCCTCTCTACGATCATCTTTGTATTTTTTTTGTTGTACATCTTATGTACTCCTAGCACCTCATGAGAATATAAAGCTGAGCACTAAATGAGATGAGTGTGTCTTTCTAGGTTATAATCATGAGCATAAGCGCTATTGTTGCTATGATCCTTCAACACATTGTATTCATATCTCTCTTGATGTGACTTTTGATAAGAGTCAACCCTTCTTTTATCATTTTTCACACATCCTTCTTCTTTCATAGAGTCCACATTTTTCCTATATTTACCTCCTTTTCTCCGTTAGGTTTACATCCGTCAGATCGACCTCCACCTTCACCTCCCTGACCAGCTCCTCTTTCAGTTTAGCCTTTCGTACCATCTTATTCCTCATCAGTTCCTCCTTCTAGTGTATCTTCTCCATCAGCTCCTCTGGCTTCTAACGTTTCACTTTGTCTCTTCCACTATGTCTACCGACCAAGGGTTCCTTCCAATCCTTAGTCTTCCTCTTCTTCTCCATTGTAGGATCAAGTATCACCAACTAGAAGGAGGTGAATAGGAGGTTTTTAAAATCTTTTAGCCCTAATTCAATAATTAGGCAAATATGACACAATTATCAATTCTACAACAATCAAGGCCTAAATGAGCTAGGTTTCATTACATGTACCAACAAGCTAAGTATAAAACCGCTAAGACAATCTAGGAGAGATGATCAATCACTAAGTATACTAGGAATGTAAATTTCACAAATTGATCACAAGTAAGCAAACCACAAGAAGATGAACACGATGGTTTTTCTTGTGGTCACAGAGACTTGCCGGTCTCCTCTATTCTATGTTGAGGAAGTTTGAACCAATCAAGCTGGCTTCTTGCGCAAATGAGGCTTCCTCGATCACTAGTGGTAGCTCTCCTCCACTCCGGGTAGGTGAGCTCCGACCTTCACAGCCGAACACATGTCTCTTCACAATCTTCTTTGAAGATATCACCGGTTCCACACCTTCAAGCTGTCTAGGAGGCGGCAATCTCCAAGAAAATGAATAATTGATGCTTGCTTGAAGATGATCAAGTATTATAATAGCTCAAATCTAATGCTCACACTTGAATGCTCTCAATTACTCACAATTGTGAAATTTAATGCTCTAGGGTGATGAGAGTGTTGCAAGGGGCTCAAGGGATGTTCAATAAGTCTCTACCATTGCATTTGGTGCAGGTGAGGGGGTATTTATAGCCTCTACCAACAATTCTAGCCGTTGGGGGCAACACCTCCCCAAATATGCCAAATCCGGCACTAATACCATGTATGGGCCGGTAGTGCCGACCACAAGAGCTAACAGTCAAAATTGCATTTAATGCGCTAGGTAACAGTAGCCGTTGCTACAGTACCCCCGGCACTACCGCTAACTAAGCCCCGGTAGTGTCGCTTTTTGAATCTAGAAAATATCCCTTGAGCTCTTCATTGTTAAAAAGCTACCGCCAACATTGAGGCGGGCGGTAGTACCGGTCTAATGCTCCTGTAGTTCCGGCCAGCCGAGGGCTTGAAAAATGCCCTTCTCTGGAATAATGCTACCGCCATTTGAGGGGCGGTAGTACCGCTCTCAGACTTCGGCAGTGATGGCCGAGCAAAAACCCTAAAAAATCGTCCCTCTGTAAAATATCTACCGCAGCTAGAGGGCGGTACTACTGACTCGGCAGTAAGTACCGGCCTCTAGTTTCCGGTAGTGCCATTTTTAGCAGGGCAACAGGATTTTGAAAAGAAATTTTAACGCCATTGCATACCCTAGTATGAGAATTATTTGAGCCATGATATCCAAGCATTTTCAAGCTACTAATCAATGGTCTCTCTTAATAGTACGGCATCTATTCTAGCAATCTGATCTTATCAGCAAACACCATGATCGACAAAAGCTATGAAAAGGTCATTAATCACTTTCATACCTTGGCCTTGAGCTTGAATTATCTTAGGACAAGTTTGCTCATAGGTTTCACCTTTTTCATGTGCAATGACGAGGACCAACCTTTTCTCGTATACTCAAAGTAAATTGTTAGATCTTTAACATCGATTGTCATTAATTACCAAAACCAAATAAAATTGGGGGCCTAGATGCTTCATCCATCTGATTCTCCAACCGGTATCCCTGACTCTAACGATCCTCCTACAACACCAGAGTATTTTCATGATCTTTCCTCTAATTCAGGCTCAAAAAAGGTGGGGTTTTCCTCATGCAAGTGTTGTCTCTGAGCCATGTACTTACCAGGAGGTAGCTAGTATACCTGGGTGGCAATTGACTATGTGTGAATAGCTGTAGCACTTGAGCATACATGCGCTTGGGACCTTGTTCATTTACCATCACAAGCAGTTCCTATTATTTGCAAGAGGTTGTATAAGGTGAAGGCAAAATCAGATGGTTCAATTGAGCGATACAAGGTTCGTCTTCTTGGCAGAGCTTTTTAGCAGGCTTATTGACGAGACTATGATAAGACTTTTGCTCCTGTTGCACATATGACCACTTTAAGTACTCTTATTGTTATTGCGGCTATTCGCTCATGGACTATATCTCAAATGGATGTAAAAAATGCCTCTGTACATGATGACCTACAGTAGGAGGTATAATACATGCAGCCACCCCTAGGTGTTGAGGCTCCTATAGGCTATCTTTGATGTCTTCAGTGTGCTCTATATGGTCTCAAGCAAGTTTTATACCTCCTCATTGGCTCTTGGTTTATCTCGGTGTCTCGTGTGATGCTTCTATACTATTTTGTGACAACACTAGCGATATTCAGATTGCAAGCAATCCAATCAAACATGAGTTGACTTAAGCACAATGGTGGTTATGAATCATTCACAAGATCTCATTGACAGCAGCCGACCATTGACCTCAAGTATGTTCCTTTGGAACTTCAAATTGCAGAATTTTTCACAAAGGCATAAACTCGAGAATAACATGGATTCAGAACTTCAAATTGCATATTCTTTCATAGAGGCTTAAACTCAAGAATAACATTGACTTCATCCACTCATATTCAGTGCCTCAAATGCTCCTGATCCACCTTGAGTTTAACAAAGGGTGTTAAGAGTCATATACGTATTAGTAGTCTGTTAGAGATAACTCAATATCTCAACTTACCATATCTTTTGATTTCTATCTAAGGGGGTGTTTGGCACAGCTCCAGCTCCACCAAAATCCGTGGAGTTGGTAGAGCAGGGTATTCCTAACTCCAAAAATTTATAGAGCTGAAGCTGTGGGTACATTAAGAGTGTTTAGGTGGGTCATTTTGTTTACATTTTAGACTAAAAATATAAACTTAATTCATTTTATTTTAGCCTACAAGCTCCAGATCTGAGGTGGAGCTGGGATCTGGAGCTCTGCCAAACAGGGCCTAAATAGTGGTTAGTCCAAATCTTTCGCAATTAGGACTCTTTGGTTATATAAGTCAACCTCTTGTACTTATAATCTTGAAGCATCATAGTGGATTGTTTCTCATGGTTTTTTTCTGCAAGGGTTTTTTCACGTTAAAACTGTCTCCAGTTATTATGTCGTGCATCTATCCCTAACAAGTGGTATCAAAGCTATACGAGAGGTTGAAGGTGATCATACCGTAATTGCATTGGCTTCCTAATGCACGGTTCTTAATGTGCGGTTCTGATGTGTGCATGATTGCATGCACATGCATGCTATTCAACTAGTTGACGTTGAGAGCTTTACATGCATGCTGCATGCATGTACTAGTTTTCTTGATATTGCTATTTGCTGCTGTTAGTGGGATTTTTTAGGACCTTTGTGAAAAAAAAATTATCAGTTGAGGAGACAACTGTATTTGATGTTTCATCACCGTTTATTGAAATTTGGTGTTTTATTCACCGTTTGGATACGTTGACTATTATGGAGGTTTTTGCAACGTCATTTTTGAATTTGATGACACCCTGATAATAGCATTATACTCTTCGGAGTTTTTCTAGTGAAGATTTTGCTTCAATGTCAATTTGAGATGAAGGTTTGAAGTGCAAGAATGAGTTTATTTCTGCGTGGATACTACAACGTTGTTTTGTTGTCTTTCCTCGATATGAGGGGTCTACTACAATTTATACTCCATCGATGGTACGAGAGTTTTCTTCATATTGATATTTTTTAAGCAGTTTCAACCATGTTATGGATTTTTTCAATAGGTCGTTTGCTGAATTTTATGCTCCATGTGGAGTATTCCAAAAGTCCATATTATGAGTTTTTCACTATCTACCCAGCACCTCAAGTGATGTTTTGGCTTATGCCATTTGATGATTGAGCATTTGATTCAAAAGGTTAGTTGCACAGACTCGGACTTTACTAGGGTTATAAATCATTGAAGACACAGGTTTCTTCGTCTGCTTTGTTATAGCTGTGTGTTTGGATTGACTGTTCCAGTCTTTCTCTCGACCTACAGGTGGTTTACTCAATCTCGCTTCATGAGAAGCGTTTGTATAAGACTATTCCAGTCTTTCGTACCCTTAATGGTTTTTCGCACTACAAATGTTTGGCTTAACTGTTCCATTCTTCCTCGTTTAGTAGTTCTTTGAGCTTTTAACGCACTTGTATTCATGTGCTTAATTATTCTTTAGGTTTTTTTTTCTGAAAACAACTTCGTTATAGATTTTAAGTTAAAGGGAGGTTTGTTGGAGATAACTCAATATCTCAACTTACCATGTTTTTGGTTTCTATCTAAATAGATGTTAATCCAAGTCTTATACAACTAGGACAGCCAACCCCTTATACTTGTAATCTTGAAACATTACTGTGGATTGTTTTCCGTGATTTTTTCCCGCAAGGGTTTTTTCACGTTAAATCCGTCTTCAATTATTATACCGTGCATCTATCCCTAACATAGTCTCTCTCCTTCTCTCCCCTATGTAGCCCATAAGATCCCACTAATCTTTTATATATATATATATATAAACTTCTCAATAATAAAAAAGATGCATAGTTATAAATAGCAAAATATATCTTCTTCCCTTTAATTTAAAAGCAAGGATCAGGTATCCATCCCATCCTCAACAGTTCATTCAGTTCACAAATGTATACCCTTCTCTTATGTACATCACCACACAAAGGAGCTAGTACAATACTGGAGTATACCAAGTAACCAGCAAGGAAAAAGAATGGCCATCCTCTCTTATCCATTTCCCCAAGACTTATACCGTCCTCTAACCCCCCACATTACAGAATACCTTAACTTACTGTCATACTCTTTCCCTTTACCCCCCACCACCCCCGAAATTAATTTACACCATTACATCTCCTTATACCACACAAGCTATACCCCCATCACATCCTCCCGCCACAAAACCAAGAATTCAAGTGACACTACTACTTCCACAAAATCACATCTAGGCTTTAGCCAAATCCTTATTGGCATTGGCAACACCAGAATGCAGTTACCTAGGCTGTGGGCGTGCTGGGAACGATTTCGCATGCCTCATCCGTGGAGTTTGTCGAGGGGTCGACGAGCGACTCATTGTCTGCGAACGCAGCAGCATGTCGACCATGGATGAAGTCTGATAGGCCTGGATTAGGCTTTCACTGTCTGTGGAGTCACCGCGGGCAGTTGCCCTCTGCCATGAGTGTGAGCTCAAGCCTGAGAGGACGTAGGCCCGACCGGACGCCTCGTACCTTTGGCGATTGGCCATCCTCTCCTGCATCTCCTTCAGCTCAGCGTCCAATGCTTGGCACAGCCGATCACCGGACTGTCCTGATGCTGACCCCATGATCATTCTCCGGCAGTCTTCGAGTAAAGAAACAGCATGTGGCAGGTCACCACGCTCTGCAGACAACCTTGCTTCGGCCATGACCTCAGCTGCATGGAGACGGTTCTTTTGCCGGTCCACCTCGATCGACACACTTTGCACCGAGACGAATGCCGTCCTGGAGATCCTCACTTCCACATCAGCCATATTGACGGTCTCCTTCATCAGTGGATCTTTGTAGACACAGCCAACTTTGAGAAGTGGCGTTTCCCCGTAGCCTGGGGGAACGTTTACAGACACAAGAAAATCCCTTTCCTCTTCGGCATACAGGTCACCAACATCTATGGAGCCATTCCTCTTGCAATCCGTAATTATGCTTGAATAGCCGCCTGATCTGATGGAGCCAAAGTGCACATCAGGGTGTAGGCTCTCCGCCTTTACATGCAAACCCTGTGCAACTACACTCAAAAGTCCACCAATACATTGGGCGAATGCATCTTGGATGGCAGCCTCTGTCTCGATGAATGAGAAGGTCCCACCAGAGAATTGTGAGATTGAATGCAGCGAGAATGAATCATGGTCAGCACCAAATCCGAAGACATGAACTGGAACCTGCTGACTATCATTAGTAGATGGCAAGAGCGCACAATACTCTGGGGCTGCTTTGTGTACACCAGCAGTTGGTGAGACTGTATATGTATCTTGCCCATCTGATAAAAGGATGATGCTGCAGACTGGATTTTTGGCCTGCCGTTCTTCAATCACTTTGGAGCCTTTCCTCAGGCCCTCAGCAATATTGGTCCCACCATTTGACGTCAGCGAATTGACTGCTAGCAAGCTTTGCTGATGACCAGATTCGGTCATCCGACGGAGGGGGAAGAGCCTGCGTGCAGATGATGAGAAGGCGATGACAGAAAGCCGATCTGAGGGGCCAAGGTTCTGAATGACAAACCCCATGGCCCTCTTCAGCAATGCAAGTTTGGTACCAGCCATACTGCCACTGACATCAAGCACTGTGATGAGATCAACAGGGGCTCGAGTTGCATTCAGGCCATTGCCATCTCCAAGACTGCCATGTGTCTGCACATTCTGAGCAAGGGGTGCCTTTAGATGAATTAGAACGGTGAAGTTTCTTTCTGAAGTACTTTCTGGTATTTCAGTGAACTCAGGATATGTCTTTATCTCTACTGTTCTCAAACATCCCTGCTGAGGGTCTTTTGTTTCTTCACACAACAAGTCCAAGGGTTCATCGTCGTTGAAAATACTAGGGTCAGTGTCAGGGAACAATGTCGTCATATGATGAAGCCGACCAGAAGAACGGGCACGAGGGAGTGGTCGCAATATAGTCATGTGGCCGCCATTTTGGTGCCCATTAATGGGATTAATCCTTGCACTTCCTTGAGGGAATTCAGCAGGCAAGGGACCTCGAAATGGAAGTTCCTTCCATTTGATGCGGCAAACTGGACAATTGTTGCTTCCATGCTTAACATTTGCAACTATACAATGGAAGTGAAAGGTATGTGAGCACTCTGCTGTGAACAGAGCATGTCCCTGACCAGGTTTCATTGTGGTCAAGCATATCGCACATGTTTTCTGCCAAAAAAGGGGGAGCATAAAAGGATTAAGATATAGACATTACACAGTGATAAAAATATGAAACTTGGAAAGGTTGTGGTGCACATTTCCATGGTACAAAATACTAACAAAACAAGCGACGCTGCATTAAAAAAATGCAGAGGAGCAAACAAACACCCAAACATTGCAAAAAATAAATGCATACTATTCATAACCTTTGTTCATCAGATATACTAGCATTTACTAGTTTTATTTCCATTTATTGAAGCAAATCTTGTATAATAACAACATTGAAATTGCAAGGTAGTGACATAATGCTCAAAGAAGCAAAACATCTGTATAAATAAAAACAACTAGTGATATTTAAGGTACCTCCTTCGTTTTAAGGGCAAGAAAAACCCAAAATAATCCTTAAAAAGTAAAATCATAGAAATTCTCACATTAATCGAAAGAAAAAGAGAATTATCTCCGCCACTTATTTTGGTGTGGTCAGATTATAACGGTTTAGATTAATCATATATAGATATTAGAATTATATAACAAGTACAATTGTATTTCAATTATAAAAAATAGAGTTGTATATCAAAGACAACTGTATCGTAATATCTAGCCATAACCTGCTAGTTGGTAGAAACGTGTAGGAACAGAGTCAAGCTAGCCCTTTATATCCTTATATCTTAATTTTTCATAGATAGTTTTGCAGTGATGAAGAAAGTCGGATTTTTTATATCCCTAAAGAAATATATTAGTATTGTATTGTTGATCATCCTTTCGAAACCTTGGTCAGAAACTGCAGATGAGCATCATCTGAGTGCTACTTTCTTTTCCAATACTGGCCTCTGGGCGCCCTAAAGCGAGACGGTGGTGAGCTCTCGGGAATCCCTGGTTGTAAGTTGGAGCACCATGAAAGAATGCAGAAGGGATCTGAGAACAGTGCCCAAGCTATTCTGAAAAGGATGCTATGGTTATGGCACCGCCCTCTTTATGCCCCCAGAAAAAGAAGTGAAGTGAGAGGCTAGGGGAGGGAGGAAAGGAAAAAAGTGAGTGTGAAGAAGAAAAGAGGCGTGGACTGTGAAATATGGGCTATGGAGTGAGAGGAGGACCCCATCCTTAAAGAAAGACAAACTCCCCCACTTCATCATTATATTCCAACTCCACCAATCCCACTCTGCCCATCTCCTCCTGCATCTCCTTTTTCCTCTTGAGTTCTTCTCTTCTTGTTCTTCTGTTTTTTTGTGTGTGATGAAAGGGCTACTTTTGATACCATATTAAGTTGCAGGCACTAATCAATCCACCTAAAAGCTTAATCTGATGAGAAAAGATGAGCAATTTACTTATACTTCAACACTCTCCCTCACGTATAGACTCCCTCAGACTAAGACGTGGAATAGAAGTGGGCTGCAATTATATTTTTAATTACGTCAACCGGATCTTAAACTCGAGACCTCTTAGCTTTGATACCACTTGTTAGAGTTTGTAGATGCAAACTCACACAAAAGGGAGACACGAGATTTTTACATTGAAAACTCTTGCGAAAAAAAAAACACGGGAGACAAATGCACTATTTGGTTCGATCTTTACAAATACATGGGGTGACTTTATATAGCCAATTAGGATTCCGAAATTGTAGAAGATAAGTTAAGTTAATCCCTAACATGACTAACTTTACAATAACTAGCTATAGATAAGTATACTCAGCACATTAGTGCTGAAGTGTGGCAAAGTTTGAAAAAAAAGTGAGTCAATGACTTGTGAATGCCAGAACTAAAACACCGTGACAAACCATAGTTGTGGCACAAACCAAACACATGGCAAGATTAAGCTTCCAACCAAACACCCCCAAAAGCTACTTGCACAGTTGCATGCATCGTATGAAGCAAAAGAACAGCACGGGTGTACAACCTGGATAAAAACTTGTTACCATAGTTGAAACGGGATTTATTGAGCAAGCATAAATCAAGGAAAGCATAATACGCTTAGATGGATCTTGGCTGTTCGCTCGCAAATTACAGGTTTCTTTAATTCATACTTCATAGAGATGGATGGATGGATGGATAGATGCACGGGTGGTACCTTGAAGGATTTACTGCCGGATTTGGAAAGGCGAAGGCCGGCGGAAGTCGGCGTCGGGGTGGTCGGCATCAGCGCGCCGGCGCCGCCCTTCGCTTTGCCGCTACTCTGCTCCGCCGTGGGGGTGGTGTTCGCGCTCGTGGCAGCAGACGACGAGGAGGCCACCGGCGACACCAGCGCCGCCGTGGAGGAGCCGGTGGACGGCTCGTCGTCGTCCATCGTCCGGGGGATGTAGACACAGAGGTTGAGCCCCAGCGACATCTTGGCCTTCCTCCATCTGCTCTCCATCCGCGCAACCAGCTGCAAATATGGCTCGGATCCGCTGCTGCTGCTACTGCTACTACTACTGCAACTATACTAGCTGAGCTGAGCTGCGAGATTAATTAGGTACTCTACTTGTAGGTGGTGGGTTGGTGAGGTCAGAGGCGGAGTTGGCGGCGCTTTGGCTCCGTTGGGTCGCTGGCATCAGCCGCCGTGGAAGCCATGGGGAGCAGAGCAGCACCAACCAAATGGAGGAGAGCTAGCTTAGCTTGGCAAAACAAGAAAGGAGGTAAAGAAGAAAGAAAGAGAGAGAGAGAGAGAGAGAGGTGTGTGGATGGCTATTTGACCTTAAACCAAGCCAAGGCAGAGTGACCTCTGCGTGAGAGAGCTGAGAAAAGGGTGGGGAGAGAGAGAGAGAGAGAGAGAGTTGTGGGTGAAGGAGCAGCTTTTTAACAAAGAGAAAGCAGTGAGCAAAGCAAGGAGGGGGCACAGAGCGCCTATGGCTAAAAAAAGTTTGGAAAGAGGGAAATGATGGCGAAGAGTGAGTGAAGCTCCGAAGGGAGGAGCTCGGCTCAAAGTTCAGAGCTCAAGTAGTGGATGGTACTGTATACTGGCGAGTGATGACCAGTCGCTACTCGCCAGTGCGTGTGTGTGATATACTACTAGTCTACTACTAAGGTGCCTTAAAAAAGAGAGAGAGAAGTATTCTATGTATTATTGGTGTTTTTCTTACATACGTAGGAGCTCTGCCTTTTACTACGAGAAGAAGAAAAAGCTTGAAACAATTTACAGTTCTGTTTCTTTGAAGGGATCGCCTAGAGGTCCTAGACAACTCCAGTAACTGTGCTACAAAGGAAAAAACACAAAAGCATCAGAAGTATAGACTGTTAACTCGGCTAGCTTGGTGATCCAAGGCTCTTCTCCTCAGCTCAAAGTCTTCTTTTATGCAAAAAAAACAACTGCTATAATGGAAATTGACCACTTTTTTAGCCCGTGTGTGATATTTTTAGTAAATCTAAGGTTTTTACAAGCGCAATTGTAAAAATAGTTTTATCTCCGATCGCAGAAGCGCCGAAAGGTGACATATCACCTTCCGCGCTCCCACGTCGCGACAGGCGCTACCGAGCTCTGGTAGCGCGGCAAGTCACCGAAGCTATCGCGCTTTTAGAGCGCGCTAGCAACTGCTGCTGTCGAGAATATAACTATTTTTATAATTATGTTCCAGATATTCTAGATCTAGTGGAGGAAAACCCCATAAAAATAGAACTTTGCTCGGCCGCTATTTCTCGCCTCATTTGGGCTCACCATTTGCTAATTCTCCGCGGCCGAATTTGATGAGGTCCTCGATGCCAAGTCCACCGAATTCTTGGTGTTTTTGCGTGTGAGTTCTTCCCGACACGCCGAGCTGGATCTCTGGTTTGCTTTGGCGGTAACTGCTGTCTGTCTCTGCCTTGCTCCGCAATTTATTCAGAAGGAGCTCGCAATATTTATTTTCTTCCCTTTTTTCTTTTCCTGTTTAATTGCTCGTGCCTCTTTCCTGTCACGGGTGTTTCCTCGTGCCACCATTGATGGGCACAGGCATATACAGTTGCTTTCCAAATTTGTTTCTAAATATATATCATTCTACAATTTTAAGATGCTTTTTTATTATTTTATATTTTATATTTTTTAGCTATTTCTAATGTTATTTACTAACATAAACCCGAGTAAAACAGATCATGTAAAAATATATTGAAGAGAACAAATACATTCTTATATAGATATGACTTAGCAAAATTACAAGAACATCTACTAAGATCAAACAGAGTACTCTACTCCCTCCACTGGCATTAATCGTCTTATCTGTGGGGTGGCTTTCCTTGGTCTACTAGTAGCAGCGCTGTGCTAGTGCCTTCTTGTGGTCATCCAGTTGAACTAGGGATTTTCACGCAAAAAAAAACAAGTTGAATTAAACATATGGACATTCACATATTTCATCAAGGAACCAGAGTGACGACACCTTTCCACAGCTTTACCTGAAACATGTCCGAGAGCGAATGCGTGGAGTCGTGGACTAGTATAGTATTGTCTGTGGCCGGCCACTTTCGCCCTGCTGTAATGCCTGTCCTTGAGCACTGATGAGGTCAACTGCAACTCTGGTCGTAGTAGCACTGTGGGGAAAAGATATTTGAAGGCTTACGCTCATTGCATCATTCAAATCAAGCAACAACTTAGATTAACCAGAAGAAAGCACATGTACGTGCCATATGTATTTTAGAGGCTGCTTGGTGTCCAGTATACTATGGCACACTTAGTAAGTTCGCAAGTGCTTGTTGGCAGTTTTATCTATAGGTTTGAGTACTCGTGGATACCCGATATGATGAGGACAGATACGTGTATCACTTTAGACTTGTTTTGGGGTTTTGATACTTGATAAGATCATAGGATAGATGTAGGTGATAATTTATACTTATATGTACTTAATGGATATCCTATAACATGTTGACCTAGTTCTATGAGGTATACATTAAAAAACAACTGAACTTCATAAAGATCATCCATTAATTTGCTCTTTCCTTAGTAGTCTGTTACCATAGTGTTCCCCTTTTTAACTATGCTACAATCGTCTTACGGCGCCTTTGAGCAGCATGCAGATAGAAAAAACTTATGTATTGTACTATGTGGTACCGTAATAAGATTTAAACAAGACTTTTGTGTGATTGTAATTGGACTTAAACCGCGGCATTGTGTTATGTGGTTGTGTATAATTGTAAATTATGAGACATGTGTGTGATTGTACAATATACTATCTATGAGTACCTATTAGGTATCAGATACCTATCGGATTCGAAAATAGGTACAAATCTATGCCCGTGAAACATAGTAGGTTCAAGTGGATGACATATGTTCGAGCTCAGGTGACAGATTTAGAGCAGTCGTATCCAAAAATATCCACCCGATTGCCATCTTAGCAAGTGCGTAAGCTACATACTTTTTGTTATGATAAGTAAATCAGTCGCCACAATTTTGCAGAAGTTTTATAAAAGAAAGTCAAAGAACAATTTAGCGTGGCAACGATCCCAGACGTTTTCTTAGCTGTAATGAGAATGAACGGGTGACATTTATCCTTCATTGTGTTTTTTCGTTGATGATACTCGTGGACAAACAAAAACATTAGTACTCGCCACGGTTAACAAAATCGGTTTGAGAAAAATCGGTCGAAATTCGAATTTCGAAAATCGGAAATATCAAGTCGAAAATCGTTCGAAAATCGTTAAAAATCGTGGAGTTTCAAAATCAAAAAATTTGAAAAGAAAAATAAAAAATATCTTTTTTCATGGAAAATCGACAGGCGAGTTGAATTTTTTTGGTGGACGATTTTTTGAGCGATTTTTGTCGATTTTCACCGATTTTCGACCGGTTTACGTCGCATAATTTTTTTTGAATTGCACCGGTTTATCGGGCGGTTTTAGAAGCCGTTCCGCGCCGATACTACCGTAAATCGCGATTTTCGACCGATTTTCGGCGATTTTGCGAACCCTGGTACTCGCTGTCTCCTTGCAAAAAAAAACCACTCGCTAGGGGTGAAAACAGAGTGGTGGAAGATTTTCATCTGATTCGACGTATTAAAAAAAATCTGTATAGTATATTACTTTTTTAGTCTCAATCTATATTTGATATTATCTGTATCAACAAAATGGCTATCTGGTAAAATATCAATATCCTTTAATATCCTCGTTGACTAACATATAATATGAATTTATAATTAATTATGTTGTTAAGTATGATAAATAATTCTCTAATAGGTATTATAATTTGATATTTTTATTGCTAAAGTTACAACTTATTTTTGTATGTGCGTATTATCCGTTAAATTATTTGTAACCGGTTCGAATCCGATCGGCATCCATCTTGAGTCCGTATCTCAAAAAAATTGTATCTGTATCCATATCTATATCCAAGATATCCACGTGTGATATGAAATCCTTACTAAAAATATAAATTAAGACACGAGAGAAGCGACATCCACTCATATTCCACCCGTTCAACAGGGACCAAACGAGACACGGGATTATGGGATGGATGGGTGGAGCACTGGAGCGGGGCTCAGACACGCAGGGAGTAGCTGCTACATAGCAGTCACAATGGGGGAGTGGTACTACTGCCTCCCCGGCGATGAGAAATGGACAAAGCCCTAAAGTCAAAGCGGACGCCCGTGTTGTCAATTCCCTGCGCCCAGCCGAGCCGAGCCACTGCGCCACCACCACGCTGCCTGCACGGTTTGCACAGCAGCAAGCAGCATGCAAGATGGTCCATTCCCCCGGTGTCAGCCCACGGGGGCGCCGCGGGGGGGCGGGCACCACCGCTGCGCCGGCCGGCCTTGCATATATAGTTGCATCACGTCTCGCTTTCGCGTCCCGTATGGGCGCCGCGCCGCGTGCATGGCCTCCGCAGTTTACGTGTCGCCGGGGCAACTACCCGGCCAGCAGCGACACACGCTCGCAGCTCGCACGCGCGCCGGCCGTCTCGTTCACCAGTAGCTGCATGCCCCGGTGGTCAACCAGCCACGCCACATGCAAAACAAAGCAAAGCAACGCTGCGCCGCAAGATGCAGCAACTTCATGCTGGGTCGGGTGGTTCTTTGGTTGCTCATTCATTATTGGCCGTTGCTCGGTAACACTATCCGAAAAACTAACGCAACATGTGATACATATCACCTGACACGTCTTCTACGGTCGATGAAGGGATATTTTTTATAAATCTATTAAAAAGAGATTAAATTTGAAAAAAATTGTATGTAAGAGAGGTAGAAAAGCTAATGACTCAAAAAAATTCAAGATGTACTACTCTATTCATTGGTAGACTAAGAAATACCACTGGTAATCATATCATTAAACAACGAGTAATATTTTCTAAAATAATAACGAATGGAGCGATATATCCTAAATTCCTGTAGAAAGGACGAGGAGGAGACTGCTCCGAGGCTCTCTTTACTGTTGCGTTTCAATACCCTCCAGCTACCACAGCAAGAAGCGGTGGCATGTGGACTGAACTGAATGAATTAAAAGAGGCCCGCGGCTAAAGATGGTGAATATCTCACATGTCAATCCACGCGACAATGCCGAGATTGTTTTGTTTAGTTTGGTTTGGCTGGTTGCTCGCTGCCGTGCTTGAGCTGTGAGATGCCTCTGCTGTGCCTGTGCCTGCCTGACCCATCCATTTCCATGCGCTTTTCTTTGACCTCGCCATCAATCCATGATGCCTACGCTCAACAACTCCGACATTGTCCTGCGGCTCCTGCCCCATCCATCCATCCATCCATCATCCATGGATTCGTTCGTTCGTTCGTTCATCCATCCTTTGATATTTTCTGTACAGTGGAGTCGTTCTACTCATTTTTCCAGTACTATCTCCATCTTCGATTTTAAAAAATGATTAATAGTAATCCTTGCACTTGCAGACTTTTTTACATGGTCGATGCAAGAACTACTACTCGTACCGTCTTACGTAGTAGACAAGCAGATGCGGTCCTCTATGCATGCTGGATCAAGACAAGAAGCGAATAATCTCCTCTCCCAAGGAGGCGAGGAGCGAGACAGAGGAGGATGGGGTCAAAGTTTTGTAACATCCATATGCAGGCCTTGTTTACCGTTCAACCCGGCACATGCACGCTGAATCCGGCTAGGTAGACGATGGTGTCGTCCCCTGCGTCTTTACACTTTTTTTTTACAGTGCCTTTGGAACCTGCAAACAATATACTAGGAGTAGTCTTCTGATCTCGGCTCAGTTCGAAAAAAGATTGGTCCACGACTACTGCCCTAGGGCGTATCCGCTGAAAACTAACTAAAAGATTGGTCCTCCTACTGTCTCATATTCTCATCGTGCCTTTCGTTAAACAATTGCATGACACTACTTAAATAAAAGCAGATCCTTCTTCTTCTTTTTCCCCCAAAGAGCAAAGCATAGTGCTCTCTCTAATCATAAATAGCTGTCGTTTTGAACATAAGTGCAATTACATTTTCAAAACTTTGACTGTAAAAATATTTTAATCGGATATATAAAATAACATGTGTAGATTTGTCTCGAAAAGTACTTATCATAATATTACAATTTTATTAGATTTTATAAATATAATATAATAAAAATTTGTGTTGAAAGCTATGTTTTTAGAAACTATATCGATTCTCAAAAGCATAACTGTTTATAATCGGAGAGAGTACAGCAAAATATGAGCATGTGAAAGTCTTTGTTTTGTCCCTACCATGCAATCGCAATGGCCTAGAAAGGCGGAAGTTTCTTCTG
The DNA here is from genome assembly GCA_036346275.1 of Otatea glauca. Lineage (NCBI taxonomy): Eukaryota > Viridiplantae > Streptophyta > Magnoliopsida > Poales > Poaceae > Otatea > Otatea glauca. The sequence goes on from CM070713.1 coordinate 78,103,130, forward strand.
GCGGTGGATTGGATAGAGGGCCGTCTCTCTCACAGCGCCGATCCATCTCCCCACTTCAGCGGTTGAGGCAGACCAAGCTGTAGTAGCAACCCACAGATTGAGTGGTGTTCGTCGCCATCCGTCACTGCCAGGCAGGTCCTACCAACTGATGAGATCCATCTGGACCCTGTGTCAGCGACTGTTCGTAACGATTCCGCGAGAGGGTGGGCAGGTAGACGGAAGCATTGACACACAAGATTTGCACCGTGTCGCCCTCATCACAACTATGCTACGCAGTTGGGTGGCTAGAGAACAAAAGAGGAGTCCGCATGGTGACTTCCTGTTCTACGATTGGCCGCGACGCTAAGCAACTAGTAAAATTTTAGTTCGGTCGCTATTAAATCCCGTGAAAGGAGGCGCCTTTTCCTTTTGTGCGCTTCTCTTCTCCTCTTTCGCCCTTTCTTTCTTCGAGTCGCCCGGTTTGCGGTGCGGTCAGCGACGCGACGGTGCGCAAGGACAAGGCAGCACGACCCCGACCCGAACCCAACTGTGCCACGTTAAATTACTGCTCCCTCTAAAAAGAACGCCTCTTTATACGAACACGGTCCTAAAAATGCTGTTTAACCACTAATTTTATTATATATTGTTACAAATTTTTTTTAAAAAAGCACATATTACAAAAACCATATTTAACCACTAATCTGTTGCTAATATCATATTCATGTGGCCATCTAAATATATTTCTATATATTTAGATGCTAGTTGAATTACCCTGCTTTGCTACGGATAAAAAATATCATAATACCATAGTATGTCGAGTCGGGATCATCCTGCTCCACATGCTCGGCTCTTCCTGCGTATCGATCAAGCTTCGACAAAGGTAGTGTCGCACCTCTGTTTTTTGTTAGATGTTTTTTAGGAAGCTAAAATTTGTTTTGTTGGTAAATGGTTCTCTCTTTTTTGAGATTTTATACGGAGTTGCAGCAGAGGGTGATCAACATTACTCACTTTTTTTTTTCATCTTTACTCCTTTAAAAGAAGATAGTGGCCCTTCCCCCCTTATCTATCGCTACAAAACCTCTAAGGAACCTCAACGATCTCGTAACATTTCTTCATCCGATCGCTCTCACCTATTATTGCACATCTAATCCCACTCTCCATTTCTACTTCCTCACAATGGCAGCACGAAAACAATGCTTAGGCGTAAGCAACACGGCAGCAGCAGGCGACTGACGAGGCAGTAGCGACGCGGAGGACAACTACCAATGAAGGGGTCACACGACGCATCCTGATCTGCCCCGCTTCCTCGATTTTGAGCTCCGATGAAGCACATCATCATCCTCTTTGTCTTATTCTCAATCTCTGGCGTTGCTCATCGTCCTCCTCCCCACTGAGCGGTGGGTGCGGCTGTTAGATCCAGATCTGGTGGAGGCGCAGAGGCTTGATCCGATTTTGCTAGTTCCCCTGCTTCCCAATCTCTTCTTGATGATGGTGTGGGGGAGAGGGGCTTCGACGACGCATCCTTGCAGCGGCGGGTCGACTAGTGAGGCAGCGTCAGCCGGGCAAGCTTCGTCCAAGGCTACGACTCCCACTATTTGTCGGCGCCGTCGGGTCACCCTGACATACGTTGATGACTCGAGCCATGGTCGAGGCGACCGGATCTGGCCAAATTGAGCCGCGCTGTCGTTGGATCCAGTCAAATCGAGCAGCGATGCCATCGTATAGGAGGCGGGAGCAGGGCGATGCCACATCATGAAGAGGGGTTGGCATGAGAAGGAGGTGCCAACGGCGCGGGGTAGCCTAGGTTGGGATAGGGTGGGTGGGGATGATGCGGTGGTCGATGTGGGTTGGATGAGGGAGAGAAGAGGAAGGGATAGCACTGCGCGTGGGGAAGGAGAGAGGAGGCGACGCTGACGATGGTTGGGGAGAAGAGGGCGACGGCGACAGGTTGGGGAAGACTAGGGGAGAGGAGAGGACTGTAAAGCTGGGTTTTTTCTCGTAGCTAGGGCAACCACCTCTAAACATGATCTTAGTTACTTGATCTCGATCCAACAAGTGAAACAAGACGAGGTCCTCAGTTGATCTTAGACAGCTGATCTCAATTCGACATACAAAAAAAGATGAGTACATGTCCACACTGGTTTCAGCCATTTTCTGCATCCTTTTATTAGGGCCAATTTTACTATTTATCATCACTATTTTCTACTATATCTTTAAATTGGTAGAACCATATATGTGGGGCGACAATGCGAGGATGGCAATGCATGCCCGGCATTGCGACGGGACCAAGGGTGCAACACAACTCCGGCAACAATCGAGGGTGCAGCTGTAGCACAAGCTAGGCATCGCGGCGGAGGCACGATGTGTGGCACAGCGGGGCTTAGCCGGGCGTAGCAGTGGAGCCAAGTGCATTACGTAGGCAAATCATAGTGTAGGATCGAAAAATACTAATCTAGCAATCAGAGGGGGGTGAATGATTGCGCGGAAGCTAAAATAAAATTTTTATGATTTTTGAAACACCCCAAACAAACTTAGATCGCTTAATTTGTATTCAACAGAAACCTTATTGCGCGGACCAAACTTTTACTTGTACGTCGGACCAAACTTCGTGCCAGACCAAATTTTCACATGCACTACGGACCAAATTTCTACTATAGCAAAACCAAATCAATTCACGCTGGACCAAACGAGACAAACTGATATATGTTCACTAAAACTAAGATTTATGAAGATCTAACCATTAGATTGATATGAAATTTTAACTGTAGAAACTATATTCAATTATGAATCTAACCCAATAAGAATCAACTCGATCGGACCTACAGATCAAAAGTTATTAACCTCGAAAGCATGCTGTGATAGATTATGACGAGAATTGACCAAACCCTAATTTCGTGATTAATCACAATCTACAAAAGATTAACCAACGAAACTTTCAGGAACTCTAAGTTGATACTCTAGGAAGGTTTTGTATGGATCAAATCAATATTAAACTTGTTGAAACAAGAGAGACAATGAATCAATCTATAAAAACAAAACCGGGCAAACAAACCAGAAGACGATCACTAAATCAAAGCGCGCATGAACAGTAATCCGCGATTTACTGTAGAAACGAAATATTTTAGTACACCATTTATCAGTAGTCGCTACTGACATCAGATAGTCGATTTTTCCTTCGCTGTGTCGCCACTTTGCATTTCCGAGCATGAGGAAAAATCACCAGACGGAACTTTTCAGCCGTAAAGAATTCAATTTTTATTTCTTTTTGTATAGTCTGGTTACAGCACTCCAAACAAAAGAGTACAAACCCTAAAACCTCAGCGCTCAAAATAAACAAGGAACACCTCCCCCTATTTATACTAAGCAAACATAAAGAGATTGAATACAACTCCACTTTCAACATGGAAAGAGTTTGTATACATCTCAACCTAGCCCAACATAGCCAAAAATAACTCTTGCACGCATGTACAGCCCACTTACTGTAAATACGTGACTAACCAGCCTCCATGTGCATGTTCTCTAGCCCGAATGTTCCGCATGACATTCTTGACCATCAAGACCTCGATTCCTCTCTGAATCTAGTCCCGAACCTCAGTTCCTCCACGAACCTAGTTCCAGTCCCGTCATCGACCACGTTCGCCCTCAAGCAACACCTGTACATGAATACACAAAAAACAATTCCGAGCACAAGTCCACGACTTGACTCAAAGTCAATCCATGCAACCACTCACACGAGCGCATTGCATCAAGCAAAACTATTACCATGCTATCACAAGCATATCAAGTAAACATCTGAAACAGCACATGCCAAAGCACCACACATGCCATGAGCACAACCACATTGCAATGCCAATTTCATTACTCAGCCAATTTTTCAGCACATGATTTCACACATAGTGGTGAAGGTGCTATGTGGGCCAGGGTGGAGCTAGACCGGGCGCCACGACAAAAGCCGACGATGTGGCATAGGCCAAGCGCAACGATGGATTGATGGGTCTCAACGTGTTTCGGTTATATGATTTTTTTCTCAATAACGTCCTTCGATTTAGGCCGAGCACAGCGAAGAAGACACGATGTAGATCGGGGCAAAGCTCTGGTTGTTCTAACGAGTTGATGGAGTGGTGCAAGGCAAGCCTGACAACGGTGGCTCGATGTGCTATAGCCTGACTTTTTTAATTCGTAGTATCGCATGGTTATTTAGCTAGTATTAGTAAAGATAGTTGAAGGTATGAAACTTCGACTGCTCGCATTTTTAGAAGAATCTAGCAGCTCTACGCTCTACTACAGTGCAACTAATTGTCTTCGAGATGCTCTTTTCCTGCCTTCCACATGCGCCACAAGCTAGAGATTGACTAGATATTTTACCTAATGTTCACGCTACGAATATGCTGTGCCTATGCATTAGCCATCACACATAAGGTTAACCTTACGGTCAGACTGTTTATCATAAAGAACAACGTTGGGTTAATACTGAGAGTCACTCTCCAGGATTTTTTTGTCTGAGTTATATTCAAGCTGAATTTTTATTTAACTGTATAAATTGAATGAATGTGTCTCGACCTATGTGGCTATGTCTATCTGTCTGTATCAAGGTATGCATCAAGTAGGCTATATCAACCGATTGACAATCTGTTCTACAACTTCCTTCTCCTTGAACAACATGTGTGCGCTTTTCTACTGAAGAGTGATTTAGTGAAGACGACTACTTGTTGTGGCCTCCATTCATTCGTATGCAGATTAGCAGTGTCAAAGCTAATCCGAGCTCACTTGCGATCATTATCTCCACTAGAAGTTAGAATCTTTGTTATCCTTGCATTTACTGAAATGAAGTGATGTGGTGATAAACCCGGTTAATTTGCGTTCCAGCTCAAAACTGATTACGACAGGTTGCCTCTTGATCCTGCTGTTTCAGCTTCTGATGGGCATCTTTTTGACAGATATTAAAAGGCGATCGCTACTCGATCGGATCAGACTAGACATCCCTTCAATAATTCGACTGGGCGTGTGATCATGTACTCAGCTCAAGTCAGGGGTAGTAATTCCCCGTGGTAGGGGATCCCCTAGTAGTTGGCTTCCTTGTTCTTGTACGGTTGCGGAGTTGCTTCTACGCAAAAATATTCGTCTTAGAATTTGTCATTATACATACAAGCATGTGATTAGGAACGCCTCGAGTGGATACGTATTGTACTGTACCTGACAAGAATACATGCATACAGATGTACTCCCTCCACCTCACAATACAAGTTCAAAGTTACTATACGCACGGTCCAAAGAGATACTAAATCTGAGAAAAAGTTGATGTTATTGGACTATATATATTTATATTAAATGGCATATTACAACCACCCATCAACTCTTTTAGCGTAAAAGGATATATGGTGAAAATATTGCAATAACTAAATCTTTGATCTCCGTAATAAACTTTTGTGACACAATGTTTCCTAAAAATAGAGACTTATATGGCATCGGCATTTTGATATCACTTGCCAAAAATAAAGTACGGTCCATTTTGATATCTTGTCAGGCATCGGCGAACCACTCGCCCTTTGCAAGAATAAGAAGGCAACAGGATGAGCAGAGAAGCTAAGGCTGATCGACATAGTGACTTAATGAGTTCAGATTTTTGGTCGCCAACCATCTGGTCTGATCTGCTACTAAAGATTGCAATCATGTTAGTACTTGCTGATACCGATGAAGCCTCATCATCTGCAGAATGGGAGGAAAGGAAACTGCAGACTTCAGTGATCCGCTGGATCAGTGACACCAGCAAATTAAAGCCTGAATGATTGCAGGCAGGAACACACATCTGGCGCGGCCAATCTATTCCAGGATAGTAGCTGAGACGCGCAGGAATAAAATGCCCACTAGGTCGCAAATGTTGCGTCTGATTCCCAATTCCTATGTACGCATCCATCGCATCATCTTTTCTTCTCCCTTCTTCTTTTTCTGCTCTTGCCTTGCTCGACCCTGAGAATAATGCCATATACCAACAAAATATCATGAGAATCCTATGGATGCCTATTGTTCAATTGTGCCAGTGCGGTCTCTGACTGACATATGCTTTTCAGGAGGGGTGTTTGTCGAAATAAAAGAATAACACACTATATAATCTCCTTTTCAAAATTATTGTAAAAATCATAGTACTAGTAGTGGATGATAGATACATAAATCTATGTCCAATGATGATCCACTAGTGCTGCTCATCTCCTTTCCCTCTAAATTTTTAAGAATACTATATCTTGTTCCCTTTTACTAGAAGAGTATGGAATTAGTACTCCATTTATCCACTAAAAGCATGCTTTTGTTTTCAACCAAGTGCTGGACTTCATTAACCAGCCGTTCAGTAGTTAATTGGGAGCAACACCAAAGGTAAGAAAGATGCCTTTAATCGTGGATGCTGCAGCTGCCTTGGGTGAGCTTAGCCTTTGCTCGATTTATCGTGACCGCTAAATAGATTAGGTATTTGTCTGGTTAGAGAATAATCAATGTGATGTGGAAGCGGTTTGTCGGACAGCAGCAAAACCCCCGTCCTTTTTAGAGTAGTACCACTACTAGTATTATACTAGAATAAGTATAAAAGCGAAGCTAAAAAACAAATGAAAAGTCAGTACGAACTAGATTTCTTTTTTGACAGTGATCCTTATTAGATATCTTCGAGAAAAAAGTTGCATTCCAAAAGTTCTTTCCTTAGCTCATGTTTCAGAATCAGAATGAAGTGCTCAGTCAAATTAGATGAACTCAAGTTGCAATCCAGCGTGACATATTGTGCTATTGGAGTTGGGGGCCAGGAGATGAGCAGAGAGACAGCCAAGAGAGAGTGATCATGATGCTTGTCCTTTTGTTGTTTCGCTACTCAAAGGAGGATTAGGTCGGGAATTATTGTCTAAGTGGTCGTATCATGGACGATCAAGTACGTCACCGATTTTCTTGATCTATTACAGCGTGTGGATCCCAGTAGATGCAAAAGTAACACGGGTGTATTGTATGCATAAGTAAAAACCACTTACCCTGCTTGGCAACTTTGGAAATTCTTACAACCGAATTAAAAAGCATTTGTAATTCTTTGTACACTAGGTATTCCTTAAATTACCTTTGTATCTATTTTCTTGTAATTTGCTATTTAGAAACAGATCTATCTCATGTTATACAAACTTACTACCAGACAATAAAAGCAAAAAAAAAAGCTTCAAATCAAAGTTGAACATGGAGAAAAACAATACAAACTAGCGGAACCAAAAATACGCTCCAAATCAAAGTTGAATATCGGATTCGAGATCGACAGTGAAGGAGAAGGTGGGGTGGCGGCGCCAACGGAGGAGGAGAAGGTGGAGACAATGCTGGTATTGGAGGAGAGGGTGGGGACATCGTCGACAGTGGAGGAGAAGGTGAGGGAGACGCCGGAGTTGGTACGGGATTTGCGCCGCCTCCTCTCGTTGACGGCCGCACAAATCCGTTCGAAGCGGGGAGGGAGGGAGGGAGTAGGAGTTTGCCCTGTGTCTCCTCTTCTCGTCGCAGCCGCTGCAGATGAAGTCATCGTCATGTATTCTAAGGTGCCACTGCCGCTGATGAGCTCACCGCCGCCCCCGATGACCTCGCCCTCGCCTCTAGGGTTACTCACGTATGGAGTTGAGGACGGCAACGCGACTCAAGTCGTGAGTCCAAGCGAGAAGCCGAGAGAGTCTGATATTTGTCGGAAATAAAACGTGGCCTACTCACTAAATAATTTTAATCAGGTTGGAATGAGCAAAAAGGGTGTGCGTTTATTAGTTTACCGGCCCATCTAAGCAGGTTTTGCAGCCTAGTCTGGAAATATTTAGGGGTCAATATTTTACCCCGGTTTTAGATCTAAAACCGGGTTTACACGTAGGGCTTAGGCAAAGGTGAATAGTAGTCTTAAAAAAATGTTCGGGTAAATGGCACTGGTACTTGCTTCTATGAGCAATGCTTACCTGCACGGAGAACGAGAATGCAGCTAGGGAGAAAAGCTTTCTTCGGTGTCTCGCAGGAAAAAGAAGCAGAAAGAAAGAAAAAGCTTTCTTCAGGGACGGCAGGGTCGACACCGTTTTAGCCTATTTGATCCACATTAATCGGCCCATCTTGAACCAGGTCGGCCTAATAAAGCCCATTCACTCGTTCTATGTTGGCCCGTCTTGCATTAGCCAGGTCAGGTGAGTCTCTCTCTCTCTCTCTCTCTCCCTCCTGCGCCCAGCAAACTGACCTTTCTGTCTCCTCTTGTGTACTCGTCTCGTTTTCCGATGGTTGTTTGCTTGACATGCCGCCGCCGAGCCGAGGCACGAAACGACGACAGAATGCGGGACTTCCACCTGAAATGGTTGCTGCTAGATATCTCGACCAGTTGACATCGCCTGGTAAAGTAAAGCAAACGTTGCCGCTCTATCTTCCTTTGGGCTCAGTTTGGCGTATTTACACTGGAAGCGAAGAGCCCAACTACCCAGGCTAAAATTAGGCAATCGGGGGGGGGGGGATGGGGAGGATTGTATCTAGACGCTAGAATAGATAGTCCAAGAGGTAAGGGCGGCGATCAAGGAATTTTTTTCTTTAATATTTATTTTTAATGTTTTTTTCAAAACTAGTCGTCCGAATGAAAAAATTGCAGAACTGGAGGCCCATAACCTGTGTATGGGGCGATCGCCCCATACACAAGCGGCGGTGTCTTCGCCGTTTGATTCTAACGACCAAAAAAGAGAGCGTTCTTTGGTGGGCCCCACATGCGCGAGACAGGCGACGCCAAGAACGGGCGACAGAGGGGCTTTACAAGCTGCTTTCGCTCGGAGGCACCAAATAGAGACATGTAGCAAACGAAGGAGAAGAGAAAAGAGAAAGAGGAGAAGAGAAAAGAGAAAGAGGAAGAAGAAGAAGAAAGAATAAGAAAAAGAAGAAGAAGAAAAGAAGAGAAAGAAGAAGAAAGAGGGGAAATCGATTAAATCGTTTACGTGAAGGTATTTTTACAAATTTTATAAATCTATTATTTAGGAATTTTACGATTTTGAAGTGTTTAGAAAATTCAGAGGATTTGTTTGTTATTAGAATTCTAATGTAGCATGTAATATGCGATCGGATTTAGGATTGTGTAGCGTTTAGAATTTCTCGGATAGTGTTGTTTAGAAATTTCTGGATAGCGTTGAACTTTAATGTAGTATTTAGTTTTAGAAATTTGAGGATTGTATAGTATTTAGTACGTTACAAATTTATTATAGTATTAGAAATTTATTGTAGTGTTTAGAAAATTTAAGATTGTGTAGCGTTTACAATTTCTCGGATAGTGTTGTTTAGAAATTTAATGTCATGAGCTCATATTTAGAACTTTCTTGTAGTATTTAGTTTTTAGAAATTTCAGACTATATAGTATTAAGTCGTTACAAATTTAGTGTAGTATTAGAAATTTATTGTAGTGTTTAGAAAATTTAGGATTGTGTAGCGTTTACAATTTCTCGGATAGTGTTGTTTAGAAATTTAATGTCATGATTCATATTTAGAACTTTAATGTTGTATTTAGTTTTTAGAAATTTCAGGACTGTATAGTATTAAGTATGTTACAAATTTAGTGTAGTATTAGAATTTGGTAGGGTTAATGTAATGCGGCACAAATATAATGTTGGCCATATGGTAGGCAAGTCGAATAAGTGATTTATAGTCAATGTACGTTTTGTATATTTTGTAGTACGGTCAATGTACATTTTGTAGATTGTATTTTAGAGTAATATTTTTCCGTCGGACGTTGCAGCATGTCGGAGAAATTGTATTTCCAAATATTTTATGGAGATGGGGAGATAGCACAGGGGGCGGATGGGGTGGATCTATCATCATTTTCAAGAGTCGTACGGGGCATATGTAGACCGAGCGATAGGACATCTGAGGTTTGTTGGAGTGGATGTCTTGGATGTTCGGTTTGGATGCCCAGACTGCTCGGTTCATGGTCGAGCAGAGTGAGCCGAGCGCAAGACCGCTTTTACGAGAGTTGATTCCTATTAACTCGATGTCAACATGGAGGAGTTATGTTGGTTTTGCTGTAGAGCGGGGTTGGCCGCTCATGTTGTTGGTACTGATGCTACCCGTAGCTCCATCGGTGTCGCAAGTTCGTGATGTCGGGTGTACATTACGGGGGAGGGGACATCAAATGTAGAAGGATGCGAAGAGGAAGGCGGTGAGGAGCCTGGAGACGAGGAGCACGAGACTGGCGATGGCGAAGGGACCGGTGGGGCAGAGGAGACAGCGGTGGAGGCGCGAGGGGTGGCCGACGAGGGGGAGGAGGTGGAGGACATTGTTGACCTGATGGAAGAGGAGGACCGTGCGGATGAGGAAGTTCCTGATGGTGAGCACTCCGACGAGGAGGACAACGCCCCTGAGGTGCCTATCCCTGGTGCGTGGACCAATTACAATTTCGAAGACCTAACAATGAATGAAGGGAACATTGATGCATGGGAGTATCGTGAGAACGAGGTGACGCAGGGGGCCATATATAAAGACAAGGAGGCTGTGATGGATGCGGTGAAGCATCTTGGGCAATGTCTCTCCGGCGGCAATTCAGGGTTGTGAAGTCCAGCAAGAAGGACTACGACGTGAAGTGCGTAGTTGATTCGTGCCCATGGCGGGTGCATGAATACCAGGGGAAGTGGAAGGACTACTGGAAATGCTCCATAGTGATTGAGCATAACTGCGAGTGGAAGAAGCGGAGCAGGACACCGCAATCTGTCGCCCACTTGGGTGGCAAATGTGTTTATGGTCGATCGTGGACAATCCCCATCTGCAGCCTCGATCTATTATCACAGCCGTGGAGGAGAGGTTTCAGTACAAGATTAGCTACGCAAAGGCATGGAGAGCAAAAAGGACAGCTCTGAAAATACGGTTTGGGACGTACGAGGCTTCGTACGAGAATATTCCCCACTTGCTCAGGGCAATCGCACATAGGAACCCCGGTACATCCATCGACCTTGCGGAGTTTTCTGCGGGTGGTGTGTGCACCGATAAGTGGGTATTGCAGCGTGCATTCTTCGCCCTGGGCGCATGCATAAATGCGTTCTGGCACTGTCACCCGGTCCTTTGCATGGACGGCACGTTCCTCACGGGGAAGTAAAAGGGCCAGATTCTAACTGCGATCACGGTGGATGCCAACAACCAGGTTCTACCGGTTGCGTTGGCATTCGTGGAGGGGGAAAACACGGAGAGTTGGTACTGGTTCCTTGAAAGAGTGAAGCTAGCAGTTGTCGTGGGCCTCAGCTGTGCTTGCGGCGACGTACAGAGGTCTGTGCGACGCCGTCTCTCGGGCGGAGCACGACGCGACGATGTCAGGTTGCGTCCTACTCCTCCAGTTGTGGTCTTGGGAGCGCTTCTCCGTCGGCAGGCCTATTGTTGACACGACACCGTACCCCGAGGACCTTTATAGAGACGACCCGGTGGACTGGCCCACCATGGGCCACTACTGGGTCCGACGACAGGTATGCTCCCTAGTATCTTTTTCCCCACTAACGCACTTCAATAACCTTCGCCATTTCTTATTTCCTCGCAGCGGAGGTTCGCGCACCGACAGGTGAGGAGGTCCTACCAGGAGTTCGTTCGGGAGTTCGACCGCCTCCACGACGAGGACGTGCGGTGGACGCCATACACCGCGTACGACGTCCACGCCCGAGCACCCAACGGGGTCTCCGTGCTTTGCACGCGAGATGAGGCCTTTTGGCTCACCCGTAAAGTGCTCGTCTTTGACCTTTGCGTCGAGGGGTACTCCCGCCGCAATCTCGCGGCGATTCGGCTGTTCGATCCTTTCCTTTGCCGCCTCGTCACGTTGTCGCACGTGGCGCTCACAGGTACTTGCCCTGATCCTACTACTCCGCATCTTTGCGAAATTAATGTGGTGTGTACTTACTGTTTTTGCATTGCAGGATGACCCAGATGGGTGCTGCGGTGGGCTCTCAGTTCGCGCACCGTATGCAGCCATGGGCCATGCAGTGGGACGCCGCACTCGACGAGAGGGTCACCGAGACCCGGCCGTACGACCATGACATGTACGATCAGTACATGGAGTGGTTCGCCCCGCGCACTCGCCTCAGGGTGGGGTACACACCAGCACCGTACGTCGCACGGCAGGCATCGGTAGCGGACACGTACCCTTCACAGATGTCCCAGAGGGACAACGCCTCGGTAAGTGTCGCAATCGAACCTACATGGGCACGTCTTTTTCATGTAACTTACGTAATAACAATCTGACGTTACATGCAGACTCAGCTCATGGCGGAGATTGAGGTGGAGGCTGTGTCCATGTTGACGCGCCTACAGGGGGGCATACAGGTGACCACCGCCGAGTCCGAGACAGCTTGGGGTCGGGTCCTCGGTACGGTGAGGCGGTTGGCTCGCTTGGCCACCTGCCGGGGGCGCGGAGACGTCGGCGGACGCAACACACCACGTCACGCCGCCCGACTCGCCTACCCGTCGGTTCCTCGCTCGCTCCCACGCAACAGCGGTGGGGGCGGTGGTGAGGAGGCTCCTTCCGCGTCTCGCCTACCCGTCGGTTCCTCGCTACGCTCCCACGCAGCGGCGGTGGGGCGATGGGCTGCAGAGGCTCCTCGTCGTCCGCGCCCAGCGGGACCCTGTGGTGGTTTCGACGACGACGACCACAGCCGGCGGCGAGTTCGACACGGAGAGTACCTTTCGACCGACTACCTCGACCCTCTCAGCTCTCGGGTGCGCCACCACAGGACTTGGCCTCGTCGCCGCCGCACTACTCTACGCCTGCGCCGCAGGGCCGGCCTAGGAGGGACGTCCGTCCGCCGTCGCCACTCACCTACCCCACGGGCCAGATTAGGAAGCGTGGCC